>CM038796.1:254622108-255259608 GCA_021764765.1 Vicia sativa | reverse complement strand
TACTTTGGCTAGGGAACTTCAAGTAGGCTTTTATGAGTAAGATATTACTAGTAATTGTAATGAATGACATAGGAATCGATTGGAAATAGTTCTGAATTAATATGCCGATAAATGTAAGCGGTTTGGCTGATTAATCGAAATGGAAAGAATTGAGGGAATGACTCGTATATGCTAGTAAGCTATCGTAGCATGTTTGTTTTGTTGAGTCCATGTTGAATGTAATGAACCGATATTGCGGAAAGTTGTTTTGTCGAACGTTGTTGTTATTAAAGGTTTGATGGCCAACGTTGATGGTTGATTTGTCATCCTACGGGTTGATTTATGTTGTCGTTATATGCCATTGGAATCAATTAAGATAAGAGATTAAGATTTGTAAGAAGTTTATTAATGAAGTGACAATATGGTTGTATGGTTTTATTAAATTAAGTTGGATATGTAGATTATATGAATACCGACAAGAGCAAAATGGTTGACGATAACGGACAGTGATTTGGTTAACCGAGGTATTGTAGTAGCGTTGAAATAGTAGAAGCCGGCTAGTTGCCGTATTGTGGACTAGTAGTATACTTAATGACTATACTACGCCAAAAACAAGTTTTGGCAGCATTACATAGACAACGCTTATGCCAAAGAGCTGCTATAGGTATCCAGAAAAAAAATTTTAAATACTTTAGACAGCGCTTTTTAAGCGCTGCTATAGGCCTTATCAAAGGCAACGCTTTTTTGCCCTAAGCGCTGCTATAGGGTTTCAGAAAAATAAAAAATAAAAAAATTAATATAAGCGCTGCTAAAGGGTATGCTTTAGACAGCGCTTTCTAAAAGCGCTGCTAAAGGTGTTTTCTTGGAAGCGCTGCTAAAGCTTTAACCTTAGACAGCGCTTTTCAGAAGCGTTGTTAAAGGTATCACTCTAAAAGCACTGCTAAAGAGCTGTTAAGCCTAAAGCGCTGCCTTTTGTTAATTAAAAAATTTCGGGTTAAATACACTTTACCCCCCTGTAATGTTAGCGAGTTTAGGGTTACCCCCCTGGTAAAGTTATTTTTTCAATACCCGCCTTATGTTATGTAGATTCCTTCATAGAACCCCCTAATATCCAGGTGGCATGGAATCTTGGTTTTTTATTTCAGACGTGGCTTTTTAATTTTTTTATTTTCACATGTGAATCTTCATTAGGTCTCCAGCATGGCATAAACTAGAAATTAGGGTTCCAAATCCATCCCTCTCTCTCTTCGTGAAATCCATCCCTATCCCAAATCCATCCCTCTCTCTCTTCGTGAAATCCATCCCTACCCCAAATCCATCCTCTCTTCATCTTCGTCCGTGTCCCCTCATCCGGGTTATGGTGGCAGAAGGCATCTTCCACGAGTGAAGTTGAAACGGCTTACCAAGATGTGGATGCAATGAAACCATGAAGTTGTGGGTCTCAAGTCAATTGAAAACCCCTCGCAAATTTTGGAAATGCAGGAATTATATGGTGAGCAATTTTGAAGCATTTTATTATTTTGAGTTTGATTTGAAATTAATTGTTGGTGGTGTTTGTCTCAAATTGCGAATGGGTGCGGTTTATTTTGTGGGATGATTTGGTCGGTGAGTTTGCATGAAAGAAACCAATCCGTCCGGATGCCGCCAATGTGAAGTCAACAAGGCTTATTTGATTGAATTTGCTAAAGAGATTGTTGAGGAGATAGATTGAGTCGGAAAGCTTAACAAGTTAGAAAATCAAGAAAAAGATTGCAATGGAAAAGAGGAAAAATTTATGGTTAATGTTTGTAATTGGTCCGTCATGGATGTTGATAGCACTATGGTTAAGTTAGTCTAATGAGTCATCATGTAATTGTTATGTCATTAGTGTTTTTCAGTGTAATGTTGAACTTGTAATGTGTTCATCAATGAAATGTAATGCTCATCAATCTTAAATCGTCAAGATCATTATTTGATTAAACTTTCAAGATTCAATCTACCAATAATGACAAAAAGTTATATCATAATGAAAGAGCAAAATTGCAAAATCATCGAAAACTACGAACAATTTTATAGTCAGAATTCTAAAGAAAATATGACATAGTAAACATATAAATAAATTGAAATATATTAATGTAGTCTATCTCTTAAACTTTTCGGTGTAATTCAAGGTGAATGTAATTAAATACTTTGGCTTTTCTTTAGGTCCCGCAGAGTTCATGGTTTTGTTGTAAGATTAGTGCAGACTAGCCATGGCTCTCAGAATTCATGGTTTATGAAAACAAGAAAAAATGTGACAGACTAGCCATTGTGTTTTATAGACAATACACACCAATAATGTTAAACGATACATTAGAATTGATCATCACAAGAAGTGCATATGTTTGTTACAAAAGGATTACAAAATACATGTCTTCAAAGATCAGTTGGCATTACAAAAGAGTTTTCCAAAAGGATTACAAAATACATAGCGAAACATAATAATCACCCTCATTTTGAAGTGGGTATGTCTTCATTTTCGGTAGGGTAATTGGTTTGTCACTAGATATTCCTTCACTGTTATGGGTCTTTTAAACCAACTCAACTTGATCCTCTCACTTTGCCTTCTTTTGATGATAGGTTTTTTCAACCCTTTTCGGATTGTTTTGTGATTGAGGCAGCCACACTAGATCCTGTTTGACTCATAATAGTTGGAACAGCATATCACTGAGGCGTGGATCATTGAAGGCACATTTGTTGGAACAATATATTGAGGGCATATCGATGCATTGGCACATCATTTGCAGCATATCGATTCTGGCACATCCACTGTAAGTGCATCACTTGAGCAGCCATATCGGTTGCACATGTCCTTTTTAGGTTTTCTACAATGTAAGACACAATGTATGGTTGTCATCACAATGCATATCACAATGAAGAATGTAAGAGAATGTAGAATGTAAGACAAAATGTATATCACAATGAATTACCTTTCTTTTAAGTGCATTGGGATCCCGAGTGGTAGCCTTACAAGTCATAGCATTGTGACCAAAATTATCACATTTGGTGCACTTATATGCAACACGGATCTTCTCTTCCTTGCACCATCCTCTCCACTTTCTCTTATCCTAATCTTCTTAGGTCTACCAGACCATTTTATATGCGGTGGTAGAGGTGGTTCCATCTCAACTTCGCCACATATCTTGACCATTGATTGGACTTCATCGAAAATCCATAACATAGTGCAAACTTTTCTCTTGTGTAACAAGCATCAACAAATTCATCGGGTTTTGCTTTCTATAACTCGAGCAGCTACAACATGCCTACATGGAATTCCTACTAATTCCCAAAATTACAACTACATGACCTTTAGCAATGTCAACAATAAATTCATGTGTGTTGTAACTATGTGTAACTGAAAAGTCTCAATTGACCATGTTGGCAACCAATGACCACTATTGAACACCTCATTATCTAACCTTCTCCTAGGTATTGGCATCACCTTATGTGGCCAATTTTCTAGTTTACTTGCAGGTGGATAACCTATTCATCGATATTTTCTTATCCACTCACACATTGTGAGTATAGGTTTGTCCCTAGCAGCTAGAATGGTAGCATTAAAAGACTCGAGATATTATTCATCAATGTATCACATTTAGGGTAAAAGAAAAGGCATGCTTACACCACTTTTGGTAGGAACAACCATCAACCAAGTCCAAGCATTGGGATCGCATTCTTCAATTCATTCATCTTTTGGACCCATGCTCGATAGTATGTGGCTTTAGCACCCATCATTAAATCTCTAATAAGGGCTCCTCCACCAAACCTTTTCTTGAAATTAGCATACAAGTGCCTAAGACATAATCTATGCTCAATAGTATCGACAATTCTTCAAATACACCACAAGTCCCGATACAAAATAGAAATTTTTCAACATTTAGAGAATAGAATAATTTGCAAGAAAGATAGAGTTAAATACATACCTTCGTTGATCGAGATAAATACATATCTTCTATCGACCAATGTCCTCCATTAGTAGTTGTATAAACCATCTCCAACTCTCCTTTGTTTCATTTTCAACCACACCAAATGCCAAAGGAAGTATTGATCATTAGCATCCTCGCTACAACAATAAGTAATCGTCCACCATACTTGGTCTTTAAGTGACATCCATCAACCCCACAAATGGTGCATCCATGAATAAAGCCTTTCTTACAGCCATCAAAACGAAATAAAATGACCCAAACCTTGGTTGTATGGATGGACTAGGTCTTTCTACATTTATCTTCACGTGTTGCCATGGTTTACCCTTCTTAGTTCTTCTCATACCTCCATATGGAAGCATACCGATTGTCAAGATCACCTTCAATTATCTTCTTGGCAATTAGCTTAGCCCTCCATGCTTTTGCAATAATACCCACGAATATGTTTGCCTCATATCTTGGATGATGTCTCTTATCCGACTGTATCGAAGTTTGCATCCTCTTTACCACATGCTTCACCCACTTTGAGCTAGCGGACTTGTTGTTCAAAACCCTAGCACATGTGTGCTTATGTACAAGTGTTTTTATAGCAAAAGTCTCCTTGTGGCCCACCTTAGAGCATAAGACTAAAACCCACATTTATGCTTACACACCACCTTACCCTATCTCCTCATTTTCACAAAAGAAATTTCCTCCCATTAAGCATCGACCACTCACGGATAGCTGCCCTAAAGTCATCAAGTGTGTTGAATTCCATACCCCACTTGAATATAAAGTCTTTGTTTAGATGCTCTTTCCTAAACCTAGCATACTTGGGCCTTTCTTCATCACAAGAATCATCTGGGTCAGAACTATTCAACTCATCACTATAGTATACATCATCCGAATCCATATTGGGCTCCTCCATATCATTATTGGGCTCCTCCATACGTTAATAGGCTTAGTAACATCTATTCCTTCAAAACCATCAAAGTAAGTAGCTCTTTCATCTTCACCGTCATCTAACCTCTACCTTCTCCTCATCTAACCCATCAATTCCATTATCGGGGTGGTCATCATCATTCACACATTTAGGTTCCCTATCGCAGGTCCATGTTCCCAGACTATGTTCAACATACAAATCTCCTTTCACATTCATTGCACTAAAGTATAGAGCAAAATCAAGATCATCATCTTTCCTAATCGAAAAAACCATCTTCAATTTCTAAAACTTTTGTCCATACCCTAACACAATCATTATACCCTAACCTACTCAACAACTTCTCAATGTTATCCATGTTCCAATTTGAAACATGTATCCCATTAACCGTCAGATCCGTATTCCCTCAGATATAATTTCTTCTTCAAAACCCAGAAATTCACCCCATGGTGGAGTGTAACACTAAAGTGTTGTGAATCTGTCAATATATTATACCCACATGTCAAAGATTGTTGATTTCAAAATTTTACCCTACGACATTGATGAACTTCAAATTTTACTAACCTCGGACTTTGACACTTCAACGAGCTCGTCTTCACCGAAATGGATCGCTTCAGATTCACGAGGTTGTCTTCATCTTCGTCTTCACCGCGGTCGTCTCGCTTGCTTGTTCCTCGCATTCTTCTTCTTCGTCTTCGCCTTCCCGGAAATTTCGTCTTCGCCTTCCCTGCTATGTTCGAACCCTAATTTTCTAAGGGGTATTTGAAATTAAAAGTGTAAAATGACACATAATCACTTTAACAAAATTAAAAATATGCCAGGTGTAGGACCTCTTATTAGATTCCATGCCACCTGGATATTAGGGGGTTCTATGAAGGAATCTACATAACATAAGGGGGGGTTTACAAAAAATATTTTTACAGGGGGGTAATCCTAAACTCGCTAACATTACAGGGGGGAAAAGTGTATTTAACCCAAAAAAATTTTAATCTCTAAATTGATAATCAGATTTCCAGAATCTCATTCTTACGAAACTCGCACCCAGAATCCCAGAGCTACTGTTCATCTTCTTCTCCAGAATCCCAAAAACGTCATCACTCACAAACTCCTTCCGTCCTCCGTCTGTCCCCCTTCCGTCCATCCTCCATCACTCACAAACTCCGTCCGTCCAACCCTAGAATCGCTCCTCTTCATCTTCTTCTCCAACTCGTACGAAACGAAACCCCAACCATCTTCTTCTTCTTGAAATCGCTCCTCTCAACAGTGTTCCGATAGTTGATTCCAAGCTTTTCTTCTTCGCGTTGATAACAACAACAGGTCAGTTATTCTTGTAAAAATTGATACTGATAGGCTGTTCTGGTTGCTTATGTTCTGGCTGTTCTGTACTGATAGGCTGTTCTGTACTAATAGGCTATTCTAATAGGCTGTTCTGTTCAATGTTAGTTCCCTTTCTCTGTTTAGGCTGAGGAGCAGATACTTTAGTTATTAGTAATAAGATATAAAGGCATTAAACTATACATGTGTTGAACTAAAATATTCCATACATTTGGTTACATGAGCAGAAGGTACCTGCTAGAGTTTGATCTGTAGCAAACAGAGACAATTGTAACTGCCAGACTCTGGAACCAACAGAATCCAATTACTAGTTGAAAAATATAACATATTAAGTCCTAACCATAAGTGTAGTTGACTATAGGTCCAGTCTACAAACCACTCTACTAAACAGAAACACAAGTAATAAAGTTACATAAATATACTTCTCATATCTACATATCTAATAGAGGGGATGAAGTTAGAGTTAAAGACTAAAGATATATCCAATTACTTGGAGAATGGAGTAATATGAAAATATAAATATTAATGTCCTATTAATACTTCAATTGCCAATTCATAATTAATACTTATTAATTATATCAATATTTATTGCATGAACTTCATTATACTTCTTTGTCATATTCCTTGAGGAAGTTAACAACATACCTACACTACTGCACTTCTATTTGTTAGATTCATAAAGAAATCAAAGATAACATTTCAATAATCAAACATCTTGGTGGAAGACTTTGATTTTAGTAGTTACCTTATTCAATTCATCAATATAAGTTGCACAAACTTCATTATATACTTGCTTGCCATGTTCCTTTATGAGGTTAACAACATACCTACACTTTTGCACTTCTGTTTGTTAGATTCATAAAGCACTCAAAGTTAACAAAATTATTCAAAATGCTTTAACAGTTTATAGGTAGTGAAATCAAAGAGGTATTGAGTGGTAAATGTCAAATCCTTCCCTAGTTCTCCTATTGGCAAATTGAATGCTAACTATGACAACTATAACATTTACAAATTGGAAATCCTTCGATAATAGTTCAATAACTAAACTCTATATATCAATAATTTGTTCGTAAGCTTTGTTCCTAATGATTTAACCATGCTTTACATTGAAGGCTCATTACAATAAAATTTATGAGATCATCTACTTTAAATTTTTTTATTTAATAATATAGTCTTTTGTGGCATTGTCTCTATTAATAACTTATAACATTATAAAAATAATTTAAATTTATTTTTATAAATTTATTCATCAGTGTTTACTTCAAATAGACCTTAAATCATCAATTAAATTTTGATGTGAAATTATAGGACTGAAAGTGCGAAGTGAAATGTCCCTACTAAATTTAATGTGATATGGTTACAAAAAATAATGATATAAAACTTAGTGATTTAATTAAAGTCAATTCTTGTCGTTATTGAGAGAGAAAAAAAAGAGAAAAAAGTGATAATTTTCATGAGGTTGCTAACAGTATCTCTGACCTTTGTTGCTAATATGTACTATGTATTAACTTTTTTTCTTCCTGTGAAAGCATCTTATCCCATTTATGTAGCAATGGTTATTCTAAAGAGGAAACATAAAATTATAGAATCTATAAAAGATGGGTTAAAAGAAGTTACTAGACTAGAAGACCCTTTCTGGTTCCAGGGAAAAATATGTAGGACATGTATGCATGAATTTCCTAATTTAGTAAAAGAACATATCAAATATCTAAAGTGCTATGTGAAACTTATGCTACATATCTCTACTTCCTTTCAACCACATGAATTTCCTATTGGAAAAATAGAAATCAAATAAGTATTATGTTTAGATCTAGTAATAAACTAAGACATTCCTAATTAGGTTAGATATTATTATACCGTATTGTGCCCTAATTAGTGTTTTTGTTTAACTTACATAATAGTTAAAACCATGGATAAAAAATGGATGTGTGCCGATCGATTGTCAAAAGAGAGTACGAGAATGGGGTATTAGAGTTCGTTAAGTTTGCTGTTGAACACGCTGAAGACCAAATAGAATGAAATGTCCTAGCTTGGGGTCGGGTTGACGCAGATGGATTGAAATCGCATTTACTGATGCGTGGAATTGATCGAAGTTATACGTGTTGGATATTTCATGGTGAGAAAAGCATCGAGAATGTTGAACCGAGGTTGAAAAGTAATGCGACCTATGTTTCAGACGACAATGTCACGGATACATATGATTGTGATCGAGTCGAAGAGATTGCAGAAGCACTTGAAGAAGATCTTCAGGATTGTCCCAAAATGTTTGAGAGGTTGGTAGGCGATACGGAGAAACCGTTGTATAAAGATTGCCCCAAATTTACAAGATTGTCTGCGGTATTAAAATTGTACAACTTAAAGGCGCACAACGGATGGTCGGATAAAAGTTTCACAGAGTTATTAGCCCTTTTGAGAGATATGCTTCCTGAGGATAATGTTCTTCCTAATCGAACCTACGAGGCCAAAAAAATGTTGTGCTCTATTGGCATGAGCTATGAAAAGATACATGCATATCTAAATGATTGCATTTTGTTTTGAAACGAATATGCATCGTTGAATGAATGCCCTAAGTGCGATTTATCTCGATATAAGAAAAAATTATCTCCAACGAAAGTCTTATGGTATTTTCCTATTATTCCGAG
The DNA here is from genome assembly GCA_021764765.1 of Vicia sativa. NCBI lineage: Eukaryota > Viridiplantae > Streptophyta > Magnoliopsida > Fabales > Fabaceae > Vicia > Vicia sativa. Next base: position 255,250,792 of record CM038796.1, on the reverse strand, counting down.
ATTTAGACGCATGTTTCGTAGTGAAACCGACGCTAGACACATGACTTGGCATTCAGATGAAATAATTATCGATGGAAAGTTTCGACATCCGACAGATGCACCCCAGTGGAAGAAAATTGATAATGATTATCCTGATTTTGGAGGAGAAACAAGAAACCTTCGCTTGGCATTATCTACGGATGGAATGAACCCGCATGGTCTTCAAAGTATCTCACATTCCACATAGCCTGTAGTTGTTATGATTTATAACCTATCTCACATTCCACATGACATGTAATTCTTATGATTTATAACCTACATCTCACATTCCACATGGGGTTACTCCAAGCTCCTTGAAAAAGAACAACCCAAAGACAAAATCTGCTAGAAATAAAGAACTGCAGGCAAGGTTGGATGCATTAGAAGCTAAAGTTCTTGAATTGAGGAAGGAAAAAGCAAGACAGTACCAATCAGAAAGGGAAGCTTTGGGTGTTAGAGAAACTAGTGACATAGCTAGTGTCAATTGTGTTGTTCAACCAAGTATTCCCGAGGTAATTTCATATATTAATATGAAATTAAATTAGTGTAATTTATTTAACTGACATATATACACATTAACGATGTCATATTTATTATTGATTTTAGGGCATTTCAGCTTGTCAACTCTTTTTAGAGACACCAACTTATCGCATGGTTGGCAAGGGAAAAGTCCATAACACTCTGGGAGAAGTACGTCATCATAAACCGCTCTCTTCTGGATATTTGAAAGTGTCAATTGATATTGCTTTAGAGGAGGGTGCGTTATTACCAATCCCAGATGAAGTTTCGGATGCAACATTGGTGGGAGAGGCAATAGGAGCGTTTGTTGCATGGCCGTCAAGACTCGTTCGCATAGATGATGAGGTATAATTAAAACTGTTACGAACCTTTTAGTACTCAAATTTTTTACGTTCGTTTTACTTACGTTTTTTGCATGGTTATGTTAGACTCCTACAAAACCCAAACCAAAAGATAAAGGGATTACGCGGCCAATGGAGTCAGTGGCATCAAAAAAATAGGTACAAAACAAATATATGATATTTATGCTTAGATAATGTTAATTTGTCATCCTATACTTGACCACACTAATTTTATGATATTTAGATTATTCCTTCCAAAGAGATAGAAGCACTAAGTAGGGGTAAAAAGCCTGTAATTAGCAACATTCCCACAGAAATAAAGAGTGTTGCTAAGAGGACCGGTGCTAGAAAGAAAATTACTTCACAATATAGGTCGTGCCTTCAGACATATATAAGCTTCACAACTATTTCGCAAGGTGGTACTTCTCTTATACCCCTGGATGAAGGGATTTATGGTTCTGAAGGCATGGCAACAAATGGTAAGGAGGATTTGGAACAAGTTTTTGGACACTTGACATTAGGCATTGCTGTTATCAATACATACATCAGGTATACTCCAATCAACTTTGTTTAATTAATTACAGAATTTATTTACTCATTTCAATGAATAATTAATGTTAACGATGATTTTATTTAAGGTTTCTGTATGACAAGTTGATTCGCCCGCGTGGATTAGAGTCCAGATTCGCTTTCATAAATCCCAACATTGTCCACGCAGGGTCAATCATCTCAAAACCAGATGAAGTAATAGCATTTGTACTCAGTTTATTTATGGCCAACAAAGATACAGAAAAATTGTTCTTGTTACCATATAATACTGGCAACAAGTAAGATTTTCATTCTAAATTTCCTTTATTATAATTTTTCGTTTTTTAACGTTGTGTAGAAAATTTCCATCTAACCTTTGTTTAATATGTCAGTGGACACTGGTTATTGGTTGCAATTAATCCTGTGAGAGAAATTGTATATTATCTGGATTCATTGGGCAATGATTGGACAACATACCCAGATATGAAGAAGACGATTGACACGTAAGTGAGATTGTTCTAAAATATTCTTGTGTATATTTAATTATTTATGTGTGATAGTTCTAAATATTCGTTATTATTTTATTATAGCATTCTACAAAGTTTTCGAGCACAAAGAGATATTCAAGTACCAAGGAGTAGAGTCAACAATATTTCTTGGATCAAAGTGGAGGTATAGTTTTTCACAATTTTGATTATATAGCGATGATACTTGATAAAACAAGTTAAGGTGTATATCTTGATGTATATCCGTATTTTCTTTCCATGTGTAGTGTCCTCGTCAACGCAATGATGTAGATTGCAGTTATTTTATGTTGAGGTTTATGAAAGAAACTATTCTTTTGGACTGATTAGAGATTCCATCCACGGTATGAATTTCTAACTTAGGAATTATTTTATTATTTCTCATAAAATGACTTAGTATTTTAATTAAATCATACTATGTTATATTATCATGTAGTACTTTGATGAATTCAAGTGTGCTTATTACACAAAAGATCAATTAGATGAACTTATGGAGGATTGGTGTCAATTTGTTATGGAGTTGAGAGTTTTATTATAAGGTATAACTTTGAGTTTTGAGAATATAATATATGTCGTTATAGTTGTGTTACAATATTATTATTTTTGTTGTTATTTGGTAACTTGTATGAATTTCGATTTTTTGATTTTGTTTCAGGTTATATAGGCGCAGATGGATGTAGAAGATAAAGTTATTCTGTAAAGAAATTTTGATTTTGTTTCATTGTTGTATAAATTAATGTTGTTGTTGTGTATATTGTGCAAAAAGGATTGAAGATGTATATATTGACGTATATTGATGTTGTTGTTGTTTAAAATGTTATGTTGAAGTTATAAATTCTGGTGCAAAAATGGTGAGAATATATTAAATGAAAAAAAAAATTCTGGCAGCATTTTTTATTAAATGAAAAAAAAATTATATTAAAAAAATAATAAGAAAGCTACCGCTAAAGGGGAATAGACAACGCTTTTAATGAGAAGCGCTGTCTAAAGTGATTGAAAAAAAAATTAAAAAATAATAAGCAAAAGCGCTGCTAAAGGGGGGGGGGATAGACAACGCTTTTAAAAAGCCATGTCTAAGGTTCCACATTAAAAACGCTGTCTAAAGTGTAAGCGCTGCTAAAGGGGGTACCTATAGCAGCGCTTTTGAAATTACATAAGCATTGTCTATACCTTTAGCAGCGGTGGTTTTAGCAGCGCTGTTAAAGGCCTAAAAAAGCGCTGTCTAATCCCTTGTTTGACATAGTGCTAGAATCAATATACTAATTTAATAGTGAATAGATAGTAGCGTGATGGTTGTTGATAGTAGTGCATAATCGAAATACTAGCAATCCAAACCGATGAGTGTTGAGAATAATTCATATCCATAACTTATGAGGGTCAGTCAAAAGTTCTAATGTTCAATAAGGCATATCTAGAACTTCTGATGTTCTGGTGTTGTTCAGAGGCTCCAAGATTGTGAAGTATTCCATGATAATGAGATCAACAATGATGGTGATCTCATACACTCTACGCTTATGGATGAATTCGAGCCGGTGAGTACAAAAGAGGCATTGAGCAATGTAAAATGGGTGTGTGCGATGAAAGAAGATCTGAAATCTATTGAGAAAAATAGTACTTGGGAGCTGGTTGATTTACCGGAACGAAAAAAGGAAATCGGAGTAAAGTAGGTCTATAAAGTGAAGGCAAATCCTAAAGGTGAGTTTGTTAAGCATAAGACTTGACTAGTGGCGAAGGGATTTTTGCAGCGAGAAGGTATAGCCTATGACGAGGTGTTTGCTCCAGTAGCTAGATTGGAGACTATACCGCTGATTGTTGGTATCCCCAATAGAAAAAATTGGCGAATGTACCAAATGGATGTAAAATCCGCATTTTTGAATGGTCCACTTGAGGAGGAAGTCTATGTAAAGCAACCCCCTGGTTTTGTGATAAAGAATCAAGAGGGAAGGGTCTACAAGTTGTGGAAAACACTATATGGTTTGAAACAAGCACCGAGAGCTTGGAATATATACATAAATAAATTTCTTATTGAAGTTGGCTTCAAGAAGTGTGTATCCGAACATGGTGTTTATGTTAAAGCGGATGCAAGCAAAAGTGTGATTATACTTTGCTCATATGTGGATGATCTTTTGATTACAAGAAGCAATGAGGAGTTTATTTCCAAGGTGAACTTATGGAAGAATTTGAGATGAGTGACCTTGGCATCATGACATACTTTCTTGGCATAGTGTTCCATAAGTCAAAATTCGGACTTCTCATGCATCAAAGAAAGTATGCCCATGAGATATTGAATAAGTGTGATATGGAGCATTGTAATGCTGTCAATTCCCCAATGGAACCAAGGTTGCAGCTGTCCAAGAATGAGGAAGAGGCTGACATTGATCCAACTTAATATAGAAGGTTGATTAGATCATTACGTTACTTGTGCAATATGCGACCGAATTTGGCATTTAGTGTCGGTATTGCTAGTAGATTCATGGAGAGACCAAACGTGTCTCATATGGAAGCACTTAATAGGATCCTTCGTTACATCAAAGATACTATTGGCTGTAGAATTCTGTTTCCCGCAGCTGATACGAGTAGCATGTGCGAATTACTTGGTTATACGGATTCCAAGTGGTGTGGAGATAAAGATGATCGAAAGTCTACGGCTCGTAATGTCTTTATGTTTGGCGGAGCTCCAATCTCTTGGTCCTCTAAAAAGGAAATTGTGGTGGCACTCTCTTCTTGTGAGGCCGAGTATATCGTTGCGTCAATTTGTGCATGTCAAGCTGTGTGGTTGATGAATCTACTTAAGGGAGTTGTCACACTCTTTGTTGACAACCTCTCGACTATCAACCTTGCAAGGAATCCTATAACATATGGGAGGAGCAAGCACATAGAGATGAGGTTTCATTACTTGAGGGAGATGGTGTGTAAAGGACAGCTGAAGCTAGCTCATGGTTGAAGCGAAGAACAACTTGCGGATTTGTTGACGAATGCGGTAACAAATAAAGTGTTCAAGAGACTTGTGAAGAAATTGAGCTTGAGGAATGTGGAGAACTTGACTTAAGGTGGTGTGTTGAATCTTGAGTATATGTCAAATGCAGTTTGGAGGCTTCAGAAGCTGTTTTGGAAACAACTTATTCAAAAGCTGTTATGCTACTGAAGCAGAAATTCTGTTTCTCGAAGGAGAAACCGGTTTCCAGGTTTGGAGAAATCGGTTTCTGTCTCGAAACTTTGTGTTTATGTGTAGCAGTTTTTCCTGTTTTGTTAGTTGGTTTATTTTTGTTGTGTTTTAAGTTGGCACTTTAAAAGGGACCCTCATGTAATGTTTAGTTAATGCCATTGTGAATTATACATAATATTTTCTCCTTAATTACTCTCTCAACTCTCTTTTTCTCTCTTTAAACTTCATCTTCAATTAGCTATTTTTCACCATTGATTCACCTTACCCCTTTTGTGTATGTTCCAAAAGTTATGGAGTTGAGGAGAAGTACAGGAGAAAGAAGGTCTAATAGAAAATATGCTTTTTTATCAGCTTAAATAAAGGATCTCTTAGTGATGGTTAATGTAAATTGATTTAATGATTTTTCCTCTTCTTTCACCAATACTCAATCATTCTATTAATCTTTCTTTCAATTCCTCCTCAATTCCTTCAAATACTGTGATGCACTTTATTTCTGATTCTATTTCATTATTCTTTCTTAAATACTTATCTCTTCTCACTTTTTTCTCACAATCAAAAGACTCTCCAAATATAAATGTTTTGCAGACACTTTAACACCTCAACGACACAATGAAAGAACAAAAAAAGACCTGATAGAATGTGATATATTTATGAAAAAAATGAAGAGATATAGAGAAAATAAGATGTTGATGTTGAACATATTTTGTTATGGAGTTTACAAATGTTCAAATATAAAATTTTAATTTTATACTATTAAATTTACATTGTTAATCATGTTACGAAGCATGGTAGAATATGAGTAAAAATATTTCTTATCTTAACCTGGATGATATCATAACCCAAACCTCCAATTAAAAATAATATGTTATACATCTCTTAATTAAGTTACTCACTTTATTAAACTTGTGAATCAAAACTTACCATCTGTTTGAAACTGCGTATGGAGTCATATTTTCATGTCTCATTGCATTTCTATCGTGAAAAATGAGAAGTTACTTTTGGTAGCTTTAACTGAAACGTGTCATTTTGATGTGGTTTTAAGAAATGTGATGAAGTACCAATCTCTTGGTCCTCTAAAAAGGAAATTGTGGTGGCACTCTCTTCTTGTGAGGCCGAGTATATCGTTGCGTCAATTTGTGCATGTCAAGCTGTGTGGTTGATGATTCTACTTAAGGGAGTTGTCACACTCTTTGTTGACAACCTCTCGGCTATCAACCTTGCAAGGAATCCTATAACACATGGGAGGAGCAAACACATAGAGATGAGGTTCCATTACTTGAGGAAGATGGTGTGTAAAGGACAGTTGAAGCTAGCTCATGGTCGAAACGAAGAACAACTTGCGAATTTGTTGACGAAGGCGGTAACAAATGAAGTGTTCAAGAGACTTGTGAAGAAATTGAGCTTGAGGAATGTGGAGAACTTGACTTAAGGTAGTGTGTTGAATGTTGAGTATAAGTCAAATGCAATTTGGAGGCTTTAGAAGCTGTTTTGGAAACAACTTATTCAGAAAAGTTGTTCTGCTACTGAAGCAGAAATTCTGTTTCTCGAAGGAGAAACTGGTTTCCAGGTTAGGAGAAACCGATTTCTGTCTCGAAACTTTGTGTTTTTGTATAGCAGTTTTTCCTGTTTTGTTAGTTGGTTTATTTTGTTGTGTTTTAAGTTGACACTATAAAAGGGACTCTCATGCAATGTTTAGTTAATGCCATTGTGAATAATACATATATTTTCTCCTCAATTACTCTCTCTCTCTCTCTCAACTCTCCTTTTTTCTCTTTAAACTTCATCTTCTTTAATTAGCCATTTTTCACCATTGATTCACCTTATCCCTTTTGTGTAAGTTCCAACTGTTATGAAGTCGAGGAGAAGCTCAGGAAAAAGAAGGTCTAATAGAAAATATTCTCTTTTATCAGCTTAAATAGAAGATCTCTTAGTGATGGTGGGTGTAAATTGATTTAATAATTTTTCCTCTTCTTTCACTTGTATTGATTGAGTAGTACTCAATCATTCTATTAATCTTTCTTTCAATTCCTCCTCAATTCCTTCAAATACTTTAATGCACTTTATTTCTAATTCTATTTCATTATTCTTTCTTAAATACTTATCTCTTCTCACTTTTTTCTCACAATCAAAGCCCTCCAAATATAAATGTTTTGTAAACACTTTAACACCTCAATGACACAGTGAAAGAAATAAAAAAACTGACCTGATAGAATGTGATATAATTATGAAAAAAATGAAGAGATATAGAGAAAATAAGATGTTGACGTTGAACATATTTTGTTATGGAGTTTAAAAATGTCCAAATATAAAATTTTAATTTTATACTATTAAATTTACATTGTTAATCATGTTATGAAACATGGTAGAATATGAGTAAAAATATTTCTTATCTTAACCTAGATCATATCATAACCCAAACCTCCAATTAAAAATAATATGTTACACATTTCTTAATTAAGTTACTCACTTTATTAAACTTGTGAATCAAAACTTAGCATCTATTTGAAAGTGCGTTTGAAGTCATATTTTTACGTCCCAATGCATTTCTAACGTGAAAAATGAGAAGCTACTTTTTGTAGCTTTAACTGAAACGTGTCATTTTGATGTGGTTTTAAGAAATTTGATGAAGTACCAAACATACAAAACATACACTTACTTTCTTACTAATTTCATCAATAATGAGATTTTGAATTATTGCTAAAAGAAAATGTCCTAGCAACATTATTAGTTTAGTTGTAACTTTTGATTAAATTATTTATATATGTGATTCCTAACTGTATAATTTTTTTCCAAGGACTAAAATGTAAGGACATCCACTTAACCTATTAGAAATCACCTAATTCTAATTCATAATTGATTCAAGCATAAGCTGATTCCAAGTATCTGGAACCCCAGCTACACACCAATGTGTACAATCCATGCCATGAAAGCCATTATGAGAGCTAGGATGACCATCTTTTCTCAATTCTGAAAGAGCTGTAATATTAAGAAGATGAACATGCTTTGTTATTTTTTCCAAAACACTCTCCAATACATATGATGCTTTTGGTAATCCATGCATTGATGATAATCCACTAATTGGCATTGTCTCTTTTCCACAATTTGTAACTCCTGGTTCATTCCATTCTTCTCCACTAATTTTTATATCACATATAAAATAATTAGAAAGATATTGCAACCAATAAACAAAGTATCATGTTAAAAAAGAGAGAGAAATTGTGAAACTCACTGGTAGTGCATAGGAGAAATTCCTTGGAAAAGAACTTTGGTTTTGGTTGTATCAACTTCTGCATCAACCCATTTAGCCCAAGTTGTCAAACCAGTTCTAAAAGCTTCCATTCTATCCATGTCTTTCACTCTTTTGTCACCTATTTGAATATAATCCCATCTGCAATAAAAATTCAAAATCTCAACATTATTTGAATATGAGTTTAATTGTTATTTGTTATGCTTTATCAGCATAAAAATTTTACACTGAAAATTAGAAAAAAAATGACTTTAAAAAAATTAAAATCAAAGTTAAATGTTTTAAACAATTTAACGGTTGTGATTAACCGATGATAAAGTTTAAAGAAATCTTACGGTTGTTTGGGTCCAATACGGTACCACCAAAGCCAAGTGTTGAAAACCAAAACATCCATTTCTTTCCATATGTTTCCACCTTTGAGAGAATCAAGTTTCAATACTCTACCAATTTTTTCCACTTCAATGTCAACCAAATATGTACTATGGTAGACAATAATTGAAATTCCATATTCCTGCAAAAAAAATATTGAATAAATACTTGAAATTATAATTAAAAAAAAAAAAAACTTTCTTGTAACAGTTTAGAAAGATGATTTGTAATGGAATATATGACTGACCTGAAATGTGTGGTTTGTGATGGGTTCACCAACCACTTGTGTTATAGTAGCATTGGGTACAGTTGAGTGAAGCATACATATAAATGATTGCCATTGGTTGAGACTCACTGAATCTCCAATATACATGATTTGTTTTCCCTTGAATTTTGTCAAGAAACTTTTTCCATCAAAACTGCAAAGATCATAATATTTTTTTAACAAATGTTATTAAATATTTATTGTATACTAGACCATCAAAAATTCTTAGCTGATACTACCTCTGTCCTTAATTATAAGACTCTCTTGCGTTTTTTTCTTGTCTCTTTTACAAGAGACTCTTCAATTTTTAAAGTCCATTAATTAATTTTTTTCAAACATATACTCCTAATTATATTGCATATTTTTTTTGCAATATGTAATAAATACATTTACACACATTAACTATTCCTCTCTCCTAAGAATAAACTTGTAAAGTTATACAAAATAGTCAATAGATTTATTACTCTAACAAACTTTTTTAATTTCCACAATTTATTTTATTTACTTTTTGGAGTCTTAATTTCCACAATTTATTTTATTTACTTTTTGGACTTATATTTAGGGACGGAAGTTGTATATATTATGGAATAAGAGAGATTGAATGAGTAAATTGATCTTATTGAATGATGAGTGTTAGAAACTATCTTATAAAAGAACTAGTCTTCATGTTATTCCCTTTTGCTCACATTTAATGTGCAACACACTTGCATGTTGTTCAAGCCCAATCAAATGGCCCAGTACAAGAAAAATTATAACTGTCTAGGGACACATGTTGCGCATATTTAAGAAACATCGTTAATTACAAGAGAGACATTAATTCACCACTTCTCACTATTTTAAATATTCAATTCATTCTCACTTAGAAGCATAAACTACTTAATCACTTTATTGTAATAAATATAAAACCAAATAATACAACTACTTAATCACTTTATTGTAATAAATATAAAACCAAATAATACAACTCACAGATTGATACTGTGAAAGTTCAAAACTTTTTTCTTATTTAACGTATACTAAAAAAATTGTTCAATCTACCTAAATTATCTTTTTTAAAAAAATATTTTATACTATATTTTAGACATTTTAATAATTAATAAAATAACCCTTAACTTTTTCATTTTTTTCATTTCATGCACCAATTGTCAATTTTTTATTGATCCAATTTAAAAAACTCATTTTACCATCTTACACTACTTTCTCTTTTCTCTTCTCTCTCTCTCTCTCTTCTCTTTTCATTTTATATAATTATTTAATACATTTGAATTTTAATATAATTGATTCTTTTACAATTAATTAGTTCATTTTAAACTTATATTTTAAGACTTATTTTATCTTTTTTATTTGTTTATTATCACTAAAATACTAATTAATCTATTATTTAACTTTAATAAAATTAAAAATATATTTTATAAAATTGAATATTACTACATACCTCTGTCCCAAAATATAAGAGAAAAATAAAATAAAAAACACACTTATTAAGAAAAGTAAAAAACACAATTATTTGACTTGTGGTTTTTTTGAAATAAAGTGCTTTGGAAAATGTAAAAACAATTCTAATTAATTGTTGGTTATAGAAAATATGAGAAAGACGGTAAACTAAATGCATTTTTCATTTAATTTTACTTTGAAAATGATGAAAGTGGTTTTTTCTCTTATATTTTGAGACAAGAAAAATACATTTTTCTCTCTTATAATTTAAAACGGATGAAGTATTATTCAGACAACTAACTTTTTATCTTACGGGTCACTATCAAATTATTACAATTATTTTCAAATGTTAATTTTTTTCTTTCTCCATTTCACATGTTTTTTTAATTACTTAATACATTGAGTTTATTTTAATATTACGTAATTCAATTTAAACTCACATGTATATCTAAATACATTATTTGTCAAGTTTACCATTATGTTTTGTATAATCATATTATTTGTTGTAATATTTTGATTTCATAATTTTTCATTGTATTTTTCCATTAAATACTAATTAATCTATTATTTAACTTTAATAAAATTAAAAATAAATTTTATGAAATTGAATAATACTACATATCATTCACACCACTAACTTTTTATCTTACAAGTCACTATCAAATTATTACCATTATTTTTAAATGTTAATTTTTTTGTTTCTCCGTATCACAAGTTTTTTTAAAATTACTTAATACATTGAGTTTATTTTAACATTACGTAATTCAATTTAAATTCACATGTATATCTAAATACATTATTTGTCAAATTTATTGTTATATTTTATATAATCATATTATTTGTTATAATATTTTAATTTTATAATTTTTTATTGTATTTTTTCAATAAATATAAAATTTATATATATATAACAAAAAAAATTATTTGGTTAACATTAAAATAAATGTGTGACTAGTTTTCCTTTACCAAGAAAGATGCCATTCTTTAATTGTTAAAACATATAAATCATCACATGTTGTATTTTGTTATTATTTGCATTAATCCAATGCGAAAAACAAAAACAGAAAAGTTAGCACATGTGAGAGGTGCAAACCCACATGGATTCTGGATGATTAGAAGCATCCTGGGAATTTAAATTGTAATTTAGTATTTTAATCGGTTGATTTATTATTCTATTTTATAGGGATGAAAAACACTTTATATAATTTCGAAAATGTTTTTAGAAAATCAAAAATATATTTTTAATTTGCACTCTATACACTTATAATTTATTCATTTTGAAATACGACTTTTAAATGGTAAGAAGCAAAATCGGAAATACACTTCCGCAACAAATCGTAAATATATTTATGATTTTCAACAAAACAAAATATTTGCGTCAAGTTGGCTCATATTATTTTTTGTGTTGTTTTGAAAACAAATTACTTATATTAAAAAGAAAAAATATTTTTTCGATTAATATCGAAGTTGCATTTTTGATTTTTTATAAAAATAATTTTAAAACGGTACCCACCACTGATTTTAAAAATAATTTTACCATTTCACGTAGGACAGAATAAAAAATTCTAATTGATAAGAATAAAATCACTACTGTACTCTTGACCATTAAATAGTCATTATCTATTACATTTAAAGAATATTGTCGATAATATTAAAAATTCTGATGGTTTTAAAAACTGGTCCACTAAAATTGTAGAACAAGACTTATATTTTTATTTATAAGACAAACTTTTCAAAACAAAAAATTACTTTATAAATCATTTGAAAAATAATTTTTTTAAACTTTCAGCGTATTTGTTTAAGTTTTCAAATAATAATAAAAATACTAAAATTTAATTACTACATCAAAAAAATAATTTTTATAACATAACAAATAAAATATATATATATATATATATATATATATATATATATATATATATATATATATATATATATATATATATATATATATATATTATTAACTTTTAATCTTAATTACACAGAATACAACATTGATTAGACTAGAGGAAATTTGACCCTCAAAAAGGTTTGACATTAAATATTCTCTATCATAAAGGTACACTTATTATGCTAATAAAAATAAAATATGATAAATAATTGACTTTTATTACTATAAATATAAAATAGTAAAATAATAATTCAAAAATTGTCTACCTAATAGAATTAAAATAATAATAAAATTAAGGCACTAGTATTTTTGGCAAGGCCAGATTTTAAGCTTATAATTCATAATTTATAAACAAATTTATATAACTTTCTTTTTTGTATCCAAAAGTCGTATGAAACACGACAACACTTTATTTTGATAAGACTACAAACCTGTAATCACATGTTATTAACTTCTTAACACATACACAACCATTCATTCATATACAGAAAATCACAATCAATAACAAAGACACACACATTGAAAAGAAGACATAAAGTTTAATGTACCTTGGTAAGTTACAATGGGTTGGTTGCCATCTGTATTTGAGATACTCTTGATCAGTTCTTCCATATTTCAAGCAATCATATTCCAAACGAATATGAGGACATTTTGATGAATCATAGAGAGGGTAAGATTTATCATAAACCCAACTTCCTTCATAGACATTGCAATTTCCTTCATTAGTTTCTTCCAAACAGATGCATGAATTAAGGCAGATCACCATACAAATGGTTATTGCAATCCAACCATAAACCTCCATTTTAAAACCCAGCTCTCACTTTCTCTCTGAAATTTTGATTTGTGTGTGAATTTTAGGAGGGATATAGGTTTTGTCTGGTGTATATATAGTAAATTTGGATGTCTCTTTATTACACATTAATACAAATGGAAAAAGGTAATAGGTAATCTATAAACAAAATAAATATAATTAAGGTAAAATATGTAATCAGTCCATTAAGCCAATTTATTTGATAGTTGTTAGGATATTGATTGAAAAATTTATGTAATTAATTAATTCAACAAATTTTTTCTTTAATAAATTTAAAATATTTTCATTTATTCCTGTTTGAATATGGTGTTGAGAATAGTTTTTTAGTTGGAATTCAGGTTTGAGCGCGGAGTAGTTAAAATTTGTCCCCACCCCGTGACGATGTTATGTTTATTTGTGAGTGTCTAACTATTCAAAATCAAATTTCAAATAAGTTATTGTTCCCCGCCCTGATCTCCATCGAAAATGAATAATGAAACTCTAAACTCGTCCCAAACGAATTAAAGTTGGATTCAGATATCCTCATCCCGCTATCATTCCTATAACAGAGTAATTTTTTAATAGAAATAGTTAATTTCCTTAACATCAAATTATTAAAGTAGAAAAAGTAAAAAGATTTCAAAAAATTTCAAACATACATTTTAAATAATAAGTAAACAAATAAAATATCAATGCATGTTTTATTGCTATTTCAAATACTATACCACTAATATTCTAAAGTATCAAAATTATTGATTTCTTGAGCAGCTTTTATTTCGTTCAGTCGAACATGTCAAGAGTACAACTTATAGAAAGCCATAATTAACTTTTTGAAAGTTAAAAGAAAAATTAACTACGTTTCATAATGAAGAATACACAAATATAACATATTATCATATCATCCCACCATGTCAATTCCCTTCTCAGATATTAAATTATTTCCTCATAACATGATATCATAAAAAAATACAGATAAACTATTTAAAAAGACAAAGCTTACTGCAACTATAGAAGAACTTGAGTCTTCTCCCGATTGATGATGTGTTGCATCAGCACTAAGTATTGTTGGCTTATCAACACCAAATAGATAAAGTTGATGTCATCTCCTGATTGAAGATTAACGTCAAGATTTAAGAAGACCATTTACTAGTTAAATTGAACATTAACATTTATCTTCAAACCCAAAATTTCAAGATATAGTGATTTTGCATCTTTGTTCAGGTGTATTTTGAAACACAAGTCTAGATTTGCAAGTCAGACATCCAGAGTACCAACATATCTTCTTTAAAGACCGTATTTGACAGTACTCGCTATATGGTGTGAAACATATAACATCCTTTAGAAATGTGGACTAGCACATATATGTATGACTCAGTCATTAGATTCTCTCTATATAGATTAATTATGAAATCATAAGGAAATTATATGTTATACTCGATAAAAATCTGCTACTTAGCGATACTTGAAGGATGTAGGACGATCGATGCTTGAAAGTGACTCAAATGAAAACAATCATTATTATCTACATTCAAATGCTATATAATTAATAATCTAGATATATGTATATTTTTGGAAAGAGACAATTGTTTTTTTTTTGTCATTTGTCTCGTCTTACAATGACTTTCTTCATTTATCTTTAAGTATAATTAACCAAACAATATACCATCTAATAATAATCTTGAATCCTCTAAAGATTAAAAAGTTACGCAATGTAGACAACACCAACATATGTCATACTTTTGTCTAAAAACATGGTTGTCCAACCAAATACAAGAATCATGTTTTCAATGCACACCGTCTATGATAAGTGACTTGATCATCATCACCAGCAGGATTAACAGCGGTTTCCAAGTGGTCATCATAATTAGTCTAAAAATGAAAATTGTGCATGGGCTCATCTTGTACTTGAAATCTCCTCTTAGGCCTTACCCAAATCAACCCTTAAGTGTGTAAGCATTATGTCTAGTGTATTCAATATCTAAATTAGAGTGTGATCCAACAACCTGTCTGTGTAGAAAGATGTAGGATGCACAACACATCATCCAGAGTGATACCAAATCAAACAATCTCACCAATGAAAAGATAAAATGAAGACATTTCATAGTGTCATCTCTCAACAAAGAAAGACAAAAGACCATGGTCAATGAAACCAAATGCAGTTCTACAAACACCTTTCAATTCATATTTTACTAATACATCCTAAAATAATGGTTCATATGGTTGTTACAGATGTGTTATCTTTCTACCGTGATTAATACACTTTAGTTTCTCCTAATACTGTAAAAATTAACACATCAACGTTAGATGATTAATTTCAATAAAATTATCATAAATATAATGTTTAAAATTATAATTAAATTTTTGTTTTACTTCTCTATCCTATATGTGAGCAGCGACATGACTTACATATGGTAGAAATCGTGGCATGTCCTTTGGATTTCCAAGAAATCCCTTAAGTGAGGCTGAAGCATGTTCGATAGAGCATGTGCACACACTTGGGGTCTTCCATGAGATTATGATTCATAACCATGTGACAACGGTAAATGAGTAGTTTTAAATGATCGCCTTACTTCACATTGTGTATTTTAAATCCTTGAAGATTTTGATTTGTCTTTGCATGATAAAGCATGTTGTGAAAATCGACAATGTTTGTACCTTAGTTATTCATCATCCATTTTTATATAATCACATAAGACAAGACAAAACACAATATTAGTAAACATATCAAAAAATTTAAACCTCAACACAAAGACATTGAATAATCTCAACAGATCGAGATATATGGATATATCTCATGTTCAAATAACAATATATGGATGGGTCTCCAGATAGTGTTATCTAGACGATTTCAAAACACTATTCAAATTAGACAAATACCAAACTCCCAAATATAAAAAAATAGCTAACGATAGATAAAACAAATGCAATAAATGATATGTACATTAATTCAAAACTTTAAAGAAAATAAATGTATCATACGTATCATATGAGAGGAATGTGATGAAATTAAAATTATGAAGTGTTCTTCAAATATCACAATCCAATGGAAGAAATGTCAGGAATTTATCAATGAAGTTAGTTAGAATGTATAAAAGTAAGAATTGAGAGATTTTGGGTTAGATGTGACGTTGCTTGGAGGAGCTGTTAGTCGGGATGTCGATTTCATTAAGGAATTGTCCAAGAATAGAGCTTTCAAGGCTATTGATTTAATTCACTTTCTACCATAACTAAGGGATCTTCAGAGTGAGCTTCTTCTACTTCGATCCTGCATGGGTATTGCCAAATTATTTTTTGACCTAAGAATGTGTGAACCTACTCATATGGAGGAAGCAGTTGTTTGATTTGATAAAGAGTTGCAGAAGGAGGTTGAAGACATTGTGGTTAGCGGAGGTCCTTTCTTCGGGGACCTTCAATGGAGGGTGACTTCATTACCCATTAGAGTTAGGAGTTTGGGTTTGTACTCAGTTGTAGAGGTTTCCTCATACGCCTTTCTGGCTTCTAGGGCCCAATATTGGGTGTTGTAGGATCATATATTGAGACACAGTGGGGTGTACGGTATGAACTCAAATTTCAACATAGCATTGAATGGTCTCAGTGTTGCGATTCCATATTTTGACCTTAGAAATTTTACTAGTAAGGACACCGTCTCTCCTAAAGCACAACATGTTTTAGTGAGTTCTCTTTTTAGTAAAATTGTTAAAGACATGGATGTGAAGTTTGACATGTCCACAAGGCAGAAGGCAGTTTTCGGTTGTTTGAAACTGCGCATGCTCAAGGCTTTCTCCTTACTATTCCTATTGATGCGCTAGACCAACATATGTCATTGGTGGAGTATCGTACTATCCTAAGATACCTCCTTATGATTCCTTTATTTCTTATTGACGAGGTTTGTCCAATTTTCTGTAAGGCGTGTTTGGATACATTTGAGAAACACATGATTCATTGTAGGGAACTTCCAGGATTTAAATACTGACATGACCTTGTTAGGGATGTCTTGTTTGATATATTGCGACACACTGGAGTATTGTTAAGTGTCAACTTTTAGATATTTTTCCTATCATTTATTGAGACTTTTAAGCTCTTTTATTGTTTTTAATTAAGTTAAGCACTTAGTTTTAGTCATTTTGTGTAAATGTAAATAATTTTGAATGTTTTAATATGTTTGTTAGTTTTCAGCATTTTATGTTCAAGAATCAAAGCTTGAATCGATCGAAATTGGAGCATCAATGCAAAAAATTTGGAGTGTTAGTTTCTGAAGCAGCGCCTGGCGGTGAGGAAAGAGCGTCCAATGGTGAGCAAAAAGAGTGCCAGGCGACAAGCTGGCGATGAAAAATGAAAAAATTCCAATAGTTACTGGAATTTGGGGATTTTGGAGCGCCTGATCATTGCCCGGAGGTGAAGGCAGCGATGTGAGCGTCCGACGGAGAATGCGTAGTGCGAGCGATGGAAGATATTTATGCCATCCAAGGACAACCACATGTGCATACATGGGAAGAAAAGAGAGCACCACCCGATGGTGTAAAGTAGCTCCCGGCAGTGAAGCCTGGGTAGGGGTTGGTATTTCTACCATACTTAGTAGATATTTTGGAATATCTCATCATTCCACCATACCTTGCATATTTGTAACCTAGAAACTTCATCTTTTAGAGAGAAAAACCTCTTTTCTCTATTTTCACTCAAAATCAAAGCTTTACAACATAAATCTTTGAGACTTCAAGATTGATGTTCATAAAGGTTTGTAGTTTCCTTGATCATCAAGCTACCATGAAGATGGATAGCTAAACTTCTTTGTGTCAAGATTAGAGGTAGTTAACCTAAATGTTATATATTTCTTTTGATCTTTTTGTGTATGAATATGATTGATGATTAATATATGTTGAATATCTTTGTTTTATTTGTACTTTTTATGGTTTGGATCATGATTGAGAAATATGTTTTAAACTTGACCTAAGATATTCATCCACCAAGGAACAAATGCTAGACATAGATTTGTTAGTTAGTATTCACTAGTATCAAGCTTAAAGATTATCATGTTAATAGTTAGAGTGAGACATCATTTAAAGATTAACATGATAATACTCACAATATTGGTTGGACATCAACAATATTGGGAGGATACGTGAATATATCGATCATCAACTAGTTCATCCGTTTGGTTAATCGAATATATATGAAATTAGGTTAATGAAACTAATCTTGACATGCTTTTACCATTTAAAAAACAAATCTAAAACTCTCTTTAATCCAAACAACTCTTTTTGATAAGAACACTAAGTTTGTTTGCATGAAATTTATGATTTTTGTGACTAAGAACCAAAACCCTTTTGTAACTAAATCTTAAAATACACTTGAACTATAGAACGACAGTGATATCACACCAATCCCTGTGAAAAACGATAATTTAAAATACTTGTGGTAGATAATACGTACAACAAGTATCTGTGAAGAGAGAGGCGCCTGTGAGTTTTTTGACCGACCAACTTGAAGGGAGATCAACACTTAGACCAACATATGTTTTGGTGTACGGGTGGGTAGGAGGGTAACATGCTTGTGTGAACTTGACGGGAGTTTCTCCAATGGTGGGATTAAGGGATGGTGATTTTATTCTGGGACATGCAACTCTCAAAGCTGCTTTTAGTAAAGTGGCCAAACATGAGAAAACATATTCTGAAAATCAATATATTTTTATACCATTTGTCTTGTCACTTTTGGTTTTCTAGCACCAGAAGCAGACGATATTTAACAGAGAATTCAAAAATTTATGAATAGCAATATTGTATCTCCTAGATCTATGGATATAATTTTTAAGAGGATTGATTTTGCGATCCAAAAAAAACTAGCGGTGCAGTTTGTTGTCCATTTGCCTTCTATTTTTATATTGGCCTAATTTTATAATGTTATAGTATAATAAGGAAAAATAAACAATATTTTATTATTAGTATATATAAAACATATAAGATAAAAGAAATTTTTAAAAAAATGACAGATTTTATAGTGTCTAATATATACATATTTTAAAGGTAAATTCTTGGTTACCCCTTGTAAATTTAGGGGTAGTTTACCTCTTATGACATGTATCAATCAAAATTTGTCTTTTAAAATAAAATTTCAAAATCACATATTAATCTAAAACCTTAAAGAATCAAAATAAAATCAAGAAAATAATATATAATTTGATTTTTGAGTAATAAGATGTTGATATGTCAAATTTGTATAATATTTTCAAGAGATAGTCTATGTCTCACCTATTTTTAATTATAATTTTGATCTAGCTAATTAAAATTTGTAGATTCCTCCATGCGTACTACTAATACTAACTTGAGACTTAAGACACCCCATAATATCCAAATCTCTATCATAAACACGTGACATCAATTAACAATCACATTTTTTTAAAAATTTTAAGTAGACGAAATAATAATAACTACTAAAAATCCATACAATTAACTGTGAATATCAATGGTTCAAAAACTTAAAAAGAGAGATTTCATATGCCAAAAGTTACCTCCGGTTCAATTTGGAGTAAACAAGTACATCCCATGTATATTCTCAATTTTCCCTTTAAAATTCTGTTACATTGCAACAATAATTGATAATACCTGATATACATGACCGATCCCATTAAACTAAGTTTTTAAAACTTGCTTTTACAATATGATTCATACACACATAAAACTAAACATATATATACAACATTCTATGCTCTATCTATTTCAAAATTTGGCCAAACCAATATCACTGGACATTTTATCTAGCTTCTAACAATGAGATTGAAGCTTCATTTATTGTAAACCCCTTTGAAGAAGATCCTGTGCTATTTGTACTATCTCTTCCATCGTAGAACCCGGGTTCGCATGGTTTTGGCAGTAACTTTTCACCCTTTAACATAAAAACCACATATGACATGTTAGGCCTATTTTCCGGTTTCCGTTGTACACACAAAAGACCGACGTGAATAAATCTTATTATTTCTGAATATATAGACACATCATATGATATATCAGCTATTAACTCACGTGCTCTTTCTTCAATCCATAGTCTCCATGCCTAAAAATTGACATATCAAAGTTACAGCAAAGAGTAAGCTCCATCCTTACTCGATAGACGGAAAGAAACTACATATACATTTCAAAACTTACATGACCAAGAAGGTTTAGATGATGTTGAGGGTCACAAAATCCGCGATTCTTCCTACCGCTAATTATCTCAAGCACAACGACTCCAAAGCTAAAAACATCAGACTTTGTTGAGAAATATCCATGCACTGCATATTCTGGAGGCATATATCCGCTGCAAGAAAAAAAACATTGAAGTTAGGAAGTTAGGAAGATAAATATATTAAGAGGCGTTGTGACTTGTGACATTGCCGAACTGAAATTAGGAAAGATAAATAAGCCGAACTTACTATGTTCCCATCACTCTATTTGTATTCGCCTCAGCATGGTCTCCCATAAATGATCTGGCTAAACCAAAATCTGATATCTTCGGGATCATATCAATATCAAGAAGAATATTACTTGTCTTGAGATCTCTATGTATTATTCTAAGTGTAGAATCCTGGTGGAGATACAGCAGCCCCCGAGCAATCCCATCGATAATTTCCAAGCGCTTTGTCCAACCAAGTGATTTACTCCGCGTAGTATCTAACAGATTTCACATTCTTAAGTTAGCATGAAAACAACATTATGGCAAGAGTAAAACTGAGATCAATAAATTTGGTTTGCGTAAAAGTTTATACCAAATATAAAATAATCCAAGCTTCTGTTAGGCATGAATTCGTAGATCAACAACTTCTCATCTTGATGAATAGAACAACCAAGAAGTTTTACAAGATTACGGTGTTGAAGCGTTGCCATTAACTTCACTTCATTCTTGAACTCCTTAGCTCCTTGTCCTGATGTTTCCGCAAGCCTCTTAACAGCAATCTCTTGCCCATCTGCCAATACGCCCTAGTAAAAATTTCGGAAATTTTAGTACCTTCATTACTATCATGAACTAAAGTAAGAAACTAACTCGGATAGGTAGTGATCAAGACTTTACCTTGTATACTGGTCCAAATCCACCTTCTCCTAACTTGTTTTGGAAAGAGAAGTTATCTGTGACATTAATGATGGTTGAAAAATCAAATACTGTTGGAAAATCATCTTCTTTCTTCTCCTTCTTGCGGTTCCATTGAATTAACTTTCTCGTATACCCTGATATATTGTAAGATACATTATAATAGCTATAATATTGGACTATTGTAGTATATCATAAAATTTTCACTTGGCTTACCAAGCTTCTTCCTAAATGTTGATGTCGCGAATAGAAGAGCTGTAAGTATTATGATGAACGTAATAACCCCTATGAAAATCGCAGCAAGCTTCGTATTCAAGTTCGTCTTATTCTTTGTTTGATCTGATAAGCAGAACAAGCCAGTCAACAAGCAGTTACAAGCATGATAAAAAAAAAGTAGAAAGAAAGAAAAATGGCATACAAAGTTGAATGGGAAATGAAACTACCTAGTTCAGAAGATGCCAGTCGAATGTAAATGTCTTGTCCCCGATCTAAGTGTTTTCTCATGTCGACGATGCTATGAAACCAAAGTAAGCAGCCACTTCCACCAAATCTGATATCTAAATTTGCATATGCAATGCAAGAACAGTTTTTCAAGCACACTGTCTTACATTCCTCAAGGCTCAAGCTCCTGTCAAACCAGGAAGCCGAAGTGTCAGGCAATTTCATGTTTGTGTACTTCACGAATCCATCTCCATCAAGACAATTCAATTTCGTTCTCCTTACACACCCGTCAGACCAATCAGATGAATCCCATTTCGCTTGAAATTTTGGTATAAAACCATCCAAACATTCACACATTTTAAAGTCATTAATATTGCAGTTAGAGTTGATACCACACAAGGCATAATCATCACACTGGTCTACAGGACGAGTAACTGTCGCCTCCCAGTTTTGTATCTTATCTGACCATATAAAACGTTGCGAAGTTCCATATGGATCTAGCACCGTTCTAGAAATCATCGAACTGTTCAAAGTTTCATATCGATAAGAGACTTCCTTGTCATTGAACACAAAAATGAGATTATAGATTCTATCCATTGGCCATGAAACTCCGGTGAAAAGAAAACCATTCCATGAACCTGATCTATACAGTAAACGTCCTCCCTTTGCAGTAACCAGTTGTGGAAATCCATGAACATCTATCTGATACGAAAACTCACCGTCAGAAGGATCATCAGGACTTCTCCATGATCTGATATATTTATACGGACCAGTAACTAAATTACTTTTCAGCTTCATTCCAGCGAGGAAAGTGTTACCAGGATAATCAAAACTCTCCCACAAGAAATCCTTATTCTCCTGGCTGCTGTTCACGTCTTTCACAACAAGGTTTCCTGAATCCAACAACTGCACAACAACTGGTTTCACCACAATTCTCGATAAATTAGAGGACCAGACAACGCCTTTCGAGCCATCAAGAATAACAAGAATTCCCTTATCATTGAGTTTCAGCAATCCTGTTGAGTTTTGTACAGGAGTATTTCTATTGGCAACCCACACAATAGCCCTAGGTGATATGGTTTTGTACCATATACCAAAGTATTGGCGTTGTGAATCTCCGAAGTTGAAAAATCCTGCTTCAAAGATTCCAGCTGCAGAAACAAGTGTATCACTGTATTGTATAAACTGATTTGGAGAAATAGTTGTAAAGGTGTTCTGTTTAGAGAAAGTGGGCATAATAGAGCAAAAGAAGAGAATAAACACCATAAGCATTAGCACTTTATGGTTGTTCTTCATTGTGCTTGTGTTGTTATGTTCTCATCATTTGCAATTTTATCAAATTTCTAAATTCATTTACATGGCTTTGTCCAAGTCTTCCAGTATGCGCCAAATTTCAAACAAAGTTGGCAATTTTGTTTTGTGGACGTGTGGTGTATGTTGACCAAATGTTAACTCTCATTTTCTACACTTCGGGGATAAATTTTGGCATTTGTTTTCACACAATCAAAAGATGAAAGGTGAAACACAAAATCATCAATAGTATACCTTCAATATGAGTTGCAACACTAATTGCTGTCGTTCAGTCATTATAATATGGCCTATAAGGTGGTTACGTAATTCAATACGATTTCAATCGGTACAATGTTGTGTTACTGATTGTTATTGTTATGACGTGATTTAGTCACAATTTATTTTTCATCATAAAAACAGTAAATAACATATCAAATTATCGATAATATATCTTCCAATATTGTTTTGTCGCGCTCTTTTTCGTGCATTTTATTAAAACTCTATGTGTTACTTGTCCGGTTGAAGAATGAAGCAAGTGACATACAAATGGAAGTCTTGTTCAACTCTAAAGTCTAATTGAGTGAAGAATTTTGTGTTATAATAGCTGCATGTGAAATGGGTTATTCCAACGGAAACATCAAGGGTGACTAATCATTCTAGACGCAATTTCTCATAAGCATATGCATTGTAATAAAGACCACAAATATATGATGATGATGACTGAATTCATATGTGGTATGTAAAATCAATAACTAATTCTCAAACAATACAAATATAAATTAAAATGCAACATAAGTGGATTTTTTTCTTGAAATACCCATGTATTGAAAAAAACCCGCAAATAACCATGTTTTAAAAATATTTACGTAAATAACTAGGTTTCAAGAAATAAACACACTTAGGCGCCATCTGAGATGACTCCTGCACTAAACAAATGAACCTAGCTCAAGTCATTTCAGTTGGCGCCTCCCTTATGGTTGTTACATGTATGAGCCATCTCAGATGGCTCCTACGTGTATTTGTGTTTTTTATAAATACAACACCCGTGTCTCCTTCATTCTTCACATTTTCTCAACTTCTCATCTCATATTCTCTCTTTTTGTGTCATGACATCACCATACATCCATACCAGAGATGTATACGTTGTTTTCTCGGTCTCCAAACCTCCGATGAAAATGAAATTTTGGCACATGTTTACCATGACGAAACTGAAGAAAGAGTAGATGCGATTGTTAGAGGGAGAAATAGAAGTTGGCGAAGAAATTAGAAGGATCTAGAGGAAGAGAACAACCATGAACTTCACAACTGGACAACCTCGAATTTGGTTGGAGGAAGTCAAAACAGACGTAGACGTTATCGTGATGATGTATGGATCCGATGAAATTGTTTTAACGGTTGTAGTATCTTAAATTTTTGTTTGTGTTGTTGATGTCATATTTTTATGTTGTTTTAAGTTATATTTGATTTTAACTTCATGTGTTGATTCAACTTGGTTCGAACAATTTCGGATGAGTTTTGAAAGTTTTGTGCTAACTTTGAGGTGATTGTGTTTTCGTGAATGATTCCGACTTGGTTTAATAAGTTTGGTCGAAGTATCAACGTGGTTGTTTTTGTTTTTTTTTCTATTTTTTATTAGTTGTGATAATTGTGCTAGTTTCGATGAAGGTTTGATATATGTCGTGTTTATCCGTGAAAGATATAACGGAGAAACTGTGGAGGAAATATGGCTCTCTTTTCTTTCACATGAATTTGAGCAAGGAAGCTAATTGGTTTTGAATCCGAATAATGTTGAATTTGTTTGTGATATCATTGGTTTTCCGTTCACGTTTGAGCACTTTTCGGTTGAGTTTTTGAGTGTTGTTTTGATTGGTGTAGTTGCTGCCCGAAATTTGTTTTGGTTGATTTAAGCTTGCGTCGGACTTGATTTTTCATGCTTTAAACTTGAATCGAGTAATAACATGAATCATTGTCTTTTGTTTTGATTTGTGAATTGAAATCTTTGAATAAATATTTACTTGATTGTTGAATTGTTCATGTTACATTCATGCTAATTTCATTCGATTCTATTCTATTGCTTACTAACCATGTTATAATTTGTTGCAATTTCATTTTATTTTTATCCCACTTATGCTACTAACAATTTTGTTATTTGTGAAGATATCCAAAGATTGTTCAAGCATTCACTTTCAATTAGCACATCATACACTTGCTCATAGCATTTTAATGTTGAATTACTACTTCTATTTAATATTTAGTAATGTGTATATAAAATACTTAGTATTTTTATTATTATATTTAGAAATGTAAATATATAATTATATACATATTACTTTTATTCTTATACTTTATTCAATTCATTTGTAAGTAAATTCAAATTATATTGTAATGATCCTCTTTGTGTTGCGATTTCAAACTTTGAATTCGATTTGATTTTCGAATGCGTCTGAACACAAATATATTGTTTAAATTCTTAAAATTGATTCCTACATAAATATATTCTAATTAATCTAATAATATGCAATGGTCAATAATCGATACTTGAGCTTTGTAAGCTTCTCCGCATTGATTTTGTTTGTATCTCGTGTGATGTAGGGATCTTTATCTTATATTCATCTAATGTGCCAAGCTTTACCCGATGTCTTGAAGACTACTTGAAGCTTTTTTCTCGCACCACGCGATGGAGTTTACTTGATTATTCGAATTAATTCGATTTGGTTGTAGTGTTTGTTTATTTAGGTTTTTTATCGCACTTCCTGATCCCCATTCATAAACTTGTACCCCCATCCCCGTATGGTCTGTAATTGTTTAGGGTTTTATTTCCTTGTGTGTTCTAATTATTGCTTAATTACGTGTTTGTCATCATATTAGAACACATAGCCTCCTCTTGGGCTCCTCATCAAGTAACAGGTATACATATACAATGCACACTCGCACACATTTATAGTTTGGTCATGGGATTTTCTACAACGACAACTATCAAATTGATTGTTCCAATCAGTTGTTTAGAATACTAGTGCATGCTAGTCCCACTTTCTAGGAGCATACATATGGCCACCTTGTATGGGCTTGTTTGTTTCCTACTTCATTACCTCTTTAATCAGATTCATATATCCTCTTGGCTCATAAGCCAAATTTCTTAAGGGTGTCATAGTTGGGAATGGGCAGGGTCATTCTCACAAGGTTAATCTAAGTCCTAGTTTGCATCGATTAACCATAACCCGAATAATTTGGTTCATACACCAATTGTCCATGCACAAGGGTTTCATAGTTTGGGGTAGGAGCACTTATCCTCACGAGATTCATTAAGTCCATATACTTGATTAATCATGACCCGATTCAACTTCTCTTGGTCCCTTTACCAAATCTTAAAACACTTTTATAATCAAAGTTCCAAACCTCGATCCAACGTCGAGTGATTTTCAAAACTCTTTCACAATAAAACCCAAGTATTTAAATCGTTGGTTGTTAGACCAATTGTTTAAAAACTTGTACCCAAATGAACTCCGAGTCTTTAAATCGTTGGATGCTAGACCAATTGTTTAAAGACTCTTAAATAATGTGAACTTTGTTTCACTTCACTTTTTCATAAGAAAACCTTTTGGGATGATACACGACTCGTTGAGCATTGAGCTCCTATGGTTTCTAGTATTTGAATCGTAGGATTCTTGTCCTATTGTTTGTTACTTTTCACCCACTTAAAATCGACTCAACTCACTCAACTTTTTTTCGCTCATATGCGACCATCGAACTCTTTTCATACAAAGAGTGTGCAATAGCCATTTCAAATACGAATGAAGACTTAACTTTTCAAACAAACTAAACAAGTCCATGTTCAAGTATTTAAAGTGTCCAATGCATGATTTTTCCCCCTTATAAAATCAACACAACCAACTTAAACATCTTCAAGAGGAACTACAGAACTCTGACTTTCCCATTGCACGAGGGAGTAAGTAGGCACACGATGCGATGTCTTTGGCGAGTTCAAAAACCCATAAATAAAGACCTTTCTTCTTTCTCCTTTCTTAATTTTAGAAGTTAGCAAATTTCTATAAACACACTTAATCACACACTAACTAAACGGGTCCCATCGAGTACGATGGATGTTAGGGGTGTTAATACCTTCCCCTTGCATAACTGACTCCAGAATCCATGTCTTTTGGTCTCGTAGACCGCCTTATCCGTCATTCGTGGGTTTTATCTATATTTCCCCATTCTTTTTAGAACAAATAAAATTAGGTGGCGACTTCATTATTTTAAAATAATCGATGAAAAACCAGTCATCATAGGGTTGATTAAGAAACATGTTGCTAAGAAACCTAAGAATTGACATAAAACGTTAGATCAAATATTATGGGCTTGTTGAACATCCCTTAAGGAGGCAATATATTCAATGCCTTTTTGTCTAGTATTTGGACACAATGTTGTTTTTCCATTCGAGATACATTTGCACTTAGTAAGGATACAACACCGAAATGAAATTTCGTCAGAACAATATTAAAATGTGATATTCGACGAAACTGTAGATTTGGACGAAGAAAGGTTGGCTTCAATGGATATGCTCATTCGAAAAAAGTTATGAGTCTCCAGAGCATATATTAAAAAGGTGAAAACCAAGACGTTGTTAATAGGTGAATATGTTTGGAAACTAATTCTTCCTATGGGTCGACGGATCGAATATTGGGGAAATGGTCACCAAATTGGGAGGGACCATTCTAAATCACAAAAACATTTACGAATAATGCTTACGAAATCGAAGAGATAGGTTTCAATGGAACAACCTTAAAGTAAATGGTAAATATTTGAAAAATAATAGACCTATGCTTCAAGAGATTCACATTACAGTAAAATAAAAAGCATAGTATATACGGGTTGCCAAAATGGAATAATACCAGGATGGTAACCGTAAGTCTCCCAAAAGGATTACATGGCTTCCCCAAAATTGAGTAATCGGGAAAGAAGTTAAATAGGGAATTGCGATTTAAGGATCTCAAAATGCGTCTTCGCAAGAGAGATCTTGCCGCCGAGACACACTTTTTTCACCATTAACTGACTTATGCTTTCTTTAAGATCGATGGCTTTTTCACCATGAGCGATGTCGTCGAGGGTGATTTGTTGGATTTCACATGGTGTCGGGAGACCACTAGTCAGATCAAAGGAGGCTTTTTGGTGTTCCATTTCAGCAATCTTAGAGATCAGTATTAGCGAAAGCCAGATGTCTGGTACTGGAAGCGATGTCAGTTGTCGAAACTGCAAAGTAATAAAAGCATTGATGAGTCTTTGAAAGAAACTTGGTGCTAAGAAGTACTTTTCTTGAAATTGGGACCACCACTGGTCAAACAGCTCAGTGGTAAAATAGGAGTAGTCAAATTGAATGACATGAAGTTTAAGGGATTGGGTAGCCTCATGAAATTGGAGGCATGTCATGCGGTCATCAGTAGTCAGTGGTCTGACAACCCATACATTTCGACATGATGGGAGAATAAAGATTGAGGAAACATTTGACTAAGTCCGAATTGACAAGCCAGTAAGTTTGGTTGATATGACATAAACACATAGCCATTCGACCAAGTATCGATGCAAAATGAGAGTAAGGTTGGGGTTAAAAATGCCCTCCAAACAACGTTCAACCGTGCAACATTTGGCGGAGAAAGGCCATCTCTGAACCAATCTGGCCCAAACTGTCGTTCTATGAAAGGAGCCATGGACGAAACAAAGTTTGTAGCTTCAACAAACATGTTGAGGTATTTCATGAAAATGCACCTATCGAGGTGTTGTTCGAAAGTCATTAAGGATAACCTTAGTTCCTCTATAGCTCTATTTTTATTCAGACACAAGATAGCCTTAGAAATGGGATATCCTAGTTGGTATTCAAATGTGGCATTCAACCAGTGTTGTAGCAGCTAGAAAGGTAGGTGTTAACATCCCGCATAGGATCTGAAAGGTGTTAGTTGAACCTTCTCGAAAAGAGAGTGAGGATAAGACAAAATTGAAATTGATTCTATGCGTTCCCCAGCATTAAAATATTTTTGAATCCTATGAAGGTACATGGAAGAGGTTAGTAACTAGAATAAGTAAAAATTCATAGAGTAGTTAGCATAAAAGCTTAGGAGATTATGTTTTGGTCTCTCATGGCTGCCACATGCTCAAGGTAGTGCATGAATTCAACATCATAAGGGAGAACTCTGCCTCCTCCGATCAACACATATTTTTTGCACCAATCTTGCAGTTTCTGCTTCATATTATAGTTTGAGGAGAGAAATGTAATTCTACCATATACCAACAAGATAAGTGGGGCAGAACAACTCAAAGATAAAAATGAATGATTTAACATTTGGTCAACATAGAAACTTTAAGCTGGGTAGACAAGATAATTTATACTACACAACTAGTAACTTGTTGATTACGTTTGGAATTTGCATTAATTAACACGCTCACAAGAAAACTTGGACGACTAAGCAGTGTGAACTGAATATGGTTTAGTAAAATGGAAATGATTGGGACTTAGAAAGTAATAAGCCAGAAAAACTCGTAGAAACACAATGGAGAACCATGAGGTGCTAATGCTAACTGTCAATTTACCACCTAAAATTTTCAACATTCACACTTTTGTCCCTTTCTCTCCCTTTTCTTTCCAGCATTCATTCTTTGGTCAACATAGCAAGCTGTAAGCTGAGTAGACTAAATTATACACCACTAACTTGTTGGTTTTGTTTGAAATTTGCATCAATTTCTACACACAAAGGGAAGACTTGGATGACTTTGCCGTGTCAATTGAATTTGGTATTTGATAAAATGAAAATGATTGGTACGAACTCACACAAACACAATGGAGAGCAGACATGAGGTGTTAGTGTTACTGCTATTCTTCTTTTGCTCCATTATACCTATTTTCTCTAAACAGTACACTCTTGCTCCAAATCAGTTTATCCAACATAATGAAACACTTGTTTCTGCAGCTGGAACCTTTGAAGCAGGATTTTTCAACTTTGGAGATACGCAAAGCCAATACTTCGGTATATGGTACAAGAGCATATCACCTAGGACTATTGTATGGGTTGCCAATAGAGACACTCCTGTACAAAACTCTACTGGATTGCTGAAACTCAATGATCAGGGAATTCTTGTTATTCTTGATGACTTGAAAGGCGTTGTTTGGTCCTCCAATTCATCAAGAATTATGGTGAAACCAGCTGTTGTGCAGTTGTTGGATTCTGGAAACCTTGTTGTGAAAGATGCAAACAGCAGCAACGAGAATGAGGATTTCTTGTGGGAGAGTTTTGATTATCCTGGAAACACTTTCCTTGCTGGAATGAAGCTGAAAAGTAATTTAGTTACTGGTCCATATAGATATCTCACATCTTGGAGAAGCCCTGAAGATCCTGCTGAAGGTGAATGCTCATATAGGATAGATATGCATGGTTTTCCTCAACTGGTTACTGCCAAGGGAGCAACATTTCTGTATAGAGCAGGGTCATGGAATGGATTTCTTTTCACTGGTGTTTCTTGGCAAAGAATGCATAGAGTCTTGAATTTCTCAGTAGTGTTCACCGACAAAGAATTCTCTTATCAATATGAAACAATGAACAGGTCAATTGTTACTAGAATGGTGCTAGATCCATACGGAAATTCACAGCGTCTTCTATGGTCAGATCAGTCACAAATTTGGGAGGCTATATCTTCTCGTCCTGCAGACCAGTGTGATAATTATGCCTTGTGTGGTATAAACTCTAACTGCAATATTAATGAATTTCCAATATGTGAGTGCCTGGCAGGTTTCATGCCAAATTTTCGAATGAAGTGGGAGTTATCAGTTTGGTCTGATGGGTGTGTAAGGAAAACACATTTAAATTGTCTCAGTGGAGATGGATTTTTGAAGTACACAAGCATGAAGTTGCCAGATACGTCTTCATCGTGGTTTGACAAGAGCATGAGCCTTGAGGAATGCAACACTGCGTGTTTGAAAAACTGTTCTTGCACTGCATATGCAAATTTGGATATCAGATATGGTGGTAGTGGCTGCATACTTTGGTTTGACAACATTGTGGACATGAGAATACATCCAGACCAAGGACAAGACATTTTCATAAGACTCGCGTCTTCAGAATTTGGTATTTTCATTTCCTATTACATCTTTTGCCTTATCAGTTAGATATAATGCATAAATGTTTTGGTTCTCTTTTCATTTTTTTAGTAAGCTTATGTACCTGCTACTTAATTGATATTTACTTCAACCCCCAGATCATAAAAAGAATAAGAGGAACTTGAAGCGTACTGGGACTCTTGCAGGAGTTATTGCATTCATTATAGGACTAACCATTATTGTATTGGTCACATCAGCATATAAAAAGAAGCTTGGTAAGACAGGTCAAAAAGTTATGATATTTAAATCTCAAATATTTATGATTTGCTTAAAAAAGTACTCAAATAGTGTTGCAAAAAGAACTAGATACAACTTAAAATGAGTCCTGAATTGTTACTTCAGGATGCATAAAAATCTTATTTCACAAGGAAAAGGAAGACGGTGATTTGGCAACAATATTTGATTTTTCGACCATTGCTAGTGCAACAAATCACTTCTCTAACAGAAACAAGTTAGGAGAAGGTGGATTTGGACCAGTCTACCAGGTAATGTCTTGGTTACCAAGTTAATTATCCTCTTATTTTACCAAGTACTACAAGTACTAAAATTTCCATTAATATTACTAGGGGATAATGGTTGATGGCCAAGAGATTGCTGTTAAGAGGCTTTCTAAAACATCGGGACAAGGAACCGAGGAGTTCAAAAATGAAGTATTATTGATGGCAACACTTCAACACCGTAATCTTGTAAAGCTTCTTGGTTGTTCTATTCAACAAGATGAAAAGTTATTGATCTATGAATTCATGCCCAACAGAAGCTTGGATTACTTTATTTTTGGTTTGAACTTCCCTTCCAACCAAATTTATTGCTCCCAGTTTTACTCTTGCCGTAATGTAGTTCTCATGCTAACTTATGAATGTGTCATTTGTTAGATACTATGCGAAGTAAGTTACTAGATTGGAGAAAGCGCTTGGAAATTATCGATGGGATTGCTCGGGGGCTGCTGTATCTCCATCAGGATTCTACGCTAAGAATCATACATAGAGATCTCAAGACAAGCAATATTCTTCTTGATATTGATATGATCCCAAAGATATCGGATTTTGGTTTAGCCAGATCATTTATGGGAGACCATGCTGAGGCTAACACAAATAGAGTGATGGGAACATAGTAAGCTCGGCTTATTTATCTTCCTAATTTCATTTCTTCCGTGTCACAACCCCTTTTAATATGTTTATCTTCTTAATTTCAATGTTTTTTTTCTTTTGCAGCGGATATATGCCTCCAGAATATGCAGTACATGGATCTTTCTCAATAAAATCTGATGTTTTCAGCTTTGGAGTCGTTGTACTTGAGATAATTAGCGGTAAGAAGAATAGTGGATTTGGTGACCCTAGACATCGTCTAAACCTTCTTGGGCATGTAAGTTTTAAGTGTATATGTTTCTCTATCTTATGAGTTGTGAACACTATTTATAGCTGCTTTCCTTTTCTCATCTTACTCTTGCTGTAACTTTGATGTAATTTTTTAGGCATGGAGACTATGGATTGAAGAAAGGGCACATGAGTTAATAGCTGATATATCATATGATGTGTCTATATATTCAGAAATAATAAGATTTATTCACGTCGGTCTTTTGTGTGTACAACAGCTACCCGAAAATAGGCCTAACATGTCATCAGTAGTTTTTATGTTAAAGGGTGAAAAGTTACTCCCCAAACCAAGTGAACCCGGGTTCTATGCAGTGAGAGATAATACAAATGACACAGGATCTTCTTCAAAAGGGTGTTCAATAAATGAAGCTTCGATCTCATTGTTGGAGGCCCGATAGAATGACATTGTCACTCTCAAATGGGTGAAATACAGATCAAGCGTGCTATATTTTTGTTTTGACAAATATGAGGATAGATAGAATATTGAACAATTAGTGTGTTGTACATGTGTAATTTTCTTTTAGTATGATTCTAGATAAATTCCTATGGTAAAAAAGAAGGAGATCCCATTTATATATGATAATAGAGCTTAACTTGACCTTGCAAGTTTGAGTCATATGATGCCTATGATGAAACTTGGTCTGCAAGTTACTTGTGATGGAAGTCCTCTAACCAGATTTGAACACATGCATGGGATGGATAACTTGATAAAATGAGAATTTCTTGAAGCCAACAGGGCTATATCAAAGTATCTACAATTATGGAACTATCTCTATGATCTTAAAGCAAACTTTCATTGGGCCATGGTTATTAATGGATGACTCCAATGAAAATATGAAATTATGGAACTATCTCTATGATCTTAAAACAACCCGAGCTATTTTGTTCTCCTTATGAACATCAAGTCTAAGATTACAAATAATAAAATTCTCAAATTTAAGCTAGTAAATTGTTGAATAAAATATACTAAAAGAGAAATAACAAGAACTTTTTCTTTTACCTGAAACTAAAATCAAAGTAAATCATAAAATACCAAAAAGATATGAAGATTGATAGCTTTGCGAAATCATTGTTAGATTTCACTTTATATATTTTTGTGTTACAAGAATAAAGTCATTCACATTATATAGACATTTGTTTAAATGGAAATAAACTTTAATACTAAAAAGATAAGAATATGTGGAAATGGAAATAAACATTAATATTATTCTATTTTTATTAAATTCCATTAAAGTCAGTAGTCCTATGTTTGAAAATTTATCATATTATAAGACTTTTTTTAAAATATGCATTTTATAAATATTTGTATAAAAATATTAATCAATATAAACTAAAATAAAAAGTTACGCCAATGGTCATAATATAATTAATATTATATATATATATATATATATATATATATATATATATATATATATATATATATATATATATATATATATATATATATATATATATATATATATATATATATATATATATATATATAGGAAGGATCAAATTACACCAATTAGTTACACCAAGTATTACACTCATTTATAATCTTTGATTTATTTAAAATTTAATGGCTATTATAAAAAAACATCTTAGTAAAATATTTCCTTTTTTCACAAGACCAACCATTCCATATATATTTTGCTAATAAATGTCATATATCTTAAACAAAATATTTTTTTTCTCTCAAATGAATAATCAATTTCATAATAATAACTTATAATCTCAAGGAAGAAAAAAACATGTGACTTGAAAAATTTTAAAAATATATTATTTTTAATTACTACTATTTATATTTACTACTAAAAAATTACTATCAAAATGAAATTATTTGAAATTGTTCTAATTGTTTTTGTAGGTTTATTTAAATTAAATTATATTTTATTAATTTAAATTAAATGATAAAATTAATATATTTTTAATTTAAATAAAATTATATTCTATTCATTTAAATTAAAGGAAAAATTTATATATTTTTAAAATAAAATACATAATATTATTAAAAATACATATAATTTAAAGAAATATATTTAAAAAATAAGTAGAAAATATAAAAAAAAATTATTGATCATCATTCATTTTGTCTAAATTTTATTTAAATTATGATTATAATTTTATTTAATTTAAAATGAACGATGAAAAATTAAAAAATAAATAAAATAAATAATGAAAAATTTAATTTAAACAAAATGGAAGAAAACAATTTTTATTTTGTAAGTATTTGTATAATATTTATTCAAATACTTATAAAACTTAAATAAATAATTTTATATTTTCTACATATTTTTTAATATATATTTTTTAAATTATGTGCATTTTGAATATTATTTTGTAATTTATTTTTAAAATATATTAATTTTCTTTTAATTTAAATGAATAGAATATACTTTTATTTAAATTAAAAAATATTAATTTTGTCATTTATTTTAAATTAATAGAATATAATTTAATTTAAATAAACCTACAAAAGTAATTAGAAAATTTTCAAATTATTTCAATTTAATAGTAAATTTTAGTAGTAAATATAAATATTGCTATTGATTGATTATTTTTAAGTAATTTTATTTATTTTAAATATAAATAGTATTAATTAAAAATAATATATATTTAAAATTTCTCAAGTCACATGTTTTTTTTTCCTTGACAGTATACGTTATTATGTATGAAATTGATTATTCATTTGCAAGAAAAAAGAATATGTTGTTTAAGATATATGACATTTATTAGCAAAATATATATGGAATGGTTGGTCTTGTGAAAAAAGGAAACATTTTACTAAGATGCTTTTTTATAATAGCCATTAGATTTTAAATAAATCAAAGGTTATAAATGAGTGTAATACTTGGTGTAACTAATTGTGATGATCCTCATATATATATATATATATATATATATATATATATATAAAAGGAGGGATCAAATTACACAGTTACACCATGAGTTACACTCGCTCAAAAACTTTATTTCGGATTAACATTTTTTAAAATCGACCGTTAGATTGAAACATACTATCATATAGATCATACCTATAAAGTTTGAGACTAATCTATAATGATTTACTATGTCAATGAACTACATCAAAATTAACGTTATATGAAAGTTCATTTTGAGGTTAATTTTTGGATATCTTGGTCGTATAGTAAACCATTATAGATTAATGTGAAACTTTATATGTATAATGTATATGATGATATGTTTCAATCCAACGGTTGATTTTAAAAAATATTAATCCGAAGTAACGTTTTGTGTAACTCTCTGTGTAATTTGATCCCTCTCTCTCTCTCTATATATATATATATATATATATATATATATATATATATATATATATATATATATATATATTCTGGACTGTCCGAGAGCTTTCGGATAGGTCATTCCTCCTCGAGATACAACGACCTACCAGGACTTAACGGCGTGTTTGGGGCTCCCATGCCCGCATAACGCTCTTACGTGACCCAACGTCACGATGAGAACTTTGTCTGTTATGTCCCCCATGCTCGACATAACAGCTAGTTACAAGCATTATTGCTCGGTTCTGACCTAGTCAGCTCGAACGACTATATTTGTGATGTGTGTATCCCGACCCAAATATAACAACCAATGAGAATCCTCCTAACGTCATTATATAAACTCTCATACCTTTGAGGGCAATGTATCACTTTCTTACACTAAAAACCCTAATATTTTTTATCCTCTTCCTTGAACATTTGCTTATTTTAGCATCGGACTGTCGTGCATGTACATCACCCCCTCCTCAACATCAACTTGTTCGAAGGAACATCAACCGTTCTGACCGTCTCCGATTCGATCACTTGTTCATATATATATATATATATATATATATATATATATATATATATATATATATATATATATATATATATATATATATATATATGTAAGAATGTTTTATATAAAATCAAATATTGAAATTTTGGTCATCATATTTCTCTAATAGAACTTGAAAATGATTCGAGTTAATTCGAATATGTACTTGTTCGATTCGATTTGATTATAATTGGTTCAACTCAAAACTGGATTCAACTTTGACATATATGAATTTTGCTAATATACACCCATATCAAATATTTAGGGGTTTTTTAACCCCCCACTATTTTAACATTAGTACAGGCCATTTAAAAACCCCGCTAAAATAATCCCATAAAATTGTTAAAAATAATTAATAATAATAATAAAAATAAAATAGCGGGGGTTTTAAAGTTTAAACTCCCTTTAATTGATAGAAATGAAAATAAATTTAAAAAGCTAATATTAAAAACATTAAAACTGGTGACCCCCACTCAAAAATATACACAGCGGTGGATGATACTAATATTAAGGGTCTTCAAAACTAAATTTCTCCATTAAAAATCTGCAAAATCAAACAAAACGAAAATAGAATCGTAAAAAATCGCATTTAAATTAAATGTGTTAGAGTCATTTTTTAACGGAACCGTGTAATTTGATTTGGTTTGCGATTTATATTTTACAAACTGAAATAAACCAACCAATTCGCATTATGATATATAATCTTACTAACTAATATATATTTCTCTAATTCTTTAAAGAAATCAATATGTATTATTTATATATTTTATCATATTCTTTGTATGATATTTATTTTAATTTATAAATCATAAAAAATAAGATATTATTCATTTTTAAATCTTATTTTCACAAAATATAATTCATCGTACT
The DNA here is from genome assembly GCA_021764765.1 of Vicia sativa. Classification (NCBI taxonomy): domain Eukaryota; kingdom Viridiplantae; phylum Streptophyta; class Magnoliopsida; order Fabales; family Fabaceae; genus Vicia; species Vicia sativa. The sequence goes on along the minus strand of CM038796.1, from coordinate 255,213,703 downwards.
CTTTGTATAATATTTATTTAAAAATGCAATCTTTTACATATATTCGAGTTCATTCATGAATTTAACAAGTGAAACAAAATCTTATTCAAATTCATTTTATTTAATTAACAAACTTAATTTTTTTTCTTATATTCAATTTATTTAATTCATGAATTAAATTCAACAATTTTGTTGTCTAATCAAATTTCAAACTATATTCAAGTTGACTTAATTTAATTCCTTACCGACATTACTTCTTACCTATCAATATTCATTTGAGTATCTATTACAAAAAATATTAATATTATTTAAATAAAAATATTTTCAATTTATTTACGTTACTTTTCAGTTTATTATTAATAAAAATTATTAAACATATTAAATTATTCATTTTATTATTAAATAAATTTATTCAAATATTTAATATTTGATATATTTACTTTCAGTTTATTTACGTTGTTAAATATATTTTATTTACTTTCTATAATATATATTTTAATTTTTATATATTTTATTTACTTTTAGTTTATTTACGTTGTTAAATATATTTTATTTACTTTCTATAGTATATATTTTATTTACTTTCAGTTTATTTATGTTGTTAAATATATTTTATTTACTTTCTATAGTATATATTTAATATTTGATATATTTACTTTCAGTTTATTTACGTTGTTAAATATATTTGATATATTTAATTTAATTTCTATAGTATATATTTGAATAAATAAACTATATTAGATATTTAAAAATAAATTAAAATTAATTTGAATATATAATAATAAAATGATATTTATTTACAAAGAAATTAAAATTAATATTTAGCTTAAAAAATTGAAATTAATATATGAATCAATATAACATAAAAATTTTAATTTTTCCCTTTTTTTTAATTTTTATATTAATTAACAAATATTAATTTATATACATTAGTTTATAGAGATTAACCAAAAATATTTTATATAATTATACATATAATTGAATAATACTCATGTAAAATACTTATATAATATGTAAATTTTGATGCAACTTGTTAGATAAGAAAAACAAATTGTTTAGTGGTAAGGATGGTTACCATTATCTAAATGGTCATGGGTTCAACAAGGATGAAATATGTGTTTTTCTTACTGGATCGTTTTTGAAATTCGTCCCATATGATTGAGGACAAAATGGCTAATTAACTCTAAATAAAATAGATGTATAGTAAAATGATGTTATTTTAATCCTTTATACTAAATTTTCCTTGGTAAAGATCATATTACTTATTTTTTATTTTGTTGTATAAAATTATTATATTAATTTATTTAAATATATTATAAATAAAATTTAAATATTACTTGGTATCTTTTTTATAATTTATTTGATAAAATACATATAAATTTAATATTTTTTTATCTTCCTTAACGGAATGGAGAAATGTGATTGAAATTTGAACTCATGATTTCAAAAATAAATATCCTCATAGTCAAATTATTAGAGAATTTATTAACCCATCAAATGGTTTTCTGAGACACCACGTGAAATTTCATAAATACTCCTTGTTGCTGCGGTAGTTAGCGGCAAGCAAAGAGTTAGGTATTTATTTTTACCGGACGATATATACCGATTAGGTTATATCGTATCGTGTCCACAGAGATTGGTTATTGATTCGTCCTTCAACAATTCTATCATTAATGAGTTCGAGATTAAATGAGTTGAAAATAAAAGACATAAAGTAAATGAACAAAAAGTATAAAGGATAGACAGCTTGTCCGGAACGAATGCATACTATCTGTCATAGACTTAAATCTACCGTTCATGTCATACTCAACCTATGATACTCCTCCGTGTCATCACATACCTCTCACAATATAAGCTATTTCTAACCCAAATTGAAAATTCAATCGCATCACCACGGTATCCATGTCTTACATACCTCAACAACACAGAAGTCAACTGCGCCACTCGTAACGACTATCTCTAGCTCGAAACAACCAACACAGAGGCATTAAGATCAGATACTCTAAGTAAATGTCAGCTCTAAACCCATTTCTAGCATTCAAAAACTAACAGATAATCATCCTAGGTAAGAATCTAAGCAGTCTATGTCTAACAAAGCTCAAATCCCTAACATGGAGTAAAAACCTAAGACAATTACCAACACAGATTCATAAAGCAAACTTTATACAACTCCAAGGGCGACAAATATACAGGTGTTCAGAGTAAATATACATACATAACCAACAAAAGAAAAATACATAGAGAAGAGAAGAGATAAACCACTCATTTACACCGGTTTGTCAGAGCCTAACTGTTATTCCCCAAAATTTGACCTCCTATTTCTCAAGTCAATCCACATCTCCATACTCAAGAATTCCTCAAGGGTTGACCAGATGAACCCTCTCCAGATGAACCCTCTCCTAAGTAATCAACCCACAATTAGGGTTTTGAATCTCTCAAGTCAAAGATGGTTATTATTGCCTCAAGTGGTCATCATATATCCTCATATGTCTCAAGGTACCACCATGTGAAGTTTCAAGCCTCACAACTTAATTTTGCTCAATCAATTGTTCATATGGCTGAAAATTAGTTGTATTGGACAAAAAGTCAATTGTGGTGGTCAACATACTGTCAAACTTCATCATTTTTGGTCAATATCAAGATTTTGAAGTCACATTCATCATTTGATCAAGTTTTGATCATGATTCATCAAGAAAATCAAAGAATTGATCAAAAATCAAAGTTTCTAAATTAGGGTTTCTTGACAAAAAGTCAACAAAACTTTGACCAAGCATAACTTTCACATAATTTATCAGAAAATGCTTCAACTTTGACCAACCTCATTTTGAAGAAAATTCAATCCTCTACAACTTTATGTCTCACAAGCTTTGGCAAAAAATGCTTCATTTGAGAGTTATGGATCAAGACATTATAGGTCCTTTTAAAAATCAACAAAAAGTCATCTTTTTCAAAAGAAGTGTACATGAACATGGAAGTTTCAATGAAGATGAAACCAAAAGGAGTGTTTAGAGGACATCTTGAGCTTAGTAAAAAGTACAAGAACACTTCAAAATCTTGAAAATTGAGCAAGTTATGACTTGGGCAAAATTGGAAATTTTGAAGAAGTACATGAAGAAAATATTGACCAAACTTGGAAAATTTCCAAATGGGCCTATATTTATTTGATTCAAACTTGTTTCTAACATTGCCAAGAACTTCTAAAGCCCATTTGCACGCCATACTTTCAACTACTTTATTTGTTTTTGAATTAATCAAATTTAATTCAATTTTAATTAAAATAAAATACAAAAATTGAATTGATGAGTGCAAGGCTGACAGTTCAAGTTCCTTGAGGTCCAAGATACTCATTGAAAGCTGGCAATTTCGAAAATACTTGATTGACAAGAGATTGAGCAAGATTGATACCAAAAAAGAAAGTTTTGAATCATTTCCATATCAAATCTCAATCATCATAGTTGGCATATATTTGATTGCAATCATTTGACCTAAATCCATCTACTCTTTATACATAACAACCTCAGATCACAAGGACACGAAATCCTTTCCTCCAAGAACCCTAGGAAAGTTCCAAAAAAACTTGTGAAAAAAGAAATTTCGGATTCAACCTTGGAGGCCAATTCAAGAAGTTTTGAGGATTAATCAAGCATCAATGAGGTCCCAGGAACGATTTCCAATCATCATACAAGCCTGAAGCAAGCCAAGTCGACCATCTAAAGTCACAGTTTGCATATTTTTCTCCAATTTCGATTTCAATGATTCACGCATTATAAATATAATTTGATTACATATTCATGTTTGTTTTGATGTATGGAATGTTTCTATATGGTTCGATTTAAGTTTAGATGCAGGAACCAAGATGTGCCATTGTTAGGGTTCACGAGCTCCAATTGGGGTTTTTTGATTTAGGTAAAATTGGATGAAACTAATGGCACCAGCATGTTCAGGGAATCAAACCGGATCGATCCATGGGTTCCTAACAAATTTATGTTGCATATTTTTTGATTTTGAAAAGTTGCAGGGTTATAGTGACACACGAAATCGTCAGTATAGGCTTACCGACGGGGAAGCCGTGGGTAACGTCTGTAGGAAAATTCAAATCGGGGACGAAGCCCTTTGGCGCGTTTTTGGTTTGAATGGATTTCAGGAAAACATTTTCTTTTATATTATATCTGTGTCATTATGCAAACCACAAAGACACCCAGCTCAGATGGTCAGCGCGTCCCTTGGTAACCAGGGGGACATTAAAATCAATCCAAAAATTCACAAAAAATATTTTCTTTCTTTCAATTAGGTTTACTAACCTTAAAACATTTTTACTAACACAAAAACTTTTTTTCCTAACATAAAAACTTTTTTCTAACGCTATTTCTTCTTATTCCGATTCAATCCTTGTCTTGATATTTTTTTCGATTATTGTAACTATTTCCAAGTTGTAATAGCATAGATTTACGATTCCTCGCATTTTTTTATCATTATGTAACTGCTCATGGGATGTAATAGTTTAACTAGGGCTTTACTTTCCGCATTTTACTTTTTGTACCTCTATTATGTAACTGCCCCAAGGCCATGTAATAACGTAGGACCTTTACTTTTCAGCCTTTACTTTCTGCATTATTATAAACTGTATACACTGCTTAGATGTATGCTAATTAGGGGTTGCATGACAAGATCTAAAATCAACCATTAGATCACTCTAATAATCAAGATAAATATCTGAACTTAACACACTTTTCACACTTGCACCCCCTAGGGTATCCTCTCTTGTTGCCTTTCGGATAAACATGGTCATGTCCCTCGAACGTAGGGGTACCATTAGCAAAGACGCATACGAATAATATCATCATAGTCCATTCGATATAAAGATCATAGTCCCTCGATGACCCTCGATGTTGCCTACGAATATATGATATCGTCCCTCGGTTGTTGCCTACAAACAAGTGATGATCATCCTACGAAATTGCTAAGGTATCCTTACAATGTTGCCTTCAATGACCATACGATGACCCTACGATTGTCACTTCACATCCAATTTTTACTGCATATTAATTGTTATATTTTTTTTATTATGCATTTTAACTTAATTTGTACTTTTATATAATATACTAATTATTATTCAATATTATGTTTTATTTAAAATTAACTTTTGAACTCAAATGTGCGTACATAGCGGTACCAATGCGAACGCACGAGTATTCCACTACTGATAACCGATAAATTATAATATTACTATGAATTAATTTATAAATTTTAAAATGTTATAACATATTTTTTAAATTTCAAAAACTCTACCTTTTCTATTTTTAATAAGTATAAAAAGGTAGAGTTTTGGTTAATTTGTATGCATGATTTGCTAATTAAAAAAAATCACATTTATGTTATATTTTTTATGAATAAATTAAAGAATAGGTTAAAATGTATATTTAAAGAAGTAATTATATTACTATATTTAAAAAATAACTATAACACTGTATAACTTATTTGACCATTACATAAAAAATTAATATATAATAAGTGTTCTTTATTATATTTTTATAAAATATATAGTATTGACTATTTTTTTTTTAGTTTGATTTTTTATATAAAAGTGATTTTGCATAATTAATATGCAATAATAATAATTAATAATGTAATAAAAATGAAGATAAAGTATTAGATTTGTTAAGAAAACGAAATTAAATTTTAGGAAGAAAAAATTACGATAAACTTTATAATTCTAATTCAAATTATAATTGAAAATCCATTATTAAACACATCAAATATTTTTATATTTTATTTATATTTTTAGTCATCACTATACATAAATTTGTTATTCTTTTTATTTTTATATATATTTAACTATCACTATAAATAATATATACATTTGGTAACAAAGACATTTTATAATAAATTATAATTTAATTATAACTTTATTTATAAATTATAAATAATTTTAAAATATATTTTTCTTACATTAAAAAATTTTAATCCCTGTCTCACGGATCTAAAGACTAGTGGAGGTAATATCAATTAATTCTTTTATTAAAGTCATTGATTCATTAATTGTGCGGTCTGTTGAAGACGTTAATGGAAAATTACTAGAAGCAAAGAGGAGCATAGTGTTTTTTTATTCTTCTCTTCTCCTACAATTGCATTTTGTTGTGATTTCTCTGAAACTATTCTTCATCTTACAAGCAAATCAACCGATGGGAGAAACAGTCGTCGTCTCAGCTTCTGTGGAGGCCTTGTTACAAAAGCTTGTTTCTACTGAATTCCAGAATACCAAGGGGGTTGACGTTTCACTCTTGATAAAGCTGAAGAAAACACTCAAGAAGGCTCACTGAATTGCCTAAGGACATGGGAAAATTGGTTAATTTGATCCACCTTGACGTTAGTGACACTGCATTGAGGGAGATGCCCATACAAATAACTAAACTAGAAAATCTCCAATTTTTGTCGGACTTTGCTGTCAGCAAACATAATGATGGGCTGAAGGTTGCAGAGTTGGGAAAGTTTCCTCACCTACATGGAAAACTTTGCATCTCACAGCTACAAAATGTTAATGACCCCTTTGAAGTAGATCAAGCCAATATAAAGATGAAAGAACAAATAGATGAATTAGCTTTGGAATGGGATTATGGTAGTACTTTTCCAGATTCACAAATTAAAAGTGTTGTACTTGAACATTTGCAACCCTCAACAAATTTGAAAAGTCTCACTATCAAAGGTTATGGTGGAATCAATTTTCCAAATTGGTTGGGTGATTTTTTATTTAGCAACATGGTGTATTTGAAGATCTCGAATTGTGATGATTGTTTATGGCTTCCACCCCTTGGACAGTTGGTTAATCTGAAAGAACTCATTATTGAAGGGATGCAATCAATACACACAATTGATACTGAGTTCTATGGAAGTGATAACTCTTTAATCCAACCATTTCCCTCCCTGGAGATTCTACATTTTGCGGATATGCATGAGTGGGAAGAATGGAAGTTTACTGGTGGTACGACTACAAAGTTTCCTAGTCTAAAAACTTTGTCATTAAGTAAGTGTCCGAAACTGATAGTAGGAAATATACCTGAAAAATTTCCTTCCTTAATTGAGCTTGAATTAAGAGAATGTGCTCTACAAGTGCAATCAATGCCATCATCAGATAATGTATTAAGGCAATTGATATTCCCGCCAAATTCTCTTAGACAGTTGACTTTAGATGGCTTGTCGTCTTTGATTTCTTTCCCAACAGACAGTCTACCAAAGACATTGAAATCACTCATAATCAATAATTGTGAGAATCTGGAGTTCCTTCCTCGTGAATACTTGTCCAGTTACACATTGCTTGAGGAATTAAAAATATCTTATAGTTGTAATTCAATGATATCATTTACCTTAGGTGCTTTCCCTGTCCTTAAGAGTCTATTTATTGAGGGTTGTAAAAATCTGATGTCCATATTAATCGCAGAAGACGCATCGCAAAAGAGTCTTTCATTTCTTATAAGCATCAAAATATGGGACTGTAATGTATTGGAGTCATTCCCCTTAGGTGGATTGGCCACTCCAAACCTCGTTTATTTTGCATTGTGGAAGTGTGAGAAGCTTGCTTCACTACCAGAAGCAATGTACAGTCTAACTAACCTTCAAGAAATGGAAATTGATAATCTTCCAAATCTTCAATCTTTTGTCATAGATGATTTACCTAGCAGTTTACAAGAACTGACTGTTGGTTCTGTTGGAGGGATTATGTTGAGTACTTGGTCAACTTGGGAACATCTCACCTGTCTCTCAGTATTGCGGATTAATGGCAATGATACGGCAAATTCGCTGATGGGGTCATTGCTCCCTGAATCACTTGTGAAGTTATGCATTTGTGGTCTTAATGATACAAGCATCGATGGGATGTGGCTTCGACATCTCAGTTCTCTCCAAAACCTTGAGATTATTAACGCTCCCAAACTCAAGTCGTTGCCAAAAAAAGGATTTCCTTCCTCAATTTCAGTATGTTCTAACAAACAACATTGAGCAATTCCATAATAGTGCGTTACACATCGTCCAAACCATCAAACTGACAGTATTTGTATTTATTTTTGTTAGGTTTGTATTTGCTTACTGGAGGTAGATTCATCCAATGGTTTTCTTCACAAATCTGTGTGATGTTCAAAATTATCCAGGCCTTCATATAGAAATCCCCGACAATAGCCATTGCACATTCTTCCTTTATTTCACACATTCAGAAAAGGAGCATCCTTACCATGAAGAAGAGATTCTCCATGCAAGCTAGACTTTAATTGAATATAGTGACTATCTCCCCAGTCCTATTATTCAGTTGTGGAATATTTAGCTGAAAAAGATTGGTTGCACAGGAGTTAACAGGAAGCTTGGAGATGCATCATAGGAAATTATATCTTTGATTGCCCAATGGTTTGGTGGTTTTGATCAAGTATATCGGTACGGTTTGGTTAACCTTCTTCGATCGAACATCAAACTTGATGAAGTTTTTCTTCAGAGGTGCTTTGGTAGTCTTGTGTAGCCGATCAATTAAGAATTTTGCTTTAGTATTTGTGCTACATTAATTTGTTTTAGGCAGATTCTTTTAGTCGATTGTATTTTGGGGCACATGATAAGGTAGTAGCTCTATTATGATGTTGAATTTGAGTTGTTTTGTTGTAACTGATGGATTGGAGCACCCTTATACTCCATTTAATATACTTTTACTTGTAAAAAATCATACTAGAACATGATACACGTATTGAAAATGATCTACCTAAAGGGTTGTTAGTGGAAAGAATTACAACTAATCCACCCATAAACACATAATAAGAGTTCTAATGGACTGTTTTTCACAACACTAACATACAAAAAACTTTCATAAGGCGAAAAAATTAGCTGAAGTAATGTTGGATAGCGATGATAGTAATTATATATTTGAAAAAATAAATCTTACATGACAAAGTCCCGCTTTAACAAGTCCGAAAATGCCTTTCTTAATTTTGAAAATATATTTGTTGATGTATTTATTTTAAAACTTTTTAAGTGAGACGCTTCTCAATTTTTTTCAAAATTAGTCTTGAAGTGTATCTTTAGCTATACTGATATCGTAAATTTAACAACTCAAAGACATATACAAAAGTGCACTTTCAGATTTTTCAAGCGGAAATTTGAAGGAAAAAACCACCCGCCTTGCATGTATTTCAATTTCACAACTCAATAACAAATACGGAAGTGCATTTTTCGGATTTGTCAAGCGGGAATTTGAAAAAACAACCACTTTGCATGTATTTAACAATTTAGTGAATATCACAATTTAGTGAATTTTTCATAAGTGTATTTTTGAAATTGTCAAGTAGAAAATTTAGTAAAACATCACCTTGCATATTTGTTTCACTCATGAACGTACTACCATTTCTACTTTAAACAACATATCTCTATTTTTTCACATCAAAAGGAGTAAAAGAAGTTGAAATTTAAAGTAATGTACTTGTATTTTCTTCCTCATTATATCCTATAATATGATTTTTTGTCTGTAAAAACGAACGTTGCGTCCGAAAGTGCATTTTCGAATTGTTATTGAATGTCATACGAAACTTTATTTTCGGATTAGTTCAATATTGAATTTGGTCAGTTTTAAAATTATCCTCTTATTTTACCAAGTACTACAAGTACTAAAATCTCCATTAATATTACTAGGGGATAATGGTTGATGGCCAAGAGATTGCTGTTAAGAGGCTTTCTAAAACATCGGGACAAGGAACCGAGGAGTTCAAAAATGAAGTATTGTTGATGGCAACACTTCAACACCGTAATCTTGTAAAACTTCTTGGTTGTTCTATTCAACAAGATGAAAAGTTATTGATCTATGAATTCATGCCCAACAGAAGCTTGGATTACTTTATTTTTGGTTTGAACTTCCCTTCCAACCAAATTCATTGCTGTGAGTTTTACTCTTGCCGTAATGTAGTTCTCATGCTAACTTATGAATGTGTCATTTGTTAGATACTATGCGAACTAAGTTACTAGATTGGAGAAAACGCTTGGAAACTATCGATGGGATTGCTCGGGGGCTGCTGTATCTCCATCAGGATTCTACGCTAAGAATCATACATAGAGATCTCAAGACAAGCAATATTCTTCTTGATATTGATATGATCCCAAAGATATCGGATTTTGGTTTAGCCAGATCATTTATGGGAGACCATGCTGAGGCTAACACAAATAGAGTGATGGGAACATAGTAAGTTCGGCTTATTTATCTTCCTAATTTCATTTCTTCCATGTCACAACCCCTTTTAATATGTTTATCTTCTTAATTTCAATGTTTTTTTTTCTTGCAGCGGATATATGCCTCCGGAATATGCAGTGCATGGATCTTTCTCAATAAAATCAGATGTTTTCAGCTTTGGAGTCGTTGTACTTGAGATAATTAGCGGTAAGAAGAATAGTGGATTTGGTGACCCTAGACATCGTCTAAACCTTCTTGGGCATGTAAGTTTTATGTGTATATGTTTCTCTATCTTATGAGTTGTGAACACTATTTATAGCTGCTTTCCTTTTCTCATCTTACTCTTGCTGTAACTTTGATGTAATTTTTTAGGCATGGAGACTATGGATTGAAGAAAGGGCACATGAGTTAATAGCCGATATATCATATGATGTGTCTATATATTCAGAAATAATAAGATTTATTCACGTCGGTCTTTTGTGTGTACAACAGCTACCCGAAAATAGGCCTAACATGTCATAAGTAGTTTTTATGTTAAAGGGTGAAAAGTTACTCCCCAAACCAAGTGAACCCAGGTTCTATGCAGGAAAAGATAATACAAATACCACAGGCTCTTCTTCAAAAGGGTGTTCAATAAATGAAGCTTTGATCTCATTGTTGGAGGCCCGATAGAATGACATTGTCACTCTTAAATGGGCGAAATACAGATCAAGTGTGCTATATTTTTGTTTTGACAAATATGAGGATAGATAGAATATTGAACAATTAGTGTGTTCTACATTTGTAATTTTCTTTTAGTATGATTCTAGATAAATTCCTATGGTAAAAAAGAAAAGTTAAAAACTTATTTGAAAGGAGATCCCATTTATATCTGATAATAGATCTTAACTTGACCTTGCAAGTTTGAGTCATATGATGCCTATGATGAAACTTGGTCTGCAAGTTACTTGTGACGTAAGTCCTCTAACAAGATTTGAACACATGCATGGGATGGATAACTTGATAAAATGAGAATTTCTTGAAGCCAACAGGGTTATATCAAGGTATCTACAATTATGGAACTATCTCTATGATCTTAAAGCAAACTTTCATTGGGCCATGGTTATTAATGGATGACTCCAATGAAATTATTGCTTCTAGTTAACAAAAAAAGAGTGTAGGATGTCAGATAAATGCTCAATCTTGTAACTTAGTTTCTTTGAACAAGGTTAAGAAAAAGTCTTTGATTTTTAACAAATAGGTCTTTGGAAATATTTTAAAAAGAAAAGAGACATTGAAAATAAATTGGCTAAAAGGAATTTAAAATACTTTTGAAAGAAGTGAATAAGCCAGGGTGGTTCTTCGAGAACAGTAACTCCGAAATGAAATTGATCAAATTCTCCACTAAATATATAGAGCAATGGATTCAATTTGGTGATAGAAACACTAAATATTTAGAGAATTTAAATTTCCACTCTACAGTAAAAAGAAAAATTCTACACAATTTCTAAAACGCTTCTTAGAAATTAAAAATATATTTTTAGTGCGCACCATGCACCACACTTGTTTTCATCACATACTAGTAAATAACCCGTGCTGTCGCACGGGGCCGGTCGAGATTTCATATAACGTGGAACTAATCTTGTCATGTAACAGAAAATTCGTTTTTATGTAATTCAATAAAAGTTCATTTAATTCGGTCAAATTTAGTGTATCAAACTTATTTGACAACATTCAAAAATGTAAACTGAAAACATGATTGTGTAACAAAATAAGAAACTGTCATGAGTCTTCAAAATAAGAAACTATCATGAGTCTTCGGATACAACGCAACCAGCTTGGAAACGATGTTTTCAACTATTTGACCTGCACAATAAATTATGCAAAAATTAGACAGCAATTACGCAAACAATTTATATTAAAGAAAAGATTTGTTATGATGTACTTACCGATCAACAAAGAGATTGGAAAACTTCTTTGTATACAACATTTGTAGTGATAGATGTTGATACATTCATATTATCATGTATTAAGATCTTTAGACCACTTTTACTTGTAACTCTTGAAATGGCTACATACAACTGGCCATGACTGAATACAGGAGTAGGCAAATACAATCCAACTGTATCAAGTGATTGGCCTTGAGACTTATTAATTGTCATTGCGTATGACACAATAATTGGGAATTGTCTCCTAATCAACTTAAATGGCCACGGTGACTCGGAAGGTGACATAGACATTCGAGGGATGTAAAAGATGTTACCAACATTCTTTCTAGACATGATCTTTGCCTCAATAACATGATTTGCCAACCTTGTAACAATTAGTCTAGTTCCGTTACACAAACCATCGTTTTGGTCCAAATTCCTCATAAGCATTATTGGTGTACCAACCTTTAATCTGAGTTTGTGATTTGGAATACCTGAAGTCCTAAGCTTGCTAAGAAATTCTGGAGTAAGACATTCATAGGCTTCGGTGTAACTTGTATCAGTTCTATCAATCGAATCAAAACTCAAATACTCTTTGTCCTCACCTAAGAAATGGGAAAACGCGAATCAATCCAATATGTTTTTCAAGAATAATTAAATAACGAAACATCTACATGAAAAAAAATATCAAAACAAACTATAGTTTACCTGGTATCATGTCTAATACGTAATGATTAATTTTATCAACAACTTCAATGGTTGAAGCAAGTATTGCTTTTCCTTGTAGAAATTCTACATTTTGAAACTCGGCAACCAAATTTGGGTATGTGCTTTCAACTATAGCTCTTATTGGATCCTCAAAATTGGAAATTAACAAATCCGGAGGAATTTCTATATCAGCTAATCCATCGTTAGGTTCACATATTTTACCGTCGCCAACATCTAATATCCATTTAGAGAATTCTGCAAGTTCATCAGAAGTTGTACTGTCCCTTCCATTCTCTAGTCTCATGTTTTTGGTTAGTGTTAGGACTTGGCAATAGTCCCACACATAAGAAGATGAGTTAACACATCTACCCGTAAATGCAGATGAGTTAACAAATCCAGTTGAATCCAAATGAGTTAATTCTAAAATTATATTACATCCTACAATGTTTGACAACTTCTTGTTACATTTCAAGTTGATTATCTTCTTATTAGATGATATTTATAAATTTTACATAGTTTATTAATTTTTGACTGTACCCCGTCAAAAATTAATAAGCTATGTAAATATGTAACTTATTCTAACTATACAAAATATTAATTACTTCCAATATATGTAGCTCATTCTCATTTATACATGTCTACTAAATTATTATTTGTAAAGTTTGAATTCATTTTTCAATCGGTTAACATTCTTATAGTTTTTAATATAAACTAATAATATACACAAACTTTTAACTATGTAAATATGTAACTTATTCTAACTATACAAACTTTTAAATATTTTTAGTAACAAAATAATATTTAAACTATAACAAAATGTAACTTATTCAATTTATAAAAAGGATTGTATGAATAAATTTATACCTTTTATTATTAATTTTTATGATTATCATTTTTCATTAAAATTTCATGACTACAATTTAACATTTTTTTATCATGATTACAATTTTAAAGTTAATTTAAAAAGATTGTGATATGCTTTATTGATCATAAATTTTTGAAATCAAATCATGCATAAAAATAAAATGTATTAATGTATAAAATATTTTCATATTTTTATATATTCTAATGTATAAAATATTGCTACAATATGAAACAATATCAAACCTATAATATTAAAAGAGAATTCAAATTTGATTGATCATAATATTTTACAAAATCAAATCATACATAAAAATTAAACATATTTATTTCACCTTTCAAAATAATTTCCATATAAGTATAATAAAAATAAATTTCAATAATGTCTTCCTTCAAAAGATATATTGGTAAAGTATCGAATTAAATGGTACTCAAATATTTGATTAAAAAATTGTAATATTTGTTTCTAATATTGTATAAAAATATATTAATTAGTCGTACTTTAAAAAAATAAATCATAAATATTTTATTAAAAATTATATTATTTATTTCTAAAATTATAGAAATTAAAAATAAAAAAATATCAATACAAAATAGTATTTAAGATCCCTATGCTTTAAAAATTTAAGATAAATATTAGAGTTCTTATTTACTTTACCTTTTATATATTTATAATATACTTTTTTGTTAATTTTATTAACAATATATTTATAGTTAGCAATACATCGTTTAAACTACGTTAATTTTTTCAAGAATATAAATGTAACCTTTCAAAAAATATACACAAATATATTTAGAAGTCAGTAGAAAATTTTATTGGTTAAATTATAAATCCATTCAAAATTTATTGATCATAAATTTTTGAAATCAAATCATGCATAAAAATAAAATGTATTAATGTTACCATTCAAAATAATTTCTATATATAATAAAATTAAATAATATTAATACCTCCATTCAAAAGATATATTTGTAAAGTTTTGATTTAATTATTTTTATATTTTTATATATTCTAATGTATAAAATATTGCTACAATATGAAACAATATCAAACCTATAATATTAAAAGAGAATTCAAATTTGATTGATCATAATATTTTACAAAATCAAATCATACATAAAAATTAAACATATTTATTTCACCTTTCAAAATAATTTCCATATAAGTATAATAAAAATAAATTATAATAATGTCTTCATTCAAAATATATATTGGTAAAGTATCGAATTAAATGGTACTCAAATATTTGATTAAAAAATTATAATATTTGTTTCTAATATTGTATAAAAATATATTAATTAGTCGTACTTTAAAAAAATAAATCATAAATATTTTATTAAAAATTATAATATTTATTTCTAAAATTTTAGCAATTAAAAATAAAAAAATATCAATACAAAATAGTATTTTTATTCAAATTTCACAACAAATGAGAATTATAATTTTGATTTAAAATAAATTAGATTTACCGTTTCATCTTGGGAAAACGATTTTTTTGGTTATATAGATTTACCATTTCAAAAGGTGTTGTCTTATAGAAATATTACACTAAATGTTTTAAGTTTTGTCAATTAAAGTAAATCATGAAATTAAATCCACTTAGTCATAACTGTTGTACATGGAATTATCACAAAAACAGAGAGTACATGGTTATTGTTAAGTGTCATCCAAGGCATAAGGAATACCAATACCATTAGTTGCATAAGGAATACTGTTAAGGTGTCATCCAAGGCATAAGAAATACCATTAGTTCATCAAAGGCATAAGGAATACTATTAGTTCATCCAAGGCATAAAGGGGATATTTATTAACCATTTCGGTATAAATTATTTGGACTGTTAGTTACATTTGTAATTATTAAACGCAAATGAACGCAGAAGAACAGTATGAAAGGTAAAATTAAACAAAATGGAACACATGAAATGCATTGCATATATTTTAAAGTACCAAAAAATTCATAAGACAAAGTGTATTAAGAAAACTTGGGCTAAAGAACTGCCACTTAAATCCATAATTCTGAAATCGTAGACAAAACAAAAAGTAATGCATCAAATTCTGAAATCGTAGACAAAACAAAAAGTAATGAATCAAAGATAAACTTATGTGATTCAGACTAATAACTTATTCATTCCTTCTCAATCTTGATATTTTTCAGAATCCTTGGACCTGCCTCATCATCATCTCCAGTAACTTGGATAATTCCTCTTTTAACAGGAGTGCAATTTGCTGAATCTGTCTCAATGTCAGTTGAATTAGAACAGTTGCCTTCAGATTTGAACAGTTGCCTTCAGATTTGTTCTCACCACCAAATTTTGAACTCAAATCTCGAGCCACACCATCAGATATTTCACTTTGAACAGGTTTGTGTCCCAAACTCTCATGCAATCCATTAGAGATCTAAAGAAAAAACAATGACCAAACATCAATAACATGAACATATAAAACAGGGTTCACAAAAATAAAACAATTTGAATTTAAACAGGTTTAACACCTTCACAACTGAATTTAAATCTTGAATATCTCCTGCAGCATTATCATCTGGAACAGCTGAAGTATTCAAGTCGTCATCATCATCAACAGAATCCTAAATATAACCAAATTCACAAATGTCTCAATTAAATGTAAAAATAACTATAATTCAAATGCGACTAAATAATTTTAATACGAAATAAAATGAAACATAGTATCATCAACCTTTGCAACAGATTTGTACTTAGTGATAATATTTTGGTCAGCACAAACTTTCTTCACAAAAAAGATTGTTCAAATCCGGAGTTCGCATTAGATTTTACTTCTATTTTGAAAAGGAATGTTTGATCAACAAAGCCACCAATTACTTTAGGCACAATTGTTGGCTCTGATTCCTAAAAACAGCAAATTCAGTTGAGATTAAGACAGGTAATATGTAGTTTATATTGTTATAGTTGACATGAAGGAAATAAAAGTCAAAGTTGCAGTAGATACTTACCCTGTCGATTTCAGCAATCAAGTCCAAATATGACATTTTTGTAAGCAAATAACAATCACGATAAAAAAGAACAAATGTAGCAGAGTCTGTATCATCAATAACTCTAACTTTCACACGGTACCTACATATATAAGGAAGCAAAGAAAATTAAATTACGTCTAAGTAGATCTATCAACCATGAAAAATTAAAGTTTTGTTGACATTAGCATAGGTTCTGTTGTTTTCTCAAACAAATCTTTTGCCTTTGCTTCAAAATGCAACATACCTCGAGGGGATACTTTGTAAAGCTGCGAGTTGTGTTGCTTCCATTGCGGGCCAAGAGCAATTTCATTGATTTAGGCTGCTGCTCCCACACCCTGCCATAAAAACCCAAAAACAGTATGGTATAGCAGATCAACAATAAGAAACAACCATTATATTTTTCAGGGTTCCAGACATTTCAACACCTTCAACGTATTGAACCTATATTAAACAACAAAGCAAAATTCATAAACATAAACCTATAGGAGGCTTTACTATTGAAACATTCCAGTTGAAATATATTCCAAGCTTCAGCAGGATACCTAAATCCAAAACAAAGTAAAACATGTTATGACAAATTAGATGTGTACAAAATTTGCCTCAAAACAATAACAAAATCGACAAAATCCGTTATGATGTAGCATTACTACTGCTTGTGTTTATGGTGTTACAATTAGGTACCTGGATCCAAGATAAGTCTGTATTGTTGACCATATTTGTGAAGGATATCAAAAAAACTCATTTTCTCTACCGGAAACTTAACAGGATCGAGTGTGAAATCCTTATATTCATCCATGTAATCATTATATGTCCACATAACTTCAAGAGGTATATGAGGTTTCACATAGTTGGTTACCACGCCTTGGAGAACACTTACATTCTTGTACCCTATCGACACTGATGAAAACCTTCACAAAGAGTTAAACACAGAAAATACGTAAATTCAAACAAATGACAAAACACAAGCGACAATGAGATTTGAGCAACTTTTCTTACAGTGAGATTTGAGCAATTTTTCATGTTCCACGGTGAGATTTGAGCAATTTTTCTTACCTCTAACCAAGTCTTCGGATCTGTAAAAACCAAACTAACAATGACGCATCAAAAATGGTTTCCGAAAATGACTTTGAGATGAGTGAGAACATTATCTTCTGTTTCCCATCGACATCGATGTTCAGCACACGTAGAATATGCAGAAATTCTTCATTTGCCACCAAAGACTATATCACACATAACAAAAAAAACTACAAAATAAGTGGTTATGCAGAAACATGGGACATCAAAAGATGAGATCGAGATCAGAAACATACCATTTTTCTCCTAGCCGCGAAGGATTTGTTGAAGATGGATGGTTGTGTGTATCTGCAACCAGATTTATCAAAATCAAAACAAAAGGAAAACGAAAATTCAGTAAGCGAAATTGAAGAGAGAATCAGCAACATACATGCTATCGGGGTGATTTGCGGAGAACTGAGATTGAAGAGAACGAAGCTTTTCGGCTTTGGCGGATAAAGCTGATTCATCTTCTTGCTTGAACGGTTTGCGACGGTCGGGAGGTGTGTTCTAGGTTTTTTTTGTGTGAAGCAATTGAGATTATACATGAGTACACAGTGGGGAAGCATTGAAGGAAGAGAGAAGAACTTTTGGTGTTCCATTAGAATTTGAATTTTGATGAAGAGAAGGATAATGAATTGGCATGGGAAAAAAAAGACGTTTGGTATTCCCCATATGGTTGGGTTATGATCACGTTGTAAAACCAAATATTCCAATTGGTTTGTTTACTATAAAAACAGAAAAAAATTAAAAAGAGTTACATATATTGTGGGAGTTAATTGCTAAAAAGAAAAAAATTAAAAAGTGGAGAAAAATTGTGGGAGTGACACATCAGATTCAAATGAATGTGGTGCAAGCATTTAATGAAGTTACTTTTTTACCCTTACAGATCAGAACAAATAGGATTTTATCAATTCGGGTGTTGTGGTAAAATCCAGGTACTTTCATTTTTATAGATTTATAATAGATAATAGATAGATTGGATTTTTTTAAAAAATTAAATATTATTTTTTTGAAAAAAAAATGAAAAAAAAAATTCGAAAAAAAATTGGAATTTTTTTTTAAAAAACTGAAGAAAAAAATATATTTTAGAAAAAAGATTAGATTTTTTTTTTTGAAAAACTGAGAAAAAATATTTTTTCAAAAAAAACTGGAAATTTAAAAAAAAAATGTTTTTTTTTTTGAAAACTGAAAAAAATATATTTTTCGAAAAAAAATTGGAATTTTTAAAAAAAATGTTTTTTTTTGAAAAATTGAAAAAAAATTACTTTTTTGAAAAAAAAGTGGAAATTTTATATTTGGAAAAATTGAAACAAAATATATTTTTTTCAAAAAGAACTGAAAAAACATATATTTTTTTGAAAAAAAAGTGAAAATTTTAAAAAAAAAATGTTCTTTTTTGAAAAACTGAAGGAAAAAAATTCAAAAAAAAACTGGATTTTTTTTTTGAAAAACTGAAAAAAAAATATTTTTTCAAGAAAAAACTGGAAATATTTTAAATTTTTTTTTTTTTTTATAAAAGCTGAATTGTTTTTTTTGTTTTTAAAAAAGAAAACTGATTTGTTTTTTTTTTAAATTGGAATATTTTTTTTTATGGATGGGTTGGATGAATTTTATTTTTAAATGAATGTATTAGATTAGATATATTTAAGAAAGTTTTAATGGATTATTTTGATCCATCTATTAACAATCTAATCCATATTCATCTAATACATCCATTTTGTGACCCCTCATTTACACATATACGCATAGAAAAAACAAGTCATAAAAAAATGCATTTGTTTGCCTATGTACGGCAAGTCTCTATTGATTACAAAAGTTGTGATTAGATAATTATTGAATGGTAAATTCTCGTCTATCCATTGTTAAGTTAAAATTAGGAGTAATTTACCTCTGATGACTTATATCATTGAAAATGTACAACATAAATTAAAATTTTAAAATTACATATTAACTAAAAACTTTAAAGAATCAAAATATATATATAAGTGCAAGATATGCCGCAATGGACTGACATGCTTCAAAGCAATAGATTTTGAAAATGTACTATGGGCTGCTGGAGCCGCAACCGGTAGTTCCTTGGAGGAAAATTTTCTTTAGGAACGATGCACGTCCCCGGGCGTTGGTTGTGTTATGGCTGGCTTGTCATGGTAGATTGGCCACAAAAGACAGGTTGCTAAATTTTGGAATAATAAATGATGCATGTTGTGCTTTTTGTGAAGGTACAGAATCGTTACAACACCTTATGTTTGAATGCGTTGATATGTACACCGTTTGGAAGAGGGTGCTGCAGTGGTTGCAAATGGAGCATGAACCGAAAGGTTGGGCACAAGAGCTGGAGTGGATTCAGAGGAACAGTAAAGGTAAAGGGCGCAGATGTGTGTTCCTGAAAACAGCATTTGCAGAAACAGTATACAGATGTTGGAGGTATAGGAATAATAAGGTCCATGGTACAATGGATGCGAGAGATACGGCGGAGGATATCATTGATACCGTAGTGCATAGATTGTGGAGGAATACAAAAAATAGGGAGCAAATTGCCCAATTACTTTTGATTTAAATAATGATGTATAAGTTTGGATCACAAAAAACTGGACCCTAAGGGTCGTTTTGTTCTTCATTGTTTTTTGGAATATACAAATATATTTCTTTTTTCAAAAAAAAAAAAAATATATATATATATATATATATATATATATATATATATATATAACTTGATCTTTTAGTAGTAAAATGTTGGTATGTCAAGTAGGATTAATAATTTTTATATTTAGTAAAAAAAAGAATGTTGAATACTTTTTAAATGAGAAGAGACATAAACACGATACCTTAAAGTTTTTTATTAATATGTGATTAAAAAAAATTATTTCATATCACAAAATTTTATTAATATAAGTTATTAAAAAATAAATTATCCTCATTTTTACAGAGGGTAACTTAAACCTCACCTTGAATGATCTCACCTTATTGAATCATATTAATACTCAATATTAAACTTTTATGGTGATTGAAAAGACTAGCTGATTATTATCACTATTTTTAAACTATGATGAGTTAATAGATTTTAGATCATAAGAAAAACAGGACTCTAATTTGAAAGATAGATTGTTAGTGAGAATATATTTTATTCTAAAGTGCTTTCATTGATAATTAAGGCTAAGGTTTTCTAACATTACAACAAAAAAAAACTCATTATACATTGTAAATTGCAAACACTAATTAAGGTGTGTCTTTTATTTTTAAGTGATTGGACTGATACAACATACTAGCTTCTTAAATAAAACAACAACAATTATTTTGTCCACCTGAAAATGAACATTGCCCACCTTTTTGAAATCCCTTTCTTAAACATTCTGTGCGACAATTTAAATTTGAACTACAAATATCTATGCAACATGCTTCTGGTAGTTCATATCTTCCATAAGGGCAGTCTAATTTTACTGGAGTGTCCAAACTAATCACAAATCCTAAAACAAAAACAAGAATTTTATGAACATCAAGTCTTAGATTACAAATAATAAAATTCTCAAATTTAAGCTAGTAAATTGTTGAATAAAATATGCTAAAAGAGAAATAACAAGAACTTTTTCTTTTACCTGAAACTAAAATCAAAGCAAAGCATAAAATACCAAAAAGATATGAAGATTGATAGTTTTGCGAAATCATTGTTAGATTTCACTTTTATATATTTTTGTGTTACAAGACTAAAGTCATTCACATTATATAGACATTTGTTTAAATGGAAATAAACTTTAATAAGACTAAAAAGATAAGAATATGTGAAAATGGAAATAAAGATTAATATTATTCTATTTTTATTAAATTCCATTAAAGTCAGTAGTCCTATGTTTGAAAATTTATCATATTATAAGACTTTTTTAAAATTATACATTTTATAAATATCTGTATAAAAATATTAATCAATATAAAATAAAATAAAAAGTTACGCCAATGGTTATAATATAATTAATATTAATACTATAAGACTAATATTATATATATATATATATATATATATATATATATATATATATATATATATATATATATATATATATATATATATATATATATATATATATATATATATATATATATATTCGGACTGTCGGAGGTCATTCCTCCTCAAGATACAACGACCGATCAGGATTTAACGGTGTGCTTGGGGCTTCTAGCTGCTCGTATACGTCGAGCAGACCCACAACCTGTCACGATGAGAACTTTGTTTGTTATGTCCCCCATGCTCGATATAACGGCTAGTTACGAGTATTATTGCTCGGTCTTGACCTAGTCAGCTCGAACGACTATATTTGTGAATCCGCGTATCTCGGCCCAAACATAGCCACCAATGAAAATCCTACTATATGATAACAAAATAGGGGGACCAAAATTGTAATTTAGCCTATATTTTATTTACTTTCAGTTTATTATATAAAAATTAATTTCAATAATATTGTAATATTATTAAACTGAAATATATAAATTAATATTAAAATATTAAAATCTATTTATTTCAAATTTAATATATTAATTTACTATTTATTAATATATTTTTAAATTAATTACCAATTTAATTTATTCTAATTAATTTCTATAGTATATATTTGAATAAATAAACTATATTATATATTTAAAAATAAATTAAAATTAATTTTTACATATAATAATAAATTGATATTTATTTAAAAAGAAATTAAAATTAATATTTAGCTAAAAAAATTGAAATTAATATATGAAATAATATAACATAAAATTTTTAATTTTTCCCTTCTTTTATTTTTTTATATTAATTAACAAATATTAATTTATATACATTAGTTTACAGAAATTAACCAAAAATATTTTATATAAGTATACATATAATTGAATAATACTCATGTAAAATACCTATATAATAGGTAAATTTTGATGCAACCTATTAGATAAGAAAAACAAATAGTTAGTGGTAAGGATGGTTACCATTATCTAAATGGTCATGGATTCAACAAGGATGAAATATGTGTTTTTTTATTGGGTCGTTTTTGGAATTCGCCGTATATGACAGAGCATAAAATGACTATTAACCCTAAATAAAATAGATATATAATAAAATGATGTTATTTTAATCCTTTATACTAAATTTTTCTGAGTAAAGATCATATTAGTTATTTTTTATTTTGTTGTATAAAATTATTATATTAATTTATTTAAATATATTATAATTAAAATTTAAATATTACTTGATATCTTTTTTATAATTTATTTGAT
Source organism: Vicia sativa (assembly GCA_021764765.1). Classification (NCBI taxonomy): domain Eukaryota; kingdom Viridiplantae; phylum Streptophyta; class Magnoliopsida; order Fabales; family Fabaceae; genus Vicia; species Vicia sativa. The sequence continues at coordinate 255,190,769 of CM038796.1, read as the reverse complement.
AAAATACATATAAATTTAATTTTTTTTATCTTCCTTGTCGGAATGGAGAAATGTGATTTTTGAACTCATGATTTCAAACATAAATATCCTCGTAGTCAAATTTTTAGAGAATTTCTTAACCCATCAAATGGTTTTCTTAGACCCTTCTCACCAAAATCAATTTTTTTCTCAAACAATCAACACAAATAATCAAGCATTGGATACATACACTACACCAAAATTCGTTTTTGGCAACACACAAAAGACAGCGCTTTTATGAGAAAGCGCTGCTATAAGTTATAAAAAAAATCGCTACAAAAAAACGCTGTTAAAGGCCATCTTAAGAAAGCGCTTTATAAAAGCATTGTTAAATGTCGTCTTAAGAAAGCGCCATAGAAAGTGCTTTTACAAGAGCGCTGCTATATGTTAACCTTAGAAAGCGCTTTTTAAAAGTGCTGCTAATGTTAACCTTAGAAAGCGCTGCTAAAGGCATAGGAAAAGAAAGCGCTTTCCAAGGAAAAACTGCTGCTATATCTAACACTAAGAAAACGCTTTTCAAAAAGCGGTGTCTTTTCTAAATTTTATAATTAAAATTCTTAAACCCTAAAATAACAAAACACGATTTCTCAATTTTCCTTTCAATCTCACGCAACCTTTCTCAGTTTTCTTAGAAACTCATTCTTAGTTTTCCTCACAATCTCACGCCTTCAATCTTCGTCTGTGTTGTCATCATCGTCGCAAAATAAAACTTAACCCCTAATTCTTCTCTCTAAACGTCGTTGCACAGTTTCCCTCTTCCTTCTGACCATTTTCTGCACAGTTTCCACCTTCGTCTTCCATCTCCGTCTTCGTTTTCCATCTTCTAACCGTCTTGTATCTTCTCACCTTCGTAGCTAGGGTTTTGGCTCGCTATAATTTCTTCTTACCGGCTTCACTTCAGCCACGACATACTCCATATGTCAGCTAACCTCAACTCCTACAGCCACGAAGAAATTTTCTTATTCGCTTTTTCGCTCCAATTTCCATCGTTTTACTGGTACATTTCACTTTCTCATTCTCGTTTTCTTCTCTTTATCTTCTCTTTGCTTTGATTTTGATTGTTCCTTTATTGATTGATTTTTGTTATGATTTTGTTTGTTGTGAATAATCAGTTTTGATTATGAGTTTGATTATTTTCTTGTTTAGAGAGATAAGTATATAATATATTATACTGATTTTTGATTAAGTAGGATTTTGTAATTTTGATTTTGATTTCGCAGCATCTAAACATCAACAAGCGGCTTCCAGCAACATCTCATCTTCACCGTGCAGCTCCAGCCAGTCGCATCATCATCACCACCCGACGTTGACGCGTTTCGGTAACTCTATTTCTCTTGCTTTTGTAACTGATTTTGTTGCGAGATTTATTGAGGGTTGTTGTTGGATCTTGTTCTGTTATGCTAAATTTGTGCTAAAATTTGTGTAATTTTATAATAATGAAGATGTTTGTTTGTTCAATATGAGGTTCTAAGTGTTTGTCTGGTTATGTTGATTTGAATAAAGTATTTTTGAAGTCAATACTATAGGTTTGTTTGTTGATGAATTAACATAGATTTTGGTTGATACAGTATTAGATGTTTTGATTGAGTTAATTGAATGAAATTTGATTATTGATTGATTATGGTGTTTGTTTGTTTCATATTGGTGAAGTTCTAATGATTGTGAGATAAAGTTCGATGCGGTTAATATGATATGTTAGTTTTGATTGAAACTTTGATTGGGCATTATGTTGATTGAACTAGATTGAACTACACTTTTCATCTCAAAATCAATGCCCCAGTTAGCCCAGGCCTATACATTTCATCAGATCAGTCAACCATTTTTTCATGAACCTCATTAATCTCATTTCACTCAGCCTACCTTCCCTGCAACTATTTGTCTTGTTCAATTTTGTGTGTCACACATCTTCGTTCCAACTGCAGCAATCTCGTTCGGCTTCCCTGAGACTTGTCTGCCTCTATGATTTTCCTGCTTCTTTTTGATGAGTTGCTAAGTTTATGGATAATTGGTTTGTATTTTGGATTGCTACGGCCTATTTTGAATTGCATAAAACATTTTGGTTTGTATTTGGGATTGCTACTGCCTAATTAGTAATTTTGGTCTGTAAACTTATCACAAGAACCAACACGCATATTATCGGGTTAGTTTGGTTCGGGCCCGGTTAGAAAACATACAAAACCAAACTAACATGTTGAGATTCGACTGATTTGTATTTTTGTTATTTGAAAACAAAACCAAACTGATTTGTTATACTCTACGTTTACGCACGCCATGTTGTCTTATTTTTCAACCGTTTTTTTCCAGTTCTTTAAGATGGTGCCAATGTAAACTATTTATCAGATACAATAATTCTTGTTATTTCCAGTTTATAGTTGTTTTGATACGCATGCTAACAAGGGATCTTAGACTTTTTGAACTTTTCTTCCAATTTTACCCCTAAAACATATCATCAATATGTGAGACAGTAAGTATGCAAGATAGAAGCGGTTTAAAAAAATTGCATGTATGTTTGCTTTATACACATATACACGTTTTCCATAGCTTCTCCATTGCGGTTTGTGTTCCAATTTACAATCACACAAACCAAAATAAAAACAAATAGGTTTTTTATATGCACCGAAAACCGCGTCGAATATCATGCTTTCTTTGTATTACATTTGAGTAAAACATAGATGTCGGTATTTTTATTCGAATTGTTGTGCGAAAGTATATCCACATTACAAAATAATTTCTTTGCACATTGGTTGAGAACTTAACTAATGAACTTACTAACTTTGTGAATTTTCTATAGGGGTTACAATTGCAAAAGAGGACATAGAACAAAATTTTCAGCATACAGAATTAGGCATCGGTGTTGTACACTCATACATCCGATAATCCAATCAATATATTATTTAATTAGCTGAATAATTTATTTACACATTTCAATGAAAATAGTCTAATGTTTATTGTGTTTTTATTTAAGGTTCTTGTATGACAAATTGATGCGCGAAAATCAATTGTCAAACAGATTCCATTTTATGTTTTCCTCCCGTGTCAACGGACAGACAATTGTTAACGATCCGGATTCAGTAAGAGAGCACTTAGTCAAGAGATTCATTGCCAGCAGTACATAAAGCTTGTATCTTTGGGTGTATAATACTATTCCTACATGGTTAGATTTTCATTCTAAGTTCATTCTAATCTTTGTATTTTTGCGTAGAAAATTTCCATATAAACTTTATTTAATTTATAGACGTCACGGGTTGTTGGTTGCTATGGATCCTATAAAAGAAGTGGTCTATTATCTGAATTCGGTAGATGATGATTGGACAAATTATCCAAATATGAAGTTAATGATTGATACATAAGTGAGATTGTTCTAAATATTCGTGTATATTTATATATTTAATTACTTTTGTGAGATTGTTCTAAATATATGTTTTTATTTTGTTAGAGCAATACAAGTATTTCGATGTCAAAGAGATGCTCGAGTACCACGGTCTAAATCAAGCAACATTACATGGATCAAAGTGGAAGTATATTAAATTCCACAATTTTGCTTATAATAGTTATGCTACTTGATAAAACAAGATAACTATATATTCTTATTTGTTTTTCTATGTAGTGTGCTCAACAGCGCAACAGTATAGATTGCGGATACTTTGTTATGAGGTTTATGAGAGAAATCATTCATTAGGATCGAATAGAGATTCCAATCACAATATGAATTTATAACTTAGGATTTGTTTTAAAATTTATCGAATATTTCATATAATTTATTACTTTTAACTAAATCATGCATATTATGTTTTGTTATGTTGTACTTTGATGAATACAAGTGTGCTTATTACACGAAAAATCAGTTGGAAGAAATCAAGGAGGAATTGTGTGAATATTTTAGGGTTAAATATATTTTACCCCCTATAATAGTAACGAGATTTGGTTTACCCCCTTTTTAAAAATAAAAAAATTCTTTTCGCCCCTCAAAAAATATAGATTCCAAAATGAAAAATCTTTTAGTCCAAGATTCCCTTTGATCTGCAGACGTGGTTGACTGGGCGTGGTGAATCTTGCAAAGATGGCAGTTGTTAAGAGTCCCACATCGGACAATATATGACCTGAACATATGCTTATAAATGGGGGCAATCCTCACCCTACAAGCCGATTTTGTAGGATTGAGTTAGGCCCAACCACATTTCTTAACATGGTATCAGAGCCTCATTTAAGATCCGGTGGACCACCTATTATGGTTTCCGCTATTGGGCCAGTCACCATTTATTTCCACGCTCCAGTTGTCTAGTCCTGGACGTGAGGGGGTGTGTTAAGAGTCCCACATCGGACAATATATGACCTGAACATATGCTTATAAATGGGGGCAATCCTCACCCTACAAGCCGATTTTGTAGGATTGAGTTAGGCCCAACCACATTTCTTAACACGTGGTTGACTGGGCGTGGTGAATCTTGCAAAGATGGCAGTTTTTATTCCACGTGACATTTTTTAAATTATAATTTATTTAATTTTATGTCTTTTATTTTTTGTTTTTTCTAAATTAATTTCATTAATATTTTTTGAAAATTATTTTTATGAAAATTTATTTACAAATTAACTAACTATTAAAATATTATTTGGGCCTTTATAGTCCAATAACTTTCCACTTCAGCCCATTGCTCTAAGCCTTTTCCAAGCCAATAAACGTATGTGTGTCTTTGCATTATATACACTATTGTTCTTTATTTCAAAAACGATGTGGTTCTTATTAATACAATATTGTACTTTCCTTTCAATTAATTACTGCTTCAAAAATCTACTCATTCTGCTTCACTTCTTCCTATTATTATAGCATCAAACTGACACCACTCATCCCTATTGTTAGTCACTTAAATATAAGATTGATGTACACAATTATCATGCATGAAACTAATGGCTCTGCAATTTCTATAAAATTAAATATAAGATTGATATACACAATCATCATGCATGAAACTAATGGCTCTGCAATTTCTATAAAATAAGTAGCAATATTTGTTTTTGGTGGGTTACATATCAGTTTTTTAACCTATTGTATATTCTTATCTGATTCACTAAAATTAATTGTATTCAAACCCAGTTTTATTGACCTCCTTTTTAATGTTCATATATCACCCAGTTTTATTGTAGCGATTTGGATAAAATGCAAACTAAACATGCATGTGCAAGTAACATACTTATTATACAAACTTTTAACAACACATTTTTAACAACACAATTTCAATATTTTATCTCATTATTTTCTTCTATTTATTACAATATTAACATGCAGATTACCAGAAGGGTGTGAGAATATTAACATGCTAAGCTCACAAAATTTCTACAACAAGAAAATTCAATGTTTTAATAAGAATTTTAAAAATAGTAGGAATTTTAATAACTGGTTTCTATTCCATACTTGTTTCTATTTTTCCCTTCTGTTCAATGTTCTAAAATTTCTGCAAAGAATATTTGGAATATGAATCCTTTGGAAACAAACATAAGTGAAAGATTTTCAATGGGTGTAAACAAACATGAAAAATTAACAAGTAAAAATAATATGTGGTGCAGCCATCCTTCGTGTGAGGCTGCATTTGACAGTTTGCAAAATTACTTTAGATAACTTCAAAAGACAATATACTTTTTTCTTGATGGTTCTCTTCATCTTTGAAAACTAAGCCACTTTTATCCTTTTCCTATAGATTATTATCATTACTTATAGATGCATGGATTCAAAATAGAAATTAAAAGACTCTGTTGGGTTAAAAACTATCATCAAGTGCATTGTCGGTTGTGTTAATGGTTTAAGGTGAGATCTATAAGTAGTATAGTGTTAACAACCACAAACTAGTTATAAGTATTCCTTGCATTACACAGGTTAGATGAACGTGAGCATCATATATTACTTGCATGCATAACTGTAAGTTGGTGTTTAGTAGATGTGTTGGATGGTGTTCAGTGGCAATAATTGTGGCAAGGGATACTGAAGCATGCCTATTTTAATGTCCCACATCGAAATGTTTCTTCTAAACAAAAGAGTTTATAAACCTCTTTCACAAATCTATAATAAAACTTCAAATAGTCGGCCATTGAAAAGGTATCAGGCTCTAAAAGTCCTAAAATATGTTTTAATAGTGAATTTATAAATATAATTAAAAATATATAATTATATAATTCATAAATAAAAAATATTAATTTAATATAGAAATAATAATAAAAAAAGTGTAAAAACAATTAATTGTATGAAAATATAATATAAAAAAAAAAATTTCATGTGGCATATAAAATTAATTTAAAAATAATAAAAAATTATATTGTACTGCCACATATGCAGATTCCCTAGTTATTATTGTTAGGGTAGGGCTGATTTGAAATATAGGTTTATGAAATAATCGTGTATATATTTTGGTTTACAAGACCCCAAAAGTGCTGCTTAAAGATGCCTTAAAAGTACATTAGACAGCACGTTTAAAAGCGCTGTCTATAGTACACAATAGAAAGCACTTTTTTTTGGAAAAATGCTGCCTAAAGATGCCTTAAAAATACATTAAACAACGCTTTGGAAAACACTTCCTTATGTATACTTTAGGCAGGGTTTTTTCCTGAAAAGCGCTTTCTAAAGATGCCTATAGAAAGCATAAAAGACTAGATAAAACCGCTGATAAAGGCCTACTTTAGACAGCGCTTTTTCAGGAAAAAACGCTGCTACAGGCCTACTTTAGAAAGCGTTTTTTAAGAAAAAAGTGTTGCCTAAAATATACATAAGGCAGCGCTTTTGCCTAAAAAAACGCTGTCTATACCTACAGTAGTGCCACCTGCGGCAGCGCTTTTAAGCGCTGTTAAAGGCCAAAAAAAGTGTATTCTTTTCTCTTTTTTGGCGTAGTGATATAACATATAATAGAATCAAGCATGTAACAATCACTACCAATCAATCAAGTAAGTGATTTAAATTATTTTTAGAGTTTATGTGTTTTCTACTCAAATTAGTGAAATAGGATTCAAAATGTGTTGTTTTATGTAGTTTACATCATTAGAACTCATTAGAAAACACTTTGTAAACTTTATTTAATGATCAATGGTTTTTTTGACACATTTGGGTATTGGGATGCTGAATTACATGGCTCTATTTTCACAAAGGAAACCAGAAGTATACTTCCAGTTTTGGGGAAAAACAAAACCGGAAGTATAGTTATGATTTCTGTCTGCATATTTTTTTTGCCCTTATTTTCACTTTAGGCCCAATGCTAACATTTCTCTCTTACTTCTAAAGAAAATATGGATGAGAGACAATCATGTTTGAGGCATGAAAGGGTTGCACAACATGCTTCTATGTGGAGAGAGAGAGAGGAGTCAGGCAATAGAACCTCCTTTGATATTCGCACAAGCCACCAGATGCACCTTCTTCTGCTTCTGATTCTACTCCTTCTACATCGTCCTCTCACAACATACAGGATTCTCCAAAGCATCCTTCGTCGCCCCCGTCCTCCAGAAGACGCACATCCTCACCTAAGATATTTGAGACGGGATCATCATCTAGTACTCAGGTGCAGCCATCTAAGGTAAGACCTAATGCCATATTCGCAGCACCCGAGGCACTGGTGCCCATCCAAGGCACCCGAGGCACCAGAGATACTAGAGCCAGCAGAGGCACCAGCGACACCTCAGCCCCCCAGGTCTTTGGAGAGGGACCTTCTAACTTATCACTACTGCCTCTTTATCCCACCCATGTGGCTAGATATATATGGGATTGACATGTATGAAATTTACATTTATATTACAGTTATGAATTTTATTATGAATATTATTATGAATTCTAACAATGATTTTATTTTTGCAGGAGCGTGATACACCGAAGGTCATCAACCATGGAAGGAAGATCAACATACATGTTACCCCTCCTGAGCCATGGTTTGATGATCATTTACGCCTTATAGGGTTGAGAGATTTGACCCTCTGTGGATATACCGTGGTCAACTGGGGGATGATAAACGTTTTTTTTAGAGGTTGCACCATGACACACCGTCGTTTCATCTACCTCATGGTGAGATGACGATTAAACTCGATGAAATCGCGTGTCTGCCTCACTTGCCGATTATAGGGGATTTTCTGGATCACTAGAAGATGGAAAAAGAGGAACCACTACTTTATTGGTTGAGATGCTGAGAGTTACCTAGATAGCGCCTTGCATGAGGTTGATAAGACACATGGTTGTCACGTGAGGTATATCTACTTGGCTACGGTATTCAGGGATGAGCTTGCGCGTGCTACAATAGCTGATGATGATTCTGAGAAGGTTACCCTTCACAGGGGGTATGCCATGAGAGCATACCTCTTGTATCTTGTTGGCACACAGATCTTTGTGGACATAGTTCCACTTACACTGACATCATGTACCTTAGGTACTTTACTGATTTTGAGGCAATCAGTGGGTGGAACTGGGGGGCTGACTGCTTGGTTTATTTGTATAGCAAGTTGGATGAGGGGATTAAGTGGAATATAAGGTAGATGACTAGCAGCATGTCACTCATAACGATATAAATTATTTCTCTTAGTGGGCTTTGTTAATTATTCTGATTCTGAAACTAACTGGTTTAATTTTTTTATTTCAGAGTTGGATCCTACAACACTTCCCCTGTATTTCAGGATGGTCACTTGCTCCGAGTTATACTAAGGATATGCCATGTGTCTATGCATATAAGCCGCTTAGAGGGAACCAAGCGATACAGCTGTTCTGGGTTTACTTGGACTGGGTAGTACATGAAGATATTCACTTCAATTCCTACGTCGACCACCGTGAGACGATACCGTTTGATGAGGTTCTGTTGTTTACAGGTTAGTTGGCATGTGGGACTCGCAAGACTGCTCCTTATATGCCTGAGCGGCTGATGCGTCAGTTCAGGTTTACCTAGACCATTCCTCGGGATCCTATTGTATTCCGATAGTGAAGAGGATTAACATGGATGCTATGTTTGATGATTTTGAGAATCATCTTGTACCTGATGAGGCCAAGAGTATCATGGCTCCTGACGAATGTAGTTACAAGTACGGTTATATGATATGGTTCTTCAGGGTGTCTCATCCATATATGGTAGAGGATGTTGCAGGGAATCCACCCAGGCCAGTTCATCATGAGATCCTAGAGGAGGAGCAAGTGAGGAGGGATCATGCTCATGATGTGTTGCCTATGTGCCGCCGTATCATGAAGCTTTCACGGGATGACATTGACAGAGGGATGTTTCTTGATGGATCCGATGTCACACGAGTTTTGGAGGTCATCATGGCGGAGGCTCGGGGTGCCCTGTCATACATGAAGCATCGAAGGGACACCTCAAGGGTGACAGGCCGACTCATCATCCTTCATACCCAGTAGTTTAGGTTGATCATACACTTGTATTTTGATTTTAGTTTTTTGATTTTGTATTGTATCGAATTTGTATGACCATTCATATTACTTTAGATTATATTGAAATGCATTTTGGATAATATTTTTGGTCTTTTGTTCAATTTATAATTTGTTTAATTTATAATTTGTATAATTTTTCTAATTTTTCTAATTATTGGTTTTGTTCATTTTTTTGCTATTGTCATGCGCAGAACCAAAAATATACTTCAGGTTTTAACACAACTATTTCAGAATATGATGTGCACCTGAAGTATATTTTTGATTTTAGAGGGGTATTATAGAAAATGCATAGGGTTTAATTGGCCACCATGGGGTGCCATAAGAAATTCCCAATCTTTAAGTTGTAATGACGAGTATTTTCGAAAGCCTATTGTGCTTCAAATCCTCAACTGAAAGCATCTTTCTAGGTTAGTTTTAGGGGAGTTTAAAATATGGTTAATTGAATTATATATTTGAATTGGATTGAACCATAACAAAAACTTAACTACATAAATGGTTATTAAACTTTACCATTTAATCAAAATAATTAAAATTCAATTTTAAACTGATTCAAAAACAGTTTTTATTATAAATTGATTTCATTATATAAATTAGCATTTAATGTAGAATATTAAAAATAAAATTCACAAAAAATAGATCAAATAAAGTTTTTGCCCAAAAAGTAAAAAAAGAATAATTTAAGAAAAACTGAAGAAAAAAAATTGATTTAAAAAAAAACACTGATAAAATTTGTTTGTGAAAAATATATAAAAAAAACAAATATTAAAAAAATGAAGGAAAATTTCTTTTTTTTTTTCTGAAGAAAAAAACTAAAATTTTAAAAAAAAAACTTTTATAATTCTGAAAAATAAAGAACAAACTGGAAAAAATAATTATTGAAAAATAAAAAATTAAAACTGGTAAAAATGTTTTTTTAAAAAAATAAGAAAAACTAACAAAATATTTATAAAGTGAAAAAAAATGAAGACTAATATTTTTCCCGAAAAATAAAAAAACAGTAAAATTTGTTTTTTTTTTCAAAAAAAAATAATTTATTTTCCAAAAAGAATTGTTTTTGAAAAATTAAAACAAACAAAAAAATTTTCTGAAAAATTAAAAAAAAAACTGAAAACTAAATTATTTTTCCGAAAAACAAAAAAAATTTCTGATGATATTATAGATTTTATAGATTTTTTCCAAAAATTCTTTTCCAAAAAAATATATATTTTTCTTAAAATAAAATATTAAATAAAAACAAATCTTTATTAAATTGGTTTGAACTAGTTATAAATTAAATTGTAACTAGTTTAACTGGTTAACCACTTTTTATTAAAATAGTTTTTAATAACTGGATTGAACCATTAATGTGTTTCAATTTAATTCAGTTCATGAACCACAGACACTCATAGTCAATTCTATGATTAAGGGGTAACCTGACCACCTTTTAGAAGACCTTAGCATACTTAGTAGTACTTGAAACAATTTCTATTGTTGCACTTTTATAAAATGTTGGACCTCTACACCTGTAAGTTGGATCTTCTCTTAAGAGTCTAAGGGCTTTGCTCTATAATTCTGATTGGGATAGATAAAACCATGCAGAGTTATCATTGCTTCTTGTCATGCTCTCAATCCTTGAAGCACCACCCACTTCTAGCTCACTACACCGGCCTCCAATACATGTTTGGAAACCATCTCCCATACCTATAGTCATATCATTGCATGTCATCAAGATCACAAACATGGTAGCCTTCTAACCCTTTTGGTCTTTGGGTTTGATGTGTGAGAGATCATAAAGCACCATTTTTTTCTTTTTACTTTATGTTTACTCGCATTTATGCTTTACTAACCTTAACCAAAATAAAAAATATGCTTTGTTTCCTTTTCTTGTTTTGTAAGGTAGGGCTTTAAATCAAAAGATCGAGTGTGGTTGCTAAATTAGGGTTTTGCTTCCCTAAGTCAATGGATGGTCAACAAGTGGTTCTCAAAAGCTCATTCTTCAGGGCATGACCTATGATCTTAGATAATATTATTTTTAAGCTTCATTCAACATCATTTTGATTAAATAAGTTCAAATTTGAGGCATGTTTTCAAGTGGATTCAATGTGTTTATTTCCATCCCCTTTTCATTCAATTTCTCAAGGAAATCATCAAGGTTCCTCAAAGTACAATCAAGTTTCCTCCATTTTATGTTCAAGTGATCATTATTGAGCCTTTGGATGCAAGAAAGTTAAAAAAAAAAGATTCAAGTTGGTACAAGTTTGGTTGACATAAAATCAAATATGGCATGCCTTTGGTCCAAACACCATAACTTCTTCAATTCTCAACTTTTATGGGTGCTTCTTTGAGCCAAATGTCCCTTTTGATATCCTCTACAAATTTTCTTCAGAGATCAAACATCAATTCAACCTTTAAGTACCTCAAATTTGAATTGGTTCATCTGCATTTTGTGCACAAAACTAGGTTCCTAACATGTTTCAACTAATGTCGGACCTGATTTTCAGTGACAAAATCTCAACTTTCCAAAATTTCTATTTTCAGCTCAAACATCCTTTTGAATTTGTTCTTTTTGCTTTGTGTTCTACTCCATGAAATGATCATTTGACAAAAAGAAAAACACAAAACACACGAGTAAGTTTCATTTGGCCTAAGCTTGAACATAGTGACTTGAACTCTGTTTTGTACTGTGACCTATAATTGGTAATGATGTAAAATAAACTTGAGGACCACTCAAACCATGTGTAAATTCGTCTGTCCTTGTAAAATGCATCTCACCAAGTGAAAAATGACTTGTTCCAAGGCCTGAGTCCTTTTGAATTGGTTCTTTTTTGCATTGTGTTTTACTCCATGAAATTAAGGATCGTTTGACAAAAAGAAAATCAAAATACACACGAGTAGGTTTCATTTGGCCAAAGCTTGAACATGGTGACCTGAACTCTATTTTGTACCATGATCTATGATTGGTAATAATATAAAATAAACTTAAGGACCACTCAAACCATGTGCAAATTCGTTTGTCCTCGTAAAATGCATCTCACCAAGTGCAAAATGACTTGTTCCAAGGCCTGAGTTATGCTTTCCCCCTTGCTTCAAACGATTGAAAAAGGATAAAATTATAGAATGGATTTACACGTTTGGGATATGAAATTCACCCGTACCATGAGCTCACTCACTCTCATATAAATAGAGCTTTATTTTGCTCTCATTTTCGAGCTTGAATAGCCTCTAAAACTCTACAGAAATCTCGACCTGATACCTCTAAAAACCAAAAGTTGGTTTCTCAATTAGGGCTCGTTTTAACCTCATTTCTTTGCTCAGGACTCTTCATCGATCTCCTTTAAGCTGTGTGAAGCATTGTTGAAGTTTGTCGTGCATTGCAACCTTCAACTTGAATCCACCATAGTTGACCTCTAAAGCTTACTTTGAACAGGTAGCTACGAGTAAAATTATTGAGCAAACAAGTTACAACACTCTTCATCTTGACTCCCGAATCAAAATCCCTCACTCATCATAAATTTATATTACGTATTAACCCTTTCATTTAACTTTGAGTAAGCTAGGTTTTCTGCATATTTGTGCAATTTATCTCTGCTTGGAGTGAATCAGTGGCTCCATTACAAAGAGACATGAGTGATGATGTTAGTTGAAGCTAAAACATGTGGTGTTTAAGCTTGAAACAACAAATTAATGAACCTGCAAAATCAAGTGAACAGAGGTTGAACATGAAGTTGTTCGCGCGCAAGGATGGGAAATTTGAATTTCCTGACGAATCAGGTTGCGCCACACCTTCCTATATGTTGCAATTTAAATTTTAAATGTTATTTTATTTCATTTTCTTTCAAAATTAATTTTAAATAGCTTATTTGACCTTTTTTACTTCAATTTTTTTTTCATAAATCACTAAAAAAAATTCTACCACATATGTTTTTTTCTCTCTAGATTTTTAAACATTTGTTTCTTCATAATTTTGAAATAATCTCTTTATTTTCTTTATTTTATTTTTAAATAACTTTAAACACTTAGTCCAACTTTATCACATATCCTTTTTATTTTATTTTTAATTAATTTTAAACATTTATTTCTCCATGATTTTGAAATAGTTTTTACTCTAACTTTTGAGATCTTATTACTTATAGTATTTTTCTTATTTTCTTAAAATATTTGGGACATTTATTTGATATTTTGATACCTCTTTGATATTTTCTCTGTAATTTTCGTAAAAAATTATTTTTAATTTGTTTTTAATTATTTTTTGTATTTTATTTTGGTTATTTTCTGGTTGACTTTTGTTGACTTTAATCATTTGTGGTTGATTGATGTTTCATCTTGTTCATTTGGACTTTTGAATGATATTTTTGATTGATTGAACTTTCTTCGCTTCAAACTTATAATTAAATGATCATTTTTGATACTTTGGATTGATAATAAGTTTATCTCAAGGTATCATGAAGAAGAATGGTTGAAGTAATTATCCAACTCCCTAACCTTAGTGCTTGATCCTTTCTACTTCTTCATCCCCTTCTCTATCTTGTTTTGTTTTGACTTGTGTTACATTATTTTATGAGAATGACTTTGTGTCATTTCTCTAACACGTATGGCACATAAATTGCTATTGACCAATCTCTAAAAGGTATGGGGTTATATATCAGTTCACTTACGATTTCTTAACATGGCGCTAAATTTGTCCCGAATCGGTTTAATTATCATTAACTTTAACCATTAATTGTGCTAACTAATTTACTTTAATGCACTTTAAATTATCGCTCTTTACTTTTATGTCATTTGTTTTTATATTCTTTGTATTTTGTCATTTACATTTTAGCATTTTTAGTTTTGCTTTTTATTTATGCATTTTTATTTTCTTTATTTAGAAATACCAAAAACATTAACAAATTTAAAATCCTAAAAAACTTGCAATGTGCTTGAGGATTGCGGTTACTATCCTTAGCTCACGGAGATTGGACTTTGGACTAGACTTGATTTACTTTTCCTTTGCTTGGAGTTCATATGGTACTTTGGGTTCATCTGGGACCTTGACTTATTTAATACTTTATGATACTTGAGACTAGGATTCATCTGGACCTTGGTTTCATCTGAGACACAGCTTTGACCTGAGGACTTTGATCTTATGGCTTTTATCTAGACTTTATGTTATTCATCTGCTCATATGCTTCTTGTTTTGTGGCTTTAATCCAAAGGGAAAGAAATTCTATTTTGACCAATGTCAAATGCTTGCCCTATCTTATTATTAGTTCACTTGTACACACAAACATTTTCTCTTGGGCTACCTTAAAATGAGACCTTTTTATTTCTTGTTATTTACTTTGTGATTTAGGATAATCTCTCCATCTCCTCTCCTTTAACTTTCAAAATTTTCTCCCTATTTCAAAACCCTGATGTTTTCAAAACTTCACATCTTTTTTTTAACAAACTTTGACCTTGTCAAGTGATCTAGAATACTTTTCTTAAAAAATGCTAAAATACCTAATCATAATCAAACTATTTCAAAACTCCTAAAAAAGAAAAACCTCATCAAACTTGTTTTTGTGCCTTGGTGCACTTTTCTTTTTAAATCATACCTTATTCTGAAAGAAAGTATATGAGTCCATTATTGAGATGATTCAAACTCCTATACTTATACATTATGTTGTGAAATTGATTGATATTTTTCACTTGAATGTTGAGATGTACTTGTTGAGTAAATCCAAGTAAAGCTATTCATATCAAGATGATGCAAATGCTCATTTCCTCATACACTTGGGTGGTACGTTGAGTTTTCCACTCGAATGCGACATAATGTCTTTTCACCTAAAATCAATCAATAAACAAAAGCATTTTCATAAACATAAACGCAAATGCTTCCTATGGAGTACCATATATCTTAAGGGTTCTAACACCTTGCCCTTGTGTAACCAATCCCTGTACCATAATCTCTCTTTTGTTTTTGTTTTAAAATATTTTTGTGGGTTTTATTTGATTTTTTTTCTTTTCCCTTTGGGAACAATAAAGTTCGGAAGAGACTCTTACTTTTTTATGAGTTTAGTTAATTAATATCTTAATCTCAATTTTTTCCTGCTACGACAGACTGGCGAATCTACTGTGGAGTAGTCCTTAAATGGGTTAAGCCTAGATTGCTTTTATGTTTATATTTTTGCTTTTGTTTTTTTTGCTTTTTGGTGCTTGGTGATCTATGTATAGTGTGATAAGTCCTATACCGGGTTTGAGTGCACTTAAGCTAGTATGTAGGCTTACTTAGAGTTAATCCTTAGTAACCTAACTTGAGAACCCCACTCAGAGGAGTCCCTTTTAAGGGGTAGTAATGTCTTGTCAGTTAATCATAAAGGCGTTATTACTTTTCGACCTGAGATTCCGAGAATCTGAGAGACCTTAGAACATTTAACCCCTCTTGATCTTTTAGGATGTAGTGCGATGAGTATCTCGGTGTAAACTTGGTTTGTTTGATATGTGATACTACACTCAGACAAGTTTGTCTTGAGAATATTATTGGTTGACGAGTAAGTCGTTTAAATAGATAATATCTAAAAGATGGATCTACGACTCTGAGAACTTTTTTAGAACCTGATTACTTGTTTAATTGATTAAACTAATAGAACATATCTTGTGAGATGACTGTTACCCTGGATCCATGCTCGTGACGTTGAACATTTGAACCTACCATATTTGTGATTGTGGCATAATGATACTTTCATGCATTCATAAACATCTTTTTCACTTGATTTTCAAGTAACTTAGAGGTTTTAGTTGCAACATTCATAAACATATATGCCTAGTTACAATTAATATTTTATTATGTATATATTTGATAATAGAGGACTTTCCTCCGGAGAAAAAGAAAGAATATACTAGAATACTCCTAGGGATGACCTATCCTTTCACATTAGCATTTAGAATATGTTTAAAGTTCTGCGGACAATCACCAGAACAGCTTCACGATTTCTCCATCAATAGGTTATAACTAGCTTATATTTGCATTAAGAGCATTGCTATCTAGACACCCAATTTTGACACCAATATCTAGAAGGCATACATTATTCACAATTATTTTAACCACAAAAATGTACATTATCAACCAATTATTTCACTTATAATCTATTAATCATTTTTAATATTTAATTAACCAATGGAAGATATAGTATTAACCATATTCTGTTACTAAATTGTAAATATATTAATCAATTTTTATACTCTATTAACCAACTTTATTTTACTATTTAATTTTTTTTATGTTTAAAAATTCATTAACTAAATTATGAATTGCATTAATCAATTTTATAGAAATTATTAATCAAAATCTAAATGATATACATATTAACTTTTATGTTAGAAAATATATTAGCTAAACTTAAAACTTCGTTAACGAAATTTCAATATCTCATTAATTAGAATAATTTTTAAAAAAATAAAAAGATAAATCAAAATATTAACATTATAATAAAAATACATATTTGTGAACAATGTTTTGTTTTGAGTGTAAGTATAAAATTGTGGTGTTAAGATATCTTTTATATTGCATTAATATATGTAAGATATAATATATAAGTTCTCTATATTTCATTCTTAAATTTAATTTATCGCTCTATGAATAAATTTATAATTAAATTATAACACAAAAAATTATTTCAAAATTATATCCTTAAAATGAGGAACAAATCTTAAAATATAAATGAAATCTTATCATATCTTAAATTTTAATAATGTTTAAACTAAAATAAAAATTATAAACTTCTAAAGATGTTTATAGATATTATTCTCAACATTCCTAACTGGCTAAATAATTTTTGAGGATCAATTTGAGTTAATGTTGAAAATCCAACTATCTTCTTTTCTGACTTGAATTTCTTTGTCATTGACTTTATCTCTTTTTGGTAAGCTTCAATTCCTTAGGTTCCATGGTAAGAACATCTTGTTTTTCATGGCGGATTCTTCTTCTTCTTCAAAACACTTCCCTCTTCATAATCTATTTTGACTTTGGATCCTTTATTTTTCTTTTCTTCATCAATAACATCTTCATTCTTTATCAAATCCAAAACAAATAAGTTGTTTTTCATCGGAACCCTAATCACTTCTTTATTATTTTGATCTTTAATCACACAACTTTTTTGTTCAAATAAAACTTTATAGTCTTTCTCCAACAATTGAGCAACACTTAGAAGATTTTGAGCAATTTCGGGGACATATAAAACATTTAAAATTAGTTTCAAACCTTGGTGGCCTTGAACTTCAATTGTTCCAAAACCTTCTATAGCAAGATGTGATCCATTACTGATTCTCACTTTGCCAATAGTAAATTTGTTGAATTCTTTAAAAAGATTTCGATCATAAGTTAAATGCATAGAGCAACCACTATCAATAATCCAAGATTTTGAGAATTGGTTTGTTGCAAGACATAGTTGTACTTTTTCTTGTTGATCCATACTCGTAGGGAGTGTATGTGTTTGTAGATGCAAAAGTATGCAAAATATATAATATTTAGAGAAACTTTATTCTAAACTTGTATTCTTAGCTCTCTATATATAGAGGTAAATTGTAGTATAAAAATATATTTCTAATCATATCTTTTAAATCAAAACCGAATCTTAAAAAGATTCATAAAAAATATCAAATATAATGCTGTTATAATAATATCCGATCTTAATCTAAAATATAATTATATATGAAAAAATCTTGTAAATATATTTAGAGATGTTATGTTAAGCAATATGCTCACCAAGGTTACATAACGTATGCCATTGTCCACCCCTAAATTATCAATAATGTGCTTACTTAATAAACTTGAACTCTTCCCTATATAGTGAAAAAACCATGTTTGTATCCATAATTTTGTGCATTCACAAAGGTGAAGCTTTGGGCCATTTTTATGGACTAATCTTTCTAAATTTTATTCAATTTTTTTATAAACAAAATAATATTTTATTAAATGGAGCACAAGAGATACTCGACTCATATAAAGAGAAAAATTGATAGAAAACACAATAGAAAATTACAATAAACGGATATTCGACTTGGCACACCAATCTGACCATCATAATTCATTTTGGCCAAAATACATTCCCTTAGCCAAATTTTTTATCTGTGTTACTAAGTCTAAATGTCTCAATTCAACTTTTTTAAATAAAATTGAGTTTCGAGATATCCAAATCCAAATCATCCAATAAACTGCAATCTAAAAAATACAATAATTTTTTTTTTTTAAGTTTGAATTGGTCCACCGATTAAAGTCCCTTAAAGAATCCACCTCGAATAAGAATTAAGAGCTAAATCCACATGTAATAAGAATTTGGAGAAATCTTTTTCAATTGAAATCTTGGCTTTTACTACCTCTATTTGTTATTATGTATGTTATTTTTAATAAATTATTTTCCTTTTAAATTTAATACCTTTAAATTTTTATTATTTATGAAATTCTATTTCGACGAAACTTTAACGCAAAGAAGTAACAATTACTTGTTTTTTAGTTACTGATTGACATGGAGATAAAAAAAATTGAAAAAAACATAATTTAATATTTCTTTCAAGTATTTGGTGCTCCAATCACATGGTGCTTGAAAAAGCAACATGTGGTGGCATTATCATCGTTTGAAGTTGAATATATAACATGATCATATTGATGTATGTTAAGCAATTTGGATCAGACTGGTACTTGAAGAAATGGAGGATGAAGTGAAGAAACATCTTGTGTTGCAAATCAACAACAAGTCGGCCATAAATCTGGCGAAGAATCCAGTTCTGCATGGAAGATGTAAGCATGTCAAAGCTAGATTTCACTTCTTGGGGGAAAGGTAAATTGAGGTGAACTTGAAGTTAGGCACTGCTCAAGTGAGCACAATTAGTTAACATTTTCACCAAAGGATTGAAGATTGGCAGATTCCTGAATTTAAGAAAGAAATTAGGAATAGTTCAAATTGACTATTTTTAGAGTATGTTCAACAACTTGGATTATAGGGGGTATGTTGAGATATTATACCAAATCCAATTTGTGTAACCTAACCCAAAGCTCAATTAGGGTTTGTTAGCCTACTTATTTTATAAGTTAGGTATATATAAATAGTCATAGTTTGTATCATTATTCGTAACAGTTCAATTCAATAATAGAATTCTTATTTTCTTATTATCTCTTTCTCCCCTTACTAAAAGTGCCTCATCCAGTAACATATGTAATGTCTTCATTTTTGTTTAATAAATTCAAAAAAAAACTTACCATCTATAACAATATATTGATTTATATTTTGACTATAAAATAGAGGAAAAAATACAAAATAAAAAAAATCAATTTTGACATGTGCAATACATGGGTCACAATCTAATTTTGAATAGTTGAGTGATTCAAATGATATTTTTAAAATTATAAAACCAAAATAAATTCGGAATACAAGATACAAGACAAGAAAATGATTTTTATAGCAAATTTGATTAGTGTTGGATTTAGGGCTTATATTTAGACGCGTCTTAGATAAAAAAAGAGTCATAATCGTTACTGACCCACGTTTTCCTTGGAAATAGGTATTCAATTGTCCACCTCTTAACTAGGTGGGCAGCTACCTTTTCACGAGAAAACCCTAGGATCTAGAACTCCTAAGGGGATAGTGGACTCACTCATGTAACACATACTTACACTTATTCAAGTCACAATCTAATATTAAATATTTGAGCTCTTCAAACGATATTTTTAAAATTATAAAACCAAATAAATTTGAAATACAAGATACAAGAAAAAAAGAAGATATTTTTAGCAATTTTGTTTAGTTTTGGGTTTAAAGCTTATATTTAGACGTGTCTTAGATAAATAAAGAGTCACAGTTGTTATTGACCCCATGTTTTCTTAGGAAATGGGGATTCAACTGTCCACCTCTTGACTAGGTGGGAGGCTACCTTTTCCTAAGAAAACCCTAGGGATCCAAAACTCCTATAAACACATTATCCCTCAAGGGGATATAAGACTCTCTCAAGTAACACAGACACACACATGTTCAAGTCACAATCTAATTTTGAATATTTGAGTGATTCAAATGATATTTTTAAAATTATAAAACCAAAATAAATTCGGAATACAAGATACAAGACAAAAAATGATATTTTTAGAAATTTGTTTAGTGTTGGATTTAGGGCTTATATTCAAACGTGTATTGCATAAAGAAAGAGTCATAGTCATTACTGACCCGCATTTTCCTTAGAAATATGGATTCAAATGTCCACCTCTTGACTAGGTGGGCGACTAACTTTTTCCCGAGAAAACCCTAAGGATTAAGAACTATTATAAATACACTATCCCTCAAGTTGTTATGAGACTCCCTCAAGTACACATACTTACATACGTTCAAGTCACAATCTAATTTTTAATATTTGAGTGATTCAAATGATATTTTTAAAATTATAAAACCAAAATAAATTTAGAATACAAGATACAGGACAGAAAATAATATTCTTAGCAATTTTTTTTAGTGTTGAATTTAGGGATAATATTTAGACGTGTCTTAGAAAAATAAAGAGTTATAGTCGTTACTGACTCACATTTTTCTAGGAAATAGAGATTCAATTCTCCACCTCTTTCC
Organism: Vicia sativa; assembly: GCA_021764765.1. Classification (NCBI taxonomy): domain Eukaryota; kingdom Viridiplantae; phylum Streptophyta; class Magnoliopsida; order Fabales; family Fabaceae; genus Vicia; species Vicia sativa. Next base: position 255,169,811 of record CM038796.1, on the reverse strand, counting down.
TCACATTTTTCTAGGAAATAGAGATTCAATTCTCCACCTCTTTCCTGGGTGGGCGATTTCCCGAGAAAATCTTAGGGATCCAGAACTCCTATAAATACACTATCCCTCAAGGAGATAAAGGACTCTCTCAAGTAACACATACTTACACACGTTCAAGTCACAATCTAATTTTGAATATTTTAGAGATTAAAACAATATTTTTAAAATTAATAAACCAAAATAAATTCGAAATACAAGATAAATGACAGAAAAATATTTTTATCAAATTTGTATAGTGTTGGATTTAGGGCTTATCTTTAGACATGTCTTAGATAATAAAAGAGTCATAGTCGTTAGCGACACATGTTTTCCTTGGAAACAGGGATTCAACAGTCCACCTATAGACTAGGTGGGCGGATAACTTTTCCCGAGAAAACCCTAGGGATCCATAAATCTTATAAATACGATATCCTTTGAGGGGATATGGGACTTTCTCAAGTAACACATAATTACACACGTTCAAGCCACAATCTAATTTTGAATATTTATACGATTCAAACAATATTTTTAAAATTATAAAATCGAAATAAATTCAGAATGCAAGATACAAGACAAAAAAATATTTTTTTAGCAATGTTGTCTAGTTTTGGATTTTGGCCTTATATTTAGACGTGTCTTAGATAAAGAGAGAGTCATAGTCGTTAGTGACTCATGTTTTCCTTGGAAATAGGGATTCAATTATCCACCTCTTGACTAGGTGGACGACTACCTTTCCCCGATAAAACCCTAGGGATATAGAACTCCAAATAATACCCTATCCCTTAAGGAGATATGGACTCTCTCAAGTAACACATTCTTACACACATTCAAACACTACTCAAAGAGCACTCCTCTTCGAGTAACCCTAATAACATAACTCCAACTACACTTCTGCGATCTAGCTGTGCCAACCACCATCAAGGCCTTTCACCTCACGTGAAATGGCCCCTTAAACAACCTCTAAAATAACCGTACTGGGCTACTCTCCATTGTGAGATAGCCCTTACTCTCAAATTTTCAATATACCTACTATGACCTCTAAGTCTTCCTGCCCTTGCAATGGGAACACACACACCTGTATTTTTGGACAATAAAGTGGAACCCGTTGTGGAGCCCGATAAACTATCTATAATGGTCGAAAATCAAAAGGAGACTATTTATAAAGTTTAAAGGAGATGCACTGACAATGTAAATTTTTTTTACACTTTTATCCAATAAAAATATATCATTTTGCCACTAAATAGTGATCTAGTGTTGGACCAAAAAATACCAAAAGTTCGTGATGTATATATAATTTGGCTATTTCTTATTCCATCCCATGCTTTTCTAACGCACCACACAAAATTCCAAAAATATCCCTAAAAACTGGAAATATATTTCCGATTCGAACCATGTTCGACATGAATTACGTTGGAAGAGTTAGGTACTAATCAGAAATATAAGTATAGTTTAGAACCATAAATATATTTCTGGTTTGTGGACTAACTAAAAGACACACTGCCTCTTTCCCTCCCATTATAGTGTCACTTTTAAAACAAAAAACACAAAACACGCCAAAACTCTCTTAATCTCATTTTCACCAAATCAACCACGTTTGCAACCCAAGTTGTTAGAAATCATCAAGTGTCAGTCTCTCAAGCATCCAACCACAACCATCAAGAAAAATCAACTACAATCAATCAAGTAAGTTGTTTTAGAAATTTTTAGAGTTTATGTAAAATTCACTCAAATGTGTGATTTAGGTTAGAAATTGAGATTTTGTAGTTTGTTATCAATATTATGAATCATTAGAAAATTATTGACAATGTCATTTTCATGATCAATGGGTTTTTTGTGAGCTTATTTGGGGGGCAGGTAAGCCATTAACGTAGCTCTGTAATCATAGGAGGAACCAGAAATGCATTTCCGGTTTTAGCAAGAACAAAACCGCAAATGCATTTCCAGTTTTAGCCTGTAGATGTTTTCAGCTTTGTTTTGAACATTGGTCCTTAAGTTAACATTTTTTTCTTACTTCTACAGGAGCAATGACTGAGAGACCATCTCGATTGAGGCTCGACGGGGTTGCAGAATATGCTTCTGTGCAGAGAGAAAGGAGTCAGGCAACCCAGCCGCCTCCTGACTCTGGACTGGCCTTACCGGATGCATCTCCTACAACTTCAATCTATGGTGTTCATGCTTCTACTCCTATTACGTCAACCTTCCGCACCTGCGGCGCCTCAGACTTTTGGAGGATGGTCGTATGATTTATTTCTTTTGCCTTTTTACTCTGATCATATTGCTAAATATATCTAGGACGGACATATAGTTACATTATTATTATTATTATGAATTTTATTATAAATTTAGAATTTTAGTTTGTTGATTAAATTTGTCAAATGGACATTTTAAGAATTGCGTATGATATTTTTTGAAGGTATGAGATGAAATAAAAAATTCGCTATAATTATTTTTAACTGATTTTAAAGTATAGCCTTGCACTAATATGATTTTTGTCATTTTTATAAGAATGGTCATGTTAATTATAGTTACATGCTTATTTATTCATAATGTCATAGTTCCTTTTCTAATTGAACTTATGATTTATTTTTATTAATTGGCCTATCTTAGTTTGCTTATCAACTATAAAGCATTTATGATTGATCAAACCGAATAAAATACTCTTTACGTAAAAAAAATAAATTGCATTACACATTGGATAAAATAAATTAGTAATTAACAAAATGACATTACACTTTTCTATTATCCAATGAAAATCAAAACTTTTATGAAGTGTCTTCACCCCATTTATAATGTTTTTACTCTCTCTTTCTTTTTTCAAAATTAAAAAAAAAAAAATTCTAATGGTTTCCTTGGTCTCTTGGAAGGAGTAATGTATATGATATTTTTTACGCTCCTTCCACTTGCATGTCAAGTTCGAATAGCTTTCTACGCACGGCGGCGGCGGCGGCGGTGCGACTTCTTTGCGGCGGCCGCATGTTTATGCTAGGGTTTGGGAGAGAATGAAGACGAAGGATTGCAGGTTAAGTTTTAAAATTGCGATTACATTTGTATTTTTTGAGAATCGGTTTATTTTGTACACCCCGTACCAATTCAATCATCACTTGTACAAGAAGTTGCATACAGTATGAATTATGGTTTTAAATTGCGGTTCCAGGTGTTGCGATCATTGCGCATTGCGGCAGTTGCACAGTGAATTTTTATTGGTAGATGTTTGAAATACACGCTTACAAAATTGATGTTAAAATTTTTCATTATATAGTAAATTTGATTTTTTTTAGTACATTTGACCATTAATATATGTAGTTTATATATGGACTACATACATTAATTGTCTAATTGTCAAATGTATAAAAAAAAGTCAAATTTGCTTATAAATCGTTACGGAGAGAGTAAGTAAATTGGATTTTGAAATTTTGAATTTTGATGAAAATACTCAAAGAAACATGGGCGAAATTATCTGAAGTGATTTATAGTGATGTTCGGAGGCATGGTTTTAATTCACACCGTATTTGTGATTCGATGCGGTTATGCAAACTCAATTTAAAACCTAAAACCATGGTATGAATGGGTTAAGGGCACATACAAACAAAGTCAACATACCAAGCTTCAACTTGAGTGGACTAGATTATACACCACTAACTTGTTGGTTTTTGTTTGAAATTTGCTTCCACTAGCTAGCATAAGGGAAGACTTGGACTAAGCTGTTCAGTTGAGTTTGGAATTTTATAAAATGAAAATGATTGGTACAAATTCAGGCAGACACAATGGAGAACAATAATAAGGTGTTAAAGCTAATCTTCTTTTGCTCCATTATGCCTATTTTCTCTAAACAGGACAGTCTTGCTCCAAATCAGTTCGTTCAATATCATGAAACAATTGTTTCTGCCACTGGAATCTTTGAAGCAGGATTTTTCAACTTTGGAGATCCACAACGCCAATACTTTGGTATATGGTACAAGAGCTTATCACCTAGAACTATTGTGTGGGTTGCCAATAGAGACACTCCTGTACAAAACTCTACAGGATTGCTGAAACTCAATGATCAGGGAATTCTTGTTATTCTTGATGACTTGAAAGGCGTTGTCTGGTCCTCCAATTTATCGAGAACTGTGGTGAAACCAGTTCTTGTGTTGTTGGATTCTGGAAACCTTGTTGTGAAAGATGCAAACAACAACAGTGAGAATGAGGATTTGTTTTGGGAAAGTTTTGATTATCCTGGAAACACTTTCCTTGCTGGAATGAAGCTGAAAAGTAATATAGTTACCGGTCCATATAGATATCTCACATCCTGGAGAAGCCCTGAAGATCCTGCTGAAGGTGAGTGTTCATATAGGATAGATTCACATGGTTTTCCTCAACTGGTTACTGTCAAGGGGGGAAGATTTCTCTATAGAATAGGGTCATGGGATGGATTTCTCTTCACAGGCGTTTCCTGGCATTGGCATAGATTGCAAAGTCTCTTTAATTTCTCAGTAAGTTTCACCGACAAGGAATTCTCCTATCAATATGAAACTAGCAACAGTTCAACTTTTACTAGAATGATGCTAGATTCTTCTGGAAATACACAGCGTCTTGAATGGTCAGATAGGACCCAAATTTGGGAGGCTATATCTTCTCGTCCTACAGACCAGTGTGATGATTATGCTTTGTGTGGTATCAACTCTAACTGCAATATTAATGGCTTTCCAATATGTGAATGCTTGGAGGGTTTCATGCCAAAATTTCAACCAAAGTGGGAGTCATCAAATTGGTCTGATGGGTGTGTAAGGAAAACACATTTAAACTGTCACCATGGAGATGGATTTTTGAAGTACATAAACATGAAGTTACCTGATACGTCATTGTCCTGGTTTGACACGAGCTTGAGCCTTGAGGAATGTAAGACAGTGTGTTTGAAAAACTGTTCTTGCATTGCGTATGCAAATTTGGATATCAGATATGGTGGTAGTGGCTGCTTACTTTGGTTTGACAACATTGTGGATATGAGAAAACATCCAGACCAAGGGCAAGACATTTACATACGACTCGCATCTTCAGAATTTGGTATTTTCATTTCCTCTTGCAACTTTTTCCTTATGAGTTTGATATATAGCGTACATAACTTCTTTTTCACTGACATTTACTTCAATTCTAGATCATATAAAGAATAAGAGGAACTTGAAGCGTGTTGGAACTCTTGTCGGAGTTATTGCATTCATCATAGGACTTATCGTCATTATTTTGGTTATATCAGCATCTAAAAAGAAACTTGGTAAGCTAGGTGATAAAATTTGATAAGTAAATCTTAAATATTTATGATGTGCTTAAAATGAAATAGTTACAACTTAAAATGAACTCTGAAGTTTGATTGCTTTGTTAATGTTAAACCTCTTGAATTGTTACTTCAGGTAAAATAAAAAAGTTATTTCACAAGAAGAGGAAGGAGGATGGTGACTTGGCAACACTATTTGATTTTTCAACCATCACTAAAGCAACAGATCACTTCTCTAACAGAAACAAGTTAGGAGAAGGTGGTTTTGGACCAGTGTACAAGGTATAAAGTCTTGGTTACAAGTTAATTTATCCCCTTATTTCACCAATTACCATACGTATTAAAATTTCCAACATTTTTACTAGGGCACATTGGTAGATGGGCAAGAGATTGCTGTTAAGAGGCTTTCTAAAACATCGGGACAAGGAAATGAGGAATTCAAAAATGAAGTAAAATTGATGGCAACACTTCAACACCGTAACCTTGTAAAACTTCTTGGTTGCTCTATCCAGCATGATGAAAAGTTGTTGATCTACGAGTTCATGCCCAACAGAAGCTTGGATTACTTTATTTTTGGTTCGAACTTTCACACCGACCAAATTTATTCCTCTCAGTTATTCTCTGTCCATAATGTAGTTGTCTTCCTAACTTAAGAATGTGTCATTTGTTAGATTCTACGCGAAGTAAATTACTAGGTTGGACAAAGCGCTTGGAAATTATTGATGGGATTGCTCGGGGGCTGCTGTATCTCCATCAGGATTCTACGCTTAGAATCATACATAGAGATCTCAAAACCAGCAATATTCTTCTTAATATTGATATGATCCCAAAGATATCAGATTTTGGTTTAGCCAGATCATTCATGGGAGATCAAGCCGAGGCTAATACAAATAGAGTGATGGGAACATAGTAATTTCGAATAACTTATTTCAGTTTATGGCTTAAATAACCCTATTAATATGCTTTTTCCCCTAACTTCAATGTGTTTTCTTGCAGTGGATATATGCCTCCAGAATATGCAGTGCATGGATCTTTCTCAATAAAATCGGATGTTTTTAGCTTTGGAGTCGTAGTACTTGAGATAATTAGCAATAAGAAGAATCGTGGATTTTGTGACCCTCTACATGATCTAAACCTTCTTGGTCATGTAAGTTTTGAAGTGTACATGTTCCTCTATGTTGTGACAAAATATTTATAGTTGCTTTATCATGAGAAATAGTTGAAATTAAACTCCACGTGTTCCTACACAAAGGATTTATCAATTATCATTATATCAAATGAAATTTGAGTAAGGATTGAGCTTACTGTTTCTGTAACTTTGTTTTTGTTTTAGGCATGGAGACTATGGATTAAAGATAGGCCACTGGAGTTGATGGATGAAACATTATATGATGCGGCCATATGTTCAGACATAATAAAATGTATTCATGTGGCTCTACTGTGTGTACAAGAGAAACCAGAAAACAGGCCTAACATGTCATCTGTGGTTTTTATGTTAAAGGGTGGAAAGTTACACCCTAAACCAAGTAAACCCGGGTTCTATGCCGGAAGAGATTTTACAAGTAGAACAGGATCTTCTTCAAAGGGATGTTCAATAAACGAAGCATCGATCTCGTTGTTAGAGGCCCGATAGGATGCCACTGTGACACTTACATGGTTGAAATGCAGTTAGAATGTGCTCAAAATTTGGTTTTGATAGATTGAGCATAGAATACTAGTGTGTTGTACATGTGTAATTTAAGGTTAGTATGATTCTAGATAAACTCCTAAAGTAAATAGCTTGTTTGAAAGGAGATGCGATTTATGTCTGATACTAAAAATAAATTATTGCTGTATGTAATAGAATTTTAGGTGAAAATTTGAGAACACACATTAGCTACTGGCTTAGTCCAAATTGAACATGTGGTTACATTATGATTTCTATCTAAAATCTCCTTTTCTAGTTTATGAAATGTGATTATTAACATGGAACCACAGTTACTACGACATGACCTCTTTTTGTAAATGTTAAATGATATCCGAAGGTTTATTTGAGGAAATTATGCACAATGGCAGTTTTTTTAGGTTGTCATTTATCATGTTCTCAGAAGGTTGAGGAAATTATGCACAATGAAAGTTTTTTAGGTTGCCATTTGTCATGTACTCATAAGGTTAATAAATCATGTATATAAAATTTAAAATATATTCCTTTTGAGAATCATAAATAAGTGATGATATAGTGAAGTATATAAAATTTAAAATATATTCCTTTTGAGAATCATAAATAAGTGATGATATAGTGAAGTAGGATTCAAGTGACGTGGAACGAGTTTTTGGTACGGTAGAGCGAAGTTGACTCGTAAGGTTAACATTTCAACGCTTAAATTAGTGAATGAATGAAAAGTAGTATGAATGCGAGAATGAGTAAAATATTTGAGTCTTACTGTTTGAAGGGCTTTATATAAATAAGGCGATTAGAATAATTCCCGTTTATTCATCATCTCGTGCGGATCATCATCTTGGGCATTGGTTCCTATTTTTAGGTCTGAATATTGCGTCCCCAAAAATAGGTAACTGTTCGGATTACTGCGTAAAAGCAGGAACGAACAACTAGTACTCGTTATCCTGGGAAAAGATGCCTGCAACTAGTCGTTGTAACGGAAGAGGTGCCTAAAACTAGCTGTTGTAACGAGCATGGGCATGGTCACAGACAAGCGTGATTTTGTCGTTCATGGGTCATACGACCACATGGCCAAAGTTGTGGGGTAGACAACAAAAGTGCATGCTGCTAGTCGTAAGCTGATTGGACCAACGTCTTTGGATCATTCTAAAGTAGCAGTGAATTGGGTCATGCTTAGCCTTGGGCCAGTCCAGAACATAATCTATTTTAGAGATTAGTATAAGTCTATGTTTGGTTCGTGAGCTCCACCACTTGAAGAAAATCTATCCTTTTGGGTTCGTGAAGAATAAATAGTGAAAAATATTTTATCATCTATTCTTGAGCTCGGTCTTGTACAAAAGCTTAGTATATTTGAGATCAGCCTGGTATAAAATCTTGGCTCGGTTCGTGGTTAACCCATGTAAAACCTCGGTTTAATTTGAGGATATCCAATTCAAAACTCCAAGTTGGTTTGAGATCAACCCATACAACATGAGTCTTTCTGCATGAGGAAGAACCACGTTTGCGGTCTCGAAATATTTCCTGTCATGCCAGCAAGGAGGAAGGATAAATTTCCCCTTTTCCCTCTCCTTGGTCAGGTCTATTTCGGCCCGCGTCCTCTTCAACATCGATGTTACCTGCTGGGGAGATAGAGTCCCCACTGTCGGGCCGGTAGACGACTTTCCAGATCTGGTCGCACCGACCGCTCCCGGTTCCGTCGGAGAAGTGCACACCTCCTTCCCTTTCTTTCTCATAGCTTGCCGAGCTACACGCTCCATGGTCGAATTCATCCTATCTGCAAAACAAAGAATTAAAAACGGGTTAGCATAAAGATTACAGTCATATGACAAAGCAAAATAATAAGGACAAAACATCTACCCAAATATTCCCTGGGATTCCCGCAGGTAAGGAGCTCTCTAACATTTTTGAGACTAGGCTCGGAGATCTCATCCCCGTCTTTATCCAGAAGCGGTTTCCCACCTTTTCCCATGCGTCGAACGCGAGGGAAGCCCGCAACAAACGTCGACAACCTTTCAAAATAGGCCAAGTCCTCATCACTCAGCTCACCTCGAGCCCACACATAAAAATCTGGAGTCTTGTCGAAGTGTTTCTTCGACCATCAAAACTTGAACTTTCTAATAAGCGCATACTTCCGCTCTCCCTATTCGTTGTAACACGGGGTCCCATCCCTTCGCATGCTTGGGACTGCCCGGAACAAGTTGCGTATCGCCCGTTCAGAGACTGGTCGAATAAGCATGAATATGTCTTTGAAGAAGTGAACAGACTCCTGAAATGCCTTGAAGAACATCCCATTCTTATGCTTCAGCGATACCAATCCCCATCGGACCTTCCCCTCCACCTTCGTCGAGATCCTTTGGAGACAAAAGATGTAGAAGAACAACTCAAGGGTGGCCCCCACCTCCAGATAATCACAAACAATCTCGAACACCCGTATAAACCCTATAGCATTTGGGTGAAATTGTGACGGAGCCAGTCGGAGATGACGAAAGATATCCACTTGGAAGTCAGTGAAGGGTACCCAGAAACCCAACTCTCGAAACCATACATCATAAACTGGTATGAAACGAGCTTCATATGTCGAACATATTCGACCGAGATGTGCATGGACAAATCCTCCTCGGATGTCTCATCCTCCCCATGACTCTCAGCCGAAGCATACGAGCTCATCTGGCAGAATGCCTCGTTAGGGTTACCCACAAACTGTGTGGCCCGATTAACCACATCGGAAGACGCTCATACCTATGGGTTATCCTCATCAATCTCGTCGACCTTTACCGCTGGGGGGCTCTCCCCGGCTTTGGGCACAGGCAAACTCTCTCCTCTTCGCTCGGTAGAGGTAGAACCAGAAGGTGTCCGCCTTGATCCATCAGGATCGTCGCGAATATCTTCGCTACCTCTCATCTTGTCACCTGAAAAGCAGAGGTAATAGGTAAGCTCGATATTAATGTCAAAATTACCCTTCCACCACTAATCAAGTGAAAGGGCTTAGATGAACAAGGATCATATCCCCTGCCAAAAGCCCTCCCTAAAGCGATGAACACTCAGACCTAGATCACCAGAATCAAGCACAAATAGCTAACCCAGGTGGCACAAACTGCCAGTAAGAGGCGGAGTAACCGCTTACCGCCAGAAAAACTCTATAAATACAAACCCTAACCGTGTGTATCTCTACATGCAAGTTAAATCTCAAGTTTAAACAAGCAAAATTCCTATGAAAGGGTCAAAACGTATCGTTTACAAATGGAATGGATTGAAAAATTGAGCAAAAGCAAATTTGGAAGGCAAAGATGATGTCGACCACCGTGAAAGTAGTTCCCCGGATTGATAGACGAACAAGTCGAGCGAAAACAAGCAAAAATAATCAGATGATACGATAAACGAAAAGTTATAAATGAATGGAACCTCCAATTTTTATAGCCCTCTATGCACGCGTGGGTCTGGGCCTACCTAGGGACCTAAGAAAATCATCATTATACCCTAGGTCTGCCAACAGTCATTTCACACGGCTCAAGGCCACGTAGGCGAAACGCTACAAATTCTCTAACTCTTTGCTTCCTCGATAATCCCTTGCATCCTCGAATAGAACGATTTTGGCTTCTCCCTCAAGATCAAGTCATCACATCTACGAGCAGACGCAACAACTTGGGGGCTACTGTTCTGGACTGCCCAAAAGCATTCAGGCAGGTCGTTCCTCCCTTAACCACAACAACTAGTCCGACCCCGACGACGCCGTTAGGATTTCCAGCTGCCCGTTTCATGCGTGCTCCGCTCGACGCGTGTTGAGCCAAGCCACGACTCTAATCGCCGTTAACTGTGTTCGTTATGTCTCCTATGCTCGACATAACGCTTAGTTACGAGCAAGTCTGCCCGGTCTTGACCTAGTCAGCTCGGACGACTATATTTGCGGACCCGCGTATTTGGGCCCAAATATAGCAGCCAATGAGAATCTTCCTACGCTCATTATATAAACCCTCATATCTTTGAGGGCAAGGTATCACTTTCTTACACTCAAAACCCTAATACTTTCTGTCTTCTCCTTTGAACATTTGCTTACTTTAGCATCGGAGCGCCTTGCTGGTACACCACCCCCTCCTCAAAATCAACTTGCTCGAAGGATCATCAACCGTTCCGCCCGTCTTAGATTCTGGTCACTTGTTCAGATCAATTTTTATAAGACATAATTTTGTATACAAAATTTATAAATTTTTTTTTCATAAAAGCAAAAACTTCAAATGAAAATTTGGTTTGAATAGTTATTTTAGGTATCTCATTTTCTTATTAGAACTTTTTTTAGATATCAAAATTTTTAAAAATCACTTAATTTGAAAGCTATTTCAAATAGATTTTTATAAAAATCATTTTAAAAGTACATTTTTATAAAAATCATTTTAGAAATACATTTTGTTTTTAAAATTGCAATTTTGACTATGTTTTGATTTTCAATTATATATATTTTTCTTAGATGTCAAAATTAGTGTTTCTATTATATATTTGGTTTGAATTGTTGGAATTATTTTAATTACTAGATTTATTAGTATTCGCCTTGGAAGGATGAACTTGAAAGATTAATAAAATTTAGATTCTATTGGATTCTTAGTTAGTAGTTTTATTGATCTAAGTCATTATAATTTTCCGATTCTCTCAATTTTCTTACACTTCAAATATTAAAGAAAAACAAAGATGATAAATGTGCATTAAAGAAGAAAATTAAGCAAAACCTGTGTATGTGTGTTGTGTATCTATATTAATAATATGGAGACACATATATTACTCTTGCTCACCAAACAAGTGAAATAATTTCCTTAGTCATAGGATCTCTTTTTTTGTCACAAACAGGAGAGCCATTAGAACCACAGACACAAAGATCAGAGACACCTCTGTATTTTGACTGAGGAAAATATGTGGTTCCAACAAAATATCTATGGCCCTACACAGGCTACACAGCTACCAACAACAACGCCAGTAACAAAATATGACAAACATAAACTTGTTTATTCTTACTCCACCAACAGTGCATTTACTTCATCACTACCAACAAGTTACTTATATATAAATCCGATCACACAAGTTCATGAGAATCTTATGTGAGATATTTGATCGAATTCTATTGGGTCGAAGGTAGTATCTTGGTTTGACGGTTCGACAAAGTTTAACATGCAGTCGAAGGTTGCTCACATGCTGTTGTCGAAGTGTTACAAGCTGTAGTCGAAGTGTGTTCTAGTTTGTAGTGTCGAAGGATGCTAGGATTGATAGCATCGAATTGAGTCTGTTTGTTATGTCCAATTGGTTAAGTTAGCTTGTACCCTAAGTTAACTTATAATGGATATTTGTGATAAAAGCTCATTAGTTTAGTATGTTAGGTTTATTATAAATAGCATATTAGTCTCTCATCATTGCATACTGCAAATCCTATTTTAGAGTGAGAGGGCTATTTGTTATTCTTGTATACTTGTAAGCTTATTGAAAGACTAAGGAAAGAATAACAGTTAATAACCAATCCTTGTGTTCATCGTGTTCTTCATTATTTTTTCTTACCCTAATTGTTTCTTGATCATTAAGAAACAAGTTTATATTTTGTTTTAAGGCATCTGATTCACAACAAATTGGTGCGGTGAGCGTGGAGAAGATGCCTTCGACAAAGTATGAGATTGAAAAGCTCACCGGAGTGAACAATTTCGGTCTATGGTGCTTGAAGATGAAAGCCCTACTAGTTCAGCAGGGTTGTTTGAAAGTGTTGAAGGGAGAATCAACCATGAACGAAGCGTTAACGGCATATGAGAAGACGACAATGATAGAGAAGCTCACAGTGCAATTTTATTGAGCCTTGGTGATAAGGTTCTTCAACAGGTATCAAAGGAGACGACGGCGGCAGGGTTATGGGTGAAACTTGAAAGTTTGTACGTGATCAAATCGTTGGTGAATCGACTCTACCTGAAGCAAGCTTTGTATTCATTCAAGATGATTGAAGACAAAGTGTTGGCTGAGCAGTCGAATATGTTCAACAAGCTGATTCTTGATCTTGAAAATATTGATGTGAAGATCGATGACGAAGATCAAGCGCTGTTGCTGTTGTGCGCATTGTCCAGATCACATGCTCACTTCAAAGAAACTCTCCTGTATGGAAGGGAGTCCTTGACCTTTGAAGAAGTTTAATCAGCCTTGTATTCAAAGGACTTAAACGAACGAAAGGAGTATAAACCTTCGACGGTTGGTGATGGTTTGGCCGTTAAAGGAAAATTCTTGCGAAAGGATAATAAGTTCGACAAGAAGAAAGGTAAAAGTCAGCAGAAGTTTTACAGTGGTGAAGCATCTGGTATTCGATGTTATAATTGTAAGAAGTAGGGTCACACAAGAAAAGTGTGCCCTGAACGCTTGAAAGATCATGGAGGAAAGGATAATGGCAATGCAAATATTGTTCAAGATGATTTCGACTCATCTGATGTTCTTGTGGTTTCGAGTAGCAACTGTCGAAGGAGTGATTATGGATTCTGGGTGCACTTGGCACATGACTCTAAACAAAGACTTGTTCGAGGAATTATGTGATCAGGGTGGTGGATCTATATTGCTGGGAAACAACAAAGCTTGCAAGATTGCAGGTGTTGGATCTATGAGATTCAAACTCCATGATGAGTCAACAAGGTTATTGACTGAAGTTAGGTATGTACCTGATTTGAAGAGAAATTTGATTTCTCTTGGTGAATTCGACAAGAAAGGATATGTTTTTCAAGGAGAGACAAGTATCCTAAGAGTCATGAAGGGGTCGAAGTAATTCTTGAGAGGCATGGAGAAACAAGACTTGTATACCCTTGAGGATGAAGTTGTAAGTGGTTCGAAAAATGTTGCATCCACGAAACCTTTGTCGAAGACAGAAATTTGGTACATGAGATTGGGCCATGTCAGTGAAAGAGGTCTGGTCGAATTGGGGAAACAAAATTTGTTTGGTGGAGACAAAGTCGAAAAGATAAAGTTTTGTGAACCTTGTGTACTTGGAAAATCTTGTAGAGTGATGTTCAACAAAGGCAAACAAAGAACACATGGATCCCTTGATTACATCTGCTGATCTTTGGGGGCCTGCAAGGTGTCCATCACATTCAGGAGCAAGGTATTTTCTATCCATAGTAAATGACTATTCTAAAAATTTATGGGTATTCATTCAGAAGACTAAGGATGACACTTTTGAGAATTTCAAAGGTTGGAAGACTTTGGTAGAAAATCAAACTGGCAGAAAGGTCAAGAGGTTGAGAACAGACAATGGTCTTGAATTTTGCAATGAGGTATTCGACAGCTTTTGTGTTGCCTCTAGTATTGCAAGGCACATATCTACTGCAGGCACTCCATAACAAAATGGTTTGGCTGAAAGGTTTAATCGAACCATCTTGGAGAGAGTTAGATGCATGTTGACTAGTGCTGGGTTAAAGAAGGTGTTTTGGGCTGAGGCTGTTTCGACAACAACATATTTGATAAACAGATGTCCTTCGACTACGTTAGATATGAAGACACCTGAAGAAGTTTGGTCGGGATATCCACCAAATCTCGACAAACTGAGAGTATTTGGCTGCGTAGCCTATGCTCATATTAGGCAAGACAAGGTCGAACCTAGAGCTCTTAAACGCATGTTCATGGGATACCCTGAAGGAGTCAAACCTTATAGGTTATGATGCCTAGAGTCAGGTCACAAAAGGATTATCAACAGTCGTGATGTTGTTTTCAATGAAGCTGAAATGGATTTCAAGAAAACAAATGATGTTGGTCGGCGCGTATATCTAAGAGTCGAATGTAGAGATTCCTGTTGAGGTGGAGCATGTTGATGTTGAATTGCATATCCCAGATAAAGTCGAAGAAGCAAAGGATGCTGATGAAGTTGAGGAAACTGTCGATGACTATCTATTGACAAGAGATAGGACACGGAGAGTCATCAAACTACCTCAATAATTTGGGTATGCAGATCTTATAGCTCATGCCTTAATCTTTGCAAGTGAGGTTCTAGACGAAGAACCAAGAGACCATAAGGAAGTTATGAGGAGTCGAAATAAGACTGAATGGATGAAGGCCATGGATGATGAGATAAAGTCTCTTCATGATAACAACACTTGGTAATTGAGCAAGAAACCTACTGGAGCTAGGTTAGTCAGCTGTAAATGGATTTCCAAAGTTAAGGAAGGAATCGAAGGAGTGGCGTCGAAAAGATACAAGGCAAGGTTGGTTGCAAGGGGTTTCACTCAGAAAGAAGGCGTCGACTTCAATGATGTGTTTTCTCCTATTGTGAAGCATAGGTCCATTCGAATGTTGCTTGCCATGGTGGAACAGTTCGATCTTGAACTAGAACAAATGGATGTGAAGACTGTGTTCTTGTATGGTGATCTAGATGAAATAATCCTTATGAGGAAACCTGAACGGTATGTCGAAAAGGGAAAGGAAGATTATGTGTGCAAGTTGAATAGATCTTTATATGGGCTGAAACAATCTCATCGACAGTGGAATATGAGATTCGACAAATTCATGACACGCATAACTTTCGTTAGAAGTCAGTTCGACCACTGTGTTTACTTCAGATTACGTCCTGGTAATTCATTTATTACTTTGTTGCTTTATGTTGATGATATTCTCATAGCAAATAACAATGTCGAAGAGGTATTAAGGGTGAAGGCTGGACTCAACAAGGAGTTCGAAATGAAGGATCTAGGAGCAACTTCCAGGATTTTTGGGATTGACATTCGAAGAGATAGAAAACAGTCGAAATTATGCTTATCTCGAGAGACATATTTACGGAAGATTCTCGAAAAGTTTGGTATGTCGAATTCGAAGCCTATTGTGACTCCAACAAACCCTCAATTCAAGTTGAGTATTGATCAGTGTCTCAGTACTGAGGTCAAAAGAGCTTATATGAATAACATCCCATATGCTAATGTACTAGGTTCTTTGATGTATGTTATGGTTTGTACTAGACCCGACATAGCATATGCAGTAAGTCTTGTAAGCAGGTACATGGCGAATCCTGGAAAGGCTCAATGGCAAGCATTGTAGTGGATTCTAAGGTACATAAATCGGTCTCTGAACAAAGTCTTAATTTATGGTGGAGCCTTGGGTGAAGATAGTAAAGCAGTAATCGGAGGATATGTCGACTCTGATTATGCAGGTTGCATGGATTCCAGAAAATCTATTTCTGGATATGTTTTCACTTTGTTTGGTACAACAATTAGTTGGAAAGCAACACTTCAGAAGGTTGTTGCATTATCAACCACTGAAGCAGAATATATTGCTTAAACTGAAGCTGTGAAAGAAGCATTATGGCTTGAAGGTTTTGCTAAGGAGATGAAAATTCAAGGTGAAGTTATCACTGTTAAATGTGATAGTCAAAGTGCAATACACCTGTCGAAGAATTTAGCCTATCATGAGCGAACCAAGCACATTGATGTGAGGCTGCATTTCTTTAGAGGGGTAATCGAGTGTGGAGAAGTCCAAGTGCTGAAGGTTTCAACAGATCATAATGCTGCTGATATGATCACCAAGACATTGCCTAGTTGCAAGTTTTTCCACTATATGCAGTTGATAAAGCTGCATGAAGAAAACTAGTTCGTTAATTGATAATAGAGTTTGTTACAAGGTGGAGATTTGTGAGATATTGGATCGAACTCTATTGGGTCGAAGGTGGTATCTTGGTTCCACGGTTCGACAAAGTTTAGCATGCAGTCGAAAGTTGCTCACATGCTGTTGTCAAAGTGTTACAAGCTGTAGTCGAAGCGTGTTCTAGCTTGTAGTGTCGAAGGATGTTAGGATTGATAGCATCGAATTATGTCTGTTTGTTATGTCCAATTGTTTAAGTTAACTTGTACCCTAAGTTATCTTGTAATGGGTATTTGTGATAAAAGCCCATTAGTTTAGTATGTTAGGTTTATTATAAATAACATATTAGTCTCTCATCATTGCATATTGCAAATCCTATTTTAGGGTGTGAGGGTTATTTGTTATTCTTGTATACTTGTAATCTTATTGAAAGAGTAAGGAAAGAATAACAGTTAATAACCAATTCTTGTGTTCATCGTGTTCTTCATTATTTTTTTCTACCCTAATTGTTTCTTGATCATTAAGAAACAAATTTATATTTTGTTCTAAGTCATCGGGTTCATAACATCTTGAAAATAACCCACCCAACAAACATTAGATACTCTACAAATCATAAAATCAGATACCTACCATTTCAACTAGAGTAATAAATGCTCTATCTATCTTTATACTTTTGCCAAAACCAAATTTTAGCATATATTAACGGTATTTCGGCCATATCAGTGTCAAGCACCGCGGCATTCTATCGGGCCTCTAACAATGAGATTGAAGCTTCATTTATTGAACCCTCCTTTGAAGAAGATTCTTTGATAGTATTATCTCTTCCTGCATAGAACCCGGGTTCACTTGGTTTGGGGAGTAACTTTCCACCCTTCAACATAAAAACCACAGATGACATGATAGGCCTATTTTCTGGTTTCTGTTGTACACACAGTAGAGCCACATGAATAAATCTTATTATTTCTGAACATATGGCCTCATCATATAATATATCAGCTATCAACTCCCGTGGCCTTTCTTCAATCCATAGTCTCCATGCCTACAAAATTACATCAAAGTTACGGCAAGAGTAAGCAGCTATAATTCACAGGATAGGGAGACATACAATACACACTTCAGACTTACATGCCCCAGAAGGTTTAGATGATGTAGAGGGTCACAAAATCTGCTATTCTTCTTACCGCTAATTATCTCAAGTACAACAACTCCAAAGCTAAAAACATCGGATTTTATTGAGAAAGATCCACGCACTGCATATTCTGGAGACATATATCCACTGCAAGAAAAAACAATCAAGTTGGAAATAATATATTAAAACAGGTTGTGACATAGCAGAACTGAATTGAAATAAATATAAGTCGAACTTACTATGTTCCCATCACTCTATTTGTGTTAGCCTCAGCATGGTCTCCCATAAATGATCTGGCTAAACCAAAATCTGATATCTTTGGGATCATATCAATATCAAGAAGAATATTACTTGTCTTGAGATCTCTATGTATGATTCTTAGTGTAGAATCTTGGTGGAGATACAGTAACCCCCGAGCAATCCCATCAATAATTTCCAAACGCTTAGTCCAATCTATTGACTTACTTTGAGTAGTATCTAACAAATGACACATTCTTAAGTTATGAGGAGAACTACATTATGGCAAGAGAAAAACGGAGAGCAATAAAAATTTGGTTGGTGTAAAAGTTCGAACCAAAAATAAAGTAATCCAAGCTTCTGTTGGGCATGAACTCGTAGATCAACAACTTTTCATCATGTTGGATAGAGCAACCAAGAAGTTTTACAAGATTTCTGTGTTGAAGTGTTGCCATCAATTTTACTTCATTTTTAAACTCCTCAGTACCTTGTCTTGATGTTTCAGATAGCCTCTTAACAGCAATCTCTTGGCCATCTACCAATATGCCCTAGTAGATTTTTTTTGAAATTTTAGTACTTATAGCAATGTGTGAACTAAGGGGATAAATTATATTGGTAACCAAGACTTTACCTTGTACACTGGTCCAAAACCACCTTCTCCTAACTTGTTTCTGTTAGAGAAGTGATTTGTTGCATTAGTGATGGTTGAAAAATCAAATATTGCTGCCAAGTCACCATCCTCCTCTTTCTTGAGAATTAACTTTTTTATACCTCCTGAAGTAATAATTCAAGAGGTTTAACGTTAACAAAGCAATCAAACTTCAGAATTCATTTTAAGTTGTAACTAATTCTTTTTGCATCACTATTTGAGTACTATTTACTTATCAAAATTTATCACCTGGCTTACCAAGCTTCTTTTTAGATGCTAATGTGACCAATATAATAACAGTAAGTCCTATAATGGATGCAATAACTCCTGCAAGAGTACCAACACGCTTCAAGTTCCTCTTATTCTTTATATGATCTGTGATTGAAGTAAATGTCAGTCAAAAAGCAGGCATATAAGCCTTTACCAAATAGAAAAAGGCATCTATAGAGAACAAGACAACTTTCATTTAGAAGTTTATTTATATTTAACTCTTCTTAGAAATAACTCAAGTATATACTTAAAAGCGAAAACAACACTTTTAAACAGTGCTTAATCATATCAAGCCAAATGCTGAAATAATAATATGCTATATACCAAACTGATAAGAATAAAGATGTAAGAGGAAATGAAAATACCAAATTCTGAAGATGCTAGTCGTATGTAAATATCTTGTCCTTGGTCTGGATGTCTTCTCATGTCCACAATGTTGTCAAACCAAACTAAGCAGCCACTACCGCCATATCTGATATCCAAATTTGCGTACGCAGTGCAAGAACAGTTTTTCAAACACACTGTCTTGCATTCCTCAAGGCTCAAGCTCTTGTCAAACCATGATGATGACGTATCTGGTAACTTCATGCTTGTGTACTTCAAAAATCCATCTCCACTGAGACAATTTAAATGTGTTTTCCTTACACACCCATCAGACCAAACTGACGACTCCCATTTCGTTTGAAATTTTGGCATGAAACCCTCCAAGCATTCACATATTGGAAAGTCATTAATATTGCAGTTAGAGTTGATACCACACAAGACATAGTTATCACATTGGTCTATAGGACGAGAAGATATAGCCTCCCAGATTTGTGTCCTATCTGACCATACAAGACGTTGTGAATTTCCATATGAATCTAGCACCAATCTAGTAATAGTTGACCTGTTAATAGTTTCATATTGATAAGAGAATTCTTTGTCAGTGAACACAACTGAGAAATTCAAGACTCTACGCATTCTTTGCCAAGGAACACCAGTGAAAAGAAATCCATTCCATGACCCTCCTCTATACAGAAATCTTGCTCCCTTTGCATTAACCAATTGAGGTAAACCATGCATATCTATCCTATATGAACACTCACCTTCAGCAGGATCTTCAGGGTTTCTCCAAGATGTAAGATATCTATATGGACCAGTAACTAAATTACTTTTCAGCTTCATTCCAGCAAGGAAAGTGTTTCCAGGATAATCAAAACTTTCCCAAAAAAAATCCTCATTCTCACTACTGCTGTTTGCGTCTTTCACAACAAGGTTACCAGAATCCAACAACTGCACAACAGCTGGTTTCACCACTATTCTTGATGAATTGGAGGACCAGATGATCCCTTTGGAGCCATCGAGAATAACAAGAATTCCCTGATCATTGAGTTTCAGCAATCCCGTTGAGTTTTGTACAGGAGTGTCTCTATTGGCAACCCACACAATAGTCCTAGGTGATATACTCTTGTACCATATACCAAAGTATTGGCGTTGCGGATCACCAAAGTTGAAAAATCCAGCTTCAAAGATTCCAGCTGCAGAAACTAGTGTATCACTGTATTGAATAAATTGATTTGGAGCAATAGTAGTAAAAGCGTTCTGTTTAGAGAAAGTGGGCGTAAAGCAAAAATAGAAAGTACACACCATTAGAAGTAGCACTTCATTATTGTACTCCATTGTGTTTGTGTGGATTTGTTTGTGATGATGATTTTCATTATATCAAATTCTAATTCAATTAACATGACTTAATCATCCAAATCTTCCCATGTGCTAGCTAGTTGATACAAATTTCAAACAAAATAAACAAGTATGTGGTGTATAATATAGTCTACTAAAATTGAAGGTTGGTATGTTTGACCAAATATTAATTCATTTATTTCAAGTATGAATGTTGCAAAATTTGAAAAGTTGACAATTAGCATTAGTATCAGTTCTCATTACCTTATGACTTTTATTTGGTTCATAGTCTTGTCCATCCCTCATCAACTACACTATATGTTTCACAATTCAATTAAGACAAAATCAGTTATGTAGTACAAATTAAAGTCTTGTTAAACTTTCTTTATAGAGTTGCATGTGAAATAAACAGATTTTCGAACAATAAAATTATAGAGAATGAATGATCTCGTTCAGATTTTACTCTTTTCATACGATTTTTTGTTAGACTGTATTCAAAGAAAGTGACATATCTTTCCATCTCTAATTTACAATCTAACAGACATGATTGACAATGATAATTATATGAAGACGGATCTATCATGAAGGCTGGAGTTTAAAGATGAACAACTAAGATGACTTAGCAATTCTATATAAAAATATTGTAGTCACAGAAAAAATTATAAATAAATAACGTAGATACTAACTAAGCAAACACATTGATAACTATTCTACACATTCATTGTGCAATTGTTGAAACTAAACGGAGTATTCAAGTCTACATTGGTCATACGGATAATGTATTAGATAAAAGTACAATATATGTGACAATCCCTAATGGATAAGGGTCCTTGGAGGCTGTAAAGTTGTTAGGGTGATGAGAGTTAGCCTCATTGATGTGAGAAGTTGTTGTATAGGCATATCTCTGGGTGTTATTGATTGTCTTCCTCAATATCATGGTACTGATGTATATATAACCCCCCCAAGGGTCTTGAATTGAGTGAGTCAAATCTCCTTAGAATACAACAACTTTCATAGGAATGAGTGGTTGATACCCGAAAATTCAGGAGATGTAGTTAAGCACCACAACTTTTTAGGTACTAATTGTTGACCCAATATACGTTCCACCCACAACCACATGTTATGGGCGAAAAACGGGAAGTCGGGCGATGAATCAAGACTAGCGACAATTGAAACAAACAAAGGATGCTTGAACTAATAAAGGGGCAACTAGGAAAGGACAAAGTGTATGCCTCTCACCCTCGTCTCAAGGCCTTCTTAAATTATAGCACTACATAGTCCCTCAAGCACGAGGGCTCATAGAGGTTAAAGTGTTTTAACCTCTTACATTCAAACCTTCCAAAGAAGCCCAATCGAGGCGTTTATTCTTGCCCTTAGGTGAGGATTGACAGTCATTCTCCTGACGAGGATTAGTTGAGTCCTTCAGGAGAGACTCGATTCAGTCCCTCACGCCAGACTTGGTTTAACCCCTCAGGTAAAACTTTAACGAGCCTCTCATGCGTGACTTGATTGAATCCCTTAAGCGGGACTTTAGTTACAAGGTGTCTTCTTGTATTTGTGGTTGGGTCCAGGACATGCACCAAAATGTCAGAGCTGCAATTATGAGTCAGTTAGGGGAATTCAAACATCAACCACGGAAAGAAATGGAGCATCAATTTGTTGAGAGAGACTGAATCACTAATTAGGCAAAATGTGTGTTGCATTAAATACGATTAATAATGACCTTTCTTGAGAATCCAAATTTGGTCTTACTCCATACGTGCATGTTAGATACATAAGATAATTCCCCTTTCTTGTAACTATGATTGAAATACTTAAAAGGGGATATGTTGCCTCTACCCCTATCATTATCCTTATAAAAAAAACTTTGTGTCTCCCTTCTTTCAACTTTTTTGCCCAGTCTTCTTCCAAGAGTCTATACGGGCGTGAAGCATATCCTTTAAGGTTTTTGATCAAAATTACTGATACAATTTTCCACCCTATTTTTGGCTTCCATTTCCCTTTTTAATTTGTCCAATTATATAGCAGTTGTCATGATAGAAAAACGATTTCGTATAGTGATTGCATTGAGTGCCATATAATCCACGCAAAAACGCTGACTTTTCTTATTTTACCAAAAGAACTAGAGAAGAATAAGGAGTAGTACTTGGACAAATGATGCCCTCTTTTAACATGGTTGTGTTGCAACAAAATTGTTTTGTAGCTTCATGAGCAATTTTGAGAAACTCCCATGTTTCTTTGACTTCAATACATGTGTTGGTTAATCTGAACATGTTCTTGTCAACACCATTTAATATAGCATTCAAGGCTTTGTCATTTTCAAGACTTCATCATATTCATATTTGGATCAAGCAGCTTCATATTTCAAGCTTTTTGTACTATCTTGAGAAGTGGTTAATGGTGGTTTTCAACCTTTAACAGTTGTCTTTCAAGTTTTTTTGTCTATGGATTTGAGATGCATATATTCAGGGGGAGATATGATAAAAGACTACAAATACGTATATGTTTTTCCATCATATGGAGTATGTGAGTGTAATATCATCTCTTAGATGTTTGGAATGATGTCAAAACTAGGTATTATGTAAACATTGGACCTTATATCCCAATGTCTTGGTTTCATTTTCATCTTATAACACTTATAGATCAAGTCAAAAGCATTTAGACAAGTCAAATATGTCAAAAATAAGCATTTTTATGAAACTCATGTTTGGAGTCGACTCACCGATGTTAGGAGTCGACTCCCTCTTAAGCATATTTGGAAACAAATCTTTCTATTCATGGTGGGTAAATACATGGCCCCTTGGAGTCAGTACACAACATTAAGGAGACGACTCTCTTGAGTTGTGGGTTGACTCCATCTGAATTATGTTTTAAAATTAAATCCTTGTCCAAGATGGGTCGACTTATTGGACCTTTGGAGTCGATACAAAACGCAAAGGAGTCGACTCTCAAGTGTTATGTCTTGACTCTTACTGAAACATATTTCTCAACAAAAACATTTGTTCACTTGGAGTCGATTCCCAGCCAGTATGGGTTGACTCCCTTGCCATTGTGGGTTAACTCTCACCTCGAATGGGTCGACTCTCACTGTTTAAAATATCCAATTTTGTAATTTTGCAAACCTTTTTTTTTTTTTGTTTTCTCTCATACACTCTCACCTCAAATGGGTCGATTCTAACTGTTTAAAATATCCAATTTTGTAATTTTACAAACCTATTTTATTTTGTTTTCTCTCTTACACTATCACACACATATATATATATATATATATATATATATATATATATATATATATATATATATATATATATATATATATATATATATATATATAAAATTCATGCATCATTTCAAAATTATTGAAACAAAAAATATACATAGAATATTCACCCTCTTAATCCTCTCTCGTTACATACATATAACAACTATACATTATCATTTTTATTGTGTGATCAAGAGATAGTTTGATAAGGTCCAATCAAGGATTATTGTAATCAAAATAGGTTTAGATTATTTGGGGCTTTCAAAATAAATTTGTTTGGGGTTTGCTTCCAAGATCAAGGATTGATTTGATTTTTTTTATAATATTGCATAGTTTGGATTCAGTCGAATGAATGCTTTGAAGAACATGGGATATGTTAAAGGAGTAACGGTAACAGATGATCAAATTGGAAGTATTGGGTTACTTGATCGAACTCAAGATCAAGGAAAGAGAATAAGATAGTATCAACATCAACCATAGGGTTTTAAGGGTTGGATTCTTACTTTTTCTCTTGTAAAATAACATTTGCAAAGGTGTTGCTGCGATAAAGCAGGCAAGCAAAGAGTTAGTATTATTTTTACCGGGTGATATATATCGGTTAGGTTATATCGTATCGTGTCCACAGAGATTGGTTATTGATTCGTCGTTCGAAAATTCTACCGTTAATGAGTTTGAGATTAAAAGAATTGAAAATAAAAGACAAAAAAAATAAATGAACAAAAAGTATAAAGGATAGACAACTTGTCTGAAATGAATGCACACTACCCGTCACAGACTTAAATCTACCACCCATGTCATACTCGGCCTACGATACTCATCCATGTCATCACATACCTCTCACAACCTAAGTTATTTCTAACCCAAATTGAGAATCCTCCCGAATCACCTAGATATCCATTTCTGGCATACCTCGACAACCAGAAGTCAACTGCGTCACCTCCATACCCATCTCTGGCATACTTCACCGACACAGAGACATTAAGATCAGATACTCTATAGTGAATGTCAACTCTAAACCTATTTCTACCATTCATAAACTAATAGATAATCATACTAGGTAAGAATCTAAGCAGTTTATCTCTAGTAAAGCTCAAATCTCTAACACAAGGTAAAAACCTAAGATAACTACCAACACAGATTCATAAAGCAAACTTTATACAACGCCAAGGGCGGTAAATATACATGTGTTCAGAGTAAATATACATACATAACCAACACAATATAGAAATACAAAGAGAAGAGAGGAGATAAACTACCCATTTACACCGGTTTGTCAACACCTATCGAAGAGCAATCCACCTCCAATCAACCGTGAGCAAGACCCTAGTGTTGTTTTCTAAGCTAATCTATCAAAAACTATAATGGGTGATGGAATTGGGAGCAAGAATCTCACATCCCAAAACCATACACAAAAATGAAATGAAAATGAAAGTATAAAGAAAATCTGTTTCCGCAACTTCGCCCAGCGACCTAAAAGCTTCGCCCGACGAAATTTCCTTTAACTTGGCCTAAATTAAGCCACGTTCTCAGCTGACCAGAAATATCTACCTTCGCTCGGCGAAGGTCAGCCTCTCCCGAAGAAATTCACTTTTCCTCTCCCAGTGCCCAAGCAGCGAAACAAGTCAGAACGCAACCATTCTTCCTCTAACAGAACCGTCGCCCGACGACGCTGGACCCTCGCCTGGCAAAATTGCCCAGGCAACATTTATTTGTTGTTTTTCTTGCAACTTGGATGGCTTTAATCTTCCATCCTTATTCGAACAAAAATGCATCTTAGAGCTTCATTTGGACTTTATTCTCAATTCTCCAATAATGCAACAAATACCTACAAAATATATACAAAACTAATCAAACGGTACAATATGTACGCAAAACGCAATAAAACGTATTTATAACAAAAAGCTGGGTTATTCAACAATATTAACAACAAAAGAATAGATAAGTGCCACAAAACCTATATACAAAATAACTACATTTTGGCACTTATCAACTCTCCCCCAACTTGACACATTGTTTGTCCTCAAACAAAGTCAAGTAAACCTAAAGAAACAAAGACGGTAATCAAAGAATCACGAATCAACAAGTTTTTAAAACGGAAAACAAATGTATGGTTCAAACGAAAACGTACACGATAAAATACAACTTACCACCATCCTACAATGATAACATATAAACTAAATAAATCCTAAGTACAAAAATCATGCAAAACATTTTAAAACAAAACAACCTCAATCATGAATCACACCTAGCAAAAATTCATCGGTAGATGAAAAACACACAAAGGTGAGGGACTTTTGACACTCACATCCACAATCTTGCAAACAATAGACAAAATTATGCATTCATCTAAAAATGTATTGAAAATACAAAGGCAAGAATCACAAGGGTTTTTCAAGGTTATAATGTGGCTTGGTTAACAAACAAGTCATAAGTCCTAAAGCTAATCAAAACAAAAACTTGCCTAAACCTAAGGGAGTGATCAACTCACAAATTTCCAAACAATATAATTTCAATCAAACTTATTCTTCATCACAAATTTCACACCAAACACACCTCACTTATTAACATAACATTATTCCTACTCTTTTTGTTTTTCTTTTTCAAAGCTTTTTTCTTTTCTTTTTTTTTCTTCTTTTTCTAATCTTTCTTTTTCGTATTTTTTTCTTTTCTTTTTCTTTTCTCTTAACCTCATACCAACCACAATATAAGTATATAAACATTTCTCTCCCCAACTTGAATTCAACTAACATTAATGTGTGAATACTCCCTACTTTCTAAGGCAAGGTAAAAATCCATACAACAACATATAGTTGAGGGTTCAAGAAACAAAGAAATCAACATCCATAAAAAAAAGTGAATTCAACACTCATAGACAAGCATCAAATTCAAATAAACATGGATATTGATAAAAGTTCAAAGGGGTTAACAAAGGTTCACACACTCACAAGGTGAATTGAATATTTGGCCAAGGTAATTATGCTCAAAACCAACAAAATGCCTTGATCATTTTCATGCAATCATACAATCAACACAAACAAAAGATTAAGCATAATAAAATCCAGTTAAAACAAGAATGTGGACTCTCAGCAAATAAGAACAAGTCCTATCTCTATGTCAAATGCTCTTGTAACTTCTAACTCTAATTCCTCAACTAAAGAGCAAGATGATAGTGAATCTAGTGATGATAATTGTTTGAATAATGAAGAAATAAGTATGTTTATTAAGAGGTACAATAGGTACATCAATAGGAATGGAGAGAAGCATTCTGACAAAAATCTCATCAAATTTAGAATAGGGAGATAACTGAGACAATTACTAAACGCTGATCGAGTTTAACTACAATACTATTTTCCATTCTAGTATTGGAATGACACATTTTGATGATTCTGGTGAAAATCTTGTGTTTGGACTAGAGATCATTCAACAAACTACTGAGAAGATTAAGGGTGTGTTTGGATTGGCGGTTGACATAATTGATTGTGAGAGAATTGAGCTTAGTAGAATAGATTTTGGGAGAATTGAATTTAGTATAATTGATTTATGTTTGGATACAATAATATAGAAGTGATTATTATCAATTAATGTTGTTTGAATAATTTTATCAAAATTGATTTTGAATTGTATAATTACTAAAATGATAATAAATTATAATACAAACAAAAAAGAAAAGAAGTAACTAATGAAAATTAAAGAGGGTAAAGAAGGAAAATTAAAAAGAGTTGTAAGAAAAATATATAATAAATGTAGAATTGATTCTACTAAACTGAAAAGTTAGAAATTGTAGCTTCTAGTAGAAGAGGAGAATTGATTTTGGAAAAATATCCAAAAAAAAAAAAATCAATTTTTAAGTTGAAGTAGAGGAGAAATCAATCCAAATATGCACTAAGATAATTCATGAAAAGATGAATGCATCTGTGTAAAAGAGTTATTAAAATAAGAGAAAGAAAAAATTTAAATTCTAAGAAGAAAACTATATGTTATAGAGAGTCACTTATTAATAATGTAATTTCAAAATATAAGCGTGACTTATATAAATTATTTTGATTGTGTAAAATTATTTTATTAGTATATAGTGATGTATTTTATCTCTTAATAAGTGTGCCATAAATAAGTATAATCATTTACGCTATGTTTCATTCATCCTCAAATGTATGAATATGTGTCTCGGATAAAACTTATGAGAAAATAAAATCTGAACGAAATCATAATTTGGTCTTTGACATAAAAATAGTGAATATGGTATGTCATCAAGAGAAAAACGGTACTGCACTAACTAACAGTGTAAAGTCAAGCAATCACGAACATATTAAGCGCTAAATCATACGGTAAATTTTAAATTATTTATATGATACGGTTAAGTCATATTGTAAATTTTAAATTACTTATATGATATGGCAGATTGAAATGTTTCTGTTTGAAATTTTAAATTACTTATATGATATGGCCGAATAGCAGTGCACTATCTTTTAACTCATGGTATCAAATCCTAGTGGTTGCGACAATTTTTTAAAACCATGCTTGTATTGTATATAGTCTAATAAGTAATACTTTTATTTTGAACATCTCATACTTTGTCTTATTCATCAAGAATAGCAGTGAAAACCAGTTGTTGTATTGTAGGATTCTGGCCATGTATGTTTTTAAGTGTATATATCTATCTTTTGAAAATATGGGTTGATAGATGTGAGACTTCTCTTTGAATATGTGTCTTATAAAAGTGTATGCGATTATTTCATTTTGTTTTCTCACATCCGTCCTTTCCGAAGCATCCTCCGTTCGGAATAATTTTACCTCGGCGGGGATGGTGAAGTTTCTCTGCGGCGGCTGCATGTTTATGTTTATGCTAGGAATTGTGAGGTAAGTTTTAAAATTACAATTATATTATACACCAACAAAGACATAAGCTAATGTTGATTGAATTTGAAGTAGTCATACTTTTGAGTTTTGACCGTTACTTTCCTTTGAATCATCAAAGTTTCACATAATGCTAAAAAGTTTTTGAAAATAAATAAATTTATATTTGGTCAAACATGTCAAGCTTCTAGTTGAATAGACTATATTACATACATCATATGTTGATTTTGTGTGAAATTTGCATCAATTTGGATGACTAAGTCATGTCATTGAATTTAGAGTTTGATAAAATGAACACACACTCTAATGACTAACCGACACAAACACAATGGAGTACCATAATAAGGTGCTAATGCTAATGGTGTGTACTTTCTTCTTTTGCTCCATGCCCGTTTTCTCTAAACAGAACACATTTAATACTATTGCTCTAAACCAATCTATCCAGTACAGTGATACACTTGTTTCTGCAGCTGGAATTTTTGAAGCAGGATTTTTCAACTTTGGAGATCCACAACGCCAATACTTTGGTATATGGTACAAAAGCTTATCACCCAGGACTATTGTGTGGGTTGCCAATAGAGACACTCCTGTACAAAACTCTACAGGATTGCTGAAACTCAATGATCAGGGAAATCTTGTTATTCTTGATGACTTGAAAGGCGTTGTTTGGTCCTCCAATTCATCAAGAATTGTGGTGAAACCAGTTGTTGTGCAGTTGTTGGATTCAGGAAACCTTGTCGTGAAAGATGCAAACAGAACTGTGAACTTTTTTTGGGAAAGTTTTGATTATCCTGGAAACACTTTCCTCGCTGGAATGAAGCTGAAAAGTAATTTAGTTACTGGTCCATATAGATATCTCACATCTTGGAGAAGCCCTGAAGATCCTGCTGAAGGCGAGTTTACAAAAACAATAGATACACATGGTTTACCTCAATTGGTTAATTCAAAGGGAACGAGAATTTTATATAGAGAAGGTTCGTGGAATGGATTTCTTTTCACTGGTGTTCCTTGGCAAAGACTACGCGGAGTCTTGAATTTCTCAGTAGTGTTCAAAGACAAAGAACTCTCTTATCAATATGAAATTAGGAACATTTCAACTATTACTAGATTGCTGCTAGATCCATCCGGAAATTCACAGCGTCTTCTTTGGTCAAATAAGTCACAAATTTGGGAGGCTATAGTTAGTGATCCTGCAGACCAGTGTGATAATTACGCCTTGTGTGGTATCAACTCTAACTGCAATATTAATGACTTTCCAATATGTGAATGCTTGGAAGGTTTCACGCCAAAATTTCAAACGAAATGGGAGTCGTCAGTTTGGTCTGATGGGTGTGTAAGGAAAACACATTTAAATTGTCTCAGTGGAGATGGATTTTTGAAGTACACAAACATGAAGTTGCCAGATACGTCTTCATCGTGGTTTGACAAGAGCCTGAGTCTTGAGGAATGCAACACTGCATGTTTGAAAAACTGTGCTTGCACTGCATATGCAAATTTGGATATCAGATATGGTGGTAGTGGCTGCATACTTTGGTTTGAAAACATTGTGGACATGAGAATACATCCATACCAAGGACAAGACATTTACATACGACTCGCATCTTCAGAGTTTGGTATTTTCATTTCCTCTTAGAGCTTTTTCCTTATCAGTTTTATATATATAATAAATATTTTGGCGTTTGGATTGCTATGAATAAGCCCAGTTAAAAACTTTAATTCATGTGACACTAATACATGCTATTTTCAGTTTTAAGTATATACCCAAACTATTTCCTGAACACTTGATTATGAACCAACCTCCAAATGGAAGTTGTGTTGTTCTCAACAGATGCCCTTTTCATTTTTTATAAGCCTTTGCTTTAACTGACATTTACTTCAATCACAGATCATATAAAGAACAAGAGGAACTTGAAGCGTGCTGGAGCTCTTGCAGGAGTTATTGCATTCATTATAGGACTTACCGTTATTATATTGGTCTCGTTAACATCTAGAAAGAAGCTTGGTAAGCCAGGTGAAAAATGTATGATAAGTAAATATTTAATATATACGATTTATTCTGAAATTTAATTCTTCAGGATGTATAAAAAATTTATTTCACAAGAAGGAGAAGGAAGATGGTGACTTGAAAACAATATTTGATTTTTCAACCATCGATAACGCAACAAACCACTTCTCGAGCAGAAACAAGTTAGGAGAAGGTGGTTTTGGGCCGGTGTACAAGGTAAGATCTTGGTTACCAAGTTAATTTATCCCCTCATTTCAGCAAGTTAGTACTATAAGTACTAAAATTTCCAAAAATATTAATAGGGCATCATGGTAGATGGCCAAGAGATTGCTGTTAAGAGGCTATCTGAAACATCAGGTCAAGGAACTAAGGAGTTCAAAAATGAAGTACAGTTGATGGCAACACTTCAACACCGCAATCTTGTAAAACTTCTTGGTTGTTCTATTCAACAAGATGAAAAGTTATTGATCTACGAATTCATGCCCAACCGAAGCTTGGATCACTTTATTTTTGGTTTGAATTTTCACATCAACCAAATTTATCGCTCTCAGTTTTCCTCTAGCCATAATGTAGTTCTCATGCTAACTTAAGAATTTGTCATTTGTTAGATACTACGCAAAGTAAGTCAATAGATTGGCCTAGGCGTTTGGAAATTATTGATGGGATTGCTCGTGGGCTGCTGTATCTCCATCAGGATTCTACGCTAAGAATCATACATAGAGATCTCAAGACAAGCAATATTCTTCTTGATATTGATATGATCCCAAAGATATCCGATTTTGGTTTAGCCAGATCATTTATGGGAGATCAAGCCGAGGCTAATACTAATAGAGTGATGGGAACATAGTAAGTTCGGATTATCTTTATTTCAATTCAGTTCTGCTATGTCACAACCTGTTTTAATATACTTTTTCCAACTTGATTGTTTTTTCTTGCAGTGGATATATGCCTCCAGAATATGCAGTGCGTGGATCTTTCTCAATAAAATCTGATGTTTTTAGCTTTGGAGTTGTTGTACTTGAGATAATTAGCGGTAAGAAGAATAGCAAATTTTGTGACCCTCGACATCATTTAAACCTTCTTGGGCATGTAAGTCTGAAGTATGTATTGTATGTTTCCCTATCCTGTGAATTATAGCTGCTTACTCTTGCCGTAACTTTGATGTAATTTTGTAGGCATGGAGACTATGGATTGAAGAAAGGCCACAGGAGTTGATAGCTGATATATTATATGATGAGGCCATATGTTCAGAAATAATAAGATTTATTCACGTGGCTCTATTGTGTGTACAACAGAAACCAGAAAATAGGCCTAACATGTCATCTGTGGTTTTTATGTTGAAGGGTGGAAAGTTACTCCCCAAACCAAGTGAACCCGGGTTCTATGCAGGAAGAGATAATACTAGCACAGAATCTTCTTCAAAGGAGTGTTCAATAAATGAAGCTTCAATCTCATTGTTAGAGGCTAGATAGAATGACATTGTGCTTAACACTGACAAGGCTGAAATACTGTTAATATGTGCCAAAAAGAGATATAACAATAAAATATATGTTTTCAAACCTACAATCTAAGCTTATATGAATATGATAGAAACGGGTACCAAAATACAATTGAATTGGAGAAACTGACTTTTATTTATGGTTGAATATGTTTAACATATTATAAGACAATTTGTGTCCAAGAAATTTCAGAGTCTTGTCTTTCCAAAAATAAGAGAGTCTAGTGATGAATTAACATCTCACTTCTCACCCCCAATTATACACTCCACCCTCAGATTTCATGACTAAATTTCTAGTATCCCAATTTTGACGTATATCGGAAATACTTTGCATTACGCAAAATTTCGGTTGCGAAATACCAGAAATTTTTAAATTTCCGTAATGAATTCGAAAAAGTCATTGCATAAAGCGGAAATTACACAAATTTCTGAAAGGTAGCGTAACATCAGAAATTTCTAATTTCTGTATAATTAGAAATTTTAGTTATGTCTGAAATTTTCAGTTGCAGATGAAATTATACGGATTTGCGGTCCAGAGTCGACAACTTCAATTTCTTCTACGGTTTCTTGTACTGATGTTACACAGTTTTCACCACAGATACCGTACGTCTTATATTGAATTAACACATTATTATTTCTTGTCTACCTTAAATAAATTGATGAAGTTTACTAATTATATATTGTTGTAATTGGCAGATTTTTGAATCCCGACCTAAAGTTTTAGAAGGGCACAATCTATTGGTAAAAAACATGGTATTGTTGTTGTTATAATTTGTTCTGATTCGACTAATAGAATATGATGGAGGAAGGATAAATTGATTATTGGTCGTGGTAGAGGAGGAAATTTCAAAAGAAAAAAGGAATTTGGGTCCACCTCTGATGGCATATATACTATGAAAGTTAAATGCCCCCTTTAGGCTGAGATTTGTTCCAAGTGGTATCAGTTGGAAGGTGATGGTTAGATGCGGGTACCGGCTACCACTGCTGGAGATTGTTGGTGTTACATTAACAAAATTGACGTTTTCAGTTGTCTTTGTCTATTTGGAACATGAAAGGGATGAGAACTACATATGGGCGCTACAAAATCTCAAAGAGTTGTTCTATTCATAGAAATTGCTTCCGAATATTGTGGTGACGGGCCGAGAACTTGCATTAATGAAAGTCATGGAATCTGTGGTTCCAAATGCAACTCATATGTTGTGTACGTTCCATATTTCAAAAAACGTGAGCATGGAATGTAAAGAGCACGTGAAATCAGAAAGACAAGAACATGTCATGGACCAATGGAACAACATCATATATTCAAATACAAAAGATGAGTTTGATGTATATTTCAAGCACTTCGAGAGTATTTGTGGTGATATTCCATCTTTTGTCAAGTATGTGAATGAAACATGGTTAACACCATATAAAGAAAGATGTGTTGCTGCATGGACTAACAAAGTCACTCATTTAGGGAACACAACAACAAACATGTACTCAGATCGTGACAATTTAATGTCATAATTATACATAATATGTTTCGATATTAATTTGAAACATGTTATTATATTTATGGATTTTAGGTTGGAGTCTGCACATTGGAGGCTAAAAAACTTGTTGACACAACTCGTGGTGATTTATGCTGAAATTGGGATGTTGTGAACACCGTGTTGAATTGCAACTAGGTTCCATCAGAGTGTCGTTTCAAAAAAGTAAAGTCAATATTGAGCATCAGTATAACACCTCATTCTATGCTAAGTTGTACAGTTTTGTCTCAAGACAATGTATACAGCTCATTGTGAAGGAACTAGAAAGAGTAAAATTTGTTGGTTCAAGCAAGGAGAGATACAAGTGTTTCATTATAACAACACATGGGTTGTTGTGTGCATGTCAACTTGCCGGTTTTCAAATTTTAGGCAACCATGTACCTCTGGATTCAATTCATATATTTTGGATGAAATTGGACATTTCAGAACATGATGTTAGTCCTGAAGAGAGTAAGTGGGATCTTGAAGAAGAGTGTGAAGAGTTGAAGAGATATTTCAGTACTTCGGATATTGTGTGTTAGAGGGTGTTGAGGAAATAAATATGTGATCTAACTTTTCCATCCACAAGTTCAATGTGTCCACTGCCAGTGAAGTACAAGCCAAAGAGTGGAATTAAGAAGAGTAAAAAGGATGAGGAGAGTGATGTGCATTGTGATCCTAACTAGTGAAAATAGGTTGCGGCTTCACAGGGGAGTCGTACTACAAAGAGATCATGCACAAAACCAATTGGAAGTCATTCGTCAACCATGCTGATTGGTAAGCAACCTTCTACCATATCTTCAAGAGCTGAGTTCTTGTCACAATTTCCTACTTTCTTTCATCCATACATCAATGACATTATTAATATTGAGGATGATGGAAATTTTGATTTCCGTTGTATTTCATCTTCATTAGGATGAGAGGAAGATTCAATGCCTTTAGTTTAGAAGTATTTAGATACTCAAGTTCATCAACACCCTAAATTTTTTTCCAATTTGTTCTGTCATATTGATTCTATGATTAGGAATACAATACAAGTAGAACAGTTGGGTGTGCAGACTTAGGAAAATGGATGTATATTCCAGATATGAGTTACTCTATTGCTTCTAAATATAGTGTCGTATTTGTTTCTCTTTCCATGAGACTTAATATAGTATTTTTCCCACTTCTCATAGTTCCACCCACTTACATGAGTCGACATACAATCATTGTTGTTGGTTTTGTCAATGATAATCATTGGGTTCAGATAAAGTTTAAACCTGATTGTCCATTACCTCCTGTCACTACTCGTTGGAAACATAATTATTCTAATGAAGCAAAAGCATGAGAATCAGCATATGCGGGTCGCTTCAGGCATTGGAAAGATTTGTGTACAAAGTGACTGTAGTTTTTTTCGGTTCAAATATGTATGCCAATTGTTCTATTTATATATTAAGCGGTTAGTTGATTTATTGTATAAATTATTTAAGTAAAAGTTAAAAATTGGGAAAAACAACTCCCAGTACTACTGGAAATTTGAAATTTCTGGTTTTTTGGACGTCTCAAAAATTTAAAAATTTCTGGTACACATAGGAATGACAGTTACCAGAAAATTCAAATTTACAGTACCGAAAATTTGAAATTTTCGGTTACATACATTCGCCACAATAAAAAGTTGTAAATTACACAAAATTTCATGTATTCTATCTAAAATTCTGGTATGAAACCGTGAATTTTCAAAATTCTGGTGTTTTGTAGGGACTTTCCTGTAAATTTTCCATTGATGGGGTGACATGTATAATTAAGGGATGATATGTTAATTCCTCGAGGTCTCTACCTTCATTGTATGATTTTTGTCACCGTAACTGTAATATGGATTGAGTTGTACACTCAATACTTGTTCTGTTTCCACAATTTTATTCATTTGCTTTCAAGTTTCCATTCTTTTCAGCCTATCTTGTTCTTCTTTTCCAAAATTTCCTTCGTAAAGAATAGAGTAAATTACACTCATTTTCCTTAAAAGATGCTTGAATGACATCTCCCTCCTTTTAAAGTTAAAACACACACTTTCTTCCAAGTAAAAATGCTAACTAAACTTTATTTCCTACTCTAAGATGTTTGAATTTGAATTACACTATTCTTCCTTAATAGTTAAAAATTTATTATTTTATTTAATTTTAACATAAATAAATGTTTTAGACGACTAGGAGATTTCTGATGGTTGAGAGGCAATTTCTGACTAGTAAAGAATTGATTCCAGTGAGCTCTGAACTAGAGTTTAAGACCTCTCAGATTTTGGTTTAAACTCCTAATCCTAGGATTATGGATCTTACCTAAGAGTAAGGGTTTAATATGATGTTTTAGGGCACGAAGGGGGCGACAATGGGAAGGGGACACGATCGGCCGAAGAAATAGGACGCGACAACACCTCTTGTTGTGCTGAGAGTCTTTACGCCATATTCAGAGACTCGATTGGAAGTTTTTAACACTCGATTGGAAGGAACAAAGGTGCGAAATATGGAACCCACGCCATAACCTAATTCAATGATTCTTGAACCCATTAGAGAAGAACCACATGAGGAGATTATACAAGAATCTGAAGAGAAAGTTAAGGAAGCGTCATGGGTAGAGCTGTCAAATGGGTCGGCCCGGCCCAGTGGGCCAAAGTGTTTAAATGGGATAGATCGGTCCGACCCGATTGCTTAATGGACTACAAAAAATGAGTCCGACCAATTTATCAAAGGTCCGTGAAACCCGATGGATCAGTCCGGCCCGTATTTCAATATTATAGTTTTAATTTTATAAAAAAGATGCAATGGATAAAAGCTACATAACATAAGTAAAAAATCATCATAAATTTAGCTGAGTGATGTTTAAAATATTCATCAAATCAACGTATATATATATATATATATATATATATATATATATATATATATATATATATATATATATATATATATATATATATATATATATATATATATATATATCATACAATAGAAAAAGCAAGATGAGTACTTTGGCAAGTTTGCCACTTGTCAAATTCTCAAGCATTCTTCTATTTGTAAATTTTTATAAATGAAAATTTTCTTTTATTTAATTATTATTAATTTTATTTTAATTTTTGATATCATTACACAAATTCTGTAATGTCACGCTTACACAGCAATTGGGATTTTTAGAAAAATGAACCGTCCACATTATTTTTCTTCCCATTAACTTTTGTATTGTTCCAGTGCAAAAATGAAGCATTAATTTCCTTCCCATTAATTTCTTTATGATCATTATTACAAAGTAAAAATGTTAACTGACATATTTTGAAGAATTAAAAATACATTTAATAAATATAAAACTATAATATAAATTCTGTAAATTTACTTTCTCTATATAATTAATAATTATAATTATAATAATTATAAAAAGAAAAAATAGAATTAAGTTTGAGATTCATTAAGAATTATTTCAGTTTATTTACAGATTAATTAATACCAATATTTATAGCCAACATAAATGATTTTTACTATTTTTTTCTAAAATATAAATGATACACAATTAATTTGATCATATAATTTTTTCATGTAATTTCATGTAATTTTTTCAAAATTATCTTATTTTCATGTTTACCATATACAAAATGTAAATTCTACTTTCAAATTTTTTTATTTGACCATTATATAAGAAGGTAAATTAGAAATAAAAATAAATCTATTAATATGCTAATTTTTTTAAACATAGAATCACACAATAAATTTTGAATACTTATTAATTATTTAATTATAGTTAATTTTATAAAAGGCATTTTTACCTAACATAAGAAACAAGAAATATAATTTTTTTTATTATAATTAGTTCACACAAAATTTTAACAAAATATAGAAAATACCTTATAATAATTATATATATATAGAAAATATTTATTTTAATCCAATGTACTAAGAATGATATCCCTTCGATAAACAAATATTTTATACTTAATTAAATGATACTTATTTTTAGACGGATGGAATATAAGATATTATGACATATGATATAAGAAAAAATAAAAAATAAAATTCAGTTGAAATAATATTTTTTATGATAAAATATTAACCTTTATATTATAAAATTGATACAAATAGTTTTGACCTCAATCTTTCATTTAGGAAATTAATCTTTTTTTAGTTAAAATAGTTTTGACCTCAATCTCATATTTTTGCATTATAATTTGATGAATTTATTATTTTTTAATGACATATAAGATATATATTTTATTTTTAAAAAAAATTCAATTTTTTCTGTCTAATAACATATATAACATATATACTTTAATTGTAAATACTTATAAAATATTTTTTATTCTACAAATTTTTTAACCCGTACACAAATTTTTCCACACACACCTTTGTTTTTTTTCCATTAAATTGCATTGAATTTACAATTGACGGCAGAACCTCCTTTCATGCGTTCTTTTCGTTTCCCATTCTTTGCCCTTAAATTGCATTGACGGCACAATTCCCACACGCCTCCATCTATTCATGTTCTTCTTCCCTTTTCCAATTCAAGGTTTCTTTTCCCAATTCAAGGTTTCGATATTTCCCAATTCCAAGTTTGTTCTTTCAATTTCTTTGTATGATTGCTTATTCTACATATATAAATATGACTTATATCATCTCCAAATCCTCATTCTCTTTGAACCGTTTCAATTTTCCAATATTTTACAATGGCTGCCACAAGATACAAGATACGATTTTGTTTCTGAAATCACACCAGCAAAAGAATCATGGAACGTTGTTGTTCGAGTTATTCGATTGTGGTTTGTGCCAGACATGAATTGTAAACAAAAATATTATGCGATGGAGATGGTTTTAATCGATGAGAAGGTTGTTGTTGTTTGATTTGTAATTTTTTTCTTTGCATATTATTATATATCATTTTATTCTGATATTTGTTTGTTATTGTTTATAGGGTTTCAAGATACAAGCATCTGTTTGTAAGGCTCTGCTGTCTCGATTTGAGAATAAGATTCGTGACGGTATGTTCAATAATTTCCATTTTGACTGCAAATGTTATATTTTAAAGTTCTATACCTGCTGCCATTTTAACTGTGTAAATTTAAATTGATTTCAAAAACTAATTCTTATTTATTTATTTATGTACTTGCAGCTCTACGTCGATAACGAATTGCGATTTGCTCTTGCTTGACATTACAATATCATTCAAAAGTCTGTCGGTTAACTTCGAAGCGCATGTTGAGGCTGTATTCTTGTGCTATGCATAAAACTCTGCTTTTCTAAAAAAAGCATGCCTACCTTATTATTGAAAAGGTTACATGGATCTCTTTAGTCTTACATGAATCTCTCATACTGCCTTTTCATTACTATATCTTATTCAAATGTCTAATGTGTTTTCATTACTGTTGCAAATGTATGGGGTGGTATGTATGGGGTGGTTCCTGTGTTTTCCAAATTAACTCATTTGGTGATCATGTTTGGAACAAATATTAAATAACAAACATTAACTAAATTTTTATAATTTTTGTTCTGAAGAATTGCCCTGTACTTCAATATTTTCTACCTTTGAAAAATGGTATAAATATTTTGTTTCTATAAAAGACTATTTAATCTATTAAGTATAATTTTGTTTTATTGATTTTTTTATTTAGATAATTATTTAAGATAAATTATTTTTATTTTAAATTTAATAAATAACAAAAAAATATTTCTTTAATTTTTAAATTTAATTTTACATAAGTACAAATTATTTTTAAAGAATTCATCTTATTGATAGCATTATTATCATTATAAATGACATATGAAATTATATTTCAAATGAACATTATTATTACTTTTTAATGATAAAATGTTAAGATTTATATTAAAAAATGATACAAATATTTATTTTTATTAAAAACATGAGATAATTATGATTGCTGAATAAATAATTTTTTATGATACATAAAATTATTATTTTTAATCTTTCAAAAATAATCTTTCAATTGCAAAGATTAATCTTTCAAAAATATTAGAATTATAATTAATGATACTTTTATTTTAGTATATTTAATAATTATTATATTTAAAGATTATTTTAAAAAATAAATTATAAAATAAATACTTTCTATTCCGTTTCTAGATTAACTTTTCTCATTCTCACACGTTTCAGTTAGACATATGTGTCACTATTTGTGGAAATTATTTTTTATAAAGGATTTAATATTTTATTTTATTTTATTTATTTTTTAATATACTTAATATCTCTGTTGATATTAATATGAAAAAAATATATATTTATAATAAATAATCATTTTATATTTAAATAAAACAAATATATCTATATTAATAGTAAATACTATATTTTAAAAAATATATATTTTACTATAAATTTATTTTGTGATTTATAATTTTTTTATAAAAATTATAATTTCTTCTAAAAATTATTATTTAATAATTATAATTTCGATAAAATATTGTATTAAAAAATGAAACTAATAAGACAAAAAATATTATTATATTATTTTAATTTTAATTTTTAATTAAATTATCTCTATTTTATTATTTTAATTAGATATTTGAAATATAATTATTTTATATGTAATAGACATAATTATTTAAACTAATACAAATTAAAGTCGTGTCTGTATACATATAGTGTATATATATATATATATATATATATATATATATATATATATATATATATATATATATATATATATATATATATATATATTCATGTAAAAGTACATAGTAACTTAATATTATCTCCAATACTTATCAAATTTTCTCTTTATCTCACAACCATTTTCTTGATCACATAATTTTAAAGTATATATTCATCCTCTTTAACATTTTTTTATCACTTCAAAACACATTTATGCAATTATATCTTATCTCAATCTTGTTTCTCTAAAATTTACCAAAATCTTTTTTTAATGGGCTAGCCCGAATCCTGCTTGGCCTAGCCCGACCCAACCCATGAAAGATTGAGGCCCGATGGGCTGGCCCAAAAAGACAGGGTCGTATTTTTTAAAGTACTTTTCGGTCCGACCCGCACTAAATTAATGGGCTTATAGGCCGTCCTGGTGGGCCGGGCCCATTTTGACAGCTCTAGTCATGAGTTGATATCATTTGAGGTAATAGGTCGTCAAAGAATAGTATAGATCTAGGGTACACAACTCCAACTGTTGTGAATGGAGAAATAGAAATGGTGATAGAAGAAGAGTATGTTGTTTTAGAAAAGAAGTACTAGGAAAATGCCCTTATAATGTATGTGATGGGAAGCGAGCTGACTATAAATGTGGTGAAGAACTTCATCATGAAGGTTTTGAATTTTGCAGCATTGCTTGAACTGTATTATAATGAGAAAGGGTACTTCATCATTGGATTATAGTCAAAGGAAAATAAAGATGTTGTGCTTAAAAGGGAGCCTTGCCCAATCTTTCATAAGCCTATGTTCCTTCAAGAATGGAGTCCAAATTTTTCACTAAAGGAGGATGTTAGTCGAGTTGTACCAATTTAGGCGATGTTCCCTCAACTACCATTTATCTTTTGGGGGGAAAGAGCATATGGAAGATCAATAGTGTATTGGGGAAACCGATGATGACTGATGAGTGCACAATAAAGAATTTAAGAGTTACTTATGCTCAGAGTCTTGGTGGAAATTTATATAACTATGGAAATAAAAGAGTCCATTATCATTAGAGATCCAGAAGGTAAGAAAATTACTCAAAAGGCTGATTATGAGTGGAAACCTTTGTACTGTAAAAGTTTAATAAGCTTGAGCATGATTGTGAAAAGAGGGAAAACAACCAGCTATTGAGAAGAAAATATTGGAAGCTAAGCCTCAGGAAGTGGTCCAAGAGAAGGAGCCACAAATTGCATAAGAAAATGAGAAACACGATAAGGAGCAAGAAAATGAAATAAGTAAGGTTGGATGGAATTTAGTGGGTTCATCCAGCAAACCTGGAGGCAAGGGAGACATAGTAGAGGCGGAAAATCATGTGGCTGCATTGGATAACATAGGGATCAATAAGAATGAATTTGAAGTGTTTGGGATGGAAAGTCAATTGCTCGTTGATTCATTTTAGTGGTATGGAATATAAGGGGCTTTAATAAAAAGGAAAGGCACGTTGAAATCAAAGCCTATCTCAAGAATCTTCAAGTGCCTTGCGTGGCTCTTCTAGAGACTAGAGTAACGAAGAATAATGCAATAAAAATTAGGAGTATCTTTGGTAATAATTGGGTCTGGTTGGAAAAATATGATTATCATCCAAGTTGGAGGATTTGGATAATGTGGAAGCATGATTAGGTGGTAATTAATTTGCAGGAGAAATTAGATCAATGCATTCATTGTGAGGTGTGTAGCACAGCAGGGCAAAAAATATTTTGGATGACAATTATCTATGCTCATAATCAACTTATGAATATAAGACCTTTGTGGAATGACATAAGTAGAATGACTGGTATTATACATGATCAATGGATTTATATAGGCGATTATAATAATGTGCTTAATACCAATGATCATATTGAAGGGGAATCATGTACAGCAGGCTAAAGTTCAAAACTTGAAAAATATGATGAAGAGTACAAATATGTTTGAACATGATTCTAGAGGTAACTTCTTCACTTGGTCTAATAAGCATAAAGAAGATATCACATACACCCGCATAGACAATGCAGTATGTAATACTGAGTACTTTCTGAAGTATCTTAATGGTTCATTTTGGAGTTGGTTTTTGGAGAATTTTGGAGGGGGCATTTTGGAGGGTTGTGTTTATATCTTAAAATGTGTTGGATATTTTTTAAAAGTTTAAAAAATAATATGATTTTATATACTAATGTAGTATGTTGTTTTTTAAACTTTTTTAAAAATATAACACACATTTTAAGATAAAGACGTGACCCTCCAAAGTCTTGCCCTTCAAAATCCTCCGAAAACAAACTCCCAAGGATGCTTGAAGTTTTAAATAGCCATATTTCTGACCACTTGCCCCTGAAATTTGGGAACCGACTCTGTGACTTTGACGTGGGAAAGTCATGTGCCTTTGAATTAATTTTGTCCATTAGATCAATTTGACGCACCATATTCTGCCACATGTTCAGTTTTTATTTAATTTTAAAAAAATAATTAAACACTAATCCAACAAAACAAAACATAATAATCCCTTTAACCCTGCTTCCGTCGACAGCTTCATCGCTTCGTCGACAGTTCTTCTCTTTTTTCTAATGTTCAAATTATGTTGTAGAAACATGTGCCTCCCCGCCACTTGTTGAACAGTCAGTTCCACCATTGTCACAAATGTGTGGGTCCATTCATTGCCCCATGACCAACATACATTTGACAAAATAGAATGTTGCATGTGATGACATCTAGCAAGGTTTATGGTGTACACTAGTTATGGTGCATGTCTTGCAAAATACACTTGTTATGGTGCATGCTTTGCAAATAACACTTGTCATGGTGCATGCCTTACAAAGTACACTTGGTGTTTTGCATGGAAGGCAAAAGACAAGTGTCTTCTTGCATGTAAGGGACCTTTGCCTTGCTTCTCCTATAAATAGAACCATAATCAAGCATTTAAGACACACAACTACAAGAGTAGAACAACAAGTAAGAGAGAAAGAGAGTCTTGCTTAAGAGACAAAATTCCTCACATAAAGTTTTTTTGTGAGAGAAATAGTGAGCCAATTTGTGAGACTGTTTCTTACAAATTGAGAGATATATTATACTGAGTTCCACCTAAGGGTGAAGTTGTATTCTCATTATCATTATAGTGGAAATTTAAGAGGCCTAAGGGTCTCTGTGGTTTTTTCTTTCTCATTTTGAGAAGGTTTTTCCACGCTAAAATTCTTTTGTGTCATTGCGCTTCCGCTATTGCCTATTTTGAGTTCATAGAGGAGGGAAGTTATGGAAGTTATTTCCCATCAGACGGGTAATGTTGGTTGTAAATGGAAAAACACAATTTGAAGTAGTTGATTGTTGATTGAAAAGGGTGTTGAATGGATTGTGACACCTTCAACATATAAATGGAAGAAATGCAGAATTTATGCACCTATATGTTATCCCTAATTACATGAGAGAATTGAAGGAGGTTGTTTGAATCCATTTAAAAGACGAAAACTATCTGAAGGAAGGAAACAATATGTTGATGGCGTCGATTGTGTGTTAGCATCAACGAGAGGATATCAACCTTGGAGGCACGATCTGAAGGGGCTGAGGTGGTGGGCGTTAACCAATACAAATATGGAAGATAATTCATGATATACCTCATTTTTATTTTTGATGATTTGTAATTTTTAATGTAAAAGATTTAACATGTGGCT
Organism: Vicia sativa; assembly: GCA_021764765.1. Classification (NCBI taxonomy): domain Eukaryota; kingdom Viridiplantae; phylum Streptophyta; class Magnoliopsida; order Fabales; family Fabaceae; genus Vicia; species Vicia sativa. The sequence goes on along the minus strand of CM038796.1, from coordinate 255,125,961 downwards.
TGTTGGAATAAACTTAAATGCAGTCAAAGAGAGTTCGAAAGTTATATTCTCTTGGGATTAGAAAAGTTCATTCCTTGGATCTACACCTCCTTGGAAATATCCAACATTTATTATTTAGCATTTACTATGTAGCATTTATATCTTTGTATTTTGAGGCTCTATATATAGAACTCATTTGTATCATATTTTCTAAGGCAGTTAAACATTTCAATATAAAAGAAGAAGTTGCAGTCCTCTAAACACCACCTTTAGATAATTTACCTTTATTATTGTCTTGTTGTTGTCTTCAAATTGGCATAAGAGCAATGGCGAACATGATGAATCAGATGCCACTGCCACAACTATCAAAATTGAATTATGAAAATTGGAGTATCCAGATGAAGGCGCTTATTGGATCTCTAGATGTGTGGGAAGTAAAAAATGATGGGTTTGCAGAACCAACTAATACAACTGGGTACACAACATCCCAGAATAAGGCGTTGAAAGAGACGCAATCGAAAGATAAAACAACATTGTACATGATGTTTAGGGTTGTCGATGAATCGGCCTTTGAGAAGATTGATGGTTCGACTACGTCGAAAGCAGCGTGGGACACTCTTGAAAGAGCGTTCAGAGGAGCAGATACAATCAATAAAGTTTTCTTGCAAACTCTTCGAGGTGAACTAGAAAGAATGAAGATGAGGGAGACGGAGTCTGTGTCGGAATACATATCGCGTGTGCAAACGGTGGCAAACAAACTGAGTCAAAATGGAGAAGCATTGACTGATGCTCGCGTTGTCGAAAATATTTTGAGATCTTTGACAGACAAGTTTGAGAATATAGTATGTGCAATAGAGGAATCGAAGGACCTTTCGAGATTTACTATTGAAAAAGTTACAAGTTCTCTCAAAGCACACGAACAACGCAAGTTGAAGAAGAAGGAGGAGGCATCTGATGACGCAGATCAAACCAAGGAAGTTGCTAGAGACGAAAGAGCATTGTTCTCTCAAAACTTTCATGGGAGAGGATGTGGCCGTGGAGGACGTGATGATGGTCAGAGTTATCAAAACAACAACTTCGAAAGAGGACCATCAAGCCAACAAAATTGGTGTGGCAGAGGACGTGGTCAAAGAGGTGGTCGAACAAACTACACAAACATTGAATGTTACAAATGTAACAAACAGGGGCACTATGCGAAGGACTGTAATTCCTACAGTTGCTACAACTGTGGAAAGGTGTGACATCTTGAAAAATATTGTCGTCTTAAAATAAAAGTGGAAGTGTTATACCCCAAAATTTTCCCTCCTACTTCTCAAGACAATCCACAACTCCATACTCAAGGATTCCATAAGGGTTGATCAGACAAACCCTCCTCTAAGCAATCCATCCAAGCTAGGGTTCTGCTCCTCTCAAGTCAAAATGGATTTCTAATGCTTCAAGTGGTCATCATACCTCATCATATGCTTCAAGGGGTTACCATGTCAATTTTCAAGCCCTACAAGTCAAAATTGCTCATCTAGTTGCTCAGATGGTTGAAAATCAATTGTATTGGACAAAAAGTCAATTGTGGTCAACCTACAGTCAAACTTCATAATTTTTGGTCAACATAAATATTTTGAAGTGATATTCATCATTTGATCAATGGTTGATCATGATTCATCAAGAAAAGTCAAGATCTGATCAAAAGTCAAAGTTTCTAAATTACGGTTTTTGACAAAAGTCAACAGAACTTTGACCAGGCATAACTTTCACATACTTTATCAGAAATTTTTCCACCAAAGCTCATTTTAAATGGAATTAAATTCTCTACAACTTCATGTCTCACAAGCCTGGGCTAGAAATGCTTCATTTGGAAGTTATGGATCAAAACATTACATGTCTTTTTTAAAAGTCAACAAAAAGTCATCTTTCTGCAAAGAAGTGTTCATGAGCATGGAAACTTCAATGAAGATGAAACCAAAAAGGATTTTTAGAGGACATCTTGAGCTTTCTAAAAAGTCCAAAAACACCCAAAAATGTTAAAAATTGAGCAAGATACAAGTTGTGCAAGTTGAGCATTTTTAAGGAGGTGCATGAAGAAAAATACCTAGCAAAAGCAAATATTTTTCAAATGGGCCTAAGATTTTATGATCCAAACTCGATTATAAGATTATCCATGACTTCTATACCTCATGCCACGCCTCTTGTCCTTTTTTTTATTTATTTTTGAATTAAATGGCTTAAATTCAAGTTTAATTAAATAAAATGCAAGGAGGATTAATAATACAAGGTGGGCTTGATTTATGCATGTCTTGAGGACCAAGGTAGCCCAGAAGAGCTGTCAATTTTGTGCAAGATGATTTAAAGGAAAGATTGAGCCAAATTTGGAAAGATTTCATACAAATTTCCAATCAAATATTCTCCATTTAAAGAATATATTTTCTCTTAAAGTCTTGACCTATTTCCACTCCTCTATATATACTTAACACCTTCACAAGACAAAGAAACGATTTTCCAGCCTCTTACACGAAAACCTTGCCTCCACAAAGAACCCTAATTTCTCTAAAAATTCAAGAGAACTTGCAAACTCGGTTTCAAAGTTCCAGCCTCTTTTAATCAGTTCCAAGAACATAAATGTGTTCCTGAGGTATTGTAGGGTAGGTATATGCCCAGAACCATGGCCATAACACGTGGAATCATGCCATCCATACACCTCCGTTTGCATATTTTTCATGAATTTGTATTCTACTTTTTATCGTGTTTTAATTGAAACTAACAATTCTAACGTGTTCCTGAGGTTCATTAGAGTAGGTTAGATTGATCGTAGAAAGCTTCTTATGGCTTAATCATGAAACGCCATTGTTAGGGCTCATAAACTGTGAAGCTTCATATCCATGGTTACAGTCCGTTTCAGGGCAAGATAATGCCACAATTAGATTTGTGGCATCCTAATTAGTGGATCTGGATTGTTTTGGTTTGCATTTTCATTGATTTTTGAAGGTTGATGATTGAAGATGATCAGAGTTTCCCTCCCGGCGCCTCTGACAGAAGTATCACCTCCAGAAGCTCCAGCTTCTGGACATCCCTAGCACCAGATCCTCCAGAAGCTCCAACTTTTGGACGTTCCTGTAATACGGTGGGAGAACTGACTTTGGAATTTGTTTTTCTTTTTATCGCAAATGTTGCGGATAGCAAGAGTCGCCACCAACTTTTCTTTTATCCAATTAAGGGAAGGTGAAAAGAAAAGAAAAAGACCTTAGTTAGATTCTGAGTAAGGGAGAAGATTATGAAAAGGGAAGGTATTAACACCCCTTTCCATCCGTAGTTTTCTACGGGCTCTTAGTTGCTTTTATCTCACTTTAAAAATTTGCTTTCTGTGTGTGTTTGAAAAATGTTTTGAAAAGGCATTTCACTTTGACTTTATAATGATTCATGTAGGAATGTATACAAAGTGTTCGGAAATATTTTGTTTTGAAAAGAGTCTGAACTTTGACAAAAAAAGTGTGAGGTGTGAAAAGCATTTTGATAGAGCAAGCAACTAAAAGTCTTAGTACCTACTCAGAACGGTCATTTTCGTGTTGTTTTACTTTCCTTTAGAATAGTGCTATCCATACCATTAGTTGGTAGGTAACCCTATTCGTTGGATGTAGAAGGGACGTTCGAAGGGACATCGGATGGTCATAGAAGGCAACTTGTAGAAAGTATCCTAGTACATTCGAAGAGGGACGATCATCACTTTTTCGTAGGCAACAATCGAGGGACGAGATCATGTTTTCGTAGGCCACGTCGAGGGACTCATGATCTTTGATTCGAAGGGACTATGATGATATATTTCGTAGGCAACGGTGCTAGGATACCTCTACGTTCGAGGGACTTGACCATTTATTCGAAAGGCAACGAGAGAGAATTACCCTAAGGGGTGCATGTGTGAAGAGAGTGTGTCAAATTCAGATATGTTATCTTGTAATTATAAGTGATCTACATTCGTTTTTATCTTGTCATACACGCCTAATTACTAGCAGTTTATAGGGTGCAGAAAGTAAATTGCAGAAAGTAAATGTCCTACGCTATTACGTGGCTTTGGGGCAGTTACATAATAGGAGTGCGGAAAGTAAAAACAGAAAATGTAAATCTACGCTATTACATGATAAAAACTTTGCGACCTATACATCCTTTCTAGAATTGTAAATGCGGAATAATAAATAGATAATCAGAATAAGAAGAAAATGTTAGCAAAATGTTTGGGAAATTAGTAGAAAAAAGGTTTTAGGTTAGTAATGATGATTAGATGATAGAATAATTTTTTGGGAATTTTCTGGATTGGTTTTGATGAAGAAAAATAATTAAAAGTCAATTTAATGGTTAATTAACAATTAATTAAAATATGCATGCAAAAAATATTAATTTTTATGTCAAAAATTAAATAAATATTTTTCTGATTAAAATGCAAAAGGAAAATATTTTTGGTGATTTTTAAATGCTTGAGAAAATCGTTTGAAAAGAAAATAAATTATAAAAGAAAAATATGAAAAGAAATAAGAAAAAGTGTTAGTTTGCAAAGCTGTAAAAAAGAGAATTTCAGGAGCCAGGGATTGAACCCTGGTCCTCTCTTTCACATGCACGCGCCTTTTGCCATCTGAGCTGGGGTGTCTAGCTGTTTAAATAATGAAACAAATACGTTATAAGCGAAATTCAAAACTGAAAATATTTAAAAAAGGCAAAACGCGCGCGTCCTTCTTCTTCCTCGTTTCGAACCAGGCGTTTACCTACGGATTTTTGGTCGTAGCTAAATCCTATAGTGACGGCTTCGTCCGTCACTATATCACCTGTAAATTTCCAAAATCAAATACAAGCAAAATAAATTCATTGTGAGTACATAGATCGATTGGGAATTTCGTTCTGAACACGATGGTGGTCTTAGTTTTGACCAATTTTACTTAGAACGAAAAGCCCTAAAACGGAGCTATGAACCCTAGCCATGGCATCTCGTGATTCCTGTACTCAAAACACAATTAACCAATGCAGAAAGCTTCGAAACTCCATTCTAAACACAAACAAACAATCAAAACATGTTAAATATGCATGAATAATCAAAATCGAAATTGAAAGTTTAAGAGCAAACCGAAATCTGGAATTCACGATTCTTGATGTTTTTGTGATCTGTAAGGGTCTGGAACAGATCAATGAACCTCCAGGAACGTGTTTGAGTGCTTGGAATTGGCTGAATCGAAGCAAAAACAGGGCTGCAAATTGCTTGAGAGACACAAATTTTTTGAAGTTGGTAAGGGTTCTTAGAGGCAGAATTTTCGTCCTTGTGTCATGTGAATGCATTGTGTACTTATAGTGGATGGATTTAGGTCAAGAATCATGAGGAAATAATGTACCAATCAATGAGAAAATATTTGATTTGGTATAAAACCAAATATTGTCTTTTTGATCAAATTTCAATCAATTCTCTTGCCAATCAATGCCAATTTCGAATTTGTCAGCTTGTGTGGTTTGCTTGGACCTCAAGAATGAGAGAAAAATCCAATTTGCATTTAATTTTGATTTTCTACCTTTTATTTTAATTTAATTGGCTTTTAAATGATTAAAATCCAAAATAAATAGAAAATAAAAGATAAAATTCGTGTCCTTGGGCTTGGAGGTTCCAATTCAGCTGAGGAACAAGTTTGAACCAAGAAAAGTTAGGCCCATTTGCAATTTTTTTGATTTTCTCAAGTATTTCTCTTTGTGCACCTCCTCAAAAATGCTCAACTTGTGCAAGGTGTATCTTGCTCAATTTTTAACATTTTTTGGTGTTCTTGGACTTTTTAGAAAGCTCTAGATGTCCTCTAAACAACCTCTTTGGTTTCATCTCAATTTAAATTTCCATGCTCCATAACACTTCTTTACAAAAAGTTGACTTTTTGTTGACTTTGAAAAGGACCTATAATGTTTTGATCCATATCTTCCAAATGAAGCATTTTCTGACCAAGCTTGTGAGACATGAAGTTGTAGAGAATTAAATTCTCTTCAAAATGAGAGGTGGTGGAAAAATTTCTGATAAATTATGAGAAAGTTATGGCTGGTCAAAGTTCTGTTGACTTTTGTCGGAGAAAGCCCAAGTTAGAAACTTTGACTTTTGAACAATTCTTAACTTTTCTTGAGGAATCATGATCAAGCCTTGATTAAAATGATGAATGTTACTTCAAAATATGGATGTTGACAAAAAATCATGAAGTTTGACTGTATGTTGACCACAATTGACTTTTGTCCAATACAACTGATTTTCAACCATCTGAGCAATTGTCTGAGGAAACTTGACTTGTAAGGCTTGAAACTTGACATGGGGATTCTTTGATGACCACTGGAAATGCTGGAAGTCCATCTTGGTCTGAGGATGGCCAAACCCTAGTTTGGGTTAATTGCTTAGGAGAGGGTTTGTCTGGTCAACCCTAGTGAAATCCTTGAGCATGGGTATATAAAATGTCTTGAGAAGTAAGAGGGCAAATTTTGGGGTATGACAGTTCCCAGATGCAGAAATCTCCAGAAGCTCCAACTTCTGGACCCTCAGACGCAGAAATCTCCAGAAGCTCCAGCTTCTGGACCCCCAGATGCAGAATCTCCAGAAGCTTCTGGACCCCCTTAGAAGTTTCACCTCCAGAAGCTCCAGCTTCTGGACACCGTCAGAAGGATCCCCTCCAGAAGCTCCAGCTTCTGGATGCCCAAGGCGCGCCACTCACAGAAGGCTTGGCTTCTGTGCCAATTTTCGTCAGAAGCTTTGATGGAAACCCCTTTTTTTATTATTTTATTTTTCTGCTGATTATTTTCTTATTTTTCTTTTTTAATTATTTCAATTAATTAATTAATTAGCAATTAGGTTAAACAATTAGCTTAATTAGGATTAATTTCACAAATAATTTTCTCTATATTTTTCTTAATTAATTTAATTAGTTTAATTTAGGTTAATCATTTAATTTAAATTAAGTTTCTTTTATTAATTAAAATCAATTAGAACTAGGATTTTTTACATTAAAATCAATCTTCAAAAATACCAAAAATATTTTCCTTTTCGCAGTTAGGGTTTAGGTATTTTTCTTCTATTTTATTTCTATTATTTTTGCATTTAAATTCTAGAAAGGATGTATAGGTCGCAAAGTTTTTATTCTGTAATAGCGTAGATTTACATTTCTGCTTTTACTTTCTGCACCTCCTATTATGCATCTTCCCCAAAGCCATGTAATAGCGTAGGACATTTACTTTCCGCACTTTACATTTCCGCAATTTATTTTCCGCACCTATTAACTGCTAGTAACTAGGCGTGTATGGCAAGATAAAAATCAACATAGATCACTTCTAAAAACAAGATAAAATATATGAATACAACACATTCTTCACACATGCACCCCCTTAGGGTATCCTCTCTTGTTGCCTTAAGAATAATGGTCATGTCTCTCGAACGTGAGGATATCTTAGCACAGTTGCCTACAAATATATCATCATAGTCCCTTTGAATTAAAGATCATAGTCCCTCGATGACCCTCGATGTTGCCTGTGAATACATGATATAGTCCCTCGGTGGTTGCCTATGAAAAGTGATGATCGTCCCTACGAATATGCTAAGATATCCTTACAAGTTGCCTTCTATGACCATCCGATGTCCCTTTTACATCTAACGAGTAAGATTGCCTACCAACTAATGGTACAAATAACCTTATTCTAAAGGAAAGCAAAATAAAACGGAAATGACAGTTCTGAGTAGGTAATAAGACTCTTTTGCTTGCTCAAATCAATCAAAATACTTTTTACACCTCACACAATTTTTAAAATCTTTTTTCAAACACTTTGTGTACATTCCAGCGTAAATCATTACAAAGTCTTTCCAAGAACAAAACATTTCTAGACACTTCGTATACATTCCAACGTGAATCATTACGAAGTCAAAGCGAAATGCCTTTTCAAACATATTTTCAAACACACACACAAAAAGAAATTAAAGTGAGTTAAGCAATTAAGAGCCCGTAGATAACTACGGATGGAAAGGGTGCTAATACCTTCCCTTTTCATAATTGCCTCCCGTACTCAGAATCAAACGAAGGTATTTTCCTGTTCTTTTCGTCTTCCCTTAATTGGATAAAAGAAAAATCGGTGGCGACTCTTGCTATCCGCAAAATTTGCGATAGAACGCAAAATAAACAAGTCAGTTCTCCCACCGCGTTACAGGAAGAGACAACAAACTTTGCCCTAGATACAGGTTCGAATGAAGGTTTCCTACTGATGACTCAGAAGGAAATAGACGAAGAAAATGACACTATGTGGTATCTTGACTCAGGAGTAAGTAACCATATGTGTGGTCATAAACACCTGTTTAGAGAGATTGCAAAGATTGAAGATGGCCATGTATCTTTTGGAGATGCATTGAAGATAAAGGTTGAAGGAAAGGACACAATTATTTATATGCCGAAGGATTACTTGATAGGGTCAATCCAAGATGTGTACTATGTGCCAGATCTCAAAGCAAACATACTGAGTCTGGGATAATTAACTGAGAAGGGATATTTGATTCTCATGAAAGATCGAACGTTACACCTCAAAGATAAGTCTGGACATCTGGTTGCTGAAGTCAAAATGGGGAATAATCGAATGTACAAGTTGAACTTGAGGAGAGTTCGAGATAAATGTCTGTAGGTTAATGTCGAAGACGAAGTATCTCTATGGCATCTACGTTTTGGTCACTTAAATCATGTTGGGCTAATGAGATTAGAAAAGAAGAACATAGTGCATGGACTTCCAGACATGGAGTATGAAGGTAGATTATGTGAAAATTGTGTTCTTAGCAAACAAACAAGAACTTCGTTTCAAAAGAAGGCTGATTATTAGGCTAAACGCATTCTCGAATTAATTCACACTGACATATGTGGGCCAATTACTCCAGAATCCTTCAGTGGTGTCGCACCCCAAAATTTACCCGCTTAATTTAAGCCTATGTTTCATTAAATATTCGTGTACTGTGGTTGAACCGAGGTTTTCTCAACTTTCGTATTTCCTCTAAGCTGCAGAATTTGGGTTGTGTTGTCGATCAGTCTAAGATGGCTCCCGTTTTCTCTCGCGCCGCCGTTTACTCAGTTATCAAGGATTCCTATGACTCGAGACGTATTAATTGTTTCATCAAAGGAGCCACAATTGCAAGAACCTCAAATTCTTGAAGCGTTATCAAGATGACGATTATCTCAGTGCATGCTTACTCATTAGTCAAGTTGTTATAGGAATTGTCATTAGAAAGAATTTCATCGATTTTTCACGATAAAGTGAGTTTTTTGGGCTTTTTGTTGGGCTGTTCATTTTGAGGATTGTGGGAGTATGTTATGCAAGAGCTATTGAGAATACTTTGTTGCTGTTATTGTGGACTCATAAGTAAAGGATACCGTTTGGTCATAAAGAGAGGAAAGAAAGGGAGTTGAGGATTTTGGTGCAAAAATTCATGGCATCAATTTCATTTGTGAAATTTACAAGTTTCACATCATTTCAAAATATTCAAGAATAACTTCATTTTAGTTTCGCTTAGAATTTCGAAGTGAAGATGGAATAACTTCATTTGTTCTATGGAAGTTCATTTAAAAGAAATTTGTTCTTACAAACGCCGTGGCAAGAAGTTTAAGGTATAAGGAAGTATCATTCATAATTGACAAAGTCATTCAAAGTTCATTCAAGACTTAATAAGTTTGCAAGAAGACGTTTACATACTTTCTCTAAAGTAGATACAAGCATTCTATTTCCGAGTTCTAATTACAAGTCCTAAAGTTATTATATCAACATTGGCACAAATTGAATTTCAAATTTCATTCATTCGAGTTTTACAAGATTATTACAAGCATGGATTGATTATGTTACAAGGTTCCTACAATTTACAAAGAAACTAAGCTCGGAGATTTTATAATGCAAACTCAATTGATTCCTAATCTAATCCTAGGATTGCTAGTGAGTTCTTCGGTACTTCTCGCAAATGCTTCCAATTCCTACTTCCTTTGCTTCTTCAATGTGAATCTTCCATCTTTGATCCATCCTCCACATGTTACATGAGACAAGAAAAGAAATTTGATTAGCAAGCATAAACATAAACGAATACAAGAAAATTATCGAGATAATTTTTCTTTTGTCAAGGCTCATCATTAGGCGTTTGGCGGGAATCAGGTTTTAAATGCTAAGCCTCAGAATCTTGCTTAAAGATTAATCATCGGCGAAAAACAACTTGCTTGCAAATCGCGAGATAACTCGGTTCACAAACAAGCATAAGTCAAGGCAACGGTTTATTCCCAACAGTTCACAGTTTAATATCCCAAAGGCAGCAAGTAGAAATCAGTTCACAGTTTAACATCCCAACAGGCAACATATATCAGTTCACAGTTTAATATTCCCAACAACCAACATTATAAATCCAAGTCAACATAACAGGCAACAAGCATACCAATCCAACAGTATCAATCCCAACAGGGTCAAAAGCAGAGAGCAGTTGAAAGTTCAGAAAAGAAGCATCATCACAGCATGGCAAAACTCAGAAAATTCAGAGCAGTACAGCATGGCCATTAACAATTAACACAAGCGACAGGGACAGGAGCAGGGAGCAGTTCAAACTCAGACAAAAGGGACACAAGTGATAATATCTGTTCAGGGATATAATAAAAACAAGCACCAGAAAAACTCTCAAGCAGACACAGTTCACACTCACTCTCAACACAAGAAGAAAAGAGAAAGTTTGTTTTCCAAAACCAGAAAAAAAGATTGCAATATCTTTTCTTCAAACCAACAGCAACCAAGCCCAGAAACGAAACACAGACACTAACAGCGACCATCCTAAACCGAAATCCCAGAACCAACACCAACAAAAACGTAAACAAAGACAAATAGAGCAAGCAATATTCATCATTTTCCCGGACCAAGCACCTTCAGAATTCATTTTTCAGAAAATAATAGTTCTGAAAATTGAGAAAGAAGAAGAGAAAAATCAGAAACGATCTCACCCGGGACCCACAGGAACTCGCCATTGAAGCTCAGCCATCATCATCCTCAAATCGCTGACTTAGGGTTTCCAAACCTTTCAAACTCCAATCGGTAAGCCATCTGTGAAAAACGAAAAATCAAAACATAATCAGAAACCAAACATGCAAACAGTGAGATCGAGAGAGAGATGAGCCGTTTCGGTGAGAAATCGCAAGCCACAGTTCGAGAGAGAAGAGAGAGCGGCGACAGTTCGAGAGAGAAGAGAGAGCGGCGACGGTGAATCGCGAGCAAGAGAGACGAGCCCAGTGAGAATCGCGGCGAGGACGATGAGAGACGAGAGAGCCCGATGAGGGTTTTGTGAGAAGAAACGAGAGAAACCCAGAACACACGAGAAAGAGAGACAGTGTTTTGCCCAGTTTTGGGTAATTTTTTTCCTTCTTTTATTAAATTCCATTTAAAAAAAATATAATAATAAAAAAGAAAATAGTTTGTTATGTTTAATCTGGTGGTGACAAGTGTCACCACCTTATTTTCTTAATTAAATCTTTTTATTTATTTATTATTATTTCTATTTTTATTCTTTTTTTATCAAGGTATTCAATTATTTTTCTATATATATATATATATATATATATATATAATAAAAATAAAAAAGGATGCATGTATGTGTGTTTCGGTAAATATTCGTACCATCCTTGGGCTATTGGAGTATTTTTTCGGAAAAGAGAGATCTGACGTACCAGATCGCCAGCATACGACGAATTTTTGTGAAATAATCAAGTTCAGATGGATTTCTTTTCACACCGTCCAGAATCACTGCAATACAGGCTATTTCTGAATTTTTATCTATTTCAATTAATTTATTTTGTGCAAATAATATTTCTTTCCGATGTACTAAATAATTATTGGATCTGATAGTTTGTGTTTGATGATTTATCGATTAAACTATTAGCCGATTTTTCATCAAACAGAAAAAATCATCTCTAATAATCATTTAAATTTCCGATTGTATTGTATGGTATTTTGTCTGTTTATTTACTCATTCAGTATTTATTCACCAATGTACACGTTGCACACAATTAAAATTAAAATCAATTCGATTTCATTTTGATTGGCTCATATGCTGATTTCTTAAAGGGTCTCATAGTTGGGGATGGGCATGGCCATCCTCACGAGATTGGTTAAAGCCTTTGTTGCTTTAATCGATCATAACCCGAAAACAATATTGGTCTATATACCAATTTTCCATGCACCAGGGTCTCATGGTTGGGGATAGGAGCACATATCCTCACGAGGTTAATTAAGTCCATATACTTGATTAATCATAACCCGCTTCCATTCCATCTCAGCACGCGTATCAGAATGCTTTCATAATCTAAGGTTCTAAACCTCGATCCAACGTCGAGTTTCTTTTCAAAATAATTTCACAAATATTCTACTTCTCCCTCCTCCCAAACATATGGTAGTCAGTCCAGTATCGACCCTCGACCGTATGTTTGGTGTCTCTAATTGAATTTAATTAACGTGAACCATGTTTCACCTCACCTTTTCTAAATAAAACTTTTGGGTAGAAAAAGATGATTCGGATGTTTCTGTCCACTCATCCGATTAATTGGGGCGTTAGCCGTTGAACGCTTATGGTCCAATACTTGTCTCCCACATAAAAACAATTCAACTCACTCAAATTCTTTTGTCGCTCATATGCGATCATAAAAACTCTTTTCCGATAAAGAGTGTGCAATAGTCGTTTCAAATACGAACGAGGACTTAAGCTTTTCAAACAAACAAAACAAGTCCTAGTTCAAAGCATTTGAAACGTCTAAACGCACGATTTTTCTTATAAAATCAATACAACCAATTTAAAAGCCTTTTTGAGGGGAACTACAGAGTTTTGACTTTCCCATTGCACAAGCGAATATGTAGGCACACGGTTCTGAAACCGTGCCAAACTCAAAATAATAAATAAACAAATTCCGTTTCTTTTTATAACTCAGAGATTAGCGAATGTACACACACACTTAGAATTAAACGGGTCCCATCGAGTACGATAGATGTAAGGGGTGCTAACACCTTCCTCTTACATAACCGACTCCCGATTCCATATTTTTGGTCGTAGACCGCCTTATCCGTATCTGTGGGGTTTTATCTATATTTTCCCTTTCCTTTTGGAATAAATAAAATTAGGTGGCGATTTCACTAGTTTTCGAAAATTAAAAGATTTTTGAAAATCGAGTTGCTTCAAGTGGTAAGAAGTATTTCATTTTGTTCATTGATGATTTCTCAAGAAAGACTTGGATCTATTTCTTGAAAGAAAAATCTGAAGCATTCGAAGTATTCAAAAAGTTCAAAGTGTTGGTGGAGAAGGTAACTGATAGACACATCAAGGCCCTTCGATCAGACAGAGGTGGAGAGTATACTTCAACGGTATTCATGAAGTATTGTGAAGATCAGGGGATAAGAAGATTTTTGACTACAACATACTCACCTCAGCAAAATGGGGTGGCTGAAAGGAAGAATCGAACAATCCTTGACATGGTTCGATCAATGCTTAAAAGCAAGAACATGTCGGAGGAATTTTGGGCAGAATTTGTTCAATGTGCAATCTATGTGCAAAATATATCTCCACATTCGATGCTAGGAGATCAAACACCACATGAAGTTTGGAGTGGTCATAAGCCAACTGTGTCTCATTTCAAAGTCTTTAGTAGTGTTGCATATGCACATGTACCAGATCAACAAAGAATGAAGCTTGAGGACAAGATTCAAAAGTACACACTCATTGGGTATGATGAAAATACAAAGGGATACAGGTTGTTTGATCCTGTAAACAAAAAGTTGATAGTAAGTAGAGACGTTCGTGTGAATGAAGCAAGTAGATGGAGCTAGAACAGTTCGATGGAAGCAGTAGTTGAAGCTGGAGAATCATCTGTTGTTGTGCCAAAAAACACTTCGCCAGATCATGAAAACTCCGATAGTGAAAATGAATCCTCACAGCTCAGAATACAAAGCTTACAAGATTTGTATGATAACACAAAAGAAGTGCATCTTGTATGTCTGTTGGCAGATTCTGAAAACATTAGTTTTGAAGAAACATGGAGAAATGAAAAATGGAAAAATGCCATGAACTAAGAATTCAAGGCCATTAAAAAAGAGGCAACCAAATGATGAACAGGTACCCATTGATGAGAAGTTGTGTGCAATCGGGCCCGAGAGGAAAACACCTATCAAGCAGAAGGATCCTAGATTAGTGGCAATACCATGCACCATAAAAGATAGAACTTTCAAAAAGGTTCTAATTGATTCTGGCTCTAGTGTGAGTTTGATGCCATTATCAATCTTCAAGAAGCTTGGTATTGAAAAGATAAGCGGGAGTGGAACAAAATTAAAATTTGCTGATCACACCGTCAAGAAGTTATATGGGATAGTTGAAGATGAGTTGGTAGAGATCGAAATTTTTTCTTTTCCAGTGGATTTACAGATCATGGACATACATGAAGATGAAGAGACCCCGATCATTCTCGGTCGACCGTTTTTGTTGACAAGCAGGTGCAATTTTGATATCTAAACAGGTCATCTAACCTTAAAGCATTTTGATGAGAAGATAACCATGAAGGTGTTTGAAGTCAAGAAACAAGGTGCAGGTGAAAAGAATAAATTTTCAGTTGGTATGGTCAAAGTAGAAGGAGAAATTATGAGAAATAAGGTGTAGAAGAAAAATTACCCCCATAAAGGGATGAACCGTCGAGCCAGGCGACGTTAAACGAAGCGCTTCGTGGGAGGCAACCCACACTTTTCATAACTTAGTTTTCTTTTTGTTTTGTTGCAGGTAATAAAAAGGGATCCTTTCTTGCGAAAGCTAGGAGGCAACAGTTGGTGTTGCGTTAACCTCTGTGAGTCACTTCTCTCGAGTTTGGTCTGAAACATTGAGGCCAATGTTTAGTTCAAGTTTGGGGGAGGTTTTATTGCTTTGTTTGGTTATTTTTGCGTTGTTTGATTATTTTTTTGTTAAGTTGATGTTAAGTGCTGCGTAAGACCAAAAGGAAAAATTCCCCCGAAATTTTTAATTTTTACTAATCTTGTCCGAAAATTTTGGTATTGATTTGCTCAAGAGCTTGTGTTTCTAAAAGCTCGGGAATAGTATATAGAGATAAAGGGATGATTGTTTGAAGGGAGGAAGTTCGGAATAACGTGACAGTGATATGAGTCTAACGTGCAGAGTGTACCAGAGTATTTGAATCCTGAAAAGTACTCCTTTAGTAGTTTATCCACACAGTCTGGCATAGTCTTGATTCGCATGCAGGTAAGATTGGTTGTGAAATAAATAAAGATGGCACCAAATGATGAAAAGAAGGTAAAAGGAAACTGGCTCGCTAAGTTGGGTAACCCTCTCCAGGTTATTCAGCCCAAAGGGAGTTGATCCCTAAACGTCGTCCAAAAGGACAATATATAACTGCAAAGTTTGAAAATTTCATCGGTAATAAAAAGTAGCAAATGTTGCTCGTTTGGTGTTGAAATAAGAAGTTCTGATTAGTCTCTTGCATGTGATGATCATTTTAATTCTTATTGCCTTAATTTGATTGTACGAATGAAAAAGGAAGAAAATCGGGATAAGACTTAAGTGGTACAAAGCATAGTTGGAGAGGTATTTGAAGAGGAAGCTCCAAGTTAAAAGGGTCTTACCAAAAACTCTTCGTGTCATGTGAAGGCCGGACAAACTACCTTTTGAGCAATGTGAACGGAAGTCTCACGTATGAGTACCAGCTACTGTGAGTCCATTGAGTTCTTATAGTGGTCGCTTGCGGACAAACAACAGTTTAAGTTTGGAGGAGTTTGATCGATGGTTTCTACACAAATACTTAGCATTGAACTTTGTCATAGTTTCTTTTATTTGTTTAGTGTTATATGTCATTTTACCGTATTTTATGCTTTGGTTGTGTGTTTAAGCGTTTTCAGGGTCAAGAGAACAAAACATGACAAATTGGGGCAAAATAAGTGCAAAAATCAGAGTATTTGAAGCTACAGAGGTCCTGACACGGCCACCCGTGTCATGGGGCACGGCCAGTGTCAGAAATAGCGCAAAAACGAAGTTTTTGAGAAGAAACAGGAGCTGACACGGGTGCCCGTGTCAGGTATCTGGGTTAAAGAACGCGTGAACAGAGGCCGACACGGGTTCTGCGTGTCATCGGACGCGGCCCGTGTCAGCCATGACGCTGAGAATTGTGATTTTTGCTATTTCTTAGTGTTTTTGGTCATTAAGGGTGGTTTGGACATTTGGTATTGCTTGGGAATGACCTAACACTATATAAACCTTATTTTGAGAAGGATAAAGGGACTTTTTGCCACCGGAGAAAAGAATTCACGATAGAAGAGCGGAGATTCAACAGTTTTGGGAACGGAGAACTCTTCATGCGCGGGAGCAATTGAAGATCGAAAAGGTATGAGAGGCTAAACCCCCTAATGCTAGGGGGTGTCCCTAATTTGTTATGTTAAGAATACTGATCTCTCTATTTTAGTCAATATTTTAGTTCATTATGCATCAACTTTATTATTTAGATTAATTCGTACTTTGACCCTATGGGACCATAGGATTTCACTATTTTAACACAGTAGAGCCGGACGGTCGTGTTAAGGTTATCTAAATAATGATAGTATTAAGGATTTCACCTAGAACTAGGGTAATCCTATTCTAACCAGAATAGTTCTTGGTAATTGCATGCTTAACCTCTCTGCTAATTTAAATGGGAATTGAAATTAGGAAAGAAGGTTAAAGGTTTTGTCTCTAAGGAATTAGGATAAAATAATATTGCGAATCAGTAGTTGAGAATATGAACTTGTTGAATAAATCAAAGAGTGAAGGTTATTACATGGAAAATTATACACTCACCCTAGCATACTTTAATCAAATGAAAAGTCAATTTATACTTTCTGCAAGGATTTATTCCACCCAATATTAAAACTATTGTTTTTGTTCAATTGAATAAATAATCTAACTCAGTATTTCCTACACAATCCTCGAGAACGATACTTGGGGTAAATCCCATTATTTCTACATCGATAAAAATAGTACACTTGCTATTTTTCCGATCAATGGTCAATTTTATTTCATTCGAGAATACGTGAAGGAAGGAAGTGTCAAACTAAAACATGTAGCAAGTAAGGACCAGGCTGCAGACATCTTCACAAAACCATTGTCGAATGAGTTATTCGACAGAGGCAAAAGGATGCTGGGAATGATGGATCGAAGAAGCATTTAACTCTATGGGGGAGTTTTGTTGGAATAAACTTAAATGCAGTCAAAGAGAGTTTGAAAGTTATATTCTCTTGAGATTAGAAAAGTCCATTCCTTGGATCTACACCTCCTTGGAAATATCCTTAACTAAAATCACAATTATAAACAAAAATCATTAACTTTTAAATTAATTAATACTTGATTTACTATTATACCCTTAATTTAATTAAAATAATATTTAATATTGGTAATTAATTCATCAAATATAACTAAAGATAATAAATTCTACTTTGATTATACATGAAATCGAGAAAATTTATCACATTTAACTAACTTTCGTGAAAATACTTTTTCTGCTTAGACTATGTACAACAATTTACATATTCAACATTTTTTTTACTTTTTACACTCCACATCATATTATCTCTTCTACCTAATAATTCAATATTCATTCAATATTTACTCACAAAATAGTTTTGCTTAATAAAATCCAACACCTTATCCCACCACTTTTATTTCATATTCTTATTTTCTTTTATATTTATTTTAATAAATCAATTTTTTTGTCTAAATCAAATGATTTAACTATCTTTTTATAAATTAAAAAATGAAAAGTTTTGGTAAAAATAAAAATAAATATAAAATAAATTTACTAAAAATTAATTAAACCCAAATATTTAAGATAAAATAAAGTAACTAATAACATTTTACAATTTATTTTATGCGACATCATTTCTCTTCATTTAACATATTCAATATTTTTAAGACTAATTAATCCACTCATGAGTAACTTTCCTCATTTGAAATTTTAAATAACAGAAGAAAAAAAAACATGAGAAAATAAAATCTGAACGAATAATGGCTGTGCAGTGCATTCTCTTCCTCCGTCCATTTCGAATAGCTTCCTCCGCTCGACGGCGATGGCGCCGCTTCTTAGCTGCGGCGTGAGGTTTATGCTAATGAAGATGAAGGATTGTAGGGTAAGTTGTAAAATAAAGTTTAATTATTTTAATTACAATTACATTTTTGTTGATTGAGAATTTCTGTATTTTATACACCAAATACCAATTCAATCATCACTCCTATAAACAAATTTTAATAATATTTTAACAAATTTCAATAGTTACAAGTGTCGCAATATTGATTGCGGTCGTCGTAGTGTAAATTAATCACAACAATTTGTTTGTTGACATAAAAATAAGAGAAAAGGGATGGTGCAGTTACCTATCTAAAATATTTTTATACTGTCAACCAATAACAACCATGTAAAATGCTAAGCCACTTTATACACTTTAAAATACTTTCATGATTTGACACTTTAAAATTGTTGAAGAGTAATTCATATTTAGAAGCTTAGAATCAGAAGTTCTGATGTTGTTATTATTAAAGGGTAATTTAGTATTTACTATTTATGTACCTTTTATCTTGATCACAAAGTTTACTTTAGGGCCTATGTAACAATTTTTCTCTTTGTATAAATAGACTAGTAGTAGATGTCATTTATAACAACAACCTTATTTCTTTCATACTTTTGTAGTTGTCATTCTTTTTTATTCTCCCATTATTTCAATCATCTTTGATTCTTGTGCACCAACAAATTGGTATCTAGAGCTCCGGTTAGAAACACAGGGAAACACGAGTGAAACGTGAATTTGTGTTGTGTGATTGATTTTGTTTCTAGATTCGTGTTGAATCTTTGAACAAAATGGTAACAGAGTCACATTTTCTGATTCTGTGGGGTTGGGAAACATTGTGTGAGTGAAGATATGAGTGTACTGTACAAGGTTGAAGATGAACGGAAACGGCAACATGAGTACTAACCTTCCAGTTTTTGATGGCAAGAACGGGAACAAATGGATGATTCAGATGCGCGTGTTATTTGAGACTCAAGATGTTCTAGAGCTTGTTACTGATGGGTATATTCCGGTTGCAGTAGATGCAATAGAAAAAGAGAGAGAGGCGCAGAGAAACAAGAGGAAGAAAGATCAGAAGGCGTTGTTCTTAATCTATCAGTGTGTGAATGTGAACGTGTTTGAGAAGATTGTTGATTCGACGACATTAAAGGAGGCGTCAGACACACTGGTTAGATGTTACGGTGGTGACGCATCAGTGAAGAAGGTAAAGCTTCAGTGCTTGAGAAAGCAATATGAGAATCTCAACATGAAGAACAATGAGAAAGTTTCAGAGCATATTGAAGCAACTCGATTTTCAAAAATCATTTAAATGAATTTTCAAAACAATGAAATCGCCACCTAATTTTATTTGTTCTAGAAAGAACGGGAAAATATAGATAAAACCCACAGAAAAAAGGATAAGACGGTTTACGAAATTAAGAGATATAGGTTCGGGAGTTGGTTATGCAAGGGGAAGGTATTAGCACCCCTCACATCCATCGTACTCGATGGTACCCATTTAGTTCAAAGTGTGGTCGTGTGTTTGTGTGAAAATTTTACGATCTTCTAAGTTGGAAAAGAGAAAGAAAGGGAGAAGAAATGTTTTTATTATTTTTGAGTTTGACACGGTTTAGAAACCGCGTGCCTACGTATTCCCTTGTGCAATGGGAAAGTCAAAACTCCGTAGTTCTGCTAGAAAATGTTTGTTTGTTGATTGATTTTAAATGAAAAGACAAGTCGTCATTTTTAAAGGAGAATACTCGTTTAACGTCCACAAGGTGTGACAAAGAATAAAGGACTACACACCAACATAAGGGAGGGTTTGAGAACACCTCTAGTACTGAAGTGGAGAAGTCGAAAACCTTGGGAATAGAGGAAGAAGCATCTCAATTATAAATGAATCATGTCTAATCTTGAAAAGGGTTTAAAGGTAAATGGTGCTTGGAGCGCACAAAAGATATTAAATGTGTTAGAATTGATTTTAAATTGTGGATGACAAGTATCAAAACATTAGGCTATCATCTAATGATTCGAATACTAGAAATTGGCGAGTGAATTCAACCAATCATCTCTCATCCCAAAAATTTATTATGAAAAGGGTGAGGTGAAACAAAGTTCACATTTATTAAGTGTATGGAATAAAAGTATTTAAGTCATTAGACTATCATCTAACGGCCCAAATACTTTAAATTTAATTAAATCGTCGGGCTATCATCCAACAATTTAATTAAATACCATAGCACTAGATTTTTTGTTTTAGAACATGGATTGAAGTTTCTTAATTTATTAGGCTATCATCTAATCAACTAGAAACTTCGATTCGTTTTAATCGTTAGGCTAACATCTAACAATTAAAACAAATCTTATCCAAATGTTCTTCTTTTTTTTTTTGTAGAAATTCATTTTTTGAAAATAACTCGACGTTGGATCGAGGTTTGAGAAGAAGACTCGACGTTGGGTCGAATTTTTATTGAAAGTGTTTTAAATGCTTGGTGAATGGAGAAAGAATCAGGTTATGATTAGTGTGCGGGAGATGGAGGAGAAACGAATAATTGTAAATGGCAAATAAAATCGACAAAGCCCATACAAGGTGGCCAACCTACGTATAAAACAATTAAATTACATGTGTACTAGGCTCACTGTAAGAAGGCACAGGATCAAGTGTACATGTGTGCATGTGTGGTCATCGCGATGCTTCGTAGCTTTGTCGACTTACGGGTTTAAAAATGATTTACAAATATAAGTTTTAAAAAAAGATTTTTTTAGTTTTGTGTAAGTGACAGTTAAATTAAATAAAATAAATGTGCACTAGATAATTACAAGAATTGTTTTTGGGAGAGGGATACATGAATTATAAATGGGGATTAAACGGTAAAATAAAATAGAAAGCGGTAAATTAATTACAACGCAACAAGGGGATTGGGATACAATTTTTCGAATGGGGATAAATTGAAATTAAAAAGAAAACAGTAAATTAACTGGAATAGAATGCAGAGAAATTTAAATATCAATGATTGTATTTTGTTTTATTATATAGAATAGATTATATGAACTAATTCTAAGAAATTAAATAATATACTTGTGTTCATACATATTCAAAAATTAAATTGAATTAAAAATTTAAAATTGCAACACAAAGAAGATTAATATAATTAAATTCAAACTTATTTACGAATTAATAGATAAAGTATAATAATAATAGTATGTATATGGTATATATTTACAGTACTAAGCATAAGAAATAAAAATAATATGTATAAATATATTTACAGTATAAAAGATAAAATAAAAAAATGCAAGTATATTGTATGTACATTACTAAATATTAAATGTTAGATAAAAAATAGTAATGTCAATATTAAAAGAAAATGAATGCTTTTTTGAACAATCCTCGAATGTCTACACAAATAGCAAACACATTAGTAGCATAGTGTGAGATGAAATAGAAATAAAATGAAATTGTAATAAAAATTAGAATACGATTAGTAATTACAAGCTATAGAATCGAAAATGAAACTAGTATAAAATGTATATGAACGGAAGGATTAAAACAATTAAATATGCGAGTAATTCGGTTCACAAAGGAACCAAAACCAAAGAAATATACACCATTATTTAATTTAAAATCGAAACAAACTAAAAATTAAACCGAACAAATCCGGGCAGCAACTATATATACTTAATAATGCTCAAGAATTCATCTCAAAAAGTGTTCAAAACAAATTAAAATGCAACGATAGAAACAAACGGACGCCTCGTAGTTTCTCGGTTAGATTTACACGCGAGTAACGCGGTATTATCATTAAACCGTCATTGAAACTAATCTTGATTATTATTCAAAGACAAACTACAATCGAAATAAAAATGAAAAGAAACAAGATAATATAATGGTTTCTCGGTTAAATCGTACGCGAGTAAACGCGACATCGATATCAAACCTTCATTGAAACCGATACGGAATCCTCTTGTCAAATCCAAGCGAAATTAAAAAGGAAATGAGCATAACATATGCACGCTATCTCAATGTTTCTCAACTAGATTTACACGCGAATTAACACGGCATCATCATTTAGCCTTCATCGAAACTACAGTGTGATTCTTATCACTAATTCAAAAGAAAACGAAAGCAGCATGGTTGCCCACGACAGTTTCTCGGTTAAATCGTACGCGAGTAAAGCGATTTAGATGTCAAACCATCATCGAAACTAGTCATGGAAACCTTATCCCAAATTCAATTGAAACTAAAAAATGAGAGTGACATAAAACGCGATGTCTCAACAGTTTCTCGGCGGGATCGAAACCAAACACCATTACCACAACTAAATGAAATTAAAACAGAACAATGAAACAAACACGTTGATACCTCGACCATACTTATTAAGCCAACTCAGAATAATGCAAAAAAAAAAACAATCACCCTATTATATGGATGTGAAACCTGACTAAAGTTTAAACACACACAAATTCAATATCAGCTCATAAGTAATACTCTATCACAAATCTGTCATAAAACATGAGAATACAAAAAGTAGCAGTATCATTTAACACAGATAACATCACAGATTTCATAAACATAACACAATCATGCTCATAATCCAGAACTTTAACTAAGATTCGAAGCTTACTGAAAATTCCCAAAGCTGCGTTTTTGAGAGGGAAAGGGAGACAGAACAGTGGCGACAACAGGGCTGACGAAAGGAAGGCTGTGAGGGGTTCGGAGATAGCTGCGGCGGAGGGAGACAGAACGGCTGTCGAGATGGAAAACGGTAAGATTGCAGCGAGTAAACGCGGAGGCTTGTGAGGAGAGCGAGGAATTACGGCAGCTGAGATGTGTGAACAGAGGAAGTTTATGGAAGATGGTGGAGATTCGGCGAGAATGTGTGAACGGGAGGTGTTGGCAGCGAATAAAGGGAATATACGATGGTGGTGATGATGCGGTTCAGAAGGGAAACGGCGAGACAGAGAGGGAGTGAACAGAACGCTGTTGGGTGAGACAGTGAAGAAGATGAGGGTTGCGAGAGGACAGAAGAGAGTGCGGGTTTCACGGCGGCTGTGAGGGTTTGCAGAAGAGGAAAGTGTGAAGATGATGGTTACAATGGTGGAGTTGAGATGAGGGTGTTGAAGGAGAGGAAATGGAGCGGCAGAGGAAACAGAGGGATTAAGGTGTTGGAACAGAGGTTGTTGCTGTTTGGGTGAAAGATTGAAGGAAAACTCTTTGGACAGAACCGTGAAGGAATGAAGAAGATGATTTTTTTTGTTTATAATTTTCTTTTTGCTTTTTGATCCGTTGCCGTTTCCAATTTTCCGCCTTTCAAATTTTTTGCCCCCCCCTAATACAAAGACAAGTAGCATATATATATCCAAAAAAATAGGGTTTAAGTTATTTTAAAAATGCCTAAAATGCCCTCATAATTAAATGGGCCACAAAATTGGGTTACTTAAAAATTAATAAGCCCAAACATATTTTTGTTTGATTTTTTTTTAGATAAAAATTGGACACCTAAATCGTAAAAAATGGTAAAAGTTCGGACAATAAATTATCCGAAAAATAATATGAACACATTAAAATAAACTACGAGTCTTGTAAATTAAAGAAAAATTATTGAAATGGTTAAAATTAAAATAAAATGATAATAAAGAATACCCGATTTTGAAATACTTACAGTTAAATACGAGTCTTCAAACTGTATCGAAAAATTAGGGAGAGCACATTTTTACGATTTACGCGATACGTAAATTTATAAAACAGCGAGTAAAAGATGAAAACTTGAAATATTTTCTCCGCTAATTTTCGCACAGTATCGAAACATTTTTAACAGTCTGTCTACAAAACCGAAATATTGATATCATCGACATATAAATAATTTAAAACAATGCAATAAACAGACAGAGAAGTAAAAATGAAATAAAATACCGAGTATTTTATAGTTATAAAACGATGCAAATATCGATTTAAACTTACTTTTGGTCAATTTAAATACGACGTAATGATGTAAATGCAATGAGTGAAAGACTGTTTTTTTTAAATATAAATACAAATGCAAGTAGAAAAATAGCAGGGTAAAATTTGGGGTGCAACAGTTGCCCCTATTTAAATATCTTCAACCAGATGATATGAAGATGATCAAGCTTCATATTATCGCAGTGGGAGATAATTAAATATCAAAAACCAAAATTTTACCCTGAGATGCAATGGGCATGATGAATGACATATGAAGAGAATGCGATGAATGCAATATTTTTTGATATATTTTTTTTAGAATGATGTATGATACGAGACAAACACTGCGGGGGAAAACATCAAAGATATTTAGAAGAGCAATGGAAGATCTTCAAGCATATTCAAAAGTGCATTGAATATACGAGAAACAAAACATCAGAGACATTCAGAAAAATCATTGAACAGACTCTGGAACACATCATCGAAGACATTCAGAAAAAACATTGCATGAACTTCGGAAAAAAATTCGAGCATATTCAGGAATGCATTGAATATACGGGAAACAAAACATCAGAGACATTCAGAAGGACATTGAACGGACTCTGGAACACATCATCAAAGACATTCAGAAAAATCATTGAACGAACTTCGGAAAGAAGATTCGAGTAATTCAGGAATGCATTGAATATACGGGAAACAAAACATCAGAGACATTCAGAAGGACATTGAACGGACTCTGGAACACATCATCAAAGACATTCAGAAAAATCATTGAATGAACTTCGGCAAAAAAGATTCGGTATATCCAGAAATGCATTGAATATACAGGAAACAAAACATCAGAGACATTCAGAAAGACATTGAACGGACTCTGGAACACATCATCAAAGACATTCAGAAAAATCATTGAATGAACTTCGGCAAAAAAGATTTGGGTATATTCAGAAATGCATTGAATATACAGGAAACAAAACATCAGAGACATTCAGAAAGACATTGAACGGACTCTGGAAAACATCATCAAAGATATTCAGAAAAATCATTGAATGAACTTCGGAAAAAGGGTTCGAGCATATTCAGAAATGCGTTGAATATACGGAAAACAAAACATCAGAGACATTCAGAAGGACATTGAACGGACTCTGGAAGACATCATCAAAGACATTCAAAAAAATCATTGAATGAACTTCGGGAAAAAATTCGAGTATATTCAGAAATGCATTGAATATACAGGAAACAAGACATCTATTTTGGTAGGTACCAAGTAAGTTGGATTTTGACTGCAAAGTAAGACATTGACTGCAACAAGACCTCGGGAAATGCAAATGAGGATAAAATACTCTTGCTACGCATGATTTTGTGATGCATGATATATGAATTTTGTGATGCATGATATATGAATGATTTATGCATGTAGTATGTAATGCAGACGTTTATGACAACGGAGATTGACTCTTTTGTGGAGGTAAGATGGAAACTCTGATTCCTTAACACAGAGAACACTGCCAACTCTGTTTGGAGAGAAAAATGTCTTGAGAAACACTTCTAACACACTTGTGAACTGCATTGAAATGATGATCCTTGAAGGGAGGACTGGAGAGCTGCTTGGGAATTGCCCCTGATTAGCTGATTGTTGAGGATAAACCGAGATCATGGCTTCAATTCTTGAAATGACTGAGGGGAAAAGGGTGCCCCGGTATAAGTCTTGAAAAAGATCTTCTGATTAAAACAATTCTGATAATGACTTGCACTGAGCAACAAATCTTGAACTGATTCACAATAGGATCTGAAAGATACTTGCCCCTGATTAGGATCACTGACCAAGTTTCCTAACAGTTTGGACTTCCTAGATGATGAGGAAAACTTGTTTACAAGCAAAAATTATTTATTCAAACATGGCAAATTTAATGCAAAGTTCATGCAAAAGTTTTGAAATAAAAATTATTTTTTGAAATGATGTAATTGCTGTATAGAAAATGGATCACTGGTTAAAACACAACGTTTTTTTTAAAAAAATTTAAAAGGTGAAAGAGAAAACCAATGTATGGATATACCAAGACAGTTGACTTGCAAAAAATCTTAGGAGTCATATTACGCAACCTTGTTGTAATATACTTTCAAAAGAAACCTGGCTTCAATTAGGTCTTTTGAGGGTTGTAACGTGGTCTGGTTCACGGTTTAAGAAATAAAGGATAAAGGCTCAAAATTTATTTGTACCCAACCCAATCTTCGTGATGTTCTTCAGCCTACATTCAATTAACTCAGATTGTGCATTTAAGATTCCAATAGATTTTGGATTGTACACCGATAATAGGAATGATGATGGCTCAGAAGCTGATAGATTCTTGAGATGTCAGTCACTTCTTCTTGCAACATTTGTTGTTTGAGGACATTGGTCAACTCTTGTTTGAATTTGTCATCCTTAACTTTTGCCTGAACCGTTCTGTTTAAGATTACGGTCAGCGGGATGCCCTAATTTTTTATATATTTTTTTGGAAAGACAGTGACTACTTGACTTTTATGATTACGGAGAACCATCATCAACACTTTTTGACTTGGATGACATCTTCGACACTTCTTTGATGTGTGTGAAGGAAACTTGATTGAATACGACCTTTGTTGAAAGGCGTCTGGAATAAATGCACATCCAAATTAATTAAGACCTACCCTGCCCCAGGTTAAAATTATGGGTTTTTTCGTATAGAAAGAAACTCCAACTTCTAAGCTCGAAGGGGTTGACGAGGGATTAACTTCCTTATTTCTCCAGTGTTTAGGAATTGAAACAATGCCTGTATATCATCAGCAAAGTTTTATTCGAAAGCATACCAACGACAATTATGGGTATCTCGTTATTATCATCCTCCCTCCAATCTTTGCAAAAACAAAAGTTCAGTAAAGAAATTAAACAGGGAAAATATATATTTGAAAGCGATAAGTGTAATGATTAGAATCAAAACAGTGCAATGCTCATTTCATTAAAATTAACATGAAATTACAAACAAGCTTAGAAAGCGACATTTTAACATAAACAAGGGAAAATGCAAACTAGAAAAGAAATAATGGCCTAGTGACTAATCAGTTACAAGGATGAGCTGTCCTGTCTGAAACACCGGCTTTAGGAAGTAACTTGTAATATGTTGGCCCATTCTTCAGCCACTTTTTCCTGGCAACGGATTGTTGATAACATTTGGCGGAGGATCTCCGAAATTTATCTCTTGTCTTCTGATTAGATCTCTAACTCTAGCCTTTAGTGCATAGCAATTTTCCAAATCATGGCCGGCAGCTCCTTGATGGAACTCGCAATGAAGATCAGACCTGAATCCGACTGGGAGAGGATCTGGAGGAGTTAGAGGTCTAGTTGTGATTAGACCTAGCTCAGCCAAATGAGGATACAATGCAGTGTAAGTCATTGGAATAGGGTTAAATTGAGTCCTACTCCTTACATTGCGGTTCTGATTTTGTCCACCAGCCTGATGTTGGGGAATCTGGATTGGTTGGGCCTTGACTGCAGGAGTGACAACATCTACCTGTGGTTGGTCATAATATTGAGGCCTACGGTGAGGTCCTCCTCTTTCAATCGAGACAGCATTAGTTTCACCATCTTTCTTCTTATGGAAGTTTCCAAAAGATTTCTGGCACCACCAGAGGGTTCACCAGCAACAAACACTTTTCCTCTCTTGATTCCTTCTTCTAGCCTTTGGCCAATAGTCACCAAATCTGTGAAGCGAGAGGACACACTACCAATCATTTTCTCCCAATAGAAAGGGGACAAGGTATCCATAAACAAACCAGTGAGCTCTTTCTCAGATAGAGGTGGTTCAACTTGTGAGGCCAACTCTCTCCAACGTTGAGCGTACTCCTTAAAAGATTCCTTATCATTCTGAGACATGTTTTGCAATTGACGACGATCAGGAGCCATGTCGAGATTGTAGTGGTATGGTTTCATGAAAGCATTAATCAGATCTTGGAAGCATTGAATATGGTCTTTCTCAAGTCCCATATACCATTTCAATGAAGCTCCACATAGGCTGTCCTGGAAACAGTGGATAAGTGTGCCCCTTGTATTTCTCAAAATCAGGAGTCTTGAACTTAGGAGGCATAACCGAATCAGAAACAATACACATGTTTTCTGCAGCAATACCAAAGACATCGTTGCCTTCCATAGCTCTCATCCTTCTTTCGAGAGTCTGATATTGCTCGCGGACTTCTTCAAGTTCATCAAAATCTTCTTGACTCACACTTCGGGGAGCGTCACTACGATAATCAAAGAGAGGGTTCTCATAAGCAACTTGTGCAGTAGGTTGATGCACAAAAGGTCGATGAGGAGCAGTATGCATGAGCGGTTGAGGCTCAGTGAAAACTGGAACCTGGAAAATTGGTCGGGAAGACTCGCCAACCATTGGAGTAGTTGCTGTAGGTGGAACGTAATTTCGGGGTAACCCAAATTCTGGCCAAGTAGTAATTGGCATCTGAGAAGACTGAGGATCAACAACAGCAACTGAGACTTCAGAAATCATAGTCCTTTGAGGTTGCTCACCTCTGGCGATCAGAACTTGCATCATTTCAGTAAGTTTAGTCATGCCTGACTTCAACTCATCGATTTCCGTTCGGACTTCTACATTGTGTTGCTCTTGGTATTCCATTCTTCTCTTGACGTTGGCTCTAGTTCCGTGCTTGTGCAGAGGAATCAGCTTGACAGCAAATCAACAACTGAAGATGGAGACAGACGAAATGAGTCTTTCGACAACTAGAATGCATGAAATATGCAGATTATGCAATGAAATGTAATGTCATCAATAAAAAAGATGTGATGAAATGTAATGCCACATATACAAATGGAATGCAACATAATAACAATAACAGCTTCACAGAAACGTGAAACAGGAATGATACAAGTAATTAAACGACTTAATTAGGTGGGATCCTACGATAGGATGACTTTAAGTTTTCTACCCAAATAATTCCCCATGGGACAGTTCTAAGGATTTTGCTAAGTGTTTCTCGGAGTCTCAGATCCCCTTTTAACAAACACTATCATCACGCGAGAGGCCTACGTGGTAACGATATTTGGAAAAGTATACCCCAAGAAACGGCTCTTAACAGGATACTCAAAATTTTTGAGCGGTCAGCCAGGTTTGGATAACATGAACAAACTTAGAGTTATAGGTCATTTGTCCAAAGATTGATGTCTTGCGCTATCGTGCGGGCCAACAACCTCCTTAAAACAACCAACTCTAAGCCGGAGTCTTCGCTTCGGTCCAACAAGACAATGGAGTCAGGGGGACCTAGGCTACGCAACCCCTCTATTCCTAAAAAGGTGACCTAGAAGCCTGGGTAGTGGGCTTATCTATGTATCAATGCCCATCAAGGATTCCCACACAATGGATATATAAAGATGATAATAAATAAAGCATAGAAAATAAATGACTGAAGCATAAAATAAAATAAAATAAAAAGAAGAAAGTAAAACAATAAACACACAACCACAAAATGAACTAAACTAGGGTTAACTCGCTTGAGAAAAACTTCCCCAATGAAGTCGCCAACTGAAGCAACTCGATTTTCAAAAATCATTTAAATGAATTTTCAAAACAATGAAATCGCCACCTAATTTTATTTGTTCTAGAAAGAACGGGAAAATATAGATAAAACCCACAGAAAAAAGGATAAGACGGTTTACGAAATTAAGAGATATAGGTTCGGGAGTTGGTTATGCAAGAGGAAGGTATTAGCACCCCTCACATCCATCGTACTCGATGGTACCCATTTAGTTCAAAGTGTGGTCGTGTGTTAGTGTGAAAATTTTACGATCTTCTAAGTTGGAAAAGAGAAAGAAAGGGAGAAGAAATGTTTTTATTATTTTTGAGTTTGACACGGCTTCGAAACCGCGTGCCTACGTATTCCCTCGTGCAATGGGAAAGTCAAAACTCCATAGTTCTGCTAGAAAATGTTTGTTTGTTGATTGATTTTAAATGAAAAGACAAGTCGTCATTTTTAAAGGAGAACACTCATCTAACGTCCACAAGGTGAGACAAAGAATAAAGGACTACGCACCAACATGAGGGAGGGTTTGAGAACACCTCTAGTACTCAAGTGGAGAAGTCGAAAACCTTGGGAATAGAGGAAGAAACATCTCAATTATAAATGAATCATGTCTAATCTTGAAAAGGGTTTAAAGGTAAATGGTGGTTGGAGCGCACAAAAGATATTGAATGTGTTAGAATTGATTTTAAATTGTGGATGACAAGTATCAAAATATTAGGCTATCATCTAATGATTCGAATACTAGAAATTGGCGAGTGAATTCAACCAATCATCTCTCATCCCAAAAATTTATTATGAAAAGGGTGAGGTGAAACAAAGTTCACATTTATTAAGTGTATGGAATAAAAGTATTTAAGTCATTAGGCTATCATCTAACGGCCCAAATACTTTAAATTTAATTAAATCGTCGGGCTATCATCCAACAATTTAATTAAATACCATAGCACTAGATTTTTTGTTTTAGAACATGGATTGAAGTTTCTTAATTTATTAGGCTATCATCTAATCAACTAGAAACTTCGATTCGTTTTAATCGTTAGGCTAACATCTAACAATTAAAACAAATCTTATCCAAATGTTCTTCTTTTTTTTTTTGTAGAAATTCATTTTTTGAAAATAACTCGACGTTGGATCGAGGTTTGAGAAGAAGACTCGACGTTGGGTCGAATTTTTATTGAAAGTGTTTTAAATGCTTGGTGAATGGAGAAAGAATCAGGTTATGATTAGTGTGCGGGAGATGGAGGAGAAACGAATAATTGTAAATGGCAAATAAAATCGACAAAGCCCATACAAGGTGGCCAACCTACGTATAAAACAATTAAATTACATGTGTACTAGGCTCACTGTAAGAAGGCACAGGATCAAGTGTACATGTGTGCATGTGTGGTCATCGCGATGCTTCGTAGCTTTGTCGACTTACGGGTTTAAAAATGATTTACAAATATAAGTTTTAAAAAAAGATTTTTTTAGTTTTGTGTAAGTGACAGTTAAATTAAATAAAATAAATGTGCACTAGATAATTACAAGAATTGTTTTTGGGAGAGGGATACATGAATTATAAATGGGGATTAAACGGTAAAATAAAATAGAAAGCGGTAAATTAATTACAACGCAACAAGGGGATTGGGATACAATTTTTCGAATGGGGATAAATTAAAATTAAAAAGAAAACAGTAAATTAACTGGAATAGAATGCAGAGAAATTTAAATATCAATGATTGTATTTTGTTTTATTATATAGAATAGATTATATGAACTAATTCTAAGAAATTAAATAATATACTTGTGTTCATACATATTCAAAAATTAAATTGAATTAAAAATTTAAAATTGCAACACAAAGAAGATTAATATAATTAAATTCAAACTTATTTACGAATTAATAGATAAAGTATAATAATAATAGTATGTATATGGTATATATTTACAGTACTAAGCATAAGAAATAAAAATAATATGTATAAATATATTTACAGTATAAAAGATAAAATAAAAAAATGCAAGTATATTGTATGTACATTACTAAATATTAAATGTTAGATAAAAAATAGTAATGTCAATATTAAAAGAAAATGAATGCTTTTTTGAACAATCCTCGAATGTCTACACAAATAGCAAACACATTAGTAGCATAGTGTGAGATGAAATAGAAATAAAATGAAATTGTAATAAAAATTAGAATATGATTAGTAATTACAAGCTATAGAATCGAAAATGAAACTAGTATAAAATGTATATGAACGGAAGGATTAAAACAATTAAATATGCGAGTAATTCGGTTCACAAAGGAACCAAAACCAAAGAAATATACACCATTATTTAATTTAAAATCGAAACAAACTAAAAATTAAACCGAACAAATCCGGGCAGCAACTATATATACTTAATAATGCTCAAGAATTCATCTCAAAAAGTGTTCAAAACAAATTAAAATGCAACGATAGAAACAAACGGACGCCTCGTAGTTTCTCGGTTAGATTTACACGCGAGTAACACGGTATTATCATTAAATCGTCATTGAAACTAATCTTGAATGTTATTCAAAGACAAACTACAATCGAAATAAAAATGAAAAGAAACAAGATAATATAATGGTTTCTCGGTTAAATCGTACGCGAGTAAACGCGACATCGATATCAAACCTTCATTGAAACCGATACGGAATCCTCTTGTCAAATCCAAGCAAAATTAAAAAGGAAATGAGCATAACATATGCACGCTATCTCAATGTTTCTCAACTAGATTTACACGCGAATTAACACGGCATCATCATTTAGCCTTCATTGAAACTACAGTGTGATTCTTATCACTAATTCAAAAGAAAACGAAAGCAGCATGGTTGCCCACGACAGTTTCTCGGTTAAATCGTACGCGAGTAAAGCGATTTAGATGTCAAACCACCATCGAAACTAGTCATGGAAACCTTATCCCAAATTCAATTGAAACTAAAAGATGAGAGTGACATAAAACGCGATGTCTCAACAGTTTCTCGGCGGGTTTCTCCGCGAATAATCGCGGAAACAAACTTACCTTCATTGAAACTAACATGAATATCACTCAAACACAAACTACAAACGAAATTAAAACGAGAATAAGATGGTGTACCAATGGTTTCTCGATTATTTTTATACGCAAGTAATGCGGTACTATCATACAACCTTCATCGAAACCAAACACCATTACCACAACTAAATGAAATTAAAACAGAACAATGAAACAAACACGTTGATACCTCGACCATACTTATTAAGCCAACTCGGAATAATGCAAAAAAAAAAAACAATCACCCTATTATATGGATGTGAAACCTAACTAAAGTTTAAACACACACAAATTCAATATCAGCTCATAAGTAATACTCTATCACAAATCTGTCATAAAACATGAGAATACAAAAAGTAGCAGTATCATTTAACACATATAACATCACAGATTTCATAAACATAACACAATCATGCTCATAATCCAGAACTTTAACTAAGATTCTAAGCTTACTGAAAATTCCCAAAGCATGCGTTTTGAGAGGAAAGGAGACAAGGGACAAAGACGGAAGGAAGGCGTGAGGGTTCGAGACAACAGGCGGAGGAGACAGTGTCGAGATGGAAAGCGGTAAGATTGCAGCGATTAAACACGGAGGCTTGTGAGGAGAGCGAGGAATTACGGCGGCTGAGATGTGTGAACAGAGGAAGTTTATGGAAGATGGTGGAGATTCGGCGAGAATGTGTGAACGGGAGATATTGGCAGCGAATAGAGGGAATATACGATGGTGGTGATGATACGGTTCAGAAGGGAAACGGCGAGACAGAGAGGGAGTGAACAGAACGCTGTTGGGTGAGACGGTGAAGAAGATGAGGGTTGCGAGAGGACAGAAGGGAGTGCGGGTTTCACGGCGGCTGTGAGGGTTTGCAGAAGAGGAAAGTGTGAAGATGATGGTTACAATGGTGGAGTTGAGATGAGGGTGTTGAAGGAGAGGAAATGGAGCGACAGAGGAAACAGAGGGATTAAGGTGTTGGAACAGAGGTTGTTGCTGTTTGGGTGAAAGATTGAAGGAAAACTCTTTGGACAGAACCGTGAAGGAATGAAGAAGATGATTTTTTTTGTTTATAATTTTCTTTTTGCTTTTTGATCCGTTGCCGTTTCCAATTTTCCGCCTTTCAAATTTTTTGCCCCCCCTAATACAAAGACAAGTAGCATATATATATCCAAAAAAATAGGGTTTAAGTTATTTTAAAAATGCCTAAAATGCCCTCATAATTAAATGGGCCACAAAATTGGGTTACTTAAAAATTAATAAGCCCAAACATATTTTTGTTTGATTTTTTTTTAGATAAAAATTGGACACCTAAATCGTAAAAAATGGTAAAAGTTCGGACAATAAATTATCCGAAAAATAATATGAACACATTAAAATAAACTACGAGTCTTGTAAATTAAAGAAAAATTATTGAAATGGTTAAAATTAAAATAAAATGATAATAAAGAATACCCGATTTTGAAATACTTACAGTTAAATACGAGTCTTCAAACTGTATCGAAAAATTAGGGAGAGCACATTTTTACGATTTACGCGATACGTAAATTTATAAAATAGCGAGTAAAAGATGAAAACTTGAAATATTTTCTCCGCTAATTTTTCGAAACATTTTTAACAGTCTGTCTACAAAACCGAAATATTGATATCATCGACATATAAATAATTTAAAACAATGCAATAAACAGACAGAGAAGTAAAAATGAAATAAAATAACGAGTATTTTACAATTATAAAACGATGCAAATATCGATTTAAACTTACTTTTGGTCAATTTAAATACGACGTAATGATGTAAATGCAATGAGTGAAAGGCTGTTTTTTTTTAAAATATAAATACAAATGCAAGTAGAAAAATAGTAGAGTAAAATTTTGGGTGCAACACATATCTCTAGAGTGATTTTGATCACTAATGAGATGAAGGCTTGTGGAGAAACTCTTTCTGAACAAGTAATCATAGAGAAGTTATTGAGCTCACTTACTTCTCAATTTGATTACATTGTTGTAGCAATAGAATATTCTAAATATCTGGAAACCATGAGAATAGAAGAGCTCCAAAGTAGTCTAGAAGCGCATGAGTTGCGTCTAACTGGAAGAACTTCCGAGAGGTAAGTTGAGCAGGCTCTAAAAGCTTCTTTTGTCAAGAAGGACCAGAAGCATTCTTGGCCAGAGGCCAAGAATAGACGTGGTGATAGATTCCAGAAGTCGGAAAGTTTTGATGAGAAGAAACATCAGAAGGGAAAAGAAAAATCTGACAAGAAGAAAGTTCAATGTTACTGTTGTAAGCAGTATGGCCATTTTGCTAGAGATTTATGGTCAAACAAAGGAAGGAAATCAAAATAAGCCAACATAGCTAGAGGAGATTCAGATGATGAACCTGTGTTATTGACGACTTCTGAGTCTGATGGAATATGTTTGGCAGATTGGTGGTATATGGACACTAGCTGTTTAAAACACTTGACTGGAAACAAGCAATGACTGATAGATTTTGACTCCAGAAGGAGGACAAAGATCAGATGTGCTGATGATAAGTACCTTAATGCATAAGGTATGGGAAATGTCAAACTCAAAGTGAAGAATTGGAAGAATGTTTTGATCAAGGATGTTTGGTATGTTCTTGGAATCAAAAGCAATTTAATGAGTGTGGGTCAACTCATTGAGAAAGGTTTCTTAGTTGTTATGAAGAACAATCTCTTGAAGTTGTATGATTCCAATCAAAAGTTTATTATGCAATCTGAACAAGGAAGCAACAGAACATTCAAGGTGAATGTAGAAACAGCTGAAACAAAGTGTCTTAGTGCAGAATGCTCTAAAGGAGATAGTAAGTTATGGCACAAGAGGTTGGGGCATTTGAACTATATAAGCTTAGGGCATCTAAGTTCTAAGAAGCTCGTACGTGGCATTCCGAAGACTGTGAAGCCTAAGAAGTCATGTGAGGTATGCATGAAAGGAAAGCAACCAAGATTGCCATTTGTATCAGAAGTAGCCCCAAGAGCAAAACATGCTCTGGGAGTAGTATATTCTGACGTGTGTGGACCATTTCCAGAACCTTCACTTGGAGGAAATAGGTATTTTGTGTCTTTTGTGGATGGGTTCATAAGAATGACGTGGGTAACACTCATCAAGTTTAAGAATGAGGTGTTTACAAAATTCCAGAAGTTCAAGGTGAAGGCTGAGAATCAAAGTGGTCAGAAGTTAAAGATTCTTAGAACGGATGGTGGAGGTGAGTATCAGAAGTTCTGTGATGATAGTGGAATTGACCATGAGGTTACTGCTCCTTATACTCCTCAACACAATGGTCTTGCTGAACAAAGAAATCGAACATTGCTTGATATGACGAGAAGTATGCTAAAAGAGAAGAAGCTTCCTCACAACTTATGGGGAAAAGCTGTTGCTATTGCAGCATATGTGCTCAATAGGTGTCCAATACAGAAGCTGAAGGAGACTGTTGCTTTAGAGAAGTGGACTGGAGAGAAGAAAAGTGTTAGTCATTTGAAGGTTTTTGGTTCTGTGTGTTACAAACACGTTCCAGAAGCTAGAAGGAAGAAGCTGGTGTTGGCTGAAGATTTTGATAATATGGTTCGAAATGAAACAATTGGCGTTTGTTGGAATAAAGCAAGTTTTATGGTTTAGAATGAAAGATATTGTCCTTCGAATGGAAATGTTAAAAGCTCAAAGTTTCGAATGATAGTTGTGAAGGTACATTTAAAGAAGCTTCAAAATGATGATGAGACTATAACTGTAAAGGTTGTGAAACGAATTCGAAGCGAAGGATACCAAGGCGTTTGAAATTCAAATGTGAGCGGGATGTTGGAAATTCAAATACATAAGCCCTGGAGCATTCGAAGACGCGTGGAGGCTAGAGAGAAGCAATGCTCTGCATGCGTCGAACGTAGCGAAATCTTATAGCAAGACCGTTATGGTCGAAATAGTATAAATAGAAGTCTTAGTGTTAGGATTTCGTGTGTCATA
Organism: Vicia sativa; assembly: GCA_021764765.1. NCBI lineage: Eukaryota > Viridiplantae > Streptophyta > Magnoliopsida > Fabales > Fabaceae > Vicia > Vicia sativa. The sequence continues at coordinate 255,089,413 of CM038796.1, read as the reverse complement.
TCTATTGTACAAATTCAGTAAACATTCAAAATACCGCATGGATAGGGAAACGAATGCTCGAAAGATGTACGTATGATAACACCAACATTTACAATAAAAAACTCTTTATATTTTCCAGTTTGTCTTTCATTTCTATTTACGTTTGTGCTTCAAACATTTTTACATTCATGCCTTTACATTAAAGCTTTTACATTCAGAGTCATTTACTCTTTTCTGCATTTAAACGTCTTTTCTCATATTCGAATCCTTTAAATATTCAGAAACTTTTACGTTCATTCATTTAACTTTGTCATTTACTTAATCTGAAGTCCATTTATTTCTTTGATGAATACTTGTCATTTATCCTTCGGATCATTTAGTATAGTAATCGAAGTGGACTAAATGCCTTTAAAACACTTTAATGAGAAGTCCTAAATATGAATACCAGTTTTACAATTAGATTTATCCAAACGACCATACCCCATAGGATCAATCTAGTGGATCCTGCAAGTTACCAGAGAGATTGAATAATAGTAATTAAGTTTATTTGATAGTTTGGAAGACTAGCGGTTGTTTACCAGAAATCACTGTAAACAAATTGGCACGCCCAGTGGGACAGTCATTGGTCGTTAAGAAAATTGAAAGTGAAGATTGTTAGGATATAATCATTATAAAGTTCTTTTCTGAGTGTCAAGTTCGCTGTTATATGAACCTTAGAAGTGGTAAAATAACCAATAGCAACCAACCCATACCCAGGAGAAAACGTAATAACAGGATGTCTAATCCAAGCAATCAACAAGGGGAACAAAATTCCCCACATGGAACAGGCACTAATACGCCTGCTTCGACGGGAACGTCTAACGCGATCCCTTCGAACGCACAGTCTGTTGCATCTTCTACCAGTAGTGTGGCCACGAATGGAGCAAGTGGCATGACAACTAACAGTTCGATCCTAGGAAATACAGGAACCACTGGTTATCCTGGGGGATTTGCCCCAACATCGGGGACACAAACCCATTTCGCCACCCCACCACCAACTAGACCACCCAGTTTCGATGGCAATAGACCCAGAAATCCCTCTTATGGGGTGCCAACATCTTTTATGGCGGGTTTGCACACTTCGACATCAAATTCGTCACCACAATTTGGGTCTGGATCTGGGGCCAATCAACTTATGACAAATACTCAAGGTTCAGTAGGCTATAGTACACTGCCTATCTTAACCACAGAAAATCAGATGGCTTTTAGACAATTAATGGATGATAGTAACCATAATATGATAGGAGTGTTAGCGCAGACTATGCAAGAGATCTTCACCCCAATAGTGCAAAATGTAACTGTGACCAACAGAGAAAACGCGGATAACATGAGTCGAATAACAGATTTTTTCGCTCCGCCAGAAAGGCGTAGACAGAATCAAGCGTTGGTTTGAGCGAACATACCTATCATAGAACAAATTGCTGATGACCCACCCTATAGACCAGTCAGAGAGGGGGTTAATTTGGGGGCAAGGGCACAAAGGTTAGATGCCCCACTGATTCGAGAGGAACCACAAAGGGGAATTGTAGAACCAGGGGCAAGGATCGAAAGGTTAGATGCCCCAGTGATTCGAGAGGAACCACAAAGGGGAATTATAGAACCAGGGGCAAGGGTCGAAAGGCTAGAAGTCCCAGTATTTCGAGAAGAACAACCTAGAGGAGTTGTCATGGTGGGTCGACATCAAGATGTTGATGAAGTCGTTCATAGAATTCGAAACGACAATATCTTGGCAGAAAATAATCTAACCACCATGATAGAAAGGATCATGGCTCAGAATGGCCTCAATACCAGAATTAGAAGGCCAAATTATGCCTCTCTCATAGTAGATTATGTGATGCACACTGATTTACCAAGGGGATATAAGATCCCCAAGTTTACAAAGTTTGCTGGAGACACCAATGAGTCAACAGTCGAACACATAGCCAGGTATCTGACTGAGGCAGGAGATATAGCAAATAATGAGAACCTTAGGATTAAGTATTTCCCAAGTTCCCTAACTAAGAATGCTTTTACATGGTTCACCACATTGCCTCCTGGATCCATAGATACTTGGACCCTTTTGGAGAGATTATTCCATGAACAATTCTACATGGGACAATCTAAAATAAGTTTGAAAGAGCTAGCCAGTGTTAAGAGGAAATTTACTGAACCCATAGACGATTATCTGAATAGGTTGAGACTTTTGAAATCTAGATGTTTCACAGTAGTTCCTGAACATGAGTTAGTCGAAATGGCTGCTGGTGGCCAAGACTACTCTATTCGAAAGAAATTAGATACCCAATACTTGAGGGATATGGCCCAATTGGCAGACAGGGTTCGACAAGTCGAAAGACTGAAGGCCGAGAAGGCCAGGGCTTTTAAAAGTAACAAGAAAGAAAGAGTTTCCTATGTCGAAACTGAGGAAGTTGAAGATTACCCTGAATTCGAAGAGGTCGAAATTGATCTCGCTGAATTAAAACAGGCTCCACCTTACTCTTGTAAACTATTAGTTCCCACAAAAGGGAAAGAAATTGTTGAAAATGAAAAAAGTGACAAATTCCCAAAGAAGGTGTATACCTTCGACGTAACGAAATGTGACGAAATTTTTGATTTGCTTGTCAAAGATGGCCAACTAATTGTGTCATCGAATGTCAAATTACCTCCTTTAAATCAAAGAAAGAAAAGAGGATTCTGCAAGTATCATAGTTTCTTAGGCCACAAAACCTCACAATGTTTTCTTTTCAGGGATCTGATTCAAAATGCAATCAAGGATGGTAGATTAAAGTTCGCTGACAAGCCAAAAATGAAAGTGGATGATGACCCTTTAGATGTTGCTGACACCAATTACTCTGAACCTGCATACGTTGGAGAGATAAATATGGTGGAAGCAAATGAAGGTGACACTCCGTCAGAAGAAAAAAAACACTGAAAATGAAAACTACGTATCAGTCGAAGTCAAAAAGGAGGTTACTGAGGACGTCCATAAGGAACAAGAGGCTTCGATCGAAGCAGTATCTTTGACTGTTTCGAAAGAGATCCAGGCTACTGAAGGCCAGGAGAATCAAAAACAAGACTTGACACATGCTACTTGTAATACGGTGAACTGACTTTTTAGGATTTTTTTGTATCCAAATGTGCGGATAGCAAGAGTCGCCACCGACTTTTATTTTTATCCAATTAAGGGAAGGTAAAAGTACAGAAAAAGACCTTCGTTAGATTCTGAGTACGGGAGAATGGTTATGAAAAGGGAAGGTATTAGCACCCCTTTCCATCCGTAGTTATCTACGGGCTCTTAGTTGCTTTATAGATCACTTTGAAAATTTTGTGCTTTCTGTGTGTTTGAAAGATGTTTTGAAAAGGCATTTCGCTTTGACTTTGTAATGATTCATGTGGGAATGTATACAAAGTGTTCGGAAATGTTTCGTTTTGAAAAAGAGTTTTTGAACTTTGAAAAAAGTGTGAGGTGTGAAAAGTATTTTGATAGAGCAAGCAACTAGGAGACTTATTACCCACTCAGAACTTGGTCGTTTTCGTATTTCTACATTCCTTTAGAATAGCGCTAGCCATACCATTAGTTAGTAGGTAGCTCCATTCGTTGGATGTAAGCGGGACATTCGAAGGGACATCGTATGGTCATAGAAGGCAACTTGTAGGAAGTATCCTAGCACATTCGAAGGGACTATCATCATTTTTCGTAGGCGACAATCGAGGGTCAAGATCATGTAATCGGAGGCGACATCGTGGGTCTTATGATCTTTGTATCGAAGGGACTATGATGATTTGTTTTGAAGGCAACGGTGCTAGAATACCTCTACGTTCGAGGGACATGACCATTGTTTGAATCGAAAGGCAACGAGAGAGAATTACCCTAAGGGGTGCATGTGTGAAAGAGTGTGTTAATTTCAGATATATTATCTTGAAAATTAGAGTGAGCTAAATTCAATTTTATCTTGCCATACACGCCTAATTACTAGCAATTGAATAGGGTGCGGAAAGTAAAATGCGGAATGTAAAGTGCGGAAAGGTAAACCTACGCTATTACATGGCTTTGGGGCAGATACATAATTTAAAATGCGGAAAATAAAAGCCCTAATTAAACTATTACATCCCATGAGCAGTTACATTATTGGAAAAAATAAATCAGTAAAAGAACCCGTCTGAATCGGAGCAACCTGTGAAAAGATGAGAAAATCGGAAAATACGAGATGAATTGAACAAGAGGAAAAATGTTAGAAAAATGCAAATTTTAATATGAGAAAATTATGCCATGCTGGAAATAAGATAAATAAGTTAAGATAATTTTTTTGGAATTTTTGGAGAAGATTTAATAATTAAAATGCAATTTATAATGTTTTAAATGCTAAAATAAAAATAAAATAAATATGCATGCAAAAATTATATTTTTTAATTTTATAAATTAAATAACGATTTTATAAAACTACTGTAAAAAGAAAAATATTTTTTTTGAGGTTTTTTAATGCAGAATAAAAAATATAGAAAAGAATTAAAATATGATGAAAATATTAAATAAATATGAAAATATGAAAGAAAAACATGAGTTTTGTAAAGGAAAACCAAAATTGGTCTCAGTGTGGTTCGAACTCACGCCCTGGACTTCAAACTTCCAGATCCAATGCGCTGACCAACTGAGCTACGTTGCATTTGTGTTTGAAAACGGAGTTAGTGGACTTTCACACGCGTCACCTCCTGACTTGCTTCTTCACCGCGGGAGACTTCGTCTTCTTCGTTTGAAATATCTGAAGCTAGCGTCGGCCATTGTCCGTCACTAAGGTCCCTGGCAAATTCAAAAAATCAAGCAAACGTAATATAAATGATATCTAAGACCATGGTTCAATTCCTCAGGTCCTTCCGAATTCAATTTTGTAGGTCTTGTTGGCCAATTTTACCTATTAAGTGAAACCCTAATTCTTCCACAGAAACCCTAATCATGGCATAACACGATTCAGGCCGTGAAAATCCAATTGGCTTGCCCAGAAAGCTTGCAAATAACTCACTAAACACAAAAACAACAACAAATCATGTTAATAATGCATGAATGACAAAACACGATTTCAAAATTTTCAAGAACAAACTGATTTCGGATTTGGCAATTCTGGATGATTTTGAATGAAGTAAAGGTCTGGATCGATTCAGTGGATGGCAAGGAATGTATTTGGATACTCAAAACCACTTGAAACAAGCTGAATCAATGACTGCCAGTTGCTTGAAGGTCACGAATTTTTTGAGTTTGGAACTAGGGTTCTGGAGCAATTTTTCTGTTCTCTCTTGATTGATATGCATTGTGTATATATACTGGATGGATTTGAGACTGATTTTGGAAAGAATTAATCAACATTGAATGGAAATCAAATTTGATTTTTTCATGAAAATCAAATTTTCAAAACTTGATCAATTTCAATCCAATCTTGCCAAATTTGATATAATTTTGTAATTGCTGGCATTTATGAGTTGATTGGATCACAAGAAAGCAAATAAAATCAATCTTCCAATTAATTTTGATTTTATAATTTATTTTAAGATTTAATTTGTATTTAAATGAATAAATTCCAAATTAAATAGAAAAATAAACCAAAAATTCGTGGCATTGGGCTTGGATATTCCTAATTGCATGAGGAACAAGTTAGGATGAAGAAAAAATAGGCCCATTTGCAAAAGATTTGATTTTTTGAAGTAACTCTCTTTGTGCATTCTTTCAAAATTCCCCAACTTGTGAATGGTGTAACTTGCTCAATTTTCCACATCTTTGAGAGTTCTTAGACTTTTTGGAAAGCTTTAAGAGTCCTCTAACCAATGTCTTTGGTTTCACTTCAATTGGAGTTACCATGCTCAATATATGTTCAAAACAAAAAGTTGACTTTTTGTTGACTTTGAAAAGGACCTGTAATGTTTTGAGCTATACCTCTCAAATGAAGCATTTTTTGGACATTCTTGTGAGACATGAAGTTGTAGAGAATTGAATTTCCTTCAAAACAAGAGGTGGTGGAAAAATTTCTGAGAAAGTATGAGAAAGTTATGCTCAGTCAAAGTTCAGTTGACTTTTCACCTAGAAACCCTAATTTAGAAAGTTTGACTTTTGAGCAAATCTTGAGTTTTCTTGATGAATCATGATCAACCCTTGATCAAATGATGAATGTAACTTCAAAATGAGGATGTTGACCAAAAATCAGGAGTTTTGACTGTATGTTGACCACAGTTGACTTTTTGACCAATACAACTGATTTTCAACCATCTGAGCAATTGTCTGAGGAAACTTGACTTGTAAGGCTTGAAACTTGACATGGAGAATCTTTGAAGCACATGAGGAGGCATGAAAACCATTGGAGGTGTTAGAAGTCCATCTGAATCTGAGAAATGCATAACCCTAGCTTGGGTTGATTGTATAGGGGAGTGTTCATCTGATCAACTCTTGAGGAATCCTTGAGCATGGATGTATGGAATGTCTTGAGATATATGAGGGCAAATTTTGGGGTATGACAGCTGCCCCTGTTCAATCTTCTTGTACTGGAAGGGATAGATTGGCATGCTTTGCCTTTCGTGACCTGGAGGTAGAAGATGATTGAACACTCGAGTACACCTGAAAATTTGCACTCGCGGTTGATGAGGATGCGGGAATGGGCTTACAGATGCCATTTGGAGAAATTGGAGACTTCGCTGGGGAATGAGTCGTACGCTAGACTCGAGACCGTTGTATAGGAGATGGGCTTAGGATGCCATCCGGAAGATCGATGTTGGGGAGTGAGCCGTACGCTAGGCTCCGTAGATACTTCTGAAAGGAGATGGGCTTAGGATGCCATCCGGAGGGAGTCATACGTTAGACTTCGTGTCCGTCTTTGAATGAAGTTATTGATTGGTATTGATTCTTTTAATCAAATATGCAGCATTCTGGAAGGCGGAGAAATGTTGATGAGTAGTCGGGGATGGGCTTAAGATGCCATCCAAGGCAACCGTGTCGTACGCTAGACTCTCGTAGTTGCTGTTGATAATAAGAAGGAGTCAGAATAGTTCTTCGTGTCGACTACTCTGGGGGGATAATAGTTGGCGAAATGTGGATATTTCCCTGTTGTGCATCGGGTGTTGATCCATTGCCTGCTATCGGAGGATAACTGGAGATCGTGCGGATAGGGTTTCCCGTCTGGCTTCGGGTATTAATCCTGGATCTGTTGTCGGAGGACAACGAGGTTGGTCGTTCGGATAGTTTTCCCGTCTGGGTTCGGGTATTAATCCTGGACCTGTCTGCGTCGGAAATGATTTTCACCTGCTTTAGAGAAAACAAGAGAAACTTTGATAGAATATTGTTAGTCTTATGCAAGGTATGATGCATGACGATGTGTATGAATTATGATTTTCATGAATAATGTATGCATGATAGATGTTGTGGTATTTCAAAACATATCCATCTTGAGGAAGATGGGAATATCCCGCTGGAGAATTTCTGACTTCTGCTTGGATGAGACGGATCGGAAACCTTGAGAAGGAATATAGCTTTGAATTCTCCGGTGCACTATCTGTCCAAGTCTCGAGCCTAGATACCGTTGTGGATGGGAGAGACTGAGGAACGTTCCGCCAAAGATCTTGTTTATAGACCCTGCTGGGGAGAATTCAGGAAGCGCTTCACTGGGATAGGTTAGGAGGCACCCTACCGGGAAATCTTGCGTATAGCTTGCTGAGGAGTAATTGGTAAACTGCCTGGAGGCCGGGTTGGAGGGATCTGGAGCCCGTCGGAATCTCTGGCTGGGGAATAAAGGATGTAAATTTCCTCCGATGCACTATCTGACCAAGTTTCGGGTCTAGATACTGACGCTGCTGGGAAAAAAGGCACTGTTGAAACGGATCCTGCGGAGGATGAATATCTCTGTTGGAGATAAAGCTGCTGATGATGATGAGATTAAACTATCTGGCCTAGCGGAAAGAAATTCTGTATTCTGATAGGGAGGATTTGTAGTGGGTGGTAACTCTGTGGGGATTGTACCCTGCGGGGGGAATGCATTGGTGACTTTCGTCGTCGTCTCAATTCCTGGAGCCTGTAGTAATTATCCTTGTTCATTCATTTTTCGTATGCTTGCGAACGAATTTTATTGTCGAATGCGTATAGTCATTCAGAGCAGACGTTTGGACTTTATGTAAACAACAACAAACAGAAAGGGGAAATAGGAAGAAACTTGCATTTATTTGAAAGGCGGCGTATGGCCAAGTAGTTCGTACAAGAGAAAAGGTAAAAGGCTATGCGGAAACAATCTCGTTAAGTTCCAACTATGCTAGTACTCATATATATCAACTATCTCATCTCCTTGCTGTCAGTAGAAAGTGATTGAATCGATCTTCGCCACTTGAACTTGAATGCTGATTGTAGTAGTCTGAAAATAGGTGATCTGGACGAGACATAGTCGTACGCTTGAATCCCTAACTTTGCCTAGACCGCCTTTCGGTTTTCTCCGGATACCTTTTGCCCAAGCCGCTTTTCGTGTTTTCGACTTGCGGGTGTACATGTTTTGCATATATCCTTAACTTTTCCCGAACCCTTTTGGTTCGCCAGATGCCTTTATTTTTGCCTAGGTTCGCCGACCTAGCGGGTCTCTTTATCGTAGTATTTTTGACTATGTCTGCGCTCATGGTGTGGGAAGTCTTCGTCATCCATGGTGCTAAGTATCATAGCTCCGCCGAGAATATCGTTTGACTACAAATGGTCCCTCATAGGTGGGAGTCCATTTGCCCCTGGGATCACCTTGTGGAAGAATGATGCGCTTGACTACTAAATCACCGACTTGGTAAACCCGGTGCTTGACCTTCTTGTTGAATGCTCTGATCATTCGCTTCTGATAAATTTGTCCATGGCAGATGGACGCTAGTCGTTTCTCATCGATCAAGTTAATCTGGTCAAGGCGTGTCTGTACCCAATCATCTTCGTCTAGCTCTGCGTCCTGGAGGACTCTGGTTGAGGGTATCTGAACCTCAATAGGTAGGACGGCTTCCATACCGTATACAAGAGAGAAAGGGTTGCCCGCTGATGTCCGATCAGAAAAGCGATAACCATGAAGAGCAAATGGTAGCATCTCATGCCAATCTTTGTAAGTCACCACATCTTCTCGTATAATCTTCTTAATGTTCTTGTTGGCGGCTTCCACGCGCCATTCATCTTAGGCCGATATGGAGAAGAGTTGTGATGCTTGATTTTGAAGCTGCGTAGTTCGGTGATCATTTTGTTGTTGAGATTAGAGCCATTATCCGTGATAATCCTTTCGGAGTGCCATACCGCAGATAAGATTATGTTTGATGAATCGAGCCACAACATTCTTGGTAATGATGCGAACGAGGTCGCTTCACCCACTTGGTGAAATAGTCAATTACCACAAGGATGAAGCGATGTCCATTGGAAGCGGTGGGCTTGATTTCTCCGATCATATCAATGCCCCACATTGCGAAGGCCAAGGAGTGTTAGAACATCGTGAGGTACCGAGGTACGTGCACTTTGTCTCGCATAACTCGACATTTGTGACAAGATCGAGCATAAGCGGTGACAATCGCTTCCATGGTGGACCAATAGTAACTGTTCTCAAAATCTTCTTAGCCATCGTATGTCCACCGGAGTGGGTACCAAATGCGCCGTCGTAACTCTTCCATGATACGACAGTTTCTCGTCTACATATGGTAAGCACAAATCGTGATTGCGCTTGTACAAGATGCCGTTGCTGAGGAAGAATTTGGATGCAAACCTTCTCACGAACTTCTTATCATTGACAGATGCCCCTGCGGGATATTCCTGAGTCTCAAGATACCTCTTCACGTCGTAGTACCAAGGTTTCTCTTCTATGTCGAGCTCATAACAATACGCTGGTTCTTCAAACTTCTCAATGATAATCAGGGGAGCCTCGTTGTCCCATCTGACCTTGAACATAGATGACATAGTAGCTAACGCGTCTGCCAACTGATTCTCTTCTCGTGGAATGTGATCAAAAGTAATCTCTTCGAAGTAGGGGATCAACCTCAGAACAAGCTCTCGATACGGAATGAGATTTGGATGTTTTGTATCCCACTCGCCCTTAATCTGACTGATCACTAAAGCTGAGTCTCCATATACTTGTAAGAACTTGATTCTTAAGTCAATAGCAACTTTAATACCCATGATGCACGCTCAGATTCGCCATGTTGTTGGTGCGGTTGAAACATAATCAAGGTGAAAGGCGATGTCCTCATAGGGATGTAATGATGGCGCCAATGCCATTGCCAAGTGCTTGAGGCTCCATCAAAGACCATGGTCCATCGGGATCCTTGTTCAGTCCTTCGTTCGCCCGGTTCTTCACAATCAAGAATTAGTAAAACATCTTCATCCGAAACTCGAATTGCATAGATCGATAGTCATCTACGGCGATGAGCCAAATGATCGGCTACCACACTTCCTTTGATCGCTTCGAGAAGTGTACTAGATATCATACTCGGTCAAGATCATTTGCCATCTTGCTATTCTTCGAGAGAGCGGTTTCTCAAAGATGTATTTTATCGGATCCATCTTAGAAATCAATAAGGTAGTATGAGTCAACATATCGTCTTAGTCGGCGAAAGCCCAAGTTAAAGCGTGCAAGTTTTCTCATGTGAGTATCTTGTTTCACACGGTAAACTTTTGCTAAGGTAGTATATTGCATGCTCTTTTCGACTGCACTCATGTTGCCCCAACACACACCCCATTGAGTTCTCTAACACAAGTACATGATAAGAGGTCTTCCTTGGTAGGCGGCATCGTGGATAGGAGGATTCAGAGGTACTCCTTGATTTTGTCGAAAGCGATCGGCAATCGTCATTCCATTCTACCACTTGATCTTTCTTCAAGAATTGAAGATTGGCTCACAAGTAGCGCTAGGTGTGCAATGAATCGCAATGTAATTCAAACGGCCCAAGAAACCTCTAACTTCCTTCTCGGTACGGGGAGCTGGCATTTCTTGAATCGCTTTAACCTTGGCGGGATCAACTTCAATACCTTTACCACTGACAACAAGCCCTAGGAGTTTACCGGATCTAACTCCAAAAGTGCACTTGTTAGGATTAAGTCTCAGTCTGTACTTCTTCAATCTGTCGAATAGTTTCTGCAAGTGATTAAGATGTTCTTCCGTCATGCGGATCGAGCTATCATGTCGCCGACGTAGACCTCTATCTCGTGATGAATCATGTCATGAAACAATGTTACCATAGCATCGATAAGTGGCGCTGCGTTCTTCAAATCAATGGCATAACCTTGTAATGAAAGTACCCACTATGTAATAAAAGTAGTCTTCCATGTCCCGGAGCCATTTGATCCGATTGTAACCGGAGAAACCATCCATGAAGGAGAAAACCTTATGCTGAGCGGTGTTGTCAACCGTAACATCAATATGAGGAAGTGGGAAATCGTTTTCGGACTTGCTTTGTTCGATCTCGTAATCCACACACATTCGTATTTACCATCCTTCTTAGGTACGGAACCACATTTGCAAACCCACTCGATACGAGGTAACGGCTAAGAAACCGGCGTTGAACTGCTTTCACAACTTCACTTTGATTTTCTCGACATCTCGTGACGCATTTAACCTTCGCTTCACCGAGAAAACCTTCTTTGTCGGTAATCGTGTACCACGATATCAATGTCTAAACCTGGCATGTCTTCGTATGACCAAGCAAAAACCTCAATGTAGTCTCGTAGCATCTGAACCAGCCTCTCTTTAACACTGTTCTCAAGACCCGCTCCTATCTTGATCTCTTTTCTGTCTTCGTTAGTACCCAAATTCACAACCTCAACTTGCTCTTCATGCGGTCAGATAACTCGATCTTCTTGCGTAGTAAATCGACAAGTTCTCCGGCACTTCACAATCTTCCTCACTTTCGTCTTCGGCTTGGTAGATCGGATTATCGAAGTCATATTTAGCACTAGCATAGTTGTTATTAACGAGATTCGGAGTGATTCTGCAGTGTATCATGTGGGTGTGTGTAAGAACACATAGCCTTTGGAAGGGGTGATAAAAGTAAAAGAAAGAAAAACACAATTGAATGCAAAAGTCCAACGAATTTATTGAATGAAAATACGCAAACGACAAAAATAAAAACCCTCGCAAACGAGCCAAAATGCCCCGGGCAAGGCACCAGGCTTTAGAGTTTATTGTTCAAAACATAGAAAATACGAAAAGCAAACAAGACAAAAATAATTACTCCTGACTAAAGGAGATTGGTATGACGTCTTCAGTCTTCCAATTGCTGAGTCCGTTGTCGGGAGTTGGGAAGATCCAATTACTGATGTCGAAGTCGTTGTCGCCGTCTTCTATAGCATGGATCCACACTCGCCGATGCGGAAGGAAGTTGGCCGGCACGTTCGTGGCGTATCATCTTCTGACCTTTGATAGTGAAGCCTAAACCAGTCTTGTCAAATTTGAAAAGAAGATCAGGGAGCTGACCCCAAATAGCACTACCACCTTCTTCAACTGCAGCTTGAGCATCTTTCAGCGAGGCCATTCTAGGAGGAGCTTGTGTAACTTCAGGAGTAACAGGAGAGTCAACAGGCATGACTCTGGGGACTGTTTCAAAAGCTTGATAGGGAGTCTCAAAGAATTCACCTTCCATCTCGAGATAACGGAAAGGCTGTAGATGACTGACCATATATTCTTCTTCACCACACACTGTAACAACCTTCCCTTTCACCGGGTACTTCACCTTGCAAGGTAGAGGTAATAACGCCCCCATGTATCCAAGGGCGCCCAAGTAGGCAAGAGGTTTGACGGATGTCCATCACAAAGAAAGTAGAGTCAAAAGTCGGGAACCGACTTTGGCGTAGTGAGCTTCCAAGCATCGCTCGCTTAGAACCATCAAAAGCTCGCACGATAATGTCACGGGTCTCGTAACCAACCCTTCGACATCAAGGCGATCAAAAGCGCTTGTAGGATGTTCAGAGCGTAACCGGTATCCACCAAAACATGAGATAATGTAGTGCCCTTGCATTCCACAGACGTGCAAGGCTTTGTTGTGTTCTTTCCGGCAGTCAGAATCAAGATCGAGAAGCCTAGGCCGTTGTTGGCGCCCAGCTAGCAATACAAACTTCGAAGTGGTCAGTAGTGTCTTGCGGTACATGAGCATTCTTCAAATTTCACCAAGCATTGGCATGGGCCTCGAGCACAAGAGCGAGCAAGCATGGAGATCTTGGACGAGTCCGTCCCAACTGCTCCACAACATTGTAGTCACTTTTCTTGATAATCTTCGAATTTCCTCCATTTCTTGTTTGAGGTGTCCTCAAGAACTTCCTTTGGCACTTCGGTTGAGCGGGATGAGTCACCGGTTCTTCCCTCAGGGGATGTTGGTTGAGTAATGGAATCGCGTGAGTCGCAGTGTCTTTGGAGGGGAGATATCTGGAGAGAATACCCTTCCGGTTCGGGTCACCTTACTTGATCCGGTGATGTTGTCAATGTCAAGAATGGTAGCTTCAACAGTAAGGTCTTCAATGGTCAGAGGGTCTTGCTTGACGCCATGATAGTAAACATCGGCTCCATAATTCCAAGGGATAGCCTTGTCAGAGGAATATGGAACTGCCCTTGGAGAAGTGATAATGAGAGGTGCCACTCTAGGCATAGGATCAGCAGAGGAAATCCTTATGGTGTTAACATCAGCATAGTCTTCTGGGAACTCGTCGCCCCATCCGGTTGCCTTAACATCTTCAATAGGAATCTTGTAGCTCTCAGGAACAGAGTATTTCACCATGTAATCATACTTTCCACTTGGCTGCCCCAAGGTATCCCATACAGATGGTTCAGTTTCATTTGCGTTGTCGATCTTCAGCTTAGACATATCTTCACATAGCTTCTGCACAGGTGGTTTCAGGAATAGTATCTCACGGTTATCCATCATGCACTGGACGCGTCTTCTCAACCAAGCACAACCATCGGGCGCAGACGGGCACCAACGACAATTCTCTGGGCATCCTGGATTGGTACCGGCTTGCAGCAAGTTCTTCTTAACAGTCATCAAAGGAATGGTCAAGTCATCTATGTTGAAAACATAAGTATCGTCGCCAACAGCATTGGAACTCTTGTCATGGTTGGGCATAGGAGCGTTGATCACGTTTGGAGTCTCAACAGGAGGATCAAACTCAATCTGCTTAGCTTCAATCATATCTTGAATCTTGTTCTTGAGCCCAACAGCTTGTCGTTGTCGTGCACGGCTATTGGAATGGTAAGCACACTTAGCATTAGGATTGTATTTCGGAGAGGAAGTGTTGACATTCTGAGGAGGATCCCTCAAGGTAATCAACTCTGCTTTCAACATGTGTTGCAAAGCTTGCGACAACGGCATGTTGATCTTCAGAACTGCCTCGTGGCGCGTTACTGCTCGCGTTGTCTCACGAGGTTGTACAAGTAGGATGGAGATCACAACCGCCTCACGATTGAGCGCGGTCGGTCTTGGCTCGGCTTTTCTGACCATACACAGCATTAGCTTCTTTCTTACCACCAAACGATTTCTTCGCAGCATTTGATGACGACTCTACATGAATCTTTCCACTCTTGATACCAGCTTCGATACGTCATGTCAATATCGGTGAATCCGGCTGAAGAGTTTCCAATCAGATGATTAAAGAATGGACCTGACAGTGTTCCCATAAACATATCAACCAGCTCCCTATTGGACAAGGGTGGTTGAACTCTGCCTGCTAAATCTCTCCATTTCTGAGCATACTCTTTGAACTTTTCGTCACGACCCATAGACATGCTTTGTAGTTGCATGCAGTGGGTGTCAATTCAAGATTGTACTTATCTTCAGAAAGCATCGGCGGATCACTCCATGTACGGATACGGTCATTCTCTAGCTGATAATACCACTCCAACTGAGTTCCGGACAAACTCTCTTGAAAATAATGCATCCACAACTTTCTGTCATCAGTGTGGGGATTGATCTTCTAGACATAGGACTTCAAATGCAGCTTCGGACAAGAAATGCCATCATACTTGGCAAAATTAGGAACTTTGAACTTAGGGGGAATCACAACACCAGGAACAAGACTCAGATCATCAAAATTCAGCCCGGACATTTTCAAATTTTCCACAGCGTTCAGACGGTCTTCGAGTTGCTTGTACTTGTCATCTTCACGAGTATCGGGTCATCATCATAGTGGTCTTCTCTCTCTCCTTCGCAGCTCACCGGTTGCCTTCACCATCACCCTTGTTACTCCCTTCATTCTTGACACTGTTGTCAGAGTACTCAACCCGACTGACCCTTTTAAGACCGCCTTTGTAGCGTCTGCCCATGTTGAGTAGACCCACAACCTTCTTCTTTCCGTTGACGAGCTTCTTCAGATCTTCTTGGCCTTGGATCAAGCTAGTGAACATTTGCTGAAACTGAGCATTCTGAACCTGGAGATCTTTGACAGTCTGTTCGAGAGCCATTGCTGCTAAAATAAATAGCAAGAGGATGAGAAAACCAATCTCCAATGTACCTGTGATGCAATGTTATGCTATGCTATGCGATGTTTATGCGAATGCGATGCAATGTTTTCAAGGACCTCTAGGATTTAAATTTGTTAAACAAGCAATGAACAAACAAATATTAATTCTCTTTTTATTCTCTTCTTTTTTCTTTTTTAAGTACAAAAGATAGTTCAAAACAATAAAAAGAAAACAAAATATAAAGCTTCTAGGTCTCCCATGGGCGCTTCCTCTTGGTGCCGAGATAGGTGTTGATGTTGCGCTCCTCGTGAAGTAGCTTGGTCAACTCTAGCACTTTCTTCTCACTTGCATAACACTGAGCTTCAAAGGTATCTCTCTTCTTAAGTGAATCTGTGATCTCTTCAAGTCTTCAAATCAGTAGGCATGTCGGGATGGAGAATAGTATAGGTACGCCACCTATAGCAACAGTTCCATGATTACGTGTACAACAGCGTGAATGGCATCATGAGGTTTTGAGCTGAGCTCGCACCCATTTGAGGTAAGGCTCCCAAGGAATGGGATTTTGGTGCCCCAAAGTCTTGGTATCGCCTTCTTTACCATGCCCCAGCGTGTATGAACCTTCGCCGGTAATTCGAGATCGTGATTGTAGTCGAACACAATGTCTTGGAGAAGCATATCATGTGGACCATCTCTTCGAGCAAAACCAAACCGACGTAGAGCTAGAGAAGGGTTGTAGTAATACCTCCCTTATACCAAGAAGTGGTACATTAGGGAATTCTCCACAACGCCAATGAATGTGAAGTCTTTTGAGAGAAAAGACTCCAACGGATATCCGAATGAGAGAGTGACATTAACCTTGAGACCATCTCAACCTTTGTTCGTTCTTCAAAACTGATGGAGGAAGGTGCGAAATAAACCACCTGGAAAGTAACGGTATGCAACACATGAGAGTGCCTTGTCTTTTAGTAGTACGAGTGTGGAGAGAATGTAGGATGTCTCCAAGTAAAGTAGGCACTGGATTGCGGGTAAGGAATAACTTGATGGCGTTGACATCTATGAATTGATCCGAGTTAGGGAATAGAACCAAACCATAAATTAGCAAGGCCACAATGTTTTCAAATGCATGGAAACTCATAACCTTGAGGAATTCTCGAGCTTTCTTAATTAGGAACTTAGAAAGTAAACCCTTAACTCCGCTTCTAGTTTCCCAATTGGCTTCAATGTCTGAGCGCTTAAGATGTAAGGCGGATGCAATGTCTTCGTACTTAGGAACCTTTTCCAAACCGGTGAATGGCATTTGGTCAAGAATAGGTATCCCAAGTAGCTTAGAGAACTCTTCTAAGGTAGGAACCAACTGGTAGTCTGGAAATGTGAAGCAATGGTGCTTCGGATCAAAGAACTGGAATAGGACGTGCATCATATCTTCTTCAAAACCGGAGATAACCAAATCAAGTAGATAACCATGTCTTTTGATGAACTGAGCATGGTCGGGGATTTCTGAAACCAATTCTTTGAGTTGAGAAGGTATACCCATGAAGTTGATTCGGATAGTCTTTCTAGAAGCCATAACACCTACAAAACAGAGCAAAGATAAATCCCTAGGTCCTTGAAATGGTTAGATATGATATGCAATGCAGATGATGTCATGATGTCATTTTTAGCACACACAAACAAGTCACACAATGAGCCTATGGTTTAAGGCTTGCATGAGGTTTAGGTGATTACCCCACCAAAAGTTTGAGTTGGTTCATCCTGTCCTATAATAGTAACCGGGTTCTAGGAATCTCACATCATTGATCTTTCTCGTAGGCGCTTATTTCAATGCGACTACCAAGTGGTCGATCGAAAATGTCCCAAAAGTCTGATCTCAATGAGCGTAGCATCGAGTATCAACCAACCTCGGTCTACACCAAAGTCGGCCATCTCACTACCTTCTAATGGCCAAGATGGGTCAATTAAGGTTCTAAAAGTTTAGTTAGCGCTTGATGACACCACGCAGAAGCCAAATACTATCCTCAACTTGGAAATGAGGAGCATCGGGACAACCAAAGTGTCACGCTAACGTAGCCATCATATTGACCGTTAAGTTATACGTCTAGCGGTCGCAATGATCTAATGCCACTTACCTAAAAGGAAACCCGGATCCGGGTGTAGGATCCCCCAACAAAATAATACCCAAGCAACCCTTAAAAGTAAAGCAAGCAAATCAAACAGAAAGCAATAAAAGTTATCTAGAAATCCTTAAGGCAATTCTCTCTTTAGGGTGTATCCCCGGCAGAGTCGCCAGTTCTGTAATACGGTGAACTGACTTTTTAGGATTTTTTGTATCCAAATGTGCGGATAGCAAGAGTCGCCACCGACTTTTATTTTTATCCAATTAAGGGAAGGTAAAAGTACAGAAAAAGACCTTCGTTAGATTCTGAGTACGGGAGAATGGTTATGAAAAGGGAAGGTATTAGCACCCCTTTCCATCCGTAGTTATCTACGGGCTCTTAGTTGCTTTATAGATCACTTTGAAAATTTTGTGCTTTCTGTGTGTTTGAAAGATGTTTTGAAAAGGCATTTCGCTTTGACTTTGTAATGATTCATGTGGGAATGTATACAAAGTGTTCGGAAATGTTTCGTTTTGAAAAAGAGTTTTTGAACTTTGAAAAAAGTGTGAGGTGTGAAAAGTATTTTGATAGAGCAAGCAACTAGGAGACTTATTACCCACTCAGAACTTGGTCGTTTTCGTATTTCTACATTCCTTTAGAATAGCGCTAGCCATACCATTAGTTAGTAGGTAGCTCCATTCGTTGGATGTAAGCGGGACATTCGAAGGGACATCGTATGGTCATAGAAGGCAACTTGTAGGAAGTATCCTAGCACATTCGAAGGGACTATCATCATTTTTCGTAGGCGACAATCGAGGGTCAAGATCATGTAATCGGAGGCGACATCGTGGGTCTTATGATCTTTGTATCGAAGGGACTATGATGATTTGTTTTGAAGGCAACGGTGCTAGAATACCTCTACGTTCGAGGGACATGACCATTGTTTGAATCGAAAGGCAACGAGAGAGAATTACCCTAAGGGGTGCATGTGTGAAAGAGTGTGTTAATTTCAGATATATTATCTTGAAAATTAGAGTGAGCTAAATTCAATTTTATCTTGCCATACACGCCTAATTACTAGCAATTGAATAGGGTGCGGAAAGTAAAATGCGGAATGTAAAGTGCGGAAAGGTAAACCTACGCTATTACATGGCTTTGGGGCAGATACATAATTTAAAATGCGGAAAATAAAAGCCCTAATTAAACTATTACATCCCATGAGCAGTTACATTATTGGAAAAAATAAATCAGTAAAAGAACCCGTCTGAATCGGAGCAACCTGTGAAAAGATGAGAAAATCGGAAAATACGAGATGAATTGAACAAGAGGAAAAATGTTAGAAAAATGCAAATTTTAATATGAGAAAATTATGCCATGCTGGAAATAAGATAAATAAGTTAAGATAATTTTTTTGGAATTTTTGGAGAAGATTTAATAATTAAAATGCAATTTATAATGTTTTAAATGCTAAAATAAAAATAAAATAAATATGCATGCAAAAATTATATTTTTTAATTTTATAAATTAAATAACGATTTTATAAAACTACTGTAAAAAGAAAAATATTTTTTTTGAGGTTTTTTAATGCAGAATAAAAAATATAGAAAAGAATTAAAATATGATGAAAATATTAAATAAATATGAAAATATGAAAGAAAAACATGAGTTTTGTAAAGGAAAACCAAAATTGGTCTCAGTGTGGTTCGAACTCACGCCCTGGACTTCAAACTTCCAGATCCAATGCGCTGACCAACTGAGCTACGTTGCATTTGTGTTTGAAAACGGAGTTAGTGGACTTTCACACGCGTCACCTCCTGACTTGCTTCTTCACCGCGGGAGACTTCGTCTTCTTCGTTTGAAATATCTGAAGCTAGCGTCGGCCATTGTCCGTCACTAAGGTCCCTGGCAAATTCAAAAAATCAAGCAAACGTAATATAAATGATATCTAAGACCATGGTTCAATTCCTCAGGTCCTTCCGAATTCAATTTTGTAGGTCTTGTTGGCCAATTTTTCCTATTAAGTGAAACCCTAATTCTTCCACAGAAACCCTAATCATGGCATAACACGATTCAGGCCGTGAAAATCCAATTGGCTTGCCCAGAAAGCTTGCAAATAACTCACTAAACACAAAAACAACAACAAATCATGTTAATAATGCATGAATGACAAAACACGATTTCAAAATTTTCAAGAACAAACTGATTTCGGATTTGGCAATTCTGGATGATTTTGAATGAAGTAAAGGTCTGGATCGATTCAGTGGATGGCAAGGAATGTATTTGGATACTCAAAACCACTTGAAACAAGCTGAATCAATGACTGCCAGTTGCTTGAAGGTCACGAATTTTTTGAGTTTGGAACTAGGGTTCTGGAGCAATTTTTCTGTTCTCTCTTGATTGATATGCATTGTGTATATATACTGGATGGATTTGAGACTGATTTTGGAAAGAATTAATCAACATTGAATGGAAATCAAATTTGATTTTTTCATGAAAATCAAATTTTCAAAACTTGATCAATTTCAATCCAATCTTGCCAAATTTGATATAATTTTGTAATTGCTGGCATTTATGAGTTGATTGGATCACAAGAAAGCAAATAAAATCAATCTTCCAATTAATTTTGATTTTATAATTTATTTTAAGATTTAATTTGTATTTAAATGAATAAATTCCAAATTAAATAGAAAAATAAACCAAAAATTCGTGGCATTGGGCTTGGATATTCCTAATTGCATGAGGAACAAGTTAGGATGAAGAAAAAATAGGCCCATTTGCAAAAGATTTGATTTTTTGAAGTAACTCTCTTTGTGCATTCTTTCAAAATTCCCCAACTTGTGAATGGTGTAACTTGCTCAATTTTCCACATCTTTGAGAGTTCTTAGACTTTTTGGAAAGCTTTAAGAGTCCTCTAACCAATGTCTTTGGTTTCACTTCAATTGGAGTTACCATGCTCAATATATGTTCAAAACAAAAAGTTGACTTTTTGTTGACTTTGAAAAGGACCTGTAATGTTTTGAGCTATACCTCTCAAATGAAGCATTTTTTGGACATTCTTGTGAGACATGAAGTTGTAGAGAATTGAATTTCCTTCAAAACAAGAGGTGGTGGAAAAATTTCTGAGAAAGTATGAGAAAGTTATGCTCAGTCAAAGTTCAGTTGACTTTTCACCTAGAAACCCTAATTTAGAAAGTTTGACTTTTGAGCAAATCTTGAGTTTTCTTGATGAATCATGATCAACCCTTGATCAAATGATGAATGTAACTTCAAAATGAGGATGTTGACCAAAAATCAGGAGTTTTGACTGTATGTTGACCACAGTTGACTTTTTGACCAATACAACTGATGTTCAACCATCTGAGCAATTGTCTGAGGAAACTTGACTTGTAAGGCTTGAAACTTGACATGGAGAATCTTTGAAGCACATGAGGAGGCATGAAAACCATTGGAGGTGTTAGAAGTCCATCTGAATCTGAGAAATGCATAACCCTAGCTTGGGTTGATTGTATAGGGGAGTGTTCATCTGATCAACTCTTGAGGAATCCTTGAGCATGGATGTATGGAATGTCTTGAGATATATGAGGGCAAATTTTGGGGTATGACACTACTGAAGGCCTGAGGCTAAAGTTAGAGAAAGTCCAGATCACAACGCCAGTTCTTCCCCAGAAAGAAATATGGGATACCTTGGGGGAGCCCAGCGGAAAGTTTGATTACCTGGTGAAGTATTCCGCTCCAGAAAGTTCAAAAACCCCAATCGAAGATATCAAACCTACAGGATGGGGAGATGCTGACATAAAAGGGGAAGATGTGGATGTTAACATGGTGAATATAGAGAGACCTCGTGCCGAAATGGAGGAAATGGAAAGGTATTTAGAGAAATAAAAATACAAGATGGAGGACAGTTATGCTAGGGATACCAGTCTCAAGGATTACCTTACGCTGTGCCACAAAGAAAATGTTGTAATGACGCTATGTCCCAGATGCAACATCATTTGTAATCAGAGAATTGCTGCAGACTTCGAAAGAAGACAAAGGGCACGAACTGGCATCAACTGGCGCCAGGATAACCAGCTATTCAGATGCTACCCTAAGGCTGGAGAAAGTTTATTGGGGTTTTTAGTTCGTTGCCATAAAGGGGCAACCAAATGCTTAGTGTGTCCAAGGTGTTCTGCAGTCTATGATCGGAAAGTGGCTGAAACCTTCGAAACGGTTCCTTTTGCCCCATGCTGGAACCACAAAGAAACTGGTCAGATGGGCCAACTTTTCGAGAGTACCTACACCCAACGAAGGCCTGACAACCCTTATCCTAAAGGCACTCGAAGGGTAACATTCAAAGTTCCTGCTGAGGTACCAACAAACAAGTGGCTACAAGTTAGGGCTGACAAGGGGAAAGACAAGTGGAGGAACAATGGACGAAATGCACGTCATGCCATGGCGTACAGAAGGCAATTCAGTATAGCAAAAAGAGAAGAAATGAGGTTAGAAAACTACAAAGGAAAGAATCCTATGTCAAGATCACAATGGCGCAGGTAGTAAAGGGTTCGAAAAGCTGAGAGAGGAGCTATGTTAGACAAAGGAGTGGCTTCGAGCAAGAATAGAGAGGAATCAAGTACCAACAAACCTACACCAAACAATCAACCTGGGGGCAAACCCCCAGTTAGCAGGAGACTTTTCTCTGAAGCAAAGCAAGACGAATCGAAGGAATATATGTCAGGTCCAGAGGAAGATGAAGATATGTTAACTGACAATTTCGAATCAGAAGGGGAACCTTCACTCAACATCAACTGCAACGTAGTGTCTGTGCTACCTTGTGAATTTGGACAAGGGACTGAAGTCGGAGAGCACGAGGAGGATGATGCAATAG
This sequence comes from Vicia sativa, assembly GCA_021764765.1. NCBI lineage: Eukaryota > Viridiplantae > Streptophyta > Magnoliopsida > Fabales > Fabaceae > Vicia > Vicia sativa. The sequence goes on along the minus strand of CM038796.1, from coordinate 255,067,052 downwards.
ATCTGATTAAGCATAGGCCAGTGTGCTATTACGTGATGGATAATGGAGCTGTCGAAGACCAGAATGCCTTCTTCGAGCACCCAGAACTAGCTATGCAAAATCATCTGAAGCCACTGTTCATTCGAGCAAAAGTTGGTACACATGGCGTAAACAAAGTCTTGGTGGATGGAGGCGCTGCAGTGAACTTGATGCCCCATTTCATGCTGAAGAAGTTAGGAATACAGGATGTCGACATCAAACCACACAATATGGTACTATCGAACTATGAGGAAAAAGTAGGCCAGACATTGGGGGTGATCCAAGTGGATTTGACAGTGGGATCTAGCTGCAGACCCACTATGTTCATGGTGATCGAAGCTAAGGCCAACTACAACTTGTTGTTGGGCAGAGAATGAATCCATGGCGTTGGAGCAGTTTCTTCGTCGATGCATCAGAGGTTAGTATTATGGAGAGAGAGGATGGTATCAGTGAGAACATCAAGCGGATCAGCTAACTTTATGAAGAATCAACTTAGTCAATAAGAGAAACTATGACAAACAATAAGCCGCAAATTGCTCATGTACCTCAAAGTGTCGAGAACAATGGAAACCTTGAACAAAAGATATGGTAAACGGCCCTTGATGATCGAATAGTCGATAGGCTAGATGCCATCTATGATAAAGAACCCTTAGGCTTCGAGAAGGACCCCACAGACTCAAGTGCTAAAATGTTGGCGCAGGATCCACTCGAAGAAGTGAATTTGGGGGATGAAAACACAAAAAGAATAACTTACGTGAGCGCAAGACTCAATCCAAGCCTCAAGCAGGAAGTGATCGAAGTTCTCAAGAAAAACAAAGATTGCTTCGCATGGGACTATGATGAAATGCCTGGTTTGAAGAGGGAGTTAGTGGAACACAGGCTTCCAATCAAGGATGGCAAGAAACCCATCAAGCAAACTCCTAGAAGATTCGCACCAGCGGTTCTCACAAAGATTAAAGCTGAAATCGAAAGGTTGCTGCGCTGCAGATTCATCAGAACCACAAGGTATGTCGAATGGTTAGCAAATATAGTACCTGTTATTAAGAAAAATGGCTCTCTGAGAATTTGCATAGATTTTAGGGATTTAAATACTGCTACCCCCAAAGATGAGTACTCCATGCCTGTGGCAGAAATGCTAATAGACTCTGCTGCAGGATTCGAATATTTAAGTATGTTAGATGGATACTCTGGGTATAACCAGATCTTTATTGCCGAGGAAGATGTTGCTAAGACAACATTTCGTTGTCCAGGAGCCTTAGGCACCTACGAATGGGTGGTAATGCCTTTTGGTTTAAAAAATGCTGGAGCAACCTATCAAAGGGCAATGAATTCAATCTTTCATGATTTCATTGAGACTTTTATGCAGGTGTATATTGATGATATAGTCATCAAATCAGTATCTGCAGAAACTCATTTGCATCATTTGAGCCAATCATTCGAAAGAATGAGAAAACATGGCTTAAAAATGAACCCCCTTAAGTGTGCATTTTTCGTGCAGGCTGGAGACTTTCTTGGTTTTGTGGTTCATAAGAAAGGTATCGAGATCAACCAAAACAAGACCAAAGCCATTATGGAGACGAAAGCACCTACATCAAAAAAGGAGTTGCAATCTTTGCTAGGGAAGATTAACTTTTTAAGAAGGTTCATTTCGAATCTAAGTGGAAGAACCCAGGCTTTCTCTCCGTTACTTCGTTTGAAGCAAGGCCAAGCCTTCGAGTGGGACGAAGCATATCAGGAGGCATTTGACAATATAAAAAGATATCTCACTCAGCCTCCTATCTTGTCTCCACCTTCATGGGGAAAGCCCATGAGATTGTACATATCCGCCTCTGAAGTTACCATAGGTAGTATGTTAGCACAAGAAGATAGCAATGGCGTCGAAAGAGCCATATACTATTTAAGTAGGGTGTTAAATGATGCAGAAACTAGATATAGCAACATAGAAAAGCTATGTCTTTGTTTATATTTTTCTTGTATGAAACTTAAGTATTATATAAAGCCTGTTGATGTTTATGTTTCATCTCATTTCGATGTTATCAAACACATACTTTCAAAACCAATAATGCATAGCAGAGTTGGGAAATGGGCTTTGGCCTTAACAGAATATTCTTTGACTTTCATGCCTTTAAGAGCTGTGAAAGGTCAAGTAATTTCTGATTTCATTGTTGATCATTCACTGGTCGAAGAGACTGTCATGAGTTATGTTGAAATACAACCTTGGAAATTATACTTTGATGGTTCAACCCATAAAGATGGTAGTGGTGCTGAGTACGAAGCGCTTATTGTTGGACTTGAAGCTTTGTTGGAATTGGGGGCAGCTAGAGTCGAAATTAAAGGAGATTCGGAGTTAGTGGTCAAACAAATAACAAAGGAATACAAATGCATAAAGGACATTCTGATGACATACTTCATCATAGTTAACAGGCTACTCAAAAAATTCGAATACATGGATATTAAACATATACCGAGAATAGAAAATCAAGAAGCAAATGACCTAGCACAGTTGGCTTCAGGGTATAAAGTTTCTACCAAAAACTTTGAAGATTTGATTGAATTAAGAGGAAGGGTTATGGCTACTAGACTCATACCATCAGATTTAGAAAATATAAAGTTAGGTTGCGCTGACGAGCAGGGGTTCGAAGTACTAGCCATAGACACCTTATCAGATGCAGATTGGCGAAGTCCAATTGTGAGTTATTTAAAAAATCCAACATTTAATGTTGATAGGAAGATAAAATATAGAGCATTGTCATATGTCCTCATGGGAAACGAATTGTTCAAGAAAACCCATGAAGGCGTATTATTGAAGTGCCTAGGAGAAGGTGATGCATACTTAGCATTATCAGAGGTCCATAATGGGGCATGTGGGGCACATCAAGCAGGCCATAAGATGAAATAGTTGTTATTCCGATATGGTATGTATTGGCCCAGCATGCTCAAAGATTGTATAGATTTTGCTAAAGGGTGTGAAGAATGCCAGAAACATGTAGGAATTCAGCATGCTCCTGCAAGTGAGTTACATTCGATCATTAAACCATGGCCCTTTAGAGGATGGGCATTAGATTTAATAGGAGAAATCAATCCTGCTTCGTCTAAAGGACATAAATATATCTTGGTAGGAATTGATTATTTTACTAAGTGGATCGAAGCAATACCACTAATAGTTGCTGATCAAGAGGCTATTATTGAGTTCATACAGAAACAGATAATCTATAGGTTCGGATTACCAGAGAGTATAACCACAGACCAAGATTCTGTGTTCACTGGTAGAAAAATGCAGGAATTTGCTCAAGAGATGGGGTTTAGATTATTAACATCAACACCATATTATGCTCAAGCAAATGGTCAGGTCGAAGCAGCAAATAAAGTGATAATAGGTTTGATTAAAAAACATGTTGGTAAAAAGCCAAAGAATTGGCATAAGACTTTAGATCAAATACTATGGGCTTGTAGAACATCTCCTAAGGAAGCTACTAACACCACGCCTTTCCAACTAACATTTGGCCATGATGCAGTTTTACCAGTGGAAATTCACCTACAATCAGTTCGAATTCAAAGGCAAAATGAGATCCCATCTGCATTATATTGGGAGATGATGATGAATGAGTTAGTTGAGTTAGACGAAGTTAGACTGCATGCTTTGGAAATCCTAATGAGGCAAAAGGAAAGAGTAGCCAGGGCATATAACAAAAGGGTGAAAGGTAAAACATTCATTGTTAATGATTTAGTCTGGAAAGTCATATTGCCCATGGACAAGAAGAATAAAACATTAGGTAAATGGTCGCCTCATTGGGAAGGACCTTTTCGAATACTAAAGATATTCTCAAACAATGCGTATGAAATCAAGAGTTAGCCGATGACAAACGAATCTTAAAGGTTAATGCAAAATATTTGAAAAAATATAGGCCTCGCCTGCAGGAGATTCGAATAATAACAACATAGTCGAAATATTATAAGAAATGCCAAAATGGTATCATACATTGCCAAAATGGCGTTGTTCAGATATTACAAACCAAGATTCAAAATTAATTAAATAAACAAAGATTTAAAAATATGCATTATTTCCCAATCTTTCAAAAGTGCTTCGAAAGGACTCAAGCCTTTGTTGGGTGAAACGTCTTGCTCCTTCTAGGGTAGCCACTTCTCCTTTGAGTTGCTCTGTTGCTTCCATTTCAGAAAGGCCTTTGTTGAGAAGTTCTTCGAATTGGTTCCCAACAGTGTCAGTTTCGTACGCCAATTGCTGTTGTTGAGCCTCTTTAACTTTTCGTTGGAGTTCTTGAATTTGTCCTTCCCAAAGGAGAATAGACCGAGCTCGAACTTCATAGTCAGTCTTAGCCTGTTTTAAATGCATTGCTTGGTCTTCAGCTTCTTTAGAAAGCTTTGAAGCATGCTCATAAGCAACATCCATGGCATTTCGCTTCTCTTGGACTTTAGCAGCAGCGAATTCGTCCTGTAAGAGACATCCAGTCACATTATCCAACAATGCTTGAAGATCAAACAATATAGTACTGACTGGCAAGGAGCAAGTTGCGAGGTTAACTTGATTGAGAAGTTCCTTCATGGCATAGCAAGCAGTACTATCCTTTTTGAGAACTTCGAACAAGTCTACATCAAGGATTGTTTTCCTGACTTTGTGAAGGAGTATAACTCTGGCATTCGGGGACAATGTGTTGTCAGTCGAACTAGTGCCAGCCCTTGTGAAAGGGATGTCTCTTTGGGCTAATTTAGCTTTCATGTACTCAATTGGGTCATTTTGTTTCAGAAGAGCTAGTTCCTCTTCAGTCAGTTGAGATTGAGAAGTTTGGGGAACCTCCATTGCCAAAGGAGTCACGTCCATTTCGACCTCCATAGGCTCATTAGTCTTATCACCATCATCTTCATCTTTGTCTTGCTCATTGTTTTCTCCTTCGTCAACCAGATCCACCACTTTGATAGTATTGGTCTCGCTGCTATTAGCATCAAACTCCGTTCCATCAGCCGAATCGCTTTGGGTTTCGTCTTCCTCAGATCCTTCTTCTGCAGATTCTTCACTCTCTTGAGGAGAATCAGGCTTGCCCTTTTCAGCGTGAGTGATCTTTGGACTCTCTTGAAGGGTTTCGAGAGGAGATTTCAGAAGGGAAGTTGTTGGTGGATTTTCTGTAGACTTATGAGGCGATTCTTCATTTGTCTCTTTCAAAGGAGAGGAAGTGCCTTGATCATCTTGTGCCTCCGAAGCCCCGGTCGGAACCACCATGTTGGAAGATCCTTTGTTTTGCACAAGGTTGCTGGAGTCCCCATGGGGAGAGGAAGTGATTGGAGCAACAGTTCCTGTTGGAGGAGTTGAAATAGTGGGATTTGGGTTCGAAGTATCCTACAGAAACAAAGAAAATTAAGAATATGTACTAAGGTATGAATAACTATTTTGTTAGGAATTCGAATTTAATTTACCTGTGGATGATCAGAGGAAAGGTTGCTATCAATATGTTCCAACATTACGTTGGAGGTCGAAGGTGGAATTTTGGATGTTGTTGAGGGATCAACATCTCTGGAATCAAGTCCAGAAATGCTAGTAGGTTCAGGGCCTTTAGAGGTTTCCTTCCTTTGCTTCTTCTTGGAAGCTGTTGGGGAATTTCCACCAGTTTTGGGATTCTTTCTAGTGGTGTTTTGTTTCCTTTTCTTAGGAGTAGTTGGTGGAAGTTTGCTAGTCTGAAAAGGTTTAGACATGAGTTAGATCTAAATCATAAACTTCAGTTTATTCGAAACATCAGGGTTGGTTGATTACCTTTGGAGGTGGAACGTTTGCTGTTGTTGGTGTTGTTGTTGTTGTTGGTATTTCCAGGGGTACATCATCACTAATTTCGACAGTTTGTTGAGAAGTGCTTCCTTCCTTGGGTTTCGAAGCAACGTTCTTTATCCTGATGGCTGAAAAATGAAACAATTAAAGTAAAATGTTAAAAAATAAGGGAATTAAGATACATTTGGAATTTTCTCAAGCATTCGCACCTGTTCCTTGATTAGATATAATCGAAATGGCAGGAAGGTCATAGAGAAGATGTCCTGGGAAATTATGAAGCCAGTGACGAGCCCATGTCACAGTCTCAGATGGCTTTAGTTTTTTTTGAGGTTGATATTTGAACATTTCTTTGCAAGTCAACCACCAAGGGTATGGAGGAAACCAAGCCAGAGCCAGTTCTGAGGTAGGCAATCTAGGAAATTTAGGTGGATGCATTTCGAGTGCCAACCTCTACCTATCCTCAGGTGACAACCCTGAAGGAAGTTTGAACTTAGAAATTTTTTCTTTAAATTTTTCCTTCAAGGTCTCGGACGCTCGATACACAGTGGTTTCCTAGCATGTGGGATCATAAGTGGTTTCGAAATAATTCTGAAAAGCCCTAATTTCTTTGGCGTGAGTGAACATACCTTTCTTGGAGTGTACCTGCACATTGAACGCGTCAGTTAGCTTTTGTTGGATGGTGAGTGTGTCAAACATATATGATTGGTAAAACTTAGTCCACCATTCCAGAAACCCTTTTGCTGTGAAGTATGTTGGTTCAAAGGGGAGAAGTTCGAACTGAGCAAAATCTTGATATTGCTCCTATTGTAACTTCGCCTCTCTTGCCTTGAACGTTCTGCCTGAGGTTATGGCACTTTGAGTTTGGAACAGAGGTTCAGGAATTAATTGGCACAGGCCAAATTATCTAGAGACGAAGTTGGGTTGGTAAGCAAAAAGGAAAATCTGATTCTTGGCGGGAGTAATTCTTGAGGAAATTAACCTAGGGAGCAGAAATGCTTTCCAAATGTCCTGTTATCTCTCTGCTCTTAACAGCTTCTGAAAGAGACATTGTGAACCATGATGGTCCATAAGTCCTTGGAGCAAAAGGCGCCATAGACTCTTCGAATTTGTGTCTCTTTGAGAAGATCATGATGTATTTCGAGAAAAGGACTTTGAAATCATCTTTGTCATCATTCGGAGTAAGCTTTCGAAGCCTTGTGCCTTCAATAATTCTGTCAGCTATCTCTTGATCTTGTTCGACAATAGTATCAGCAGTTGATAAGGAAGATTTGAACATGGCATTGAGCCATAATTGAAGCAACCAAAACGGTCCAGCTAGAAGAATATTCTTTGGAGTATGGGATTTTAAGATGGAAACTGCTGATCTTAGGCTTTCATAAAGATCAACAAGTAGTAGTTCGCTCAGACAGATTCTCCTATTTTCATGCAAATCCCTGGCTAAGGGAATAAACCTACTTGCTACTTGCAAGGATCTACTGCAGAACACATATCGTGATAACCATAAAGTAAGGAAAGCAATGTGTTCTACGTCTGAGACGCTATCCCCTTCAGTATGGTAGTGGCTGATGAACTTGGAAAAGCTAGCTAGTTTGACATCGAAGTCAATAATGCTAGAGTGCTCTTCGTTGTCAGGGATATAAGTTTCCCCTACTGGTGAAAGACCAGTGATGGCAGCTATATCAAAAAAGGTGGGTGTTATCATTCCGCCAGGAAGGTGAAAGGTATTGTAGGTGCTATCCCAGAAGTACAATGAGGCGAATAGCAGTGGGTGACTATAAGTGAAACCTGGTTTCGACAGTTTAATCAAATTGTAGATTCCTAATTCTTCCCATTGCTGGGATTTTTTGGCTTCTACTTTAGTGAGCCAGTTTTGATACGCTATATCTGAAGTGGGGCAGGATCGAAATGGTTTGAAGTTACTTTTTACATAATCTAAGATAAAGGGATCTTTTGGAGGTGAGACTGGAGTTTCAGTAGGTTTTGGATCAGATGATTCGTTTTTGTTTTCAGTTCCTACCTTAGGGGCATCCATTTTGTTGAATAAGGGTTTAAAGTTATAGCAAACGGGAAAGATTTTCCTGGTGTCTTTCAGTATTTCAAAAACAGTTAAAGGACCCATTAAGGAAAATCTTTTTCCAGCGACCTTAGTAGGGATTAATACCTGAGAAGCATATAGCATTTCTTTCTCTTTGGAGATCATTTGAGGAATGAGCACAGATTGATTCTGGTAAGTGCCCACCTTACTCTCCATGACTGTTCCCGTGTTCTTGCTCTTTTTCTTTGATGATTTTTTCAGTTGGGATGATGTTGATGAAGACATTGTTGAGATTGTTGGAAGTTCTAGGGTTTAGTGAAAGAAAAGGAAGAAGAAGTTTCAGAGTTTTGAAAAAAGAAGAAAAGACTAAACTGATAAGTTTTTATAGAGTGTGGAAGTTTAAACACCCACTAAGTGAGACTAGGGATACGTGGGAGTCGTGGGTTGGATTCAGAAAGAGGTGGCGTAAGATCTGATGTTGGTAACGAGTATGATTAATAATAATCATTACTTTTAAAACCGCACCATGCTGTGATAACTGGTTCAAAACGGTTGAGAAATCAAAGAGGCGTCTTGAGTGACGTATGTGAAGTCATGTACAGTGAATTTCGTGATTACTCAAAGATCATATCAAAATCTTGTGAATCTATTTAAAATAAGTGTTTCTCAAAGGGTTCGAAATACATATTTTAAAGGGGGAATTATGTTGGCTGAAGATTTTGATAATATGGTTCGAAATGAAACAATTGGCGTTTGTTGGAATAAAGCAAGTTTTATGGTTTAGAATAAAAGAGATTGTCCTTCGAATGGAAATGTTAAAAGCTCAAAGTTTCGAATGATAGTTGTGAAGGTACATTTAAAGAAGCTTCAAAATGATGATGAGACTATAACTGTAAAGGTTGTGAAACGAATTCGAAGCGAAGGATACCAAGGCGTTTGAAATTCAAATGTGAGCGGGATGTTGGAAATTCAAATACATAAGCGCTGGAGCATTCGAAGACGCATGGAGGCTAGAGAGAAGCAATGCTCTGCATGCGTCGAACGTGGCAAAATCTTATAGCAAGACCGTTATGGTCGAAATAGTATAAATAGAAGTCTTAGTGTTAGGATTTCGTGTGTCATATCTATTGTACAAATTCAGTAAACATTCAAAATACCGCATGGATAGGGAAACGAATGCTCGAAAGATGTACGTATGATAACACCAACATTTACAATAAAAACTCTTTATATTTTCCAGTTTGTCTTTCATTTCTATTTACGTTTGTGCTTCAAACATTTTTACATTCATGCCTTTACATTAAAGCTTTTACATTCAGAGTCATTTACTCTTTTCTGCATTTAAACGTCTTTTCTCATATTCGAATCCTTTAAATATTCATAAACTTTTACGTTCATTCATTTAACTTTGTCATTTACTTAATCTGAAGTCCATTTATTTCTTTGATGAATACTTGTCATTTATCCTTCGGATCATTTAGTATAGTAATCGAAGTGGACTAAATGCCTTTAAAACACTTTAATGAGAAGTCCTAAATATGAATACCAGTTTTACAATAAGATTTATCCAAACGACCATACCTCATAGGATCAATCTAGTCGATCCTGCAAGTTACCAGAGAGATTGAATAACAGTAATTAAGTTTATTTGATAGTTTGGAAGACTAGCGGTTGTTTACCAGAATATTTAAAATAACAGTAATATAAGTTTATAATAATAATAATATATTTATAATAATAATATATATTTCATAATAATAATAATAATATAGTTACTTTAATACTTTAAGAGTTTTTAATCATAAATAAATATTTGATTTATTTAAATAATTTAAGTACTTTCGATTCCGTTAGAGTTGTCAATAGTGATGAATAATTTAGCAACTTTAGAAGGAAAATTAAGTAGTTGAATTAATTGATTAATTTAGTAGATACTGCTTAATAATTAAATAGCATTAGCGGTAAATAAATATTTTAGGCGTAGAATCGTAACTGTTAATTTGTGTAGTAATTGTCATTGTTAGTTGCTTGTGGTGATGGGATTAATAATTGCAAACTTGCAGGTCGTGATGAAATTTGTAGTTGTTTGTTTGAATTATCGTTGTTAATAAATTGTTGTTGATACGTTGATGAAGTTTTAGGCTTATGGCCAATGTTGATTAAGTTGAATCGTCCCAATTTATGAACATGTTTGAGTTGTAGGTCGAATGACCAATGTTGATTTAAGTTGATGTCATTGATGCATATTTTAAGTTGTTGTAGTATGATGTTGTTGTCGCATTGTTGTGTATTTGTTGTTTAAGTTGAGGTCTCATGGCATACATTGCATTATTAAGTTGGCCTGGATTGACAATTTTATGTTGGAGCTATGCTCACCCATGTTGGCCTGGATTGACACAAGTTGAAAGTTGAAGGCTTATGCCTTGTTGAATGCCTCGATAACCTGACATTATTTTAAGTTGAGAGTTTTACTCCAAATGGATCCACATGCATGTGCATAGTTGAGTCGCATTTGAGTTTCATTTTGAAGTTGTTATTATTACTCGTTGTTTATTGATTGTCGTGGTGTTGTTGTTGATATAAGTTGTTGTTGTTATAAGTTGGTGTTGTTATTAAGTTGTTGTTGTTGTTATGTTGTGTTAATTTAAGTTTCATTATTGTTACTAAGTTGTTACTGTTAGTAAGTTATTGTTATTATTATGTTTTGTTGTTGTTGCGAAGTAGCTATTATACCATTGTTATCGTTACTGTTACTATTTGTTGCAAAAATTGTTGCTATAACTGCTATCGTTGGTTGTCGTTTTAATGGTTGTTTGAAAGTGGTGCTATTTGTATGAATCGATCTAATATACTATTTATCATACACTTGTTTATAGTTGTTGATATCTCACCCCTTCTACTGATATTTCCCCTACCATGGGAAATGAGCAAGTACTCAAGGATAGCCGTGGAAGTTTGAAGTAGCATTATGAAGTCGTTAGTTGCTGTTAGTTCGAATTGGTGTCTTGCTCTGATACGTAACACTCGGGGGATGAACGTTGTTATTTAATCATCGTTGTTGTTTAAGTTGTTGAGTTTATGAATAATGTGAATATTTGTTAAGTGAATAATAATAATAATTTGAAGTTGTTTCTCGTTGAATAAAAGAACAAGTTGTTACTGTTGAGGAATTTTAATCATGTTGTTTATCTGTTTAATTGATCTAATGAGAATATGTTGTTATAAGTTCATCCAAGATTTAAGTGTTATGTATCTGTATAGTTGTGACTAAATGCACGTTGTTTTGCGAAGAAATTGTGACATCCCTTGCATGATTTTTTTTCCGCACTCTGATTTGAATAATATTCGAGGGGTAGATTTGGGGTGTTACAGTGTACAAGTTACATAAAGCTCTGTATTGATTGAAGCAAGCACCCAGAGCTTGGAATCAGAAGAAGATTAATTCATTTTTCAAGAAGCAAAGGTTTCAGAAGTGTGAGATGGAATATGGAGTTTACGTGCAACATTCTGGAAGCAATATGATTCTAGTGTGTCTTTATGTTGATGACATATTTCTTATAAGGAGTTGTCTAGAAGATATAATCAAGTTCAAGAAAGTGCTAATGAATGAATTTGAGATGACGAATCTGGGAAATATGGTATATTTTCTAGGAATGAAAATTCTGTACTCAAAGGAGGGTATCATTTTGCATCAACTAAAGTATGAACTAGAACTTTTGAAGAAGTTCAAGCTGGAGGATTGCAAGGTTACTGTTACACCGTTAGAAACCAACCATAAATTGGATTCTGACTCTGAGGGTGAAGATGTGGATGCTACGATCTTCAAACATCTGGTTGATTCTCTGAGGTATTTGTGTAATACCTGACCTGATATTTCCTATGTAGTTGGATTGGTTAGTAGGTTCATGAGTAAACCTAAGTGGTCCCATTATTAAGTTGCTGTCAGAATTTTGAGGTATATCAAGGGAATTCGAAGTTTGGAGTATTATTTTCTTCAGGAAGAAAGACAAAATCAGAGTTGATGAGTTACTCTGACTCTGATTGGTGTGGAGATAGAGTTGATAGAAGAAGTACTTCTGGATACTTATTCAAGTTTCCGGTAGGTCCTATTTCTTGGAGTTCCAAGAAGCAAGTTGTTGTTACTCTATCAACGTGTGAAGCTGAGTATATTGCAGGCGCTGTAGCTGCATTTCAAGTTGTGTGGCTTCTAAACTTATTAGAAGATCTGAAGATTAAAGTAAAGAAGCCTCTGAAGCTGATGATTGATAACAAGTCTGCAATCAATCTTGCCATGAATTTTGTGTTACACAGAAGAAGCAAATATATTGAGACTAAGTATCTTTTCTTGAGAAGCCAAGTCCATAACGAAACATTAGATGTTATGCGTTATAGCACCCAGAAGCAGTTAGCAGATGTTCTGACGAAGGCAATCAAGACAGATCAATTTCTCCTCTTAAGGGATGAAATTGGTGTAGTTAGTTTTCAATAGAAATATAAATTAAGGGATGGTACATTAAAGGGTAATTTAGTATTTACTATTTATGTACCTTTTATCTTGATCACTAAGTTTACTTTAGGGCCTACGTGGCAATTTTTCTTTCTGTATAAATAAACTAGCAGTAGATGTCATTTATAACAACAACCTTATTTCTTTCATACTTTTGTAGCCTTCATTCTCTTTTATTCTCCCATTATTCCAATCATCTTTGATTCTTGTGCACCAACAGTTACTCAGAAGTTTCTTGAGTTGAGTTTGTTAGTGTAGTTGTTAAGTTTAGTTTGAAGGGTATTTTAATATTTCCTAGTTTGTACTGTTTGCTTCGTTATTAAATTTACCTTTGTTAGGATATATGTGGCAATTTACTTTGTGTATAAATAGAATAGTGGTAGATGTCATTTGTAACAATCTTTTTTGTTTTGTAAGTTTTCTAGCCGCCATTGCAGTAAATATATTCTCTCTTTATTCTTTTTCTATTCTTCATTAAATCTTGTGCACCAATAATAATATTCTAATAGGATGTTTAGGAAATATTTTTTTACACCGATAATGCACTACCATTAAACTCTAAAAATAATGAATATCAGTATAAGATCCTGACGATTGCGGACCGTTTTTCAAACCGATGCTTGTATTGTATATATTCTACTAATAAATAAGACTTTGATTTGTACATCATGGACTTTCTTTTATTGAATTACGTAACATAGAGTGTTGTTGATGACATATGGACATGACCTCCCTTTCCTTTCCTATCCATCTTCCATGTTACGTAAAAGGCTGGAAAGTCTTCACTTGAAAGAATAAATTAATATTTGGTCAACATACGAAGCTTCAATTTTAGTAGACTATATTATATCACATACTTGTTTATTTTGTTTGAAATTTGCATCAAACTAGCTAGCAAATTGATATAATGAAAATCATAATCACAAACCCACACAAACACAATGGAGTACCATAATAAGGTGCTAATGATATATGTACTTTCTTCTTTTGCTTAGTGCGGAAACTATCTCAGATGACACCTAAGTGTGTTTATTTCTTGAAATTTAATTATTTATATAAATATTTTCAAAACATAATTATTTGCGTTTTTTTCCTTCAATACATGGTTATTGCAACAAAAAAAATCCATTTATGTTGCATTTCAATTAAATTTTAATTTATATTTGTATTGTTTGAGAATTAGTTATTGATTTTACATACCACATATGAATTCAATCATCATCATCATATATTTGTGGTCTTTATTACAATGCACACGCTTATGAGAAATTGTGTCTAGAATGATTAGTCACCGTTGATGTTTCAGTTGGAATAACCCATTTCACATGCAACTACTATAACACAAAATTCTTCACTCAATTAGACTTTAGAGTTGAATAAGACTTCCATTTGTACGTCACTTGCTTCCTTTTTCAACCGGACAAGTAACACATGACCACAAGTTTTTAATAAAATGCACGAAAAAGACCGCGACAAAACAATATTGGAAGATATAATATCGACAATTTTTGATCTGTTATTTACTATTTTTATGATGAAAAATAAATTGTGACTAAATCACATCATAACAATAACAATCAGTATCACAACATTGTTCCGATTGAAATCATATTGAATTACGTAACCACCTTACAGACCATATTATAATGAATGAATGACAGCAATTAGTGTTGCAACACATATAACGAGTCTTCCTTTTGAACGTATACTATTGATGATTTTGTGTTTCACCTTTCATCTTTTGATTTTGTGTGAAAACTGTTGTGAATCGGATGCCTTGAAACAAATATATATAAGCTTGTAGGGGAAAAGAATGAAGAACACGATGAACACAAGGATTGGTTATTAACTGCTATTCTTTCCTTTATCTTCAAAGCAAGATTACAAGTATACAAGAATAACAAATAACCCTCTCACCCTAAATTAGGATTTGCAATATGCAATGATGAGAGACTAGTATGCTATTTATAATAAACCTAACATACTAAACTAATGGGCTTTTATCACAAATACCCATTACAAGCTAACTTAGGGTACAAGCTAACTTAACCAATTGGACATAACAAACAGGCCCAATTCGATGCTATCACTCCTAGCATCCTTCGACCCAATAGGGTTCGATCCAATATCTCACAAAAACAAATGCCAAAATTTATCCCCCAAGTGTAGAAAATGAGAGTGAACATTTGGTCAACATACACCACACGTCCACAAAACAAAATTGCCAACTTTGTTTGAAATTTGGCGCATACTGGAAGACTTGGACAAAGCCATGTCAAATGAATTTAGAAATTTGATAAAATTGCAAATGATGAGAACGTAACAACACAAGCACAATGAAGAACAACCATAAAGTGCTAATGCTTATGGTGTTTACTCTCTTCTTTTGCTCTATTATGCCCACTTTCTCTAAACAGAACACCTTTACTACTATTTCTCCAAATCAGTTTATACAATACAGTGATACACTTGTTTCTGCAGCTGGAATCTTTGAAGCAGGGTTTTTCAACTTCGGAGATTCACAACGCCAATACTTCGGTATATGGTACAAAACCATATCACCTAGGGCTATTGTGTGGGTTGCCAATAGAAATACTCCTGTACAAAACTCAACAGGATTGCTGAAACTCAATGATCAGGGAACTCTTGTTATTCTTGATGGTTCCAATGGCATAATCTGGTCATCCAATTCATCAAGAATAGCGGTGAAACTAGTTGTTGTATTGTTGGATTCTGGAAACCTTGTTGTGAAAGATACAAACAGCAGCAGTGAGAATGAGGATTTTTTGTGGGAAAGTTTTGATTATCCTGGTAACACTTTCCTTCCTGGAATGAAGCTGAAAAGTAATTTAGTTACTGGCCCATATAGATATCTTACATCTTGGAAAAACCCTGAAGATCCTGCTGAAGGTGAGTGTTCATATAGGATAGATACACATGGTTTACCTCAATTGGTTAGTGCAAAGGGAGCAAGATTTCTATATAGAGGAGGGTCATGGAATGGATTTCTTTTCAATGGTGTTCCTTGGCAAATATTGCATAGAATCTTGAATTTCTCAATAGTGTTCACCGACAAAGAATTCTCTTATCAATATGAAACTATGAACAATTCAATTATTACAAGATCGGTGCTAGATCCGTACGGAAATTATCAGCGTCTACTTTGGTCAAATAAGTCACAAATTTGGGAGTCTATAGCTAATGGTCCTGCAGACCAGTGTGATGATTATGCCTCGTGTGGTATCAACTCTAACTGCAATATTAGTGACTTTCCAATATGTGAATGCTTGGAGGGTTTCATGCCAAAATTTCAAACGAAATGGGAGTCATCAGTTTGGTCTGATGGGTGTGTAAGGAAAACACATTTAAATTGTCTCCATGGAGATGGATTTTTGAAGTACACAAGCATGAAGTTACCAGATACGTCATCATCATGGTTTGACAAGAGCACGAGCCTTGAGGAATGCAACACTGCGTGTTTGAAAAACTGTTCTTGCAGTGCATATGCAAATTTGGATATCAGATATGGCGGTAGTGGCTGCATACTTTGGTTTGACAACATTGTGGACATGAGAATACATCCATACCAAGGACAAGACATTTACATCCGACTCGCATCTTCAGAGTTTGGTATTTTCATTTCCTCTTAGAACTTTTTCGGTATCAGTTTTATATATAGAATAAATATTTTGGCGTTAGGATTGCTATGATTAAGCACAGTTTAAAACTCTGAATTATATGACACTAATACATGCTATTTTCAATTTTAAGTATATACACCCAAACTATTTCTAGAACACTTGATTATGAATCAACCTCCAAATTGAAGTTGTATTGTTCTCAATAGATGCCCTTTTCATATTTTAGTGTACTTATAATCCTTTGCTTTAACTGACATTTACTTCAACCATCAGACTATAAAAAGAAAACGAGGAACTTCAAGCGTGCTGGAACTCTTGGAGGGATTATTGCGTCCATTATAGGACTTATCGTTATTATATTGGTCACATTAACATCTAGAAAGAAGCTTGGTAAGCCAGGTGAAAATTTATGATAAGTAAATCTTTAATATGTACAATTTGCTTAAATAGTACTCAAAAAGAGTTAGTCACAACTTACGATAAATTCTGAAGATTGATTGCTAAGTTAGCATTAAACCTCTTTAATTCTTACTTTAGGATGTATAAAAAATTTATTTCACAAGAAGGAGAAGGAAGAAGGTGACTTGGAAAGAATATTTAATTTTTCAACCATCGATAATGCAACAAACCACTTCTCTTGCAGAAACAAGTTAGGAGAAGGTGGTTTTGGGCCGGTGTACAAGGTTAGGTCTTGGTTACCAAGTTAATTTACCCCCTCATTTCAGCAAGTTAGTACTAAAATTTCCAAAAATATTAATAGGGCATCATGGTAGATGGCCAAGAGATTGCTGTTAAAAGGCTATCTGAAACATCAGGTCAAGGAACTGAGGAGTTCAAAAATGAAGTACAGTTGATGGCAACACTTCAACACCGCAATCTTGTAAAACTTCTTGGTTGTTCTATTCAACAAGATGAAAAGTTATTGATCTACGAATTCATGCCCAACAGAAGCTTGGATCACTTTATTTTTGGTTTGAATTTTGACATCAACCAAATTTATCGCTCTCAGTTTTCCTCTAGCTAATGCAGTTCTCATGCTAACTTAAGAATTTGTCATTTGTTAGATACTAGGCAAAGTAAATTAATAGATTGGACTAAGCGTTTGGAAATTATTGATGGGATTGCTCGGGGGCTGCTGTATCTCCATCAGGATTCTACACTAAGAATCATACATAGAGATCTCAAGACAAGCAATATTCTTCTTGATATTGATATGATCCCGAAGATATCAGATTTTGGTTTAGCCAGATCATTTATGGGAGATCAAGCCGAGGCTAATACTAATAGAGTGATGGGAACATAGTAAGTTCGGCTTATATTTGTTTCAATTTGAGGCTTAAATAATTTGTTAGTGTTTATAATATACAATTATTTCAGTTTAAGTTTCTATGAACCATTGTTGTCATTTTGGATTCCTAAATATAGCTAAGATGTTTTTTGTCCTCCTGTCCATATTCATTGTAGTCCTTAGAATAGATACTATACTATAGACAAATATTACAAGGATTGTGTTTATATTTCAGACACTAATACTTTAGGGACCTACTACTACTAGAAAACTTTGTGACTGGCATTGTATGTTACATTTTAACCTTCAGTTCTGCTTTGTCTCAACCTGTTTTAATATATTTTTTCCAACTTGATTGTTTTTTCTCGCAGTGGATATATGCCTCCAGAATATGCCGTGCGTGGATCTTTCTCAATTAAATCTGATGTTTTTAGTTTTGGAGTTGTTGTACTTGAGATAATTAGTGGTAAGAAGAATAGCAAATTTTGTGACCCTCGACATCATTTAAACCTTCTTGGGCATGTAAGTCTAAAGTGTGTATTGTATGTTTCTCTATCCAGTGAATTATAGCTACTTACTCTTGCCGTAACTGTGATGTCATTTTTAAGGCATGGAGACTATGGATTGAAGAAAGGCCACAAGAGTTGATAGCTGATATATTATATGATGAGGCCATATGTTCAGAAATAATAAGATTTATTCATGTGGGTCTATTGTGTGTACAACGGAAACCAGAAAATAGGCCTAACATGTCATCTGTGGTTTTTATGTTAAAGGGTGGAAAGTTACTCCCCAAACCAAGTGAACCCGGGTTCTATGCAGGAAGAGATAATACTAGCACAGAATCTTCTTCAAAGGAGGGTTCAATAAATGAAGCTTCAATCTCATTGTTAGTGGCTAGATAGAATTCCATTGTGCTTGACCCTTGACACTGACATGCCATTGTGCTAGTTATCTGATTTTGTGATCTGTAGAGTATGTAATGTTTGTTGTGTGAGTTGTTTTCAAGATTCTGATGAACTTACATGTAACTTGATGAGGCCAATATTATAAGACTATTCTTGTCCAAGAAATTTGAGAGTCTTGTCTTTAGACCTTCACCATATGATATTCGTCACCGCAACTGTAATATGGATTGAGTTGTACACTCAATACTTGTTCCGTTTCTCCGATTTTATTCATTTGCTTTTAAGTTTCGATTCGTTTTCGCGATTTGTTCTTCTTTTCCAAAATTTCCTAAGGAAATTACACTCATTTTCCTCAAAAGATGCTTGAATGCCAAGTAAACTTTATTTCCTACTCTAAGATGTTTGAATTTGAATTACAGTATTCTTCCTTAATACGTAAAAATGTATGATTTTATTTCATTTGTCATAACTAAATGTTTTGGATGACGAGGTGATTTCCGGCGGTTGAGAGGCGATTTCCGACCAGTAAAAAATTGATTTTGGTGAGCTCTGAACTAGAGTTTAAGACCTCACAGATTTTGATTTAAACACTTCATCTGAGGATTATGGACCTTATCAAAGAGTAAGGGATTGAATATGATGTTTTAGGGCATGAAGGGGGTGACAATGGGAAGGGGGCACGGTAGGCCGAAGAAACAGGAGGCGACAACACCTCCTACTGTGTTGAGGGTCTTTACGCCACATTCGGAGTAATCGATTGTCAAACAATAGCATAGATCTAGGGTACACAAATCCAATTGTTGTGAATGGAGAAATAGAAATGGTGATAAAAGAAGATGTTGTTGCATTGGATAACATATGGATCACTTAGAATGGATTTGAAGTGGTTGGCATGGAAAGCCAGTTGCTCATTGATCCATGTTAGTGGGATGGAATATAAGGGGCTTCAATAAAAAAGAAAGATACATTGAGATCAAAGCCCATCTCATGATCAATGGATTGTTATATGCGATTATAATAATGTGCTTAATATCAATGGTTGTATTGAGGGGAATCATGTGCAACAGGCTGAAGTTGAAGACGTGGAAAATATGATGAAAACTCTAAAGCTGTTTGAACATGATTCTAGAGGTAACTTCTACACTTGGTCTAATAAGCATATATCATATACACTCGCATAGACTGTACAATATGTAATATTGAGTGATATTTGAAGTATCCTAATTGTTTTCTTGAAGTTTTAAACAGCCATATTCTGACCACTCGCCGCTGAAAGTTACTCTTGAATAGATAGGATAATAAGGAACATGACATGGCAACAACAAAACATAGACTCCACCCTGCATATTTTGGATTCAGGGGTCTCTAATCACTCTCTTTTATGTCTTAAAGATAATGGGAAGCATACACCTAAGAAGAGGTACTTCAAGTTCCCTAATGTAGTAACTCAAACAACTAGTTATAGAGAGAAACAACTAGTTATAGGCCTATATCATGAAGCCTCAAAGGTTAAGGACTATAGGCCTATATCATGTTGCTCAATCATCTATAAAATCATTTAGAATTTTATTGCTAATAGGCTGGGGAAAGTGTTAGGGGATGTTGTGAATAAGAGCCAAACTGCTTTCATTCCCGGTATCCGTATGCATGACCATATTATGCTTACATATGAGCTTATTAAGGGATATAAAAAAAGAGTGGGCCTCCTAGGTACATAGTCCAGATGGACCTGCAAAAAGCGTATGACTCTATTAAATGCAGAGATGTAGAAATTATTCTTCAAGAGATGAATTTCCCTAAAACATTCATAAGGTGGATTATGTCGACCGTCACATTTGTGTCATATAGATATAATATAAATGGTGAGCACACTAATATCTTGGAGGCTAAGAGAGGGTTCAGAAAAGAAGACCCTCTATCCCCTATGATCTTTGTAATTGTCATAGATTACCTTCATAGGGTGCTTCAAAAGCTTAAGAACTACCCAAAGCTTAAGAATAATCCTAAAATGCGCTTTTCACAGTGTTAATCTATGAGATGTGGATGTATAGAAATCTCAATTGTTTTGGGAAAATTATGGACAGCTCGTCCTAAAATTATAGATATTGTGATGTATAGGTTTTCGATGAAACATAGATTGAGACAATATGTAGCGAAACTCATGATGTCTTA
Source organism: Vicia sativa (assembly GCA_021764765.1). NCBI lineage: Eukaryota > Viridiplantae > Streptophyta > Magnoliopsida > Fabales > Fabaceae > Vicia > Vicia sativa. The sequence continues at coordinate 255,046,710 of CM038796.1, read as the reverse complement.
GATTTCTTTTTTCTTAAAGGGGTTGGCGCTTTATTGTTTTTTGAATTTTGGATAAAGTTTTATCTTTTAAAAAAAATAGTTGAATAGGAAAGTAAAGTGCCAAGTCACACCATAAACTTTAAAATACTTTCATGATTTGGCATATTTTAAAATATTCTAATTCGATGTCTGTGTAATATTTGTTTACACGGTAAGTGCATTACTATTAACCTCTACAAATAATGAATATCGATATAGGATCCTGGCAGTTGTGGACCGTTTTTCAAACCCATGCTTGTATTGTATATATTCTAATAAATAAGACTTTGATTTGTATATCACAGACTTTGTTTCATTGAATTATGTAACATAGAGTGTTGTTGATGACATATGAACATGACCTCCCTTTCCTTTCCATTTTCCATGTTATGTAAAAGACTAGAAAGTCTTCATTGAAAATAAGTGAATTACTATTTAGTCAACATACCAAGCTTCAATTTGAATTGAGTATTTTATACACCCCACACTTGTTGATTTTGTTAGAAATTTGCATAAACTAACTAGCACATGGGAAGATTTGGATGACTAAGTCATGTTAATTGAATTAGAATTTGATATAATGAAAATCATCATCACAAACCCATACAAACACAATGAAGTGCCATAATAAGGTGCTAATGCTAATGGTCTGTACTTTCTTCTTTTGCTCCATGCCCACTTTTTCTAAACAGAATACCTTTAATACTATTGCTCTAAACCAATTTGTCCAGTACAGTGATACACTTGTTTCTGCAGCTGGAACTTTTGAAGCAGGATTTTTCAACTTTGGAGATCAACAACGCCAATACTTCGGTATATGGTACAAAAGCTTATCACCTAGGACTATTGTGTGGGTTGCCAATAGACACATGCCTGTAGAAAACTCAACTGGATTGCTGAAACTCAATGATCAGGGAATTCTTGTTATTCTTGATGGCTCGAAAGGCGTTGTCTGGTCCTCCAATTTATCGAGAACTGTGGTGAAACCAGTTCTTGTGTTGTTGGATTCTGGAAACCTTGTTGTGAAAGATGAAAACAACAAGAGTGAGAATGAGGATTTTTTGTGGGAAAGTTTTGATTATCCCGGTAACACTTTCCTTGCTGGAATGAAGCTGAAAAGTAATTTAGTTACTGGTCCATATAGATATCTCACATCTTGGAGAAGCCCTGAAGATCCTGCTGAAGGCGAGTTTACAAAAAAGATAGATGTGCATGGTTTACCTCAATTGGTTAATTCAAAGGGAGCAAGATTTCTATATAGAGCAGGTTCATGGAATGGATATCTTTTCAATGGTGTTTCTTGGCAAAGAATGCGTAGAGTCTTGAACTTCTCGGTAGTGTTCACTAACAAAGAATTTTCTTATCAATATGAAACCATGAACAGTTCAACTATTACTAGATTGGTGCTAGATCCATCGGGAAATTCACAGCGTCTTCTTTGGTCAAATAAGTCACAAATTTGGGAGGCTATATCTAGTGATCCTGAAGACGAGTGTGATAATTATGACTTGTGTGGTATCAACTCTAACTGCAATATTAACGACTTTCCAATATGTGCATGCTTGGAAGGTTTCATGCCAAAATTTCAACCAAAGTGGGAGTCATCAAACTGGTCTGATGGGTGTGTTAGGAAAACACATTTAAACTGTCTCAATGGAGATGGATTTTTGAAGTACACAAGCATGAAGTTGCCAGATACGTCTTCATCGTGGTTTGACAAGAGCATGAGCCTTGAGGAATGCAAGACTGTGTGTTTGAAAAACTGTTCTTGCACTGCATATGCAAATTTGGATATCAGATATGGTGGTAGTGGCTGCATACTTTGGTTTGACAACATTGTGGACATGAGAATACATCCTGACCAAGGACAGGACATTTACATACGACTCGCATCTTCAGAGTTTGGTATTTTCATTTCCTCGTCAAACTTTTTCCTTATCAGTTTTATATGTAGAATAAATATTTTGGCGTTATGATTGATATGATTAAGCACAGTTTAAAACTTTACATTATATGACACTAATACATGCTATTTTCAGTTTTAAGTATATATACCCAAATTATTTCTAGAACACTTGATTATGAATCAACCTCCAAATGGAAGTTGTATTGTTCTCAACAGATGCCCTTTTCATTTTTTAGTGTACTTATAATCCTTTGCTTTAACTGACATTTACTTCAACCATCAGACCTTAGAAAGAAAAAGAGGAACTTCAAGCGTGCTGGAACTCTTGCAGGAATTATTGTGTTCATTATAGGACTTTCCGTTATTATATTGGTCACAATAACATCTAGAAAGAAGCTTGGTAAGCCAGTTGAAAATTTATGATAAGTAAATCTTTAATATATACAATTTGCTTAAATAGTACTCAAATAGTGTTGCAAAAAGAGTTGGTTATAACTTACGATAATTTCTGAAGTTTGATCGCTAAGTTAGCATTAAACCTCTTTAATTCTTACTTTAGGATGTATAGAAAATTTATTTCACAAGAAGGAGAAGGAAGATGGTGACTTGGAAACAATATTTGATTTTCCAACCATCAATAATGCAACAAACCAATTTTCCAGCAGAAACAAGTTAGGAGAAGGTGGTTTTGGGCCGGTGTACAAGGTAAGGTCTTGGTTACCAAGTTAATTTATCCCCTCATTTCAGCAAGTTAGTACTATAAGTACTAAAATTTCCAAAAATATTAATAGGGCATCATGGTAGATGGCCAAGAGATTGCTGTTAAGAGGCTATCTGAAACATCAGGTCAAGGAACTAAGGAGTTCAAAAATGAAGTACAGTTGATGGCAACACTTCAACACCGCAATCTTGTAAAACTTCTTGGTTGTTCTATTCAACAAGATGAAAAGTTATTGATCTACGAATTCATGCCCAACCGAAGCTTGGATCACTTTATTTTTGGTTTGAATTTTCACACCAACCATATTTTTCGCTCTCAGTTTTCCTCTAGCTAATGCAGTTCTCAGGCTCACTTAAGAACTTTTCATTTGTTAGATTCTAAGCAAAGTAAATTACTAGGTTGGACAAAGCGCTTGGAAATTATTGATGGGATTGCTCGGGGGCTGCTGTATCTCCACCAAGATTCTACACTAAGAATCATACATAGAGATCTCAAGACAAGCAATATTCTTCTTGATATTGATATGATCCCGAAGATATCAGATTTTGGTTTAGCCAGATCATTTATGGGAGATCAAGCCGAGGCTAATACCAATCGAGTGATGGGAACATAGTAAGTTCAACTTATATTCATTTCAATTTAAGGTTATGTTTTTTTGTTCTCATGTCCATATTCATTGTAGCCCTTAGAATAGATACTATATATCTAGAAAACTTTGTGATCAGTATTGTATGTTACATTTTAACCTTCAGTTCTGCTATGTCACTGCATTTTTTTTCCAACTTGATTGTTTTTTCTTGCAGTGGATATATGCCTCCAGAATATGCAGTGCGTGGATCTTTCTCAATAAAATCGGATGTTTTTAGCTTTGGAGTTGTTGTACTTGAGATAATTAGCGGTAAGAAGAATAGCAGATTTTGTGACCCTCGACATCATCTAAACCTTCTTGGGCATGTAAGTTTGAATTGTGTATTGCATGTTTCTCTATCCTGTGAATTATAGCTGCTTTACCCTCGCTGTAACTTTGATGTGATTTTAGGCATGGAGACTGTGGATTGAAGAAAGGCCACAGGAGTTGATAGCTGACATATTATATGATGAGGCCATATGTTCAGAAATAATAAGATTTATTCATGTGGCCCTATTGTGTGTACAACAGAAACCAGAAAATAGGCCTAACATGTCATCTGTGGTTTATATGTTAAAGGGTGAAAAGTTACTCCCCAAACCAAGTGAACCCGGGTTCTATGCAGGAAAAGATAATACAAATACCACAGGCTCTTCTTCAAAGGTATGTTCAATAAACGAAATTTCGATCTCATTGTTAGAGGGCCGGTAGGAGGATGCCACTGTGAGACTTACATGGGTGAAATACAGTTCAAATCTGCTCAAATTTGGTGTTAGCAAATATGAAGGTAGATTGAGCATAGAATACTAGTGCAATGTACTTGTTTGAAAGGAGATTCCATTTGTATCTGATATTATAAATAAATTATTGTTGCAATCTAATAGAATTTTAAAGGAAAATTTGAAAACTTACATGGGCTACTGGGTTACTCCAAATTGAAAATGTGCTTACATTACCATTTCTGTCTAAAATCTCCTTTTTCTATCTTATGGAATGTGATTATTTATATGGAACCATACAGTTACTGCAACATATAACCACACTACACACACATATAAGCATCTTATATGATTTCCTTAAAGTTGTTTCGGGCTGGCTAAAATAATCCCACAATATTTGGAATCAAGACTAAGGATAGTTTATATACAACACTCATACATCTCAACTCAACGAGGTGCTTTTTCCAAAGGACAGAGCTAGAAGAGTTCTCTCACCTAAAGTGGACAATATCTCATAGTTGCATTGGCACGGACTTGAGACGCCTCTTCCATCTTTCCATGTTTAGTTTCTTCTAAATATTCCCTCAATTCTTCACCCTCTCATACTATGAAAAAATAATCAAATTTTGGATCAACATGTAATAATACTTAGTAAGTTATGTTTTATTTGTGGCACGTGCATGATTCTTAGCCAAGTGAATCACACATTGGCTATTAATCCCCAAATTATTTAGAAGACCTCACAACCACAATGATTCTTTCACTCATTCTACTACGACTATGAAAAATCCCACAACCAGGATGATTCCTTCAGTCATTCTAGATGATACACACAGACAACTTGCTTATGGTTGTTGAATCGAATAGTCCCAAACTGATCTTTGGGTTCCTGCTACTAGACCGAAGGCGTACCAACTTAAGACATATTGTTTATCTACATATACTCCTTCCGTCTCAAAATAAATGTTGTTTAAGGTTGTTACACACAGATTATTGGAAGATTTATGGAAGATTGTTGTTAGGTGTAAGCATTTGTGGACTGTGACCACTGCTCATAATAAAGAGCACCTGAAACTTATTTTGGTTGATTCAAATGTATGTTCAAATGTTTAGTGTAAGTTATTTTCGTTTATGCCACTTTGTATATAAGTTCTGTTATATTGTTACTGATTACATAATATTTGTTTGTTGTAGTTGAATTTGATTCAAGCGATTGTGCCACCTTATTTGGTCCCAAAATTCAAAATGCAGCTTGAGCTTGGATGTTCTTACATTATGCAGAACTTCAAAGTTTCTAGCAATGATTTCTCCTTCAAATCTACAGATCATATGTTTAAATTGGTTTTCTATGGATCTACTTCTGTCAAAAAGATAGAACTCAATGACCTTCTTGTGAACTACCTCAACATAATTGGGATAGATGCTATTGTTGAGGGGAAATTTAGGTCTAATGTATTGTATGGTGAGTTACATATTTTTATTTAGAAAATATCACTTTATTATTTAAGTTGAAGAGTACACATGACTTATGTGGTAATCTTTTTTGTAGATATCGTTGGAGGAGTGACTGAAATTTCCCAGTCCCAAATAATTGTTGATAACAACAAGAGCAAAGTAGTATTTACTTTGGCTGATATGGGGTACCATTAATCTTATTTTATTACCCTAATCTTTATTCTGTATACAATATTTGTCTACTATACTGATGATGTTTGTTTTGTAATTATCTGTCACCCAGCAAACATTTTGTACAATGTACTCTTTGGGCAAAATTTGTTGTGCAACTTAATGAGTATTATACCAATCATAAGGATGATGGTAATATTATTTTCCTGTTGATTAATGCAAGGATCAAAGAGCCTCAAGGTATCATGGATATTTGTTTGTCATTAGATCCAACTTTTTACACTGTCATTTATATGTGTAATCATTTTAGGAAGTTATCCGTTAAATGTATCTAATGCATGGAACGGCAAGAAACTGTTGATTAATGATGTTAGCATTGAGTATATTAAAAACCTTAAAGATAAGTATGTGACAATTATATCAACAACTTTATCTTATTTATGTAAATATATTTAAACATTCCTGCATTACTAATAGATACGTTTGAATCTTCTTTGTGTTTAACAGTCTTAAAAATGAATTGTTGTTGTCGTCTTCAAGTATGCAAGTTGACACGACGTAGATCTCTCATTTATTTGAGTTTGATAAATTTATCTAGAAAGCTGAAATATTGAGTCTTTCTGAAATTTCATTTCTGCAACATGTTTGTTACTTTTGAACTGTAACTTATTAAGATTTATTTAATGATACAAACCAATTTCTCATTCTTGCACTAATACAAACCAACTTTATAAATTTCAGGAGACTACCTGTGTGGCTGTTGCAACTCTGCAGAAGTTTGAGTGTGGCCAGTCAGGATGGTATTATGATGGATGTAGTGAATGTACCAGAAGTGTGTCTTTAAAGGTTGGAAAACTCATGTGTTATTCGAAACACATCTCTACTGAGCCAGTCCCAAGGTATTTTCTATGTGTTATCTATGCTTTGTTAGATTATAAACACATGCATCATTGATGGCAGTCGTATTTTTCTCACACATTGTAACACGGTGGGAGAACTGACTTGTTTGTTTTGCGTTTTATCGCAAATATGCGGATAGCAAGAGTCGCCACCGACTTTTCTTTTATCCAATAAAGGAAAGGTGAAAAGAACAGGAAAGACCTTTGGTAGATTCTGAGTACGGGAGATAATTATGAAAAGGGAAGGTAATAACACCCTTTTCATCAGTAGTTATCTACGGGCTCTTAATTGTTTAGCTCACCTTTGAAAATTTTGCTTTCTGTGTGTGTGTGTGATTTGAAAATGATTTTGAAAAGTATTTCGCTTTGACTTCGTAATGATTCTTGTATCAGTCCTCAAGAATGTATACGAAGTGTTCGAAAATATTTGTTTGGAAAAAAATATTTAACTTTGTAATGATTCTCGTTGGAATGTATACAAAGTGTTTGAAAAGTATTTTGAAAATAAGTGTGAGGTGTGAAAAGTATTTTGATTGGGTTGAGCAAGCAATTAGAGTCTTATTACCTACTCAGAAAGGCCGTTCTTGTTATTTTCCTTCTCCTTTAGGATAACGCTATCCATACCATTAGTTGGTAGGTAACTCTATCCGTTGGATGTGGAGGGACAATCGTAGGGTCATCTTATGGTCATAAAAGACAACATGTAAGGATACCTTTAGCAATTTGGAGGGACGATCATCACTTATTCGTAGGCAACAACCGAGGGACGAGATCATATATTCGTAGGCAACATCGAGGGACTATGATTTTTGTGATGATTTAACTGAGGGACTTTGCTAATGGTACCCCCTACGTTCGAGGGACATGACCATTTTTCGAAGGCAACAAGAGAGAGTACCCTAGGGGGTGCAAGTGTGAAGAGTGTGTTGATTTCAGATATTTATCTTGAGATTAGGGTTATCTAACGGTTGATTTTAGTCTTGCCATGCAAACCCTAGTTACTAGCAGTTAAATATTTACAGAAAGTAGAGGTGCGGAAAGTAAATGCGGAAAAGTAAAGTCCTACGCTATTACATGGCTTTGGGGCAGTTACATAATAAGAGGTGCAGAAAATAAAGGCAGAAAATAAATCTACGCTATTACAAAAAACTTTGCGACCTATACAGCGATTTCTAATATTTAAATGTCAAATAAAGTAAATAAATTGAAAGAAAAATGTTAGTAAAATGTTTTAAGGTTAGTAGAAAATATTTTAGGTTAGTGCACCTAATTATTAGAAAGAAAATACTTTTTGTATTTTTAAGGTTGATTTTAATTAAGAAAATAAATTAAAAGTTAATTTTAATGGTTAACTAACAATTAATTAAAATAAAAGCAAAATAAAATATTTTTCGATGTCAAAAATAAAATAAAGATTTTTCTAACCTAATTCTGGAAATAAAATATTTTTATGTGATTTTTTAGGTATTTTTAGAAAATATTTTAAAGGAATTAAAAAGAAAATTGAAAATATGAAAAAATAGGAAAAAAGGTTAGTTTGGAAAAATAGCAAAAATAAGGTGGGGGTGTCAGGGTTCGAACCCACGCCCTTGGGGTTACCAAGCAAAACACGCTGTCATTTGAGCTGGATGTCTTGCCTGGTATGAATATGAAACAAAAATAATATAAGGGAAAAACATTTTCTAAAAACATTTTAAAACGAAAAGCGCGCGCAGGCTTCATCTTCTTCATTTTGAATTTTCCCACGGACGTTACCGACGACTTTTCCGTGGGTAAACCTATACCGACGATTCTTGCTTGTAGCAACATCAATGCAACTTTCAAAAATCACAAATATGCAATATAAATTAAAGGTAAGACCATGGTCCGACTGGAAATTTGCTTTTGAGTTCAATGGTACCCACAGTTTGGTCTAATTTTGCCTAAATCAGAAAACCCTAATTTTAAACCATAAACCCTAACAATGGTGAGAGCTTGTACCTGCACTCAAACTTAAATCGAACCATACAGAAAGCTTCGAAATAGCATCAAGAACACAAAATTATAATCAAAGCATGTTAAAAGTGCATGAATCATTGAAATCGAAATTTGAAAATATGAGTGAAAAGTGAAACTGTGATTTTACGTTTCTGGATGTATGGATAACTTGTGAACATTTGGAATGAATCAGAGAGGCTCAAAGAACGTGATGGAATGCTTTGTTTGGCCTGAATCGATCCAAAACCCTGGCTGCTAGTTGCTTACAAGTCATAGATTTTTTGAGTTTTGTTTAGGGTTTCTGGAGGCAAGCATTCGTGTCCTTGTGATATGGGATTGTTGTGTATAAATAGAGGATTGAAATTAGGTCAACAAACTTGGTGAAATATATTGCATTGATGGAGAAAATATTTGATTGAAAATCAAACTTAATCTTTCCGAAATTGCTCAATGTCATGCCAATCTCTTCTTGCACGAATTTTCCAGCTAGCATAGGCTTCCTTGGTCCTCAAGATACTTAAATCCAAGGTCTTGTACGCTTGCTCCTTATTTTTGTATTTTATTTTTATTAATTTTGAATTTTAGTGATTTAATTCAAAAATAAATCAAATAAATGGCAAGGTGGCGTGTAATTGGACTTAAGGGTCATGGATGATCTTAGGAACAAGTTTGGATCACAAAAACTTGGGCCCATTTGCAAGATTTTCAAGTTTGGTCAATATTTTTTTCATGCATTTCTTCAAACTTGATCAAGTTATAACTTTCTCAACTTTCAACATTTTGAAGTGTTCTTGGACTTTTTAGAAAGCTCAAGATGTCCTCTAAACACTCCTTTTGGTTTCATCTTCATTGAAGCTTCCATGTTCATGTACACTTCTTTTGAAAAAGATGACTTTTTGTTGACTTTTAGAAGGACCTATAATATCTTGATCTATAACTCTCAAATGAGGCATTTTTGGCCAAAGCTTGTGAGACACAAAGTTTTAGAGAATTAAATTATATTCAAAATGAGCTATGGTGGAATAATTTTCTGGTAAAGTATGTGAAAGTTATGTCTGGTCAAAGTTCTATTGACTTTTTGTCAAGAAACCCCAATTTAGAAACTTTGACTTTTGAACAAATCTTGAATTTTCTTGATGAATCATGATCAACACTTGATCAAATGATGAATGTGACTTCAAAATATTGATGTTGACCAAAAATGATGAAGTTTGACTGTATGTTGATCACAATTGACTTTTTGTCCAATACAATTGATTTTCAACCATCTGAGCAATTGGCTGAGCAAACTTGAGTTGTGAGGCTTGAAACTTGACATGGTGAACCCTTGAGATATATGAAGAGGTATTATTATCACTTTAGGTAATGGAAACCATACTTGACTTGAGAGAATCAAAATCCTAGTTGTGGATTGATTGCTTAGGAGAGGTGTTATCTGGTCAACCCCTTGGGAAATTCTTGAGTATAGAGATGTGGATTGTCTTGAGAAATAGGAGGGTAAATGTTGAGGTATAACACACATCATATAGATTTAAGCTTGAAGTGTTGGCCTCTGATGGAAAGTTAAAATACAAGTTCATATTTTGGGATGTTGATTGCATGAAGTTGATTGGGAAATCTGCTCTTCAGATGAAAATGGATTTGATAGAAGTATACTTAAGGTTATTTTTTGTGTTCATTATTTGATTACCATTTACCTTAACATATTTTCTTCTGTTGATTTAGTTTGGAGATTATGATCCCCTTGAATTCCCTTATGAACTAGATGGAATGCTCAAAAGGAGTTGGCTATAAGAGTAGTTTTTCTATCTAACAAGGCCAGTCTGTCTATCATTGGCTTTAAAGAAGACGAAGAAATTTGTAAGAAAATAAGGGATAATTTCAAATTTGAAGAGGTACTACTGATACTTACTCCTACTATATGACCATTTTTATTACATTCTACTAACATTTTTTGTAACTGGCGACATTACTTCAAAGCTAGCAACATCAAACACATTGTCACAAGATGAATTGATAACAATATGAGAGTTTTTTTTACATAAAGATAACAAACGTATTAAACACTATTTTTCTTCATATGATGATGTTGATATTGTTTTAACTTGGTCATAGCATGAACCCTTATCCATGTCTGCAGAATATGACCCTGCATTTGCAAATTCTGGACTTACTCCGTCAAAAAGGTCTATACCTGAGACAGTTGAAGAACTTGACAGTGTCCAACTATCCTCCACCAAGATAACAAAAGATATCAAGTTGGAGAAATAATTGCCTTAAGCATTTTCTCATGTTATTTCATTTATATATTTGAACAACAAAGTTTATCACTTAATGTTATTTGTTTCTTTAGATGCTTTTGTCAATGTATCTTCAACCTTATGAACTTAATATATAGTGTTTGCACACATTATTTGAAAGAATTCACTATATTTCCATATACAAATTATTGTTAACAATTGTTCTACTTAAATTTAATCACAAGTAATGTATTTTTTCATATGCTCCAATATTACTTAATTAAATTTGTTCTGCAACACACAATGTCCCATTTATGCAAAGATAAATTTGCATAATGTATTATTACAATGTATTTGTTATGATAGAATAACTGCAGCTGTTGTTCGAACTGAATCGGATGGAAGTACAGTTGTTAGAGATGTCGATGAAATCAAACAATACCTTGATTGCAGGTACGTTTCCCCAAGTGAGGCATGTTGGAGGATTTTTTTCATATCCTATCCATGGTAGATCTCCTTCTGTTGAAAGGTTGTATTTTCATCTGGAGGGCGATAATCTCGTTTACTACACTGATTATGAATTCATAGACGATGTTCTTGAAAAACCAAGTGTAAAGGAATCAATGTTTACAGCTTGGATGGAGGCAAACAAAACATATGCAGAGGCAAGGAATTTAACATACTTTGGTTTTCTTTCCATGTTTGTTTACGATAAAAGATACCGTGTATGGACCACGTAAAAGAGGTCGTAAGATTGGAAGATTAATTTGGGTTCCTCCAAGAAGTGGTGAACTCTATTACCTTAGAATGATGTTGACGATTATCAAGGGACCAACTTGCTATGAGGATATAAAAAAGGTGGGTGGGGAAGTTCGTGACAGGTTTAGAGATGCAAGCTTTGAGATGGAATTTCTTAATGATGACAAGGAATATGTTGCAGCCATAAATGAGGCCAAAGGTTAGGGTTCTGGAAAGTTTTTGAGAAATTTATTTGTCACGATGTTATTATCCAGTATAGTTAATCGACCACGACATGTTTGGGAAAAAACTTTGAAGTTGCTATCTTACGGTATTCTTTATCAACAAAGAATAACGACGGATAGAAGAGGTACAATCCTTTAATACTTATACATAGCTATTATATATCATACAATCTCCTCCCATAGTTAACTATTATAAGAAGTTTTTATTCTTATATTATATTGTAAACTGTTGTAAATGCAACGTTGAAAATGCAGTATAAACAACATTCTTTTCATAGCTACTAATGAAAATTAGAACATTTGGAATGTACATGAAGCTATATGTTGTTGTATTACATTGAAGTATGGAACGCATTATGATACAAACATTTAAGTTTTACTGATGTTTTTATATGGCTAACGTGAACAACAATATTTCTGAAAATTAATTTAGCTTATTTGTAGACTGCAATACTTGGTTTTACATTGTACACAACAATTATAATTCATGTTGCTTTGTATTTTTGTTCGCAGACATTCAATTGTCAACTACAGAATTGAAAAATCTCACGTTAATTGAGATTGAGAATATGATGCAATCAAATCGAAGAAGTTTGCATGAATTTAAAGATATGTCGTATCCAGATTCGTATATAACACGACACATGGGTAATAGACTGATTTATGATGAACATGATTACGATGGTGGTACGGAACGACAAAACTTTGATAATCTATTTACATCACTCACAGGTATTTGTTCATCTTTGTATCGATGTTGTTATCATTAATCTCTAATCTAATACTTCTTTCGATTCTAATGTGTAGATGAACAGCGTGCAATCTTTGAAACCATAACGGACGCTGTCAACAAACAAAAAGGAGGGGTGTTATTTTACATGGATACGGGGGAACCGTTAAAACTTTTATGTGGAGAACACTATCAAGTGCACTTCGTTTAGAGGAAAAAAATTCTTACTGTTGCCTCAAGTGGCATAACTTCCTTATTATTCCCAGGTGGTAGAACAGCCCATTCAAAGTTCAAAATACCTGTTCCAACCCTTGAGAACTCTACTTGCAATGTTGATAAAGACTCTGAACATTCATAGTTATTTCAAGCTACTGATGTCATCATATGGGATGAAGCACCCATGAATCATAAGAATTGTTTTGAGGTATTGGATAACACCCTTAAGGATGTCATGAGCAAGAAGGGTTTTGCAAATACAATTTTTGGTGGTAAAGTAGTTATATTTGGAGGAGATTTTCGTCAGATACTTCTAGTTGTTCCAAGAGCAGGGTGTTCTGATATTGTCCATGCTTCCATTTGCTCATCTTATGTATGGGACTATTGTCAAGTCCTAACACTAACAAAAAACATGAGACTACAACATGGAATGGATAGTACAACTTCTAATGAACTAGTTGAATTCTCTAAGTGGATATTAGATGTTGGTGATGGTAAAATATGTGAACCTAATGATGGATTAGCTGATATAGAAATTCCTCCAGATTTGTTAATATCCATTTTTGAGGATCCAATAAAAGCTATAGTCGAAAGCACATACCCCAGTTTGGTAGCGGAGTTCCAAAATGTTGGATTTCTACAAGGAAAAGCAATACTTGCCTCAACCATTGAAGTTGTGGAAAAAATCAATCATTACGTATTGGACATGATACCGGGTAAAGTAAAGTCTGTTTTAATCTATATATTCATACAAATGATGCATTATTCACTTTGACTTGAATAACATATTCCATTGGTTTCATGTTTGTGCATTTGTTAGGAGAGGAAAAAGAGTAATTGAGTTTTGATTCAATTGATAGAACTGATACAAGTTATACCAAAGCCTATGAAGTTCTTACTGTAGAGTTTCTTAGCAAAATAAGGACTTCAGGTCTTCCAAATCACAAGATCAAATTGAAAGTTGGTACACCAATTATGCTAATGAGGAATTTTGACCAAAACGATGGTTTGTGCAATGGAACAAGACTAATTGTTACAATATTGCCAAATCATGTCATTGAGGCAAAAATCATGTCTGGAAAGAACGTAGGTAACATCTTTTACATCCCTCGAATGTCTATGTCACCTTCTGAGTCACCGTGTCCATTTAAGTTGATTAGGAGGCAATTCCCAATTATTGTCTCTCACGCAATGACAATTAATAAGTCACAAAGCCAATCACTTGATACTGTTGGGTTGTATTTGTCTACTCCTGTTTTAGTCATGGAAAATTGTATGTAGCCATTTCAAGAGTTACAAACATAAGTGCTCTTAAAATCTTAATACATGATAATGAGAATGTATCATCTTCTATCACTACAAATGTTGTATACAAGGAAGTTTTTAAATCGCTTTGTTAATGGGTAAGTACATGACAACACAAATATTTTTGTTTATAAATTGTTTGCAGATTTAGTGTCTGATTTTTGCACAAATTATCATGCAGGTCAATGAGGTGAAAACATCGATGGAAAGCAGGTTGCTTCATATCTAAAGTTCAAATACGATATTGTTACCATTATGTTATTTAGTTCCCCGATATACTTTTGAGTTAACTTTTTGAATGTTCTCCAATTAGTTTGATACACTAATTTTTTCCTAATTGATGGAAATTTGGTTGAATTATTTTAATATTTTAAATTTGATTATATACGAATGATCTATTACAATTCAAAGTTAGTTCCATGTTATATGAAATCCAGACAGGACCCGTGCGACAACACGGGTTTCTTACTAGTGTATATATATATATATATATATATATTAAAATCTCTAATTGTTGCACAATTAGAATTATGTAGTGGTTGAATAATACTCACCACATGATTGATATACAACACTCTCCCTAAATCCGAGTGATATATGTTTATCATTCTCATATTGGATATGATGTTTTCGTATATATTTATTGAAAGAGTGTTTGTTAGAATGTCAGTTGCTTGCGTGAATGATGGAACATGATCAACCTTGATCAATTTTTTCTTTATTGAATTGTTTGTTGATCTCCACATGTTTAGTTCCATTATAGTGAACTGGATTATTTGCAATGCTTATAGCAGCTTTGCCATCACATAATATCAATATAGAATGATTTACAGAAATTTTGATTTCATCTAACATCCTCTTAAGTCATATTACTTCACAAATACCTTGAGTCATCACTCTAAATTTTTCTCCTGCACTATTTTTAGCTAGCACAAATTTGTCTTGGTTCTCCAAATCACAAGGTTCCCCAACACAAATAAACAATACTATGTAGTTGATTTTCTGTCTGTGAGCATCCTATCTAATCTAAATTTGTGTAAAATTCAATGCCCTTGTTTAAGTTCCTCTTGAAGTGGATGTCTTGACCCGGTGTTCCCTTGAGGTATTGGATGCTTTTGTTCATAGCTTTCATGTGGGCCTTATATGAATTTGACATGTAGCGATTAGACAAACTTACTGTAAATATAATGTCGGGCCTAGTATGAGTTAAGTAGATTAATTTTTCAACTAGGATTTGATATATATCTTTATAGTTAGTGGGCTTTCATCTTCACCCTCTCTTTGTACCGGTTCAATGACAATATTGATTGTCTTGTATCCAAGCATTCCAGTTTCTTGAAGTAAATCAAGATTTCATTTCCTTTTTGATACATATATACCACTCATTGTTCGAGTAACCTCCATCCTTATAAAATACTTAAGTCGTCCCAAGTCTTTGGCTTCAAATTCTTTGGCCTATAGTCCTTTCAAATGATCAATTTGATCACGATCATTTCCCTTGATAACAATATCATCAACATAAATAATAAACAAAATTAACTTTACTTCTATTAAGTGTTTGATAAACATAATGTATGATTGACATTGGTTGAACTTGTCTTCTTTGACAACTTTAGTCAAACTATCAAACCATGCCCTTGGAAATTTCTTGAGGCCCTATAGGGATTTTCGGAGCCTACACACCATATTTAAGGTGTTGATTGATTCAAGCCCATGCGGGATTTACATATAAACTTCCTCTTCTAGAGCTTCAGTTTGGAAAGCATTTTCGACGTCTAGTTGATGAAGTGACCAATTTAAATTTGAAGCTAGAGAAAATATAAATCTAATTAAATTACTTTAGCCACTGGTGCTAAAGTCACTTCATAGTCCACTCCATATGATTGTGTAAATCCCTTTTCCACAAGTCGAGCTTTGTAATAAATCTATAACATAATAAAAATACTACAAAAAATGACATATCGATTAGTCGTGGTGTTACCCAAATGAAGCACTCGATTAATCCACACTCCAACAAATATATGCTTATGTGAAGTTAACCATGTGCCTTTCACATAATCAATAAATTCACTAAAATTAAAACATGTTTGTTCAAGTTGCTGCAACTGTTGACTATACTCAACCTCATCACTAGCCCATACAAGATTCTTCCATCATGTGTCTATCGTCTCTTGCATTTCTTTCACCACATATTGCTTGCATCTCATCCCAACATTTCTGTTAAAGTGAAATCAACATAGCAAATTAATTGTCGTAGGAAACACAACTTCAACTTATTTCATCAAAGCAAGATCTATATCCGTCAAAATCACTTGTGGACACAAATCTTTCTTCACAAATAATTCCTTCAGCTTCTCCAAGATTAACTATTTGTCTGCTCAGACTCCATATAAGCAAATGCAACAATAAATGTCAACTCGGTAAATGTCATGCCAACAATTTCAAATAGAGGTTGTCTTTATTTTTTTGTCTTACAAATGTTGTCCATAACTAACACAATAGAAAAAATATTCAGCAACTTAACCGAATCTGGATGTGCCTTAGAAATATCTCTCATAATTTTGGAGGCATATCTTTTTTTACACATAGCCTAACAACAGTATTAATTCAGAGCTAAACCTTTCCCGTTTACACCTTCTCACTTAATCAAACTACCCAATGACCCTTCTACCTAAGACCACAACCATTTCAAACATAGGTTGTATGTATTTTTTTGTCTTATAAATGTTGTCAATAACTAACACAATAGAAAAAATATTTAGCAACTTAATCGAATCTGGATGTGCCTTAGAAATATCTCTCATGATTTCGGAGGCATATATTTTTCTACACATAGCCTGCATCCTCTATGAGTTTAAGCAAATGTTGTATCTCACTTCTTGGACCTTTTATCTCTTTTTCTATCAACTCTTTTGCTTATATATATATATATATATATATATATATATATATTGGTTCTATTGATTGACAACAATTTTGGTAAAACATTCTGCTCAAAAATACCTTGAAGTTTACTGAAGTAGCAGATGTCACAGCTGATGTCCTGATATGTGAAACTGACAAAAGTGCATAATTTTTAAGAAGTCAGTTTGTTTGTTATTTGTATGCTTCGACTAAGAAAGCTTGAGAAACGCCTTCAACAATATACTTGGAGATTTAATGTTGTGTTTTCATTGAGAAAAGACAGGAGGCGTTGAAGACTTGTGAGTAAAGCAACCCTAGTTACTGTTACTCTATTTAAAGGTTGCAAATCCTGTTTTGCAGTTTGGCCGTTCCAGTTTTAGAGAGTTTAGTTTTTAATTGTTGATTGTTGATTGTTTTGGTTGTTAATTGTTTATTGTGAGCCTCTCGAGTATTTCTACTTGAGAAGGACGACTTTTGAGTTGTAAGTTTTCAATCACCATAATCTTTGAAGCGAGTATGATTGTGTGTCTTTGAACCGTGTCTTTAGTTTTATTTTTGTTGAGTGTCACGGTGTGTGATACTAAGGGAGTGAGCAGAGGTTCTCATATCTAAGTGTGGTATCTTAGGTAGAAGGGTCATTGGGTAGTTTGATTAATTGAGGAGGTGTAAACAGAAAAGGTTTAGCTCCGAATTAATACTGTTGATAGTGAACTTTATCCCTGGCTTGGAAGCCCCCAGACATAGGTTGGTTAGAATCGAACTGGGTTAACAACTCTATGTGTTTTTATTGTCTTTCTGCACTCTTTAAATTATGTTCTGTTCAGCTGTGTTCAAAGCAGATATTAGTGTTGTGACATTAACTTTGACATCTCATATCTGATACCAGAATTTCAATTGGTATTAGAGAAGACATCCTACTCTATCTCTGGATGAGATCTAGGGAAGATATTTTCTGGTAACATGGACAAGGAGGCGATATTCTTGAATAGACCACCCATTTTGGATGGTCTATGGAAGCCTCGGATGGCAGCATATGTGACACCCAATAATTCGATTGTTGAATAATTGAAATTTTAATTATTTATTTAATTAAAAATTTAATTATTGGTATTTTCGGGATTTATGGAATTAAATAAAATAAAATAAAAGAGGGATTGTTGGTGGTGTGAAGTTTAAAGTGGGGGTGTGAGGAGTAAAAGGCTCTACTCACACTATTTGTTTTATTATTATTACTTTTAGAATAATAAGAACAAAAGAAAAGGAAAAGAGAAGCCAATTGGGAAAAGAGAAGAATTAGGATTTCAATCGTACGAGAAGTGAGAAAAGGAAAAGGAACGGGAAGAGCCAAGAACGCTCACAGTCAAGAAACTCTCACAAGGTAAAGGGTGATTTTCTCTGATTGTTATGCCTTATGAGTTTTGATAATCAATAGGAATGATTAACATGTTTGAAATCCCAATTTAGGATTTTCTAGGTTTGTAGAATTTGTCCCTATTGTTGTCGAATTGTGTAGAATTGAATAAATTGCATGATATAGGATTGTTAGGGATGACTTGATTCTGTTATATGACATTATGTTGATGCCTATTGGATGAATTTGGTGTTATTTGATGTTATGATTCGTGTTGGAATGAAGAGAATGGATCGGGGAAACATGCTGCTGTCAAACTGCAGGTTTTTTGCTACTGAGTTCGCAGGAACCAGTTCCCTTGTGGGAGGAACCGGGTTCCCAGTGTATTGGTCAGTGAAAATGGGGATTTTTGAACGCAGGAACCAGTTACTCCTAGGGAGGAACCAGGTTCCCAGTGTAAATTTTACACATGAAAATGAAATTTTTAGCAGGAACCGGTTTCCTATTTGGAGGAACCCGTTCCCACTGTTACTTTTTGAAAAATACTAAACTTTAAAAATTCATAACTTTCAAATCGTAAGTCCGTTTTAGTCGCCGTTTTGGACGTTGTTTCTTAAATTAAATACTCTATTTTATAAAATGAAGAAAATTATAATTAATGGATTTTATTTTGAAAAGAGCCGTTTTCCGATTTGTGAACAATGGGAGTTATGGGAATGGTGGATGAATGAGTATAGGATTGTTCTGACAGGTTGAACGTGGAATGAAGCTTGTATGCTATTTTCCTGTTGTTTATTCATGATTGTATTGATATCATGTGTTGTTGTCGATGTTGTATATTCATGGTGGTTGTTGATATCATGTGTTGTTGTTGATGTTGTATATACCTGGTAGTTGTTGATCTCAGTTGTTGTTGTTGTATATACTGGTGATAGTCTTACTAATTGAAGGGTAAGCGTTTGGTATATTTATGCTTTGTGATGATTTATTTCATGATAGGGGATGATATCATGTTGTGGTTGATGATGGTTTATGATGTCTGATGTGGTCATAACCTGTGTTAAATGTTGCATGCTTTATGATGTGCATGCATATGCATTCTGTTGGAGTTAATTCCCATTGTGTGGAATTTGACTTGTATTGCCAATAGCCGTACCCAGTTGATTAGTGGTGGTGAGGTTGGATTCGCGTCCGAATGATGTATGGGAGAATCGAGGATTACGTTGTGTCCGAGTTGAAATGGAACAGTGTGTGAATTTAGTTCACTGTCGGTACCACATGCATAGAGTCTGCATCATATTTGTTTGGATTATAACATGCTAGGATGGATTCCAGTGTTATAGTCTATTGTTTGTGTATGATGTATGTTTATGACTTGTGTATGAAGCAGATCTGATTATGCTGAATAGGGTGGACTGATATCTTCTGATATTTTATTGCTTTTGATGAACCTATAATGCATTCTAATTATGATGAAGTCTCACCCTTACTTTGATGATTTCAGATTGAAGCTTAGAGGCTTAGGAGATTGGTGAGGATGGCTCGTAGAGCTATGCTTTAAGTTATTCGCGTGTCGGTGTCATGCTCTGATTGTAACACTGGGGAACGTTTGGTTGCGAGTTATATTAAAACTCTGTTTTCTTTGGGTTTATGATGGAATAATTATTGATTGAATTTATTCCGTTTTTTATGATAATTTCCGTTGTGTAGAACATGTATTTTGGTTTAATTATTTTAATGAAGTTCTTCAGTGAAGCATGACAATTGTATGAGATTTTCTTTTAAATAAATTATAATGCCCTTTTTATTATATGTTAGCTCTGAATTTACTATTAATCGCGGGGTATTTTAGAAGGGTGTTACAGCATACATAAAGTCCTTGGACAACAGGGCTTGGAAAGCTATTCTGAAAGGATGGACTCATCCTGTCATAATTGGAGCTGATAATCAACCCACTGGTGAGCTAAATCCTGAAGAAAATTGGTCAAAGGAAGATTATGAACTAGATCTTGCAAATTCAAAGACATTGAATGCTATATTTGGTAGAGTTGA
The DNA here is from genome assembly GCA_021764765.1 of Vicia sativa. Classification (NCBI taxonomy): domain Eukaryota; kingdom Viridiplantae; phylum Streptophyta; class Magnoliopsida; order Fabales; family Fabaceae; genus Vicia; species Vicia sativa. The sequence goes on along the minus strand of CM038796.1, from coordinate 255,026,435 downwards.
CAGGAACATATTCAGATTAATCAATACTTGTGAAGTGGCCAAAGATGCTTGGGAAATAATCAAGACTACTCATGAAGGGACCTCCAAGGTTAAAATGTGAAAACTACAGCTGCTCACATCTAAGTTTGAGAACCTGAGAATGATGGAAGAGGAAAGCATTCAAGAATTTCATATGAATGTTCTTGAAATAGATGGTGCTTGCAGTGCCTTGGGAGAAAAGATACCAGAAGAAAAACTGGTAAGGAAGATGATTAGATCTCTACGTAAGAGATTTGATATGAAGGTAACAACTATTGAAGAAGCTCAGGATATCAACAACATGAAAGTGGATGAACTTGTGGGTTCACTCCAAACATTTGAGCCGAGTATTAATGAGAGGTCTGAGAAGAAGTCCAAAAGTATAGCATTCAAGTCCAACACTGAAGAGAAAAGTGATGAATATGATCTGAATATCGAGGAAGGATTGTCAAATACCATAGTCATGCTAGGAAGACAGTTCAATAAAGTTCTGAAAAGAATGGATGGTAGCTCAAGACCAAATGTCCGGAACATCCCATATGACATCAGTAGGACAAGTAATTCTAGGAAGAAAGCAAAAACTGGAGAATGACCTACTCAAGGTAGAGAACTAAGGTGCTTTGAATGTGGAGGCTTTGGGAACATCAAATGGGACTGTCCAAACTATCTTAAGATACAAGACAAAGGATTGGATATTCTATGGTCAGATGAAGACTATGAGAGTGAAGTAGGTGGAGAATCAGCCAAACATGTAACAACTCTGACTGGTACATATATTTCTGATGGAGACTAAAGTGATGAAGACTTGACATTTGAAAAACTGGCTGCTACATATAAGGAACTATGCATCAAAAGTGTTGAAGTAGTCCAGGATAATGAGAAGCAGAAGACGCTCATAATGCAACTACAAGACATAAATAATGAGCATCTAGAGATGATCAAGAAGATGGAAAGTGAAGTAACTGTGCTAAAGTGTGACCTTTATCAGATGACCAAATATGTCAAGATGCTAAACAGTGGATCTGAGACACTGGATAAGATACTTCAAGGTGGAAGAGTATCAGGAGACATGAGTGGACTAGGGTACAATGGCACAAAGGAGTCTTCTACAGAATCTGCTCAAAGTCAGGATGAATCCAAGATGTCAAATCAAATGTTTCAACATCAAAGAAGGAATAACTACAGACAGCCTAACAAGAGACATCAACACTGGAGATTCCATTACTGTGGAAGATATGGTCACATAAAGCCATTTTGTTTCTAGCTGTATGGTTATCCCAAATCTATGCATCATTCAAATGTGACTCAGGCTAGGCCAAGGAAACAGTGGATTCCCAAAGAAAATGTATCATATTTCTTGGCTCACATTACCTCTACAGTGAAGACCATAGAAGACTGGTATTTTGATAGTGGATGCTCAAGGCATATGACAGGAGACCAAAACTTGTTGGTCAATTTTCAAGATCATTCAACTGGTTATGTCAACTTTGGAGATGGAATGAAGGGTGAAATCAAGGGAACTAGGAAGATACACAATACAAAGATCCCTAACATTGAAGACGTATTACTAGTCAAAGGGTTGACCTCCAACCTAATCAGCATCAGTCAACTGTGTGATCAAGGATTCAATATTAACTTCACAACAGCTAAATGTATCATTATAAACAAGAATGGTGAAGTTACTATGAAAGGTATAAGGATCGAAGACAACTGTTATTTATGGGTACCTCTAGATACAAATCATATCACATGTGTGAAGGTCAAAAAATTTATGAGCAAGAATTCCCAGATGGACAAGACAAGTCTGAAGTCAACTGATCATCATAATGTCCCAATGAATGTCATGACATCAGTTAAATCTGCCAGAGTTAATGATCAGTCTACATAAAGAAGAACCATGAATCTAGTTCAAAAATTCTCTGAACTGAAGCTAGTCAATGGTTATTCAAGAGGATGAGATGTATATGACTCAACGATATTACATCATAAGGCACAACATATAAAATAGCCACCCCAAGTTCAAATATTTCACAGTTTCACCACACGCTATAGTTTTCCTGAAAACTACAAAATCTCCACTTTCAATCCTCAGAAAATCAATCTTCCACACTTGATCATCAATATGTCTCAACATACTGCACCAAGATTAAGCAAAACTAACGAAAGTATTCCAACTAAAGAAGCCCTAGACATTGTTCCTCTTTCCATGATTCCTTGTTCGAATGCAAGACCTACAAAGCTTCGCATCCGTCATGTAAGAAAACCAAGGAAAACACCTATTTCAGTTGGAGGTAATGTATCTGAACCCACTGATTTGAAACTATTCCAGTGTTGCAGATGTAGACAGGGTAATAAGGAGGTTAGTTGTTGATACCCTAAGTGTGGGTTTACCGGTTGAAGGGATCACCATCCCTCTTGCCCAAATGCCTGGTGAGGAAGCTCCAAAAGAGCATACTGAATCACCCATGAGGGAAGAAGAGACTCCTCAAGAGAATCTTGAAAAATAAACAATTCTTGATGAAGTCACGAATGATATTGGAACATCATCCCTGAAGAAAACTTCTCAAGAAAAGTAGGCTGATTCAACTAATAAGGGGACTGAGAAAAATGTAGTTGATGTTGTTATATATGTAAACACTTTGTCTAACAATGAGATAATCATTAATGTTAACCTTGGAATTGCCAAAAGACTGAAAACAAGAAAGGGCAAGGTTGTTGCTTCCAACACCTCATCCAAACCTGTCAAGAAGAAGGTTATGTATGATACTCCAAAAGGGTGGAGCAAAGCTACTCCATTATCCAGCAAGAGGAAAATAAGATCAGAATATGATTCTGATTATGATGTCGAGACTGATGTCCCAGACATCTCACCAGTGAAGAATTCAATAGTTTAGAAAACCAATGACAGTGTCCCTGATGCTCCTACTGATAACATCTCATTCCAATCCATCAAGTGTGCTGCAAGATGGAAATACATATATCAAAGGAGATTGGATTTAGAAAGGGAGTTAGGAAAGGATGCCTTGACTTGCAAGGAAGTTATGAAATTGATCTCTGAAGCAGGACTGATGAAGATAGTAACAAAGTTGTCAAAGTGCTATGAAACCCTGGTCAATGAATTCATGGTTAACATCCCTGAAGACTGTGATGACAAGAAAAGTCAAGAATTTCAGAAGGTGTTTGTCAGAGGAGAGTGTGTAAAGTTCTTACCTGCCATCATCAATCAATATTTAGGAAGAAGTGAAGACCTGGCCTATGAAAGAGAAGTTGTCAACTGGAAAACTATGTGTGAAATTTGCTATTATACATAGAATAGGTTCAGCAAACTGGGTGCCAACAAATCACACCTCAACTATCTCAGTAGGACTGGGGAAGTTCGTTTATGCAGTTGGGATGATGATACCATTTGACTATGGTAGTTATATTTTTGATCAGACTCTGAAGCTTGTTGATACTTGTGCAACAAATTTTCCCATAGCTTTCCCACTCTCATAAGTGGAATTATTCTTCATCAACATCTTGGAATTCTATCTACCTTGGATACTGAACGTAAAAGAGTAACCCCATTGTCTCTCCATCAGAAGCTGTTTGCTGGAGCACATGTCCTAGACATTGTCCCAACATCTGCTGGTGTTGAATTGAAAAGAGAAAATAAAGGGGATGTGATTTCTGAACTTACTGCAACTTGCAGAGAAATGGATAAGGTCATACACATTAACACAGCAAGGAAGCTGAAACTTGAAGAGACCATCCTAACTCTAAAGAGGAATGCTACTGAAGAAGCACCAGAAGAAGAAGCAAGCAACTCAAAGCTCTTCTGAAGCTAGCTCAGGAGAAGAAGGAAGTGGAGAAAGTGGAGAGTCTGCAAGTTCTGCAGAACACTGATTGTGCCTTAAGATGTTGTTTGTGTTTCCATTTGGTTTTTGTTTATCCCTCTTTTATGTAATTTTGGCACTTAACATTAGATATTAACTAACTTAGTTGAATCTAGTATTTATTTCTGTTATCCTTCATGAATTATTTTTTGGTTTGGCCAAATTATGGCTAAAAATGGGGAAAGTATGAGTGATTAGACATTAAGTTAGGGGGGGAGCAACTGTGAATTGTTGCAGCTGTGAGCGATTGTGTGTGTTTTTTTCTTTGTGATTTTCTTGTGTGATTCCACATGTGTGAGCAGCTGATGTGATGACTATGCTAAGGAGGAGCTGTTGATGTGTTCGTTGTTCTCTGTGTGCTTCTTGTGCTGAAAGGAGAAACTGAAGTGTTAATTGTGCTTTGTGTGCTTAGAAGTGTTAATTGTTGATTGGGTATCTATGATGATACTATGTGTTTCCACAAGAAAAGAAGTTGATGTGCAGGGGGAGCAAAGTTTTTATTTGTCAATTGTGCACCTGTGTGTGTTGTGTGCAGGGGGAGTAAAATGTTGCATCTTTGAATGTTCTAACTGATATTTGAACATCTGTGTTAATTATCCGTTGCTATCTTGGTTTTGATTGTGATGCTGCTTTTACTGTGCTACTCTGATGTATGTGCTTGAATGCCTATGTTTATTATGGTGATGTTCTAATTGTATGGCCTGCACCCCAAATAATGTTTTAGCCAAAAATTTCCAAAGCGGGAGTTTGTTGGTTCTATTGATTGACAACAATTTTGGTAAAACATTCTGCTCAGAAATACCTTGAAGTTTACTGAAGTAGCAGATGTCACAGCAGATGTCCTGACATGTGAAACTGACAGAAGTGTAGAATTTTTAGGAAGTCAGTTTGTTTGTTATTTGTATGCTTCGAGTAAGGAAGCTTGAGAAACGCCTTCAACAATATACTTGGAGATTTAATGTCTTGCTTTCAGAGAGAAAAGACAGGAGGCGCTGAAGACTTGTCAGTAAAGCAACCCTAGTTGCTGTTACTCTATTTAAAGGCTGCAAACCCTGTTTTGCAGTTTGGCCGTTCCAGTTTTAGAGAGTCTAGTTTTTAATTGTTGGTTGTTCATTGTTTTGGTTGTTAATTGTATTTTGTGAGTCTCTCGAGTATTTCTACTTGAGAAGGACGACTTTTGAGTTGTAAGTTTTCAATCACCATAAGTTTTGAAGCGAGTGTGATTGTGTGTCTTTGAAGAGTGTCTTCAGTTTTAGTTTTGTTGAGTGTCACAGTGTGTGATACTGAGGGAGTGAGCGAAGGTTCTCATATCTAAGTGTGGTATCTTAGGTAGAAGGGTCATTGGGTAGTTTGATTAAGTAAGGAGGTGTAAACAGGGAAGGTTTACTAAACACTTTAAATTATTCCTGTTTACACAACTTGGCATAGAAAACGAAAGAATTGGAGGGAAATGAACGAGAAGTGTATGATGGAACACCCTCTCATTCCACACTACCTTCTCCGTCTTCTTTATCGGGATTCAGACGCATCGATACCCGTAACAACTTCTTCTCTGGTAATAATCTCTACAATTTGATGATCGTCCACAAATTTATCAAACCTACTCTTCTTCTTCACCCAATTCAACGATTTAGGGTTTTCATTCCTATTTTCTCCTCTAACAACTATTATGCATGTTTAACATTTTCTTTGACAGTGTGGATCCATCGCAGAGACTTATGCTGAAGCTTTTGCGAAACATGAGGTGCAGAAATGGAGGGGTGCTTTGTATCAATTTGTTGTTATGTCTTTATACCATTCTTTATAAGTTGCAGGCTTCATGACTCATGTGCATCAATGCTTAATGTGTAATGTATCATATTGGAATCTTCAAACCAATTGATTTTGAACTGATTTCACACTAGACTAACATTTCTCTTAAATATTTTCCTCCCTTTTCTCCAGCATCATCCGCCAATTAGGTGCCGGTGCAACCTCAGTACAAGAAGATGATGATGATGGTGATACAGTACCAGACCTTGTCCTCGTTCTGAGTTTGTCTAATCCATGTGTATCATTATTGGAGGTAACAATCAATTTTGGTATTTGTATTCTTAATATATGGTCTCACATCAGGTGTAAACTAAATGTTCGTAGAGATTAACAAAGTAGTTAAAAGCTCTTATCAAAAACCGAACATACTCTCCATGTGAGACTAAATGTTCGAGCCACCCACCATTTATATATGCACACCAAGCCCAACATTACCAAGGACTGTATTGGAAAAACTAAGTCCCACATATCGACAATTCAAGTCATCCACCAAGTCCCACATATCGGCAATTCAAATCATCTACCGTTTATATTCACGCATCAAGTCTAATAATGCTTGAGTTATATCAAACTCTAATTCTAATACATTCTTTTTCTCTTTAAAATAATTTTTGAAAAATTACATTTGAAATAGAAAAATAGCCTTTGATTATACAAAACAATCACTTAAATTTTAATCGTGTAAAAAGTGTTTCTTTTAAAAAATCCTTGCGGATATAGTCAAGTCAACAAGGAATAGGATTGATCTTTGTTTTGTTGAACAAGATGTGAAAGATGAATTTGTTCACTTATGTCTTTGTCAAATTAAATTTCAAAGTTGAAGTAGTCAATTCACCATTATTAATATAATGTAATGCAAAAGGAAATTTCCTATGGCCAATATGTACTCAGAAATAGGCAAAAACAAAAAACAATAACACCAGACCACGTAGCTTTGAAGTAACTACTATTATTAACGTTACTATGATTGTTTGACTACTGTTATTTATTTAGTGGTTTTGTTTTTTGTTTGCATTGAATTCTGACAACTCTTGCCTTAAAAGTCAATAAGTGAGAATGGCAGGTTTCATTCATTTAGAATGACTTGACTGGTGTTGTTTTATTCAAGTAAATAATTGATTTTAAGTGATTGCACTATGTCAAAATTAAGTTTTTGCAGCACCCTAACGAAAGTGCTTTTATGAGAAAGCGCTGCTATAAATTATAAAACAATTCGCTCTAAAAAAACGCTATTAAAGACTAGCTTACGAAAGCGCTTTTCAAAAGCGCTGCTATATATTGTCCTTAGAAAGCGCTGTTAAAGAATAACCTAAGAAAGCGCTTATAAAAGCGCTTATAAAGGCATAGGTAAAGAAAACGCTGCTATAGCTGGCCCTATGAAAACGCTTTTGTATCTAATTTTATAATTAAAATTGTAAACCCCTGAAACCACAAATAGAATTTCTGTTCATCTTCCTCCTCATCTCAGAACCCATTCTCAACACAAACATGATTTCTCTCCATCTTCCTTCTCATCTTACTCGCTCAGCCTCCAAAACATCGTTCACCATCATCAACAAAACGCTTCCCGCCGTTGTTCATCGTGTTTCGCCGCCGTCGTTCTCATAACAAGTACGAAATCGTCAGTTCTTCCGCCACCGCCGCCGTTCAACCCTGAACTTGTGATTCTTCTGCCATGGCTGTGATTCTTCATCAACCCTGAACCCTAAATCGTCTTCCTTAGTAAGTTTGTTTTAGTTAGCATTGTTTATAAGAATGGTCTGCAATTTTGTTCTGCAATTTTGTTCTGCATTTTAAAAAAAGAAGGATATTTTTGAATTTATGAATTGGGGTGAGAAAGACAATCTTCTGATAGTAACATCTCACTCATTTGTACTGTTGGTACAGTGGTAACAACATTGGAATTGGCATCAATTGATAATGAAGCGTGCATTTCACATTTTTATTCAACTATGATTTCACATTTTTATTCAATCTGGTATGAACTTCATTCCTATCATGTTTTAGAGCAATGTTATATTGATTTGTTATGAAAGGTTTCACAATATTCTTCTCTGCTTAAAAGTTAAGAGAATCCAAATTTGTGATTGGTGAGAAGACCCCATTTGCACATGGTTTTCATCCTATTATTGAGAATGTTGAGATATGATGAAAAAAATAATGTATAATTCTAGTCAATTATCATTTTAGTTAACATTGTTCTTCTTTTCTTCTTTTTTTTCACTGAAGAATCTATATAGACTTGTTTGAATGATAATGTCATGTGTTGTTAAGTTCTTTTTTCTTGCATGTTTTGATTATCATATTGAAACTTGTCTTGATTATTTGATTTGAATGAGGAGAATTGTTTATTGTTTATCTTGAAAATTTAGAATAGTGAGGGAACATTCTAACTGGAATATATCAAAATTATTTTAAGTTTAGGCTTAACTGTTAGTTTTGAATATGATTTTTGTTACTGTTAATGGAATTTGTTAACTCTTCTCTAGCCTTGTTTCTGCTTCTCCATAAAAGATAGTGTAAGAGAGATTAGAGGTGTTGAAGTGGTGTTGATGGTTATCTTGATAGTTGATTAACTACTAAGTATAATTTTATGAGTGCTTATTGATTGAACTTCATTCTTCATAGGATTACCCAAACTAACGTATTGAATTTGCTATATATATATATATATATATATATATAGGGTTACTTGTGAAGTGTAAAAGTTTGATCGTTTACAAGAATCTTACACTGTGTGGGTCTAGAAGTTGGTTACTTCTCTACAGGTGATTAGTTGTTCTCTCTCGCCACTATAATTAGTTGTGCTTTGACTAAACTGCTATGATGGATTGTTTCCACTTTAATCAGTTGCTTACTTCTCTACTTGTGAATGAATTGTAATTAGTGGTTGAGTCGGTTTTTATTGTAAGAAATTTTTTATAATAGAAGTTTTATTTCCTTTGAATTAGCAGCATTTCCCGGCCTAGTTCAACGTATAACGCTCATTCCTTGAGTTCGACCTTCTCGTGTCAACTTCTCGATGTTGTTATTCGGTAAATTCGAGGTAAATTTATTCCTCAAATTATTGGTACTGGTGTGAGTGAAATTCTCTTTTATGAGACATTATAATATGTGATGAATTTGTCTGAAATTGCATGAATATGTTGCGTTTTCTTGCTCTGAATCCATTCTGTGTATACTTTGCGTTTTGACAGAAACACATTATACTATTTTGTGTCCTAATTAGTTGTTTTTTTTATCTTAATTAGTAAAACCATAGATAAGACATGGATGTATTCCAATCGATTGTCGAAAGAGTACGAGAATGGGGTATCGAAATTCGTTAAGTTTGTTGTTGTGCATGCCAAAAACCCTAGTCGAATGACATCTCCTTGTTTGTGTTGCTGTTATGGGAGTCGGGTTGACGCAGTTCAGTTGGCATCATATTTAATACGCTATGGAATTGATAGAAGTTATACATGTTGAAATATGTATGGTGAGAAAAGTAACTGGAATGTTGAAATATGTATGGTGAGAAAGGTGGGCAATGGATGGTCGGATAAAAGTTTCACAGAGTTATTAGCCCTTATGAGAGATATGCTACCAGAGGATAATGTTCTTCCCAATCAAATGTATGAGGCCAAAAAGATGTTGTACTCTATTGGCATGAGCTATGACAAGATACACGTCTGTCCAAAAGATTGCGTTTTGTTTCGAAACGAGTATGCATCGTTAAATGAGTGTCCTAAATGCGGTGCCCCTCGATATAAGAAAAAGTTGTCTCCGACAAAAGTTATGGTATTTTCCTATAATTCTGAGATTTAGACGAGTGTATCATAGTGAAACCGATTCACCACTTGACTTGGCATGCAGATGAAAGAATTATTGATGGAAAAGTTTCGACATCCGGCAGATTCACCACAGTGGATGAAAATTGATAATGATTATTCTGAATTTGGAAAAGAAGCAAGAAACCTTCGCTTGGCATTGTCTACTGATGGAATGAACCCACACGGTATTCAAAGTATCTCACATAGCACATGGCCTGTGATTCTTATGATTTATAACCTACCTCTGTGGCTATGTATGAAGCGTAAGTACATGATGTTATCTTTGTTAATTTCTGGGCTTAAACAACCAGGAAATGACATAGACGTATACTTGGAACCTTTAATCGAAGATTTGAAGATTTTGTGGGAGAACAATGTGGAGGTTTATGATGGGTATAGGAAAGAAAGTTTCAACTTGAGGGCGATGTTGTTTGGAACAATTAATGATTTTCCAGCATACGGAAATCTATCCGGGTATAGCATTAAAGGTGAAAAAGTTTGTCCTGTTTGTGAAGATGGAACCGATACGACGCGATTGAAACTTTGTCGAAGAATGTCTTTCTCGATCATCGTAGATTCTTAAATTCTAAACATCAATATCGTGGATGGAGAAAAGCGTTCAACGGAGATACCGAACAACGTAGAGCTCCGCCTGGATTGACAGGTGATCAAATTTTTGAAAAGGTGAAAGATGTGAGTATTCAGTTTGGCAAGTCTTTTGCACATAAAGTTGTCACAGGTGGGTGGAAGAAGAGGTCAATTTTTTTTGAATTTCCATATTGGAAATCTTTGTACGTAAGACATTTTCTTGATGTTATGCATATTTATTCAATGTATCGTTCAGTTCCCGCTTCAGTAACAGAAAGGGCGTTTGGGATATGCACGCTTACAGGAAAAAAATGTAAGTAAATATAAATTCTACGATCTTATTAATTATTTCAATGTGTTATAATTGATGATCTTATTATTTGTTTCAATGCGTAGTTAGAAGAGACGAAAAGTGACGAAACATCACTACCAACACATGTGTTGTGAAAGGAAGCCCGTGTGGGCAAGAATCGAGTTGTTAATCCCGATGTTCAACATGTTTATGATGAATGTGTAAGTATAACATTGTGTCTTTAATTAAATCAAATGTTTATTAATATGTAATTAATTTTTTATCTCCACTAATAATTTTCGATATGTAAATGAATTATAGGAGACCCTATCACAATCGGTATCCATAGGTGAGGACCAGGATATCAAGAGCGTACTTAGTCGAGCACTAAATGTTGTTGAGTATCCGGGTCGGGTGAGGGGTAAAGGTCATGGTGTGACTCCAACCTCTTTGTATAAGAATCCAATGAGAAGAAATCCTAGCAATGCAGAAGTGATGCAAACATTGCAGGAATTACAAGCACAAGTCTGTGAATTGCAGAAGGATAAAAAGAGATATATGGCGGAAAAAAGCAGTTCACAGTTGAAAGAAACTAGTGACAAAGCTAGTATCAACTGTCAACATAAACTTACCGAGGTAATTAAGATGATAATCCATTGGAGAAAATTTAATTGCAATTTATAAAGGAAGTGAATTGAATAATATATATCCGTTATTATTACAATAATTTTTTAGTCACTTCTAATGGTTATTATTGGTTTAGGGCATTTCATCTTATCAGCTATACCTATCGTCACCGACTTATCGCCTAGTTGGAAAGGGAAAAGTTTATAACACTTTGGGAGATTTACTTCACCATAGACCGCTCCCGGATGGACACATGAAAGTATCGGTTGATGTTGCTTTAGATTTGGATGCGTTGTTGTTGGTACCTGACATTGTTGCTGAGATCACATTGCTGTGATATGCAATAGGATATTTTGTTGCATGGTCATCAAACCTCATTTTCATAGATGATCAGGTATATTGAAAACCATTATGAATCTTTAAGTATTCAACTGTCAGTTCTAACCTCAGTTTTTTACATGGTAATTTTAGACTCCTACAAAACCCGCATCTAAGGATAAAAGGATTTTGCAGCACGACGAGTCTGTTGCATCACAAAATGAGGTACGTTTAAAGTGTTAATTATATGATTTGAATAAAAAACTGCATAATTTTATAGTTTACCTATGTCTATATAATTTTTAGGTACCTTTTCAAGGGTCACAACAAGTGAGCCAGAAAATTGGTAGCATACCACCCAAGAAAAAGGTTCCTGTTAGAAAATTTATTCCTCGATTCCGGCATTGTCTTGAAACACTAGTGGGAACATCAAATTTGATGAATGGTGGTATTCGTCAAATGGATATGGATGAAGGTATCTTTGGTTTTCCTTGCGCCGAAACAATTGGACAAGAAGACATGGAAGAGATTTTTCTTTATAGAGAATTAGGCATCAGTGTTATGCACTCATACATCCGGTAACCCGATCAATATATCATTTAATTAGTTGAACATTTTTTTTAAACATTTCAATGAAAATAGTCTAATATTAATTATGTTTTTATTTAAGGTTGTTATATGACAAATTGATGTGTGTGAATCAATTGTCAAACAGATTCTATTTCGTGTCTTCCTCCTGTGTTAGCGGAGCGACAATTGTTAGGGAACATGAGTCAGTAAGAGAGCACTTAGTCGAGAGATTCATGGCAACCGGCAGTACAAAAATCTTGTATCTTTGGTCGTATACTATTCCTACAGGGTTAGATTTTCATTCTAAGTTCATTTTAATATTTGTATTTTTTGCGTAGATTTTTTTTAATATAAACTGTTGTTTTAATTTATAGACGTCACTGGTTGTTGGTTGCTATCGATCCTATAAAAGAAGTGGTCTATTATCTGAATTCGGTTGACGGTGATTGGACAAATTATCCGGATATGAAGTTAATGATTGATACGTAAGTGAGATTATTCTAAATATTCGTGCTTATTTATATATTTAATTATTTCTATGACATTGTTCTAAATATATTTTTATTTTGTTAGAGCAATACAAGTATTCCGATGTCAAAGAGAATCTCGGATACCACAGTCTAAATCAAACAACATTAATTGGATCAAAGTGCAGATATATTAATTTCCACAATTTTGCTTATAATATTTATGCTACTTGATAAAACAAGACAATTATATATTCTTATTTGTTTTTCTATGTAGTGTTCTCAACAGCAAAATGGTATAGATTGCGAATACTTCGTTTTGAGGTTTATCAAAGAAATCCTTCAAATGAATCAAATAGAGATTCCAGTCACGGTATGGATTTATAACTTATTTATTTTATTATTTATCGGATATTTCATATAATCTATTACTTTTAACTAAATCATGTATATTATGTTTTGTTATGTAGTACTTCGATGAAGTGTGCATATTACACGAAACTTCAGTTGGAAGAAATTAAAGAGGAATTGTGTCAATATTTTATTGAGCAAAGAATACATTATTGTGTGAAAGTATTATGAATACGTTATTGTGTGAATATAATATTGACCGTGTTATTATGTTCATACCTTGCAGGACCAGGACCTTGAATACATAATTGACCGTGTTTTGTTCATACATTAGGACTGATTTAGTTATTGTTAGGGCTGATTTTGTTAGGGTTGATTTTGTAAGGCTAATTTTGGTAATGTTAAAAATATGTGAATTGAATTACAATGGTGTATATATATATTGGATAACAATGATATATAATGGTATTTGTATATAATCTGTTTATTGAAATAACGGGATTACGATTGTAAATTACAGGTTTATGAATTACAGGTTTATGAATTACAGGTTTATGAAATAATGCTGCAAAAATTGCAGGTTTATGAATTATATAAATTATAGGTTTATAGAAAAAACCATAAGAAAAGCGTTGCCTTAGGCCATCTTAGAAAGCACTTTTTGAGAAAAAGCGCTGCCTAAGGTATACATAAGACAGCGCTATCAAAAGCGCTCTTATGTATACGTTAGGTAACATTTTTTTTTAAAAGCGCTTTTATAGGTGGCCTAAGGCAACGCTTTTATTGAAAAATCGCTTTCTAAAGATGCCTACAGAAAGCATAAAAGACATTCTAAAGAAGCTTCCAGAAAAAAGCGCTGCTAAAAGCCTACTTAAGAAAGCGTTTTTTAGAAAAAAAAGCATTGCCTTAGGTATACCTACGAAAGTGCTTTTGCCTAAACAAAAAGCGCCGCTAAAACTTATAGCAACGCCACTTATGGCAACGCTTTTAAAGGCAAAAAAGAAAACGCATTCGTAGGTCTTTTATGGCGTAGTGTTGGTAAATTACTTAAGAAAAGTAGTACTCCCGAAGAACCCAGATTTGAATTCTATGTAAAATAATTATTGACTAGATTTAACTTACTTATTTTCGATTCAACTTCAAATTATTATAGGCAATTCCCAAGTCAATGTGTAGGCAACTTCAAGGAAGCAAGGAACTGTTACAGTTATAGTTACAGCTCCTTTGTCTAGTTCATATTAGACATTTCTTCTCTTATTTAAATATAGACTTTGAGAAAAGGAGACACTTAAGAGATTAGAAATCTAGGTGAACAATAAGTGAAGTTAATTCTGCATTCCTAATCATGTCACTACCTTCATCTTGTGATTGGACATATGATGTCTTTCTAAGCTTTAGAGGCACTGATACCCGAAACAACTTTACTGGTAATCTCTACAACTCTCTCCATCAAAGAGGTGTAAACACTTTCTTTGATGAGGAAGAAATTCAAAACGGAGATGAAATCACACCTACTCTTATCCAAGCCATTAAAGATTCAAGAATTTTCATTGCTGTTTTCTCCAAACACTATGCATCTTCAACTTTCTGTTTGAATGAGCTTGTCACCATTCTTGAGTGCGCCAAGCCGTCACCTGGAAGGTTGTTTTTTCCTATTTTTTATGATGTAGATCCTTCCCAGATTCGACAGCTAACTGGAACTTATGGCGAAGCTTTCGAAAAACACGATAAGAGGTTTACAAATGACAAGGATAAGGTGAAGAAATGGAGGGATGCTTTGCTTCAAGCTGCTAATGTTGCCGGATGCCATTTCAAACCAGGGTACTTCACTTACCCCTTTTATGTTTTTTTAACACATCTGTTTTGCGCTATTTTATTTCCTCAATCCTCATCCATGAAATCTTGAACATGATTTTTACTAGTAAACATATAAATCTAGTTGAAGGAAATATTTTGAAGAAGTAATAATTTGTTATTTTATTAGTTTTGGTTGAGGTGAATAGACTAAGCACACTCAATGATTCGGTTTCAATTTACATGTACTTTTTGTATTATGCAGGCCTGAATCAGAATATAAGTTTATTGGGAAGATAGTTGATGAGATCTCCATAAAAATCAACCGTGTTCATTTGCATGTTGTAAGCAAACCTGTTGGGTTGGAGTCTCAAATGTTAAAAGTTAAATCTCTCCTTGAATCTAATGAGAGAGTTAGCATGGTAGGCATTTATGGAATTGGCGGAATAGGAAAATCAACACTTGCTCGTGCTGTGCATAACTTGGTTGCTGATCAATTTGAAGGTGTGTGTTATCTTGTTGACATAAGAGAGAGGGCAACTAATAACGATCTTGCAAAGCTCCAAGAAACTCTACTTTCTGAAATACTCGGGGAGAAGGATATTAAAGTGGAAGATGTTCACAAAGGAGTTTCTATGATTAGAAGGAGGCTCCAAAGAAAGAAAGTCCTTTTGATTCTTGACAATATTGAAAAAGAGAAGCAGTTACAGTTACTTGTAGGAGGACATGATTGGTTTGGCTCCGGCAGCAAGATCATAATCACTACAAGAAACAAGCATTTGCTGGACACTCATGGGATTGTGAAAGTGTATGAGGTCCAACAGCTAAACAAAGAACAGGCGCTTGAATTATTTAGTTGGCATGCATTTAAAAATGAAAAAATGGATCCAAGTTATGTGGATACTGCAAAACGTGCAGTATCTTATTGTCTCGGTCTTCCCTTGGCTTTGGAGGTGATAGGTTCTCAATTGTTTAGAAAAAGTTTAGCTGTATGGAAATCTTCATTAGATATATATGATAGAGTCATTTGTAAAGACATCCATGACATTCTGAAAGTTAGCTATGATGTTTTGGAAGAAAATGAAAAGGGTGTTTTTCTAGACATAGCTTGTTTCTTTAATTCTTATGAAATAGGCTATGTCAAAGAAATACTATACTTACGTGGTTTTCAGGCAGAAAATGGTATAAAAGATCTTACTGACAAATCTCTCATGAAAATTGATATCAAGAGTTGTGTGAGAATGCATGACTTGATTCAAGACATGGGCAGAGAAATTGTGAGGCAGGAATCAACATTGGAGCCTGGACGCCGCAGTAGATTATGGTTTAGTGGTGACATTCTTCATGTTTTGCAAGAAAACAAGGTACTTTAGTTAGAGTATCCCCTCTTTGCTTTCTTATATTTATGCATTTTTCATGAAATTTATTACTACTAGCAGAGAGAAACATACATTATGATTTAGAAATTTGTGTTTACAACCATAGATGTAGATGACAAATTCCCAACTTTTAATTTTTGTTTGAATTGTGATTTGGAATTGAAAGGGAACTGATTCAATAGAAGTCATAATTGTTGACTTGCGCAAAGACAGAGAAGTGAAATGGTGTGGAAAAGCCTTCGGACAAATGAAGAACTTGAAAGTTCTTATAATTAGAAATGGAGAATTTTCCCAAAGTCCTCAAATTCTTCCAAATAGTTTGAAAGTGCTTGATTGGGGTGGATATCCATCCTCCTCTTTACCTTCCGATTTTAATCCCAAGAATCTTGCAATACTCAACCTGCCTGAAAGCCACCTTAAACAGTTTGAATCATTCAAGGCATGTGTTCTCTTCCAAAAAAGTTATATGTTGAACATGTTCTGATTGGCTTAATATAATGTTTATTTGCAGTTGATACCTAACAATTTGAGGCTTCTATTTTTCTGTAGGTGTTTGAGATGTTGAACTTTCTAGACTTTGAAGCCTGCGAGTACCTAACCGAAATACCTAGCTTATCTAGATTACCGAAGTTGGGGGCACTGTGTGTCGATTATTGCACAAATTTAATTAGAATTCATGAGTCAGTTGGGTTTCTAGACAGGCTTGTGTTATTAAGTGCTCAAGGATGCACCCAATTAGAAATTCTGGTTCCTTGCATCAACTTGCCATCTTTAGAGACTTTAGATCTTAGAGGTTGCTCATGTCTTGAAAGGTTCCCGGAAGTAGTTGGAGTAATGGAGAATATAAAAGATGTTTATTTAGACCAGACTGCCATAAAACAATTGCCTTTTACATTTGGAAATCTTGTTGGACTCCAACGGTTGTTCTTGAGGGGATGCCAAAGGATGATCCAGCTACCAAGCTACATATTTCCCAAATGTGAGATAATTACATCTTATGGCAGCAGAGGATTTCGATCATTCGACAATAAAGAAAAAGTGCGCCCGAAAGTGTTTGTAGATGCCATGCTTGTTCATAATGAAGGTGGATGGTCCTACCTTAATATGTATTCTCGTTATACAACCTCCAATGATGTCATAGAGGTGTGTTCTCCTCTATATGAAACCGATTTTTCTGAATTTAGGGATATAGAGGGGAGTGTAAATAATAAAGCATCACGCTGTTTTTGGTTTCGAAAAAATTTCCCTAGGATATTTCTATCGTGTCAAGTAGAATCTGAAAAGCATTTGGACAACATGGTGTTGAATTACGAGTTGAATGTACTCATCAATGGGACTAAACAACTTACTTCCTCATGTGAATACATATTTTATACAAAAAAAGAGACAATACAAATTCTTGCCTGTGATGTAATATGCAAAGTGGAGGGTGCCTTTTTAGAGAATGAGTGGAATGAGGTAGAGATTTCATGTGAGTTGAAACGCCTCATATCATGTGAGTTTGAAGGGGTGATGGCCTCTCGAGATTGGACCACTAAGAGGATTGTGAAGTGGATTTTCTGGGTAGAAAAAAAAGAGGACAATGTGAATTACATTGATAATCTTAATTCTCTTATGTCAACAATGGAGAGAACTTTAAGAGGTACAAGAAATAAATGAAAGAGTACTTGTCAAGCAAAGATACAGGAAATAAAGGAACGAGTCGTGGGCAACACTTTCAGAATGTTGAGATGAACATGTTATTAGATTTGTGCTATAGAACAATATGGTGTGAAATTTCCTCACACCTCATCATTCTAGTCTTAAAAGAGTTTGAGCTAAGCTAGAGGAATGTGAGATTGAGTCTGTTTGATTTAGTTTATAAAATTTTAAGTGATTCCTAACCTCATCTTAAGTGAGGGAGAAATATGATTCCTAACCTGTGTATCATTTAGTAATATATCATTGAATTTTTTAAAAACTTATCAATGAGGTCATATTTATAGGCAAAATTAGTACATTCTCTAGACACATTTATAAGCAACAATTTCTTTTTTTAGGTTTATTGAATCATTGATGTATCTAGTCATTATTTTATACCAAATACATCAATGATTCAATGAACCTAAATTTTTTTTGTTGCTTATAAATGTGTCCGGATGGTGTAACACCTAAGCTATCCCCTATCCAATACTTGTTTTTTTAAAAAATATTTTTGATAAAGCTGTATTTCTGATTAATTATATGGAGAAAATACATGTATAAATATAGGTCTAAGCCTCCTAAACAATCCTACTAATTAGTAGGGGTGGTCGTAGTTTGGTTTGGATAGGTTTTATGGAAAAAAACTCATCCGATCCAAAGATAAATTTACTTGCGGTTCGGTTTTGGATGATATATTTAAAAAAATACGATTTGATACAATTTTATGCGGTTTAATTTGGATCAATTTTTGGATATCCAAATTACACATTATATTTTTATTAATATTATAAAACTACTAATAAGTCATAGATTTGATTTTAATATATAACATATAATATATTATAAGTTAATATTACAATGACCCTTAGATTGTCCCTTCACATCCACAAGAATACAGTTACCTGCCAACTAATGGTATGGATAGCCTTATTCTAAAAGAGAAGGAAAAATAACATGGAAACGACCATTCTAAGTAGGTAATAAGACTCTGTTGCTTGCTCCAATCAAAATACTTTTTCACACCTCACATTTTTCAAAAACTTTCAAAAACACTTTGTATACATTCCAGCGTGAATCATTACAAAGTTAAACATCTTTCAAACCAACATTTCCAAACACTTCGTATACATTCCAACGAGAATCATTACGAAGTCAAAGCGAAATGCCTTTTCAAATAATTTTTCAAACTACACAAACACATAAAGCAAATTTTCAAAATGAGCTAAGCAACTAAGAGCCCGTAGATAACTACGAATGGAAAGGGTGTTAATACTTTCCCTTTTCATAACTGCCTCCCGTACTCAGAATCTAACGAAGGTCTTTTCCTGTTCTTTTTCACCTTTTCTTTATTGGATAAAAGAAAAGCCGGTGGAGACTCTTGCTATCCGTAACATTTACGATAAAAAGCAAAACAAACAAGTCAGTTATCCCACCGTGTTACAGTCTTCTAGAGAATCTGCTCAAAGTCATGCTGAACCCAAGATGTCAAATCAAATGTTTCAACATCACAAAAGGAACAACTAGAGACAGCCTAACAAGAGACATCAACACTGAAGATGTCATTACTGTGGAAGATATGGTCACATAAAACCATTTTGTTTCAAGCTGTATGGTTATCCCAACTCTACGCATCATTCAAATGTGACTTAGGCTAGGCCAAGGAAACAATGGATTCCCAAAGAAAATGTATCATATTTCTTGGCTCGCACTACTTCTACAGTGAAGACCACAGAAGACTGATATTTTGACAGTGGATGCTCAAGGCATATGACATGAGACCAAAACTTATTGTCAATTTTCAAGATCATTCAACTGGTTATATCAACTTTGGAGATGGAATGAAGGGTGAAATCAAGGGAACTAGGAAGATACACAATACAAAGATCCCTAAAATTGAAGACGTATTACTTGTCAAAGGGTTGACCTCCAACCTAATCAACATCAGTCAACTGTGTGATCAAGGATTCAATATGAACTTCACAAAAGCTGAATATATCATTACAAAAAAGAATGGTGAAGTTACTATGAAAGGTGTAAGGAACGAGGACAACTATTATTTATAGGTACCTCTAGATACAAATCATATCACATGTGTGAAGGTCAAACAATTTATGAGAACGAATTTCCAGATGGACAAGACAAGTCTGAAGTCAACTGTTCATAATGTCCCAATGAATGTCATGACATCAGTTAAATCTGCCAGAGTTAATGATCAGTCTACATAAAGAAGAACCATGAATCTAGTTCAAAAATTCTCTGAACTGAAGCTAGTCAATGGTTATTCAAGAGGATGGGATGTATATGAATGTTCAAGAAGAGAGTAAGGGATCTGTTTGCAAAATAAGTTATAGCAATTAAAAATGTGTGGGAACGTCATTAATGGGCTTAATTTTTCAAAATATCACTCAACGATATTACATCATAAGGCGCAACATATAAAAGGGCCACCCCAAGTTCAAATATTCACAGTTTCACCACACATTATACTCTTCCTAAAAACTACAAAATCTCCACTTTCAATCCTCAGAAAATCAATCTTTCCACACTTGATCATCAAGATGTCTCAACATACTGCACCAGGATCAAGCAACATTAAGGAAAGTATTCCAACTGAAGAAGCCCTAAACATTGTTCCTCTTTCCATGATTCCTTGTTCGGATGCAAGACCTACAAAACTTCACACCCGCCATGCAAGACAACCCAGGAAAACACCTATTTCAGTTGAAGGTAATGTATCTGAACCCACTGATGATGAAACTATTCAAATGATGCAGATGTAGACAGGGTAATAAGGAGGTTAGTTGCTGATACCCTAAGTGTGGATTTACCGGTTGAAGGGATCACCATCCCTCTTGCCCAAATTCCTGGTGAGGAAGCTCCAAAAGAGCATACTGAATCACCCATGAGGGAAGAAAAGACTCCTCAAGATAATCTTGAAAAAGAAACAATTCTTGATGAAGTCACGATTGATATTGGAACATCATCCCTGAAGAAAACTCCTCAAGAAAAGCAGGCTGATTCAACTGATAAGAGGACTAAGAAAGATGTAGCTGATGTTGTTATAGATGTAGACACTTTTTCTGACAATGAGCTAATCATTAATGTTAACCCTGCAATTTCCAAAAGACTGAAAACAAGAAAGGGCAAGATTGTTGCTTCTAGCACCTCATCCTAACCTGTTAAGAAAAAGGTTATGTATGATCCTCCAAAAGGGTGGAGCAAAGCTACTCCATCAGCCAGCAAGAGGAAAATAAGATAAAAATCTGATTCTGATTACGATGTCGATACTGATGTCCCAAACATCTCACCAGTGAAGAAGTCAATAGTTTAGAGAACCAATGACAGTGTCCCTGATGCTCCTACTGATAACATCTCATTCCATTTCATCAAGTTTGCTGCAAGATGGAAATACATATATCAGAGGAGACTGAATTTAGAAAGGGAGTTAGGAAAGGATGTCTTGACTTGCAAGGAAGTTATGAAATTGATCTCTGAAGCAGGGAAGATGAAGATAGTAACAAAGTTGTCAAATTGCTATGAAATCCTGGTCAAAGAATTCATAGTTAACATCCCTGAAGACTGTGATGACAAGAAAAGCCAAGAATTTCATAAGGTTTTTGTCAGAGGAGAGTGTGTAAATTTCTTACTTGCCATCATCAATTAGTATCTAGGAAGAAGTGAGAAGGAAGAGGGTGAGCTTGAGGTCACTGATGACAAACTATGCAGGACTATCACTGCAAATCAAGTCAAGAGCTGGCCTATGAAGGAGAAGTTGTCAGCTGGAAAACTAAGTGTGAAATATGTTATTCTACATAGAATAGGTTCAACAAACTGGATGAAAACAAATCACACCTCAATTATCTCAGTAGGAATGGGGAAGTTCATTTATGCAGTTGGGATGAAGATACCATTTGACTATGGTAGTTATATTTTTGACCAGACTCTGAAGCTTGCTGATACTTGTGCAATAAAGCTTCACATAGATTTCCTCACTCTCATAAGTGGAATTATTCTTCATCAGCATCTTGGAATTCTATCTACCTTGGATACTACATGTAAAATAGCCACCCTATTGTCTCTCCATCAGAAGTTGTTTGCTGGAGCACATGTCCCATAATTGTCTCAACATCTGCTGGTGCTGAATTGAAAAGAGAAAATAAAGAGGATGTGATTTCTGAACTTATTGCAACTTACAGAGAAATGGATAAGGTCATACACATTAGCATATCAAAGAAGCTGAAACTTGAAGAGACCATCCTAACTCTGAAGAGGAATGCTGCTGAAGAAGCACCAGAAGAAGAAGCAAGCAGCTCAGCAACTCAAAGCTCTTCCGAAGCTGGCTCAGGAGAAGAAGGAAGTGGAGAAAGTGGAGAGTCTTCAAGTTCTGCAGAACACTAATTGGGCCTGAAGATGTTGTTTATGTTTCCATCTGGTTTTTGTTTATCCATCTTTTATGTAATTTTGGAACTTAAGTGCATGACATATGTTTTATTTTGGGTTGTACTTAACATTAGATATTAAGTAACTTAGTTGAATCTAGTATTTATTTTTGTTATCCTCCATGAATTCTTTTTTGATTTGGCCAAATTATGGCTAAAAAGGGGGAGAGTATGAGTGATTAGACATTAAGTTGAGGGGGAGCAGCTGTGAATTGTTGCAGCTGTGAGCGATTGTGTGTTTTTTTCTTTGTGATTTTCTTGTGTGATTCCACATGTGTGAGCAGCTGATGTGATGACTATGCTAAGGAGGAGCTGTTGCTGTGTTCATTGTTCTCTATATGCTTCTTGTGGTGAAAGGAGAAGCTGAAGTGTTAATTGTGCTTTGTGTGCTCAGAAGTGTTAATTGTTGATTGTGTATCTATGAAGATACTATGTGTTTCCACAAGAAAAGAAGCTGATATGCAGGGGGAGCAAAGTTTTTATTTGTCAATTGTGCATCTGTGTGTGCTGTGTGCAGGGGGAGTAAAATGCTACATCTTTGAATGTTCTAACTGATGTTTGAACATCTATGTTAATTGTCCGTTGCTATCTCTGTTTTGATTGTGATGATGCTTTTACTGTGCTACTCTGATGTATGTGCTTGAATGTCTATGTTTATGATGGTGACGTTTTAATTGTATGACATGCACCCCAAATAATGTTTTAGCCAAAATTTGTCAAAGGGGGAGTTTGTTGGTTCTATTGATTGACAACAATTTTGGTAAAACATTATGCTCAGAAATACCTTGAAGTTTACTGAAGTAGCAGATGTTACAGCAGATGTCCTGACATGTGAAACTGACAGAAGTGCATAATTTTTAGGAAGTCAGTTTGTTTGTTATTTGTATGCTTCGACTAAGGAAGCTTGAGAAACGCTTTCAACAATATATTTGGAGATTTAATGTCTTGCTTTCATGGAGAAAAGATAGGAGGCGTTGAAGACTTGTGAGTAAAGCAACCCTAGTTGTTGTTACTCTATTTAAAGACTGCAAACCCTGTTTTGCAGTTTGGCCGTTCCAGTTTTAGAGAGTTTAGTTTTTAATTTGTTGCTTGTTCATTGTTTTGGTTGTTAATTGTTTATTGTGAGCCTCTCGAGTATTTCTACTTGAGAATGACAACTTTTGAGTTGTAAGTTTTCAATCACCATAAGCTTTGAAGCGAGTGTGATTGTGTGTCTTTGAAGAGTGTCTTCAGTTTTGTTGAGTGTCACAGTGTGTGATATCGAGGGAGTGAGCGAAGGTTCTCATAATTAAGTATGGTATCTTACGTAGAAGGGTCATTGGGTAGTTTGATTAAGTGAGAAGGTGTAAACAGGGAAGGTTTAGCTCCAAAATAATACTGCTGATAGTGAACTTCATCCCTAGCTTAGAAGCCTTCAGACGTAGGTTGGTTAGAACCAAACTGGATTAACAACTCTTTGTGTTTTTATTGTCTTTCTGCACTTTTTAAATTCTGTTCTATTCAGTTGTGTTCATAGCAGATATTAGTGTTGTGACATTACCTTCGACATCTCATATCTGATACCAGAATTTCAATTAGTATCAGAGAAGGCATCCTGCTATGTCTCTGGGTGAGATCTAGGGAAGATATTTTCTAATAACATGGACAAGGAGGCAATATTATTGAATAGAACACCCATTCTGGATGGTTCTAATTATGATCTATGGAAACCTCATATGGCAGCATACATAAAGTCCTTAGACATCAGGGCTTGGAAAGATATTCTGAAAGGATGGACTCATCCTGTCATAATTGGAGCTGCTAATCAACCCACTGGTGAGCTAAAGCCTGAAGAAAATTGGTCAAAGGAAGATGATGAACTATTTATTGCAAGTTCAAAGACATTGAATTCTATATTCGGTGGAGTTGACAGGAACATATTCAGATTAATCAATATGTGTGAAGTGACCAAAGATGCTTGGGAAATACTCAAGACTATTCATGAAGGAACCTCCAAGGTTAAAATGTCAAGACTATAGCTGCTCACATCTAAGTTTGAGAACCTGAGAATGAAGGAAGAGGAAAACATTCTAGAATTTCATATGAATGTTCTTGAAATAGCCAGTGCTTGCAGTGCCTTCGGAGAAAAAATACCAGAAGAAAAGTTGGGAAAGAAGATGCTCAGATCTCTACCTAAGAGATTTGATATGAAGGTAACAGCTATTGAAGAAGCTCAGGATATAACCAACATGAAAGTGAATGAACTTGTGGATTCACTCCAAACATTTGAGCTGAGTATTAATGAGAGGTCTGAGAAGAAGTCCAAAAGCATAACATTCAAGTCTAACACTGAAGAGAAAAATGAGGAATATGATCTGAATACCGAGGAAGGATTGTCAAATACCATAGTTATGCTAGAAAGACAGTTCAATAAAGTTCTGAAAAGAATGGATGGTAGCTCAAGACCAGATGTCCGGAACATCCTATATGACATCAGTAGGACAAGTAATTCTGGGAAGAAAGCAAAAGTTGGAGAAAGACCTACTCAAGGTAGAAAACTAAGGTGCTTTTAATGTGGAGGCTTTGGGCACATCAAATGGGAATGTCCAAACTATCTCAAGAGACAATACAAAGGATTAGATGTGCTATGGTCAGATGAAGACTCTGAGAGTGAAGCATGTGGAGAATCAGCCAAACATGTAACACCTCTGACTGGTACATTTATTTTTGATGGAGACTCAAGTGATGAAGAATTGACATTCGAAGAATTGACTGCTACATATAAGGAACTATGCATCAAAAGTGTTCAAGTAGTCCAGGAGAATGAGAAGCAGAAGAAACTCATAATGCAACTGCAAGACATAAAGAAGGAGCATCTAGAGATGATCAAGAAGCTAGAAAGTGAAGTAACTGTGCTAAAGTGTGACCTTGATCAGATGACCAAATCTGTCAAGATGCTAAATAGTGGATCTGAGACACTGGACAAGATACTTCAAGGTGGAAGAGTAGCAGGAGACATGAGTGGCCTAGGGTACAATGGCACAAAGGAGTCTTCTACAGAATCTGCTCAAAGTCAGGCTGAATCCAAGATGTGAAATCAAATGTTTCAACATCACAGAAGGAACAACTACAGGCAACCTAACAAGAGACATCAACACTGGAGATGTCATTACTGTGGAAGATATGTTGACATAAAGCCATTTTGTTTCAAGCTCTATGGTTATCCTAACTCTACGCATCATTCAAATGTGACTCAGGCTAGGCCAAGGAAACCGTGGATTGCCAAAGCAAATGTATCATATTTCTTGGCTCACACTACCTCTACAGTGAAGACCACAGAAGACTGGTATTTTGACAATGGATGCTCAAGGCATATGACAGGAGACCAAAACTTATTGGTCAATTTTCAAGATCATTTAACTGGTTATGTCAACTTTGGAGATGGAATGAAGGGTGAAATCAAGAGAATTGGGAAGATACACTGTACAAAGATCCCTAACATTGAAGACGTATTACTTGTCAAAGGGTTGACCTCCAACCTAATCAGCATCAGTCAACTATGTGATCAAGGATTCAATATGTTATTCTACATAGAATAGGTTCAGAAAACTGGATGAAAACAAATCACACCTCAATTATCTCAGTACGAATGGGAAAGTTCATTTATGCAGTTGGGATGAAGATACCATTTGACTATGGTAGTTATATTTTTGATCAGACTCTAAAGCTTGCTGATACTTGTGCAATAAAGCTTCCCATAGATTTCCCCACTCTCATAAGTGGAATTATTCTTCATCAGCATCCTGGAATTCTATCTACCTTGGATACTACATGTAAAAGAGCCACCCCATTGTCTCTCCATCAGAAGCTGTTTGCTGGAGCACATGTCCCATACATTGTCTCAACATCTGTTGGTGCTGAATTGAAAAAAGAAAATAAAGGGGATGTGATTTCTGAACTTATTGCAACTTGCAGAGAAATGGATAAGGTCATACACATTAGCACATCAAGGAAGCTGAAACTTGAAGAGACCATCCTAAGTTTTCAATCACCATAAGCTTTGAAGCGAGTGTGATTGTGTGTCTTTGAAGAGTGTCTTCAGTTTTGTTGAGTGTCACAGTGTGTGATATTGAGGGAGTGAGCGAAGGTTCTCATATCTAAGTGTGGTATCTTAGGTAGAAGGGTCATTGGGTAGTTTGATTAAGTGAGGAAGTGTAAACAGGGAAGGTTTAGCTCCGAATTAATACTGTTGATAGTGAACTTCATCCCTGACTTGGAAGCCTCCAGACGTAGGTTGGTTGGACCCAAACTAGATTAACAACTCTCTGTATTTTTATTGTCTTTATGCACTCTTTAAATTCTGTTCTATTCAGTTGTGTTCATAGCAGATATTAGTGTCGTGACATTACATTCGACATCTCATATCTTATATCAGAAGTGTTCCGATTTATGATTTTGGATTCACTAAACACTTAAAATTATTCTGGTTTACACAACTTGGCATAGAAAGCGAAAGAATTGGAGGGAAATGAACGAGAAGTGTATGATGGAACACCCTCCCGTTGCACACTACCTTCTCCGTCTTCTTTATCAGGATTTAGAGGCATGGATACCCGTAAGAACTTCTTCTCTGGTAATAATCTCTACAATTTGATGATCGTCCACAACTTGTTCTTCTTCACCCAATTCAACGATTTAGGGTTTTCATTCCTATTTTCTCCTCTAACAACTATTATGCATGTTTAACATTTTCTTTGACACGTAGTTGAGACTTATGCTGAAGCTTTTGCGAAACATGAGGTGCAGAAATGGAGGGGTGCTTTGTATCAATTTGTTATTATGTCTTTATACCACTCTTCATAAGTTGCAGACTTCATGACTCATGTGCATCAATGCTTAATGTGTGATGTATCATATTGGAATGTTCAAACCAATTGATTTTGAACTGATTTCACACTAGACTAACATTTCTCTTAAATATATCCCCCCCTTTTCTCCAGCATCATCCGCCAATTAGGTGCCGGTGCAACCTCAGTACAAGAAGATGATGATACAGTACCAGACCTTGTCCTCGTTCTGAGTTTGTCTAATCCATGTGTATCAATCATTATTGGAGGTAACAATCAATTTTGGTATTTGTATTCTCAATATATGGTCTCACATTAGGTGTAAAACTAAATATTCGTAGAAATTAACAAAGTAGTTAAAAACTCTTATCAAAAAGTGGAAAAAACTTCGCAAGAATGGAACGAACTTCTGATAACTCTTCTTCGAGTGCTGCTACTTTGGCCTCCATTCCTTCCATGGTATTCACCTTAGGTCACGGATCCCCTCTTCATGTCGGTAGGTTGGACCTGTTTGATAGGAACAAGGAATTATAAGAAGCAAAACCACAAAATAATTGGAAACAAGATTTGTATTAATTGATTGAAATGGAATGTTTACACTAAAATTGAATTTAATTGTCACAGGGCCAAGCCCCTGTATAAAAAGCAAACTCTATTTCATACAATGTGAATCAGTGAATATACTCTAGGTTGTTAATCTCAGATAAGTTTATATAGAATGACACCTCTCTAGAGATAAGTTAGGCTTAACTCTAATTCTAATATGGTATCCATTCGGAGCACCCACCATTTATATATGCTCACCAAGCCCGACAGTACTGAGGGCTGTATTGGAAAAACTAAGTCCCACATATCGACAATTCAAGTCATCCACCAAGTCTCACATATCTCGACAATTTCAAATCATCCACCATTTATATGACGCACCGAGTCTAATAATGCTTGAGTTATGTCAAACTCTAGCTCTAATATATTCTTTTTCTCTTTAAAATAACTTTTGAAAAATTACATTTGAAATACAAAAGTAGCCTTTGATTATACAAAACAATCACTTTAAAAATCCTTGCAAATATAGTCAAGTCAACAAGGAATAGGATTGATCTTTGTTTTATTGACCAAGATGTGAAAGATGAATTTGTTCACTTATGTCTTTGTCAAATTAAATTTCAAAGTTGAAGTTGTCAATTCACAATTATTAATATAATGTAATGCAGAAGGAAATTTCGTTTGACAAATAGGTCCTCAGAAATAGGCAAAAACAAATGTCAACTTGATCCATCCTACCATCCTCCTGTTTTTTTAATTTCAACACAACATTAATTTTCTTTTTAATTGCACCCTCTAATTAATGTGACTTCTATCATTTTCAATTCCCAACTTATATGACGGAGGACTTGTATTGATTTTTGAAAGGAGTAGGAAACTAACAACGCGTCAGTAATGTCAATTGCCAAATCAACGCGGAATCACCATGGAATGTACTCTTTTTAAATGTACATTATTTAAGGGCACAGACTCAGCAAATGGAGGAATCACAACCATAAAATACAACTTTACCCTCTTCAACATCTTGTTCATTTCTTCAACCTTTCATCTTTAAGCAAATTCATTGCAAGGGAAAGAAGGTCCTAGTATCATGTCTTTGTCTTGTTCTTTCACATGTGATTGGACTTATGATGTCTTTCTCAGTTTTAGAGGCATTGATACAAGAAACAGCTTCACTGGTAATCTCTACAATTCTCTCCATCAAAGAGGTATAAACACTTTCTTTGATGAAGAAACAATTCATAAAGGAGATGAAATCACACCTACTCTTCTCCAAGCCATTAAACACTCGAGAATTTTCATTGCTATTTTCTCTAACAACTATGCATCTTCAACTTTCTGTTTGAATGAGCTTGTCACCATCCTTGAGTGCTCCAAGTCACACGGAAGGTTGTTTTTGCCGGTTTTTTATGACGTCGATCCATCTCAAATTCGACACGTAACTGGCACTTATGCCGAGGCTTTTGCGAAACATGAGGCGACGTTTATAGATGAGAAGGAAAAGGTGCAGAAATGGAAGAATGCTTTACATCAGGCTGCTAATATGTCCGGATGGCATTTCAAAACGGGGTATGTTATGTACTTCACACCATCCTTTTATACACTTTTTTTTGTTTTGTTTTGTTTTGCAACACACGATCTATACTAGTAAACATATAAATCTAGTTGAAGGATATATTGTGAGGAAGTATTAATTTGTGATATGATTAGTTTTGGAAGAAGTTTCAATTGACATGTACTATTGTAATGTGCAGGTCTGAACCAGAATATAAATTTATTGGAAAAATCGTTGAAGAGGTCTCTATAAAGATCAATCGTATTCCTTTGCATGTTGCAAGCAAACCTGTTGGGTTAGAGTCTCAAATTTTGGAAGTTACATCTCTCCTTGAACTTGAATCTAATGAGAGAGTCAGCATGGTAGGTATTTATGGAATCGGCGGAATAGGCAAATCAACTATTGCTCGTGCTGTGCATAACTTGATTTCTGATCAATTCGAAGGTGTGTGTTATCTTGCTGATATCAGAGAGAGGGCAATTAATCACGATCTTGCACAGCTCCAAGAAACACTACTTTCTGGAGTACTCGGGGAGAAGGATATTAAAGTGGGAGATGTATACAAAGGAATTTCAATAATTAAAAGGAGGCTTCAAAGAAAGAAAGTCCTTTTGATTCTTGATAATATTGACAAAGAGAAGCAGTTACAGATACTTGTAGGAGGACATGACTGGTTTGGATTTGGCAGCAAGATCTTAATCACTACAAGAGACAAGCATTTGCTGGCCACTCATGGGATTGTGAAAGTGTACGAGGTCAAACAACTAAACAAAGAAAAGGGTTTTGAATTATTTAGTTGGCATGCATTTAAGAATAAAAAAATGGATCCAAGTTATGTGGATATTGCAAAACGAGCTGTATCTTATTGTCATGGTCTTCCCCTGGCTTTGGAGGTTATAGGTTCTCAGTTGTGTGGAAAAAGTTTAGCTGTATGGAAATCCTCATTAGATAAATATGAAAGAATCATTCATAAAGACATCCATGACATTCTTAAAATTAGCTATGATGATTTGGAAATAGATATAGATGATTTGGTAGAAGATATGGAGGGTAGGAGCGTGTCGAGGTTAGGAGCGGCTTACTTTTAGAAGCCAGAAGCAGGAAAAAAATTAAAGTTCAAGATCGTGAGTAGTTATTAGAGCTTTGTATTATTTAAGCGCCAAACAGGTGGCGAAATCTTGTGAAGCGGTTTCTTCAAGTTTCGAACGCCAACCGTAGATTATTTTAGGCAGTTACTTTGTAAACGTTATAAATAAGTCATTTCAATGTAAAATCTAGGGTGTTCACTTGTATACTCAAAGTACTTGCAAAAACTCTGCCCAATTCTGAGCGTCAGGAAGAAAGAGTTGCGAAAGTATTTGATGTACGTGAGTCACCACCTTTATTTCAATGCAAAACCTTTACATTTCAGTCGTTTTCTTTGAAGCTTTTACCTGCTTTTTATTTACTTTTCAGCAATCATTTTGTGTTTTCGTATATGTTGATGCTCTCTTTGTTACAAGTTTCAAGTTGGTACAAAAGAGTCTTTCGACTCTTATTTCGTTTAGAACAGACCTGGATTCACAGCCTTCTGTCGGTCACGAGTCACCACAGTAAGTCAAAATATAGTGAATACTCAGATTTGTCAAGTTATCTAAGTGTTTGTCTCCGTCAGTCACGAGTTACTTGTCGGTCGAACCTGAACTATTGTGTGGAAAGTCATTGTACTTATTCCCTTTGTCTTAGGAAACCGTTTTTTAGGCAAGGATTTCGACAGAATCAGTACAATTTTACAAATCTTAGTACATGTCTTACATTCAACTGATCGATCTTGCGAGTGATCCTTAATTTTAAGACTTTGGGAGGACCAACAGTTGTTTATCATTTTCCACAGTAAACACTATTGTAGTAGAAATTAAATATTTCTTGCTTAAATTTCATGTTAAAATTTGAATTTTTCACTCGTTGCAAGATTTAAGGCAAACATACTACTATTTCCAAAGTATTAAGTAATGTGAGAACCATTTTCTAAACAACTCAATTTGCTCGATTGTTTGCTTAGATTTAAGGTGACACATAAGTAAAAGGATGAAGTATTATGTTTGGTAAGTACATAATTTGTGGCGGTGGCAATCACTTGTTAACTTATTATACCTATTGTTTGCCATGAATTTTGATAAATAAGCGCTAGTTTTTTAAATTTGTTATTTTTTATTATTCACCGGATTGACTAGATTGTTCATTGGACATGTGCATAAAATTTTCTAAATCTTCTTAATAATAGTTATTCCGACAATAACCGGAACTTCAAAAGTATTGAGAAAATGGTTGATAAAAAGTGCAGGAATATAAATTGACTTCGACAAAAAATTTAAAGGAATGAAAATGATATTGAAATAAGTAACTTGGTATTGAATAAAAACAAAAAAAAATGAAATGATTCATATGTATATTTCTCAGACAACTCTTTTCTCAATAACAGTTAGATACTTCAAGAATTTGTGAGTTTTCATACAATGATAATGCCTAAATCTTAATCTTTAGACCTTTATTTATACCAATTCGACACTAACGGTAACATACAGTCATTTCTTCTAAAGACACATAGAAAATAATTCAAATAAAGTTTTGAGGAGTAGTGGGTATCTGAAAAGAGAAAATATCACACGAATCGGGTGAAAGGGGACCTGTTTGAACTGGATCACAATTTTAATAGTGGCGAGTGTGGCGGTGAAAAAATTAGTGGGATCGGCTGGATCAGAGGAAGCGCTTCTACCGGTAGAGTTAATTTGCCTGAAGGTCGCTGGAAACAGTAGCGGTGGCAACAGTCCAGTGGTGGCTGGAGAAATTCAAAAACTGATGCAGGTGTAAGTCACGGCAGTATGGAAGGTAAACCAGAGTTATGAAACGGTTTGCCAAAAAAATTTCAACGAAAGACAGTGGGTCAACTGGATAAAGCATGATGAAGGATTGTGTCTCAGTAGGCTATAGATATCATGTTAAAATACGAGATACTAAAAGACATTTGAATAAATCGTATGTTAAATAGCACATCGTAAACTAATATATATAAAAAGAATTACAAATCATCAATATTAATTACATACTAATTATATATTAATCCTATTCTAGAATATTTTAATATTTTAAGAAATATTCTAGAAAATATTCTTATTCTATCTACAAATATCAATCAGAATCAGAAAAGAAAGAAGATATGCGTGAAAAAATACCCTCTATATCTTCTTCCAAATCATCTATATCTATTTCTAAATCATCTAAGATATCTTTCAGAATGTCATCGATGTCTTTATGAATGACTCTTTGATATTTATCTAATGAGGATTTCCATACAGCTAAACTTTTTCCAAACAATTGAGAACCTATCAACTCCAAAGCCAAGGGAAGACCTTGACAATAAGTACAGCATGTTTTGCAATATCCGCATAACTTGAATTCATTTTTTCAATTTTA
The DNA here is from genome assembly GCA_021764765.1 of Vicia sativa. Lineage (NCBI taxonomy): Eukaryota > Viridiplantae > Streptophyta > Magnoliopsida > Fabales > Fabaceae > Vicia > Vicia sativa. Next base: position 254,994,030 of record CM038796.1, on the reverse strand, counting down.
AATGCATGCCAACTAAATAATTCAAGAGCATTTTCTTTGTTTAGCTGTTTGACCTCATACACTTTCACAATCCCATGAGTGGCCAGCAAATGCTTGTCTCTTGAAGTGATTATGATCTTGCTTCCGAAGCCAAACCAATCATGTTTGCCTACAAGTACCTGTAACTGCTTCTCTTTGTCAACATTATCAAGAATCAAAAGGACTTTCTTTCCTTGGAGCCTCCTTTTAATTATCGAAATTCCTTTGTGAACATCTTCCACTTTAATATCCTTCTCCCCGAGTATTTCAGAAAGTAGTTTTTCTTGGAGATGTTTAAGATCATGATTAGTTTCGCTCTCTCTTACGTCTGCAAGATAACACACACCTTCGAATTGATCAGCAATCAAGTTATGCACAGCACGAGCAAGTGTTGATTTTCCTATTCCGCCAATTCCATAAATGCCTACCATGCTGACTCTCTCATTAGATTCAAGGAGAGATGTAACCTCTAACATTTTAGACTCCAACCCAACAGGCTTGCTTGCAACATGCAAATGAACACGGTTGATTTTTATAGAAATCTCATCAACTATTTTCCCGATAAATTTATATTCTGATTCATTCCTGCATAATGCAAAAAGTACATGTAAATATTGATAGACCTATTCTTCAGTAATATTAGTTTTAATTAATAGTTCCTATTTTCTCTCTGTTTAGTTAATAAAAGACCTATTCTTCAGGTCCTTATAATTCTGTTAGTTAGGCTTCTAGTATGTAACGTTCCTTTTTCATTTTGTAAAGGCTATTTAAGCCAAGCTTTTCCCTTGAATAAAATAAGAAGTGAATTTATCTCTCAGCAAATATTGAGTCAGTATTTCAGTGTGTGAGGACAAGTTTCTAACAAGTGGTATCAGAGCCTCACCACGAGGCCTGATCTAGAGTCTGAGAAAAATGTCGAATGAAGGACAAAACTTGTTGAGTATTCCTAAGTTTGATGGGGATTACGATCACTAGAGTATGCTGATGGAGAATTTACTTCGTTCCAAGGAGTGGTGGCATCTCATTGATCCAGGATACGTCGAGTTGGGCGCAGATGCAGTGGAGAATGATGCGGAGAAGAAGGCAAGAGCAGATCTGAAACTAAAAGATCTGAAAGTAAAAAATTATCTATTCGCAGCCATAGATAAGAGCATTCTGAAGACAATCCTGAAGAAAGACACATCTGCACAACTTTGGGAATCGATGAGAAAGAAATATCAAGGAAGTAAGAGGGTACAAAGAGCCCAATTGCAAGCTCTCAGAAGAGAATTTGAAATCCTGGAAATGAAAGAAGGAGAAACTATTGTCAAATATTTCTCCAGAGTCATGACAGTGGCAAACAACATGCGCAACAATTGAGAGGCAATGCAAGACATTCAAATTGTGGAGAAAATTCTGCGGACTCTCACCGAGAAGTTCAATTACATAGTTGTCTCGATAGAGGAATCAAATGACATAAACTGCCTCTCAGTTGATGAACTTCAAAGTTCACTCATTGTCCATGAACAGAAGTTCCGAAGAAGGATCAATGAAGAAGAGCAGGTGCTTAAAGTGACTCAAGAGGAGAGAAGCGGAAGAAGAAGAGGCAGAAGCACGTTTGGAGGATATCGAGGACGGGGTCGAGGGAGACCATCACCAGCTTACAAAGCAGCAATAGAGTGCTTCAAGTGTCACAAAAAGGGACACTTCCAGTACGAATGTCCAGATTGGGAAAGAAGGGCCAACTTTGCTGAATTAGAGCATGAAGATGAGCTGTTACTCATGGCGTACGTTGAAGAAAAGAAAGCAACAAAAGAAGAAATATGGTTCTTGGACTCTGGATGTAGCAATCACATGAGTGGAAATAAGGAGTGGAAATAAGGAGTGGTTTACAGACTTGAATGAGGGCTTCAAGCAAACAGTGAAATTGGGAAATGACAGCCGTATTGCAGTGACGGGAATAGGAAGTGTGCGGTTATGTGTAAATGAATAATTTGTTAAGTATTGGGTAGTTACAAGAAAAGGGACTCACAGTATTGATTCAGAATGGCACCTGCAAGGTGTTTCACCCTAGTAGAGGACTAATCATGCATTCAGATATGAGTGGAAATAGAATGTTCTATTTCTTGGCGAAGGTGGTTTCAACTCTACCTAAATGTATGCAAGTTGAAGCTGACGATGAATCACAATTATGGCATTCACGGTTTGGGCATCTCAACTACAAGGTCTCAGAACTCTTGCATATCGAGGAATGGTTGAAGGGCTGCCTACTGTGAAAACTCCACAGAAGCTGTGCACACATTGTCTTGTAGGGAAGCAGCACCGAGATCCCATTCCTAAAAGAAATCTCTGGAGAACAACACACAAATTGCAGCTTGTTCACTCAGACATTTGTGGTCCCATTAGCCCAATTTCCAACAGCAATAAGAGGTATTTCCTAAGTTTTATCGATGACTTTACGCGTAAAACTTGGATATATTTTTTGAATCAGAAATCAGAAGCATTGGAGGCTTTCAAATTATTCAAAACATGGTCTGAAAAGGAGGCTGGAACAAACATCAAGTGTTTGAGAACGGATAGAGGAGGCGAGTATAACTCAAAGGAGTTTACAGACTTTTGCAGCACTCATGGGATCACTCGACAACTAACGGCAGCATACACTCCCCAACAAAATGGTGTTGCTGAGCGGAAGAACCGGACGATTATGAATATGGTGCGCTCCATGTTGTTTGAGAAACAAATGCCGAAGGAATTCTGGGCTGAAGCGGCAAATTGGTCGATTCACATCCTTAATAGATGTCCAACAACAGCTCTTGAAAACATGACTCCACAAGAAGCATGGACGGGCTGCAAACCAAGAGTGGATCACTTCCGCGAATATTCGGATGTCTTGCTCATGTACATGTTCCAGATCAGAAAAGAATAAAGCTAGATGACAAAAGTAAAACACACATTTTTCTTGGTGTGAGCAATGAGTCCAAAGCATACAAACTCTTTGATCCTATTACCAAGAAAATAACAATCAGCAGAGATGTAAAATTTGAAGAAAATGCATGCTGGAAGTGGGAACAAAGCAAAGGAGAAGTGCAATCAGATGTACTGGATGGGGAAGATAAAAATTCAGATGCTAACAAAGAGTTAGAGTTAGAAGAAGACTCTGATTCTAACAATACAAGTAACACAGTCTTGCAAACAGGAGGAAACTCCTCCACAACCTCATCAGGTGGAAGCGAACCAAACTCGCCTAAAGGCAGATCTCGAAGAGCTCCTGCATGGATGTCAGAATACACAACCGGAGAAGGACTCTCAGAGGAGGAAGAAGAAGCAATGATGATGATAACAGAAGAAGATCCAATTACATACAATGAAGCTGCGAAAGAAAAAAAATGGAGAGATGTGATGGCTAAAGAGATCGATTCGATAGAGAAAAATGGCACGTGGGGACTTACAGCTTTGCCGAATGGAGTCAAAGCTATTGGAGTTAAATGGGTTTTTAAAACCAAGCTTAACTAGCATGGTAATGTAGAGAAGCATAAAGCTAGGTTGGTGGCCAAAGGATATGCGCAACAATATGGGATTGACTACACAGAGGTGTTTGCTCCGGTGGCTCGTCTTGATACAATAAGACTTATCCTGGAAACTGCAGCTCAACACAAGTGGGAAGTATACCAGTTAGATGTCAAGAGTGCATTCCTTCAAGGAGAACTTAAGGAAGAGGTGTATGTACAACAACCTACTGGCTTTGAAAAAAGGGTGAAGAAGAAAAGGTATATAGGCTAAATAAAGCTTTATACGGACTGAAACAGGCTCCGCGAGCATGGTACAGTCGCATAGAATCCTACTTCGTTCGAGAAGGCTTCGAAAGGTGTGCTTCTGAACATACGCTCTTTACAAAAGAAAAGGAGGGAGGTAAAATCCAAATTGTCAGTCTTTACATTACTGGGAATAATAAAGGTATTTGTGAGGAATTTAAGATGTCAATGATGCATGAATTTGACATAGGGCTGCTCATTTCATTCGCGGATACGGATATCCGTCGGATATCCGCTTTTACGAATCGGATCGACCCAATCCGTTGGTAAACGGATTGGATAACGGATGATAATGTTTTCTATCCGTAGAAAATGGATAATTTGGATATATCCGTCGGATATCCGCGAATATCCGTCATCCGTTCAATTTTAAACCATATATTCATTTTATCCACATATATTAATTTGGATACATGTTATTTCTATACATGTTATAAATTATTTTCATAAATCATCTTTAAAAACTTATAAAAATATATTTTAAAAAAATTATAAAAAATATCACAAACTTTTCTAATAAAATCTCTAAAATAGTCTCAATTTCAATCACAAAATTATATTTCTGATGGATGACGGATATCCGCCGGATTTATCCGTTAGTCAGCGGATTTATCCGTATCCAATCCGTTCAAAACGGATCGGATAACGGATCGAGTATTTTCCTATCCGTTTGAATGGATATCCGGTTAAACGGATGCGGATCGATCCGTATCCGTCCGTTGCGCAGCCCTAATTTGACATGTCTGATTTGGGAAAGATGAGCTATTTTCTTGGCATGGAAATTATACAGAATTCAAAAGGAATATTCATGTGTCAAAGAAAGTATGCGAGAGAAGTGCTGGCTAGGTTTCGCATGTCTGATAGCAAACGAGTTGGAAATCCTATTGTGCCAGGCACAAGGCTTTCCAAGGATGAAAATGGGAACCAAGATCGACTCAACCATGTTCAAGCAAGTTGTTGGAAGCTTGATGTACTTGACAGCAACAAGACCAGACATTATGTTTGGAGTAAGTTTGATTAGCAGATATATGTCATCTCCAACTGAGGAGCATTGGTGTGCAGCAAAGAGGATATTAAGATACATCAATGGCACAATTGAAATGGGAATTCTTTACAAAGGAGAAAGCATCACAGAATTGGTGGCATACACGGACAGCGACTTTGCAGGAGATCTTAATGATAGGAAAAGTACTTCTGGTTTTGTATTTCTTCTTGCAGGAGGTGCTGTTTCTTGGGCATCAAAGAAGCAGCCCGTGGTTACATTATCTACCAACGAGTACATTGCCGCGACGTCTTGCGCATGTCAATACATTTGGCTTACGAGGTTACTCGAAAAACTTGGGCATAAAGGAGAAGAAGGCAGCATAATGTACTGTGATAACAGTTCAACAATACAATTGTCAAAGCATTCTGTGTTCCATGGCAAGAGTAAACACATAGATGTGAAGTTTCATTTTTTGAGAGACTTGGTGAATGAAGGAACTGTGATATTGAAATCAGTAACACTCGGAATCAAATTGCAGATATTATGACAAAGCCATTGAAGAAAGAACAATTTATCAAGCTACGAGAGATGTTGGGGCTGATGTCTGCAATAGAAGTAAGCTGACGTACTTACAGTATTCAGCTTAAAGGAGGGATTGATAGACCTATTCTTAGTAACATTAGTTTTAATTAATAGTTCCTATTTTCTCTCTGTTTAGTTAATAAAAGACCTATTCTTCAGGTCCTTATAATTCTGTTAGTTAGGCTTCTAGTATGTAACGTTCCTTTTTCATTTTGTAAAGGCTATTTAAGCCAAGCTTTTCCCTTGAATAAAATAAGAAGTGAATTTATCTCTCAGCAAATATTGAGTCAGTATTTCAGTGTGTGAGCACAAGTTTCTAACAAATATTTCCTTCAACAAGATTTATATATTTACTAGTGAAGAACTTATTCAAGATTTCGTGGATGAGGAAATTAAATAGCGCGAGAAACATAAAAAAGGTAAGTGGTGAGGTACCCTGGATTGAAATGGCATCCGGCAACATTAGCAGCTTGGCACAAAGCATCCCTCCATTTCTGCACCTTATCCTTGTCATTTGTAAACCTCTTTTCGTGTTTTTCGAAAGCTTCGCCATAAGTTCCAGTTAGCTGTCGAATCTGGGAAGGATCTACATCATAAAAAATAGGTAAAAACAACCTTCCAGGTGATGGCTTGGCGCACTCAAGAATGGTGACAAGCTCATTCAAACAGAAAGTTGAAGATGCATAGTGTTTGGAGAAAACAGCAATGAAAATTCTTGAATCTTGAATGGCTTGGAGAAGAGTAGGTGTGATTTCATCTCCTTTCTGAATTTCTTCCTCATCAAAGAAAGTGTTTACACCTCTTTGATGGAGAGAGTTGTAGAGATTACCAGTAAAGTTGTTTCGGGTATCAATGCCTCTAAAGCTTAGAAAGACATCATAAGTCCAATCACAAGTGAAGGGAGACAAAGGTAGTGCCATGATAAGGAATGTAGAATTAACTTTAACTTTCTGTTCTCCGAGATTTGTAATCTCTCAAGTGTTTCTTTTCTCAAAGCCTTTGAATGAACAAGAGAAAGGAGTTGTAGGTGTAACAATTCCTTGCTTCCTTGAAGTTGCCACATTGACTTGGAGACTTTTCTTCGGGAAGACTTTTTCTTAAGTGCTTTACCAACCACTTCAACTCAATCATTTACTTGAATAAAACAAAGATCATTTAAGGTTCCAAAAAAAAAAAAAAGGAATATCATTTAAGAAAAAAAATGGTTATCTAATTGATTGAGGCTTTTTCTAATCGGATAATTTTTAAAAAATCAATTGTTTATAAGTTCCCAATATGAAAAAATAAGATATGTAGTCACTGTATAGAATTAGGTGCATTCGACTTGCTTTGCACCTCAAGTCCACGCCAATCTAATCGGTTAGCATTTCTCTCCAACGATAAGTGAAGCTCCACTAATTCCTCGAACAAAGGAATTAGCTACTCGCACTTGAACCATCACCATGGAAAATGAGGCCACAACACAGTTTAGAACTTAAAGTTACACAACATGGATGCATGGACTCTCAGTATTACAACAACGAAATCGTCTACATAAGCATCTCAACATAAACAATCACTCTCAAACAATCACCATAGGAAATGAGACCACAACATAATTTAGAACTACATTTCAAGCAACATGGATGCATGAATTACAACATGCAGCAAAAACTTCATCAAAATCAACACCATTACAACAACATTAAGCTTCATCATCATAACAAGTCATCATAGCTCAACATTATCACAACAGTGCAATAACTCATTAATAGAACATATAAACAATCAACTTTCCAAACAGATTTAGCATGAAAATAATACTCAAACAATTCAACTATCTATGTATAGCTCTGTTTATTAGATTTCTAACACTTCAAGTGGTTCGTTATTTGGGTATACAGTTAAAAAAATTTGATCAAAACTGCACTGGAAAATAGCATTTTTAGGAAAATTCTAGGTGCATGTGTCGGAGCATACGTATTTCAGGTTTGCACATTATAAACTGGAATTTCGACGACCAAGAGGATTTGAAATGACAAATGAAGATAAAGGAAAATATATGAAAGAAGCATGCAATTACATGGGATATAATCATTGATATTATTTGAGAAAAGAATTATTCCACTGTGATATGCATAGTTTGATGAAACATGAAATTTAAATATGTGTTATAATTATGACCAGTGCATGTTAATGTTTGTTTTGTTGGTTTTCTATTGTGAGGAAAACAATATGTGACACCCTTTGTATGTTATGCATACTAATTTACTCTTATATATGCTATTTTTATTTGGGGTTAGAAATGAGGTGTTACAACATACACCTTCAATGTAACAAAGTGTGATGAAATTTTTGACTTATTAATTAAGGATGGCCAGATTATAGTACCACCTGATGTTAACATCCCACTATTAGAGCAATAGAATAAAACAGGATTCTATAAATATCATAATTTCTTAGTCCATAAAACCTCAATGCTTTCTTTTCATCGATCTTGTGCAAAACACAATCAAGGATAAAAGACTTAAGTTCGGGGACAAAGGAAGGTCACAGATGAAGATCGACTCAGACCCTTTGCAAGTTGGGGATGCTACTAAGGGCTTCGACAAGAACAACTACATAGGAACTAGTGAGGGTTCCAAAAAAAGAATTAAATGTCCAACGTTGTTGATAATCTTAGCAAGAAGATTCAGAAAATGGATTACCGATGATCTCAAAGTCGAAGTCAACATGGTCGAGGTAAGCAAAAAAGTCAACATTGAGGCTAGCGGGGAAAGGATTTCTCGACAGACTGAAGACCATAATAGTGGCCTACCCCAGAAGTGATGAGAATTTGGTGAAGTTCCTGCACCGTTGCTAGAGAAAGAAGTCTGAAGTTCGGTTGTGCCTCAGGTGCAGTTTCAGGTATAAGAATAAGGTTGTAGAAAACATTGAAAGGACTTGGATGGCCAGTCGAAGAAGAAACTGGAAGGATGCAAGGGGGAATTTACCTTCGGCAAGAGGGGGTGTCCTCCACGAGCAATATCAGAGGCCTCAAGATCTCAGGGAGAATAAGCCAACTACTTTTAATCCTACTGCAAATGCTCCAACAAATAGGTGGGCTAGACCTGTGGAAATAAGTGATCAAGGCCAAGAGAAATGGCGCAATTTCGAGTTTGGAAAAGTTTGTAAAATTGCTTATCGAAGAGAATTTTAAATGTCCAAACAAAAATTATATGGATCTAAAAAATACAAGTTAAGATTCAACTGAATATATCCAACTACTCAATCAAGACATTGTCTTCACTCATCTTGAATGAGTACAAAGCTTGTTTCAGATATAGTCGATTTACCAAATATTTGGCAATGTACAAACCTTTAAGTTTGGCCCATACCAATGTTATTGTTTTCTCCTTCAAGATCTACCTAAGAACCTTATCACCAAGACTTAAGATGATAGCATTGTTACCTTTCTCAATCATGATTGTCTCCTCCTTTTTTATCAAAGTTGCATTCATGTTTTTTCAAATTCTTTCAATGCTTCTAGCAAACCATGTTGAACAAGAAGAGCTCGCATCTTCAAAATCATCTACACTTGTGAATTTCTCTATTTCATACTTTGTTAATGGCATTTTCCATCTATGCTCACCGCACTAGTTTGATGTGATTCCACCAAGTGTTTGATAAATTTCCAATGAAAAAGATAGTTGAAGAAGAAAGAGGATGAGAATTCAGAAGTTAGATCAAGAATACTCTATTGCATTCTTGTTGTTCATTCAATTACATAAATGAGAATTATTTACAATTGAATACAAACTTCCTAACTTTACAACAAAGAATATATATATATATATATATATATAATGAACTAACAAAAGTGAATACCCGGGGGGTATATTAGTTTTAGTTAGATGGTTGGAGTTTAGCCCAACCATAAGCTATAGAATTTATGAGATGTCAGATGATAACATTTGTAAATGATGACAATTCTAGCAAGTGTACTAGTTTTGGTGAAGTAATAAAATAAACTTTTATCCACAAGTATTGTGAATTTTAGAAAGGTAACTATGTGCGACAACAAAGGGATTTTTAGAGTTATTCGGTTCAAGAATAAAAACAAGAAATTAACGGAGTTGAATTCAACTACTAATGGAAGACTGAGATACTTAAAAGGAAGATATTATATCTCAGAATGGAGAAAATCCTCTGCTGAAGAAAGAAAGACAGAATCCACATTAATCCCGATAAGACTACTCTTGAAGAATTTAATATGGAGACAAGAAGCGCTCTCAAAACCTCTAAGAATAACCTTGATACAGCAAAAATTCTCTAGATAATGATCAACCATCGAGGTTGTTATGAGCATATTTAATATGAGACACTACGAGTTACCGACCCTAAACCTAGAGTAAAGATAAATCTCTTATGCCCTCATTCCCATACCATTAAGCCCCTCACCCACTAGTAGGAAAAGGAAAACACGTAGAAGATTTTATTGTTTCAAATCACTTTAGATGTTGATTTCCTTGGTAGGACACCCGTTAACAAGCACCACAAAATTTCTAGCAAAAGACACAAGCTTTCATCCAAGACTGTCATTTCTTACTAATCTTAAATCTTATAAGCATATAATCTAGAAAATTTCATCTGAATCGTACACTTTCTCAAAATCTACCTTGAAAATTATACAAGATCTTTTAGATTATTTGGTCAAGTCGACCACCTCATCAACAACCACCACTCTATCTACAAACATTCTCCATTAAAAAAAGTCAATTGGTTAGGAAAACGGGCTTCTCCATCACAAACCAAGTCTAACGGCTAACACTTTAGCCACCAGATTGTACAAGGTTCCTATCAAATGAGATGGAGATTTAACATTAGGAATCAAAATCGTAAAGTAAGAAGCAAACTTACGAGATAAAGATGCAAAACGATGAAATTAATCAAACATAATTTTCATATCAACTCTAAATATATTCCAAAATCTTTTTTAAAAAGAAGTTAAACTCACTTTAATCTAGACTTTTATTACCATCTCACCATAACACGGTTGCATCAAGTTCTTGAAGACTAATGAGAAGCGATAAAGAAAAGTTAATGTCATCTTAAAGTGAGTGGAAGACTATATTATGCATATATGACGAGGTATATTTTATTATTAGTTTGTTTATCATATTTGTTTTTTCTTTTTCATTTCATTTAATACTTATAGTATCTTTGGATTGACTTTTAGAATACCTAGAATCAATTCTAGAGGTGTAGAATTGATTTTGAGAGATTCTAAAGTGTTTGGTTTATTAAAAGAAAAATTGATTCTGTCTCCAAAATTGATTCTACTTGAAGCTAGAATTTTTAGTTTCTACTTCTAAAATTGATTTTGAATGATTTTTATATAGAAATTTATTATTAACTCACTTTTCACTACCGTACAAGCACATAGACAACGCTTTTTTGGCTTTAGGCAGCACTGCCTAAGCCTGCGCTGTTATAGATTTAGGTAGCGCTTTGTTTCAATGTAAAAGCGCCGCCTAAGGTTGCCTTTAGACAGTGTTTTTTTCCATAAGCGTTGTCTTTTGTCTACCTTAGGCAGCGCTTTTTTTAGTCAAAAGTGCTGCCTATCATTTACTTTAGGCAGCGCTTATGAAAAAAAGCTCTTCCTAAAGGCAAATTTAGGCAACCCTTTTTTAATCAAAAGCGCCATCTCTTGATCCCCTTAGACAGCTTTCTTAAAAGCACTGCCTTAGGCTCTATAAAAATTTCCTTATTTTCTGTTTTAGGCAGCGTTTTTATAAAGCGTTTTCATTGGTTCTCTTTAGGCTGCGCTTTTGTATATAAGCGTTGTCTAAAGTGAACGAATGTTTTTTTATATATTTGACTTATTTTCCCATAAACCTGTAATTCTATTACAACATTATATACCATTATTGGTCTTTATTTCAACAAACAAGCCTTTATAAACATAGGCATTATAATCAAAAATATATACACCATTATAAACAAACTATCTAAAATATATACACCATTATAATAATATATATATATATATATATATATATATATATATATATATATATATATATCATTATAATCAAAAATATATACACCATTAGACTATAGTTCAATACACATAAACCATTTGTTATAACATAATCAATCAACCCTAATATATAACCTAATTTTTCTTAACACTTTTCAACTTCGAATACCTTATATGATTATTTTCTCAATAAAGTATTCACACAATTCCTCCTTGATTTCTTCCAATTGATTTTTTGTGTAATGAGCACACTTGTATTCATCAAAGTACTACATGATAAAACATAATATGCATGATTTAGTTAAAAGTAATAAATTATATGAAATATGCGATAAATATTAAAACAAATCCTAAGTTATAAATCCATACCGTGATTAGAATCTCTATTTGATTCAAATGAAGGATTTCTCTCAAAAACCTCATAACAAAGTATTCACAATCTATATCATTACGCTGACGAGCACACTACATAGAAAAACAAATAAGAATAAATAGTTGTCTTGTTTATTAAGTAGCATCACTATTATAAGCAAAATTGTGAAAATTAATATACCTCCACTTTGATCCATGTAATGTTGCTTGATTTAGACCGTGATACTCGAGCTTCTCTTTGAGATCATAATACTTGTATTGCTCTAACAAAATTAAAACATATATTTAGAACAATCTAACCGAAATAATTAAATATACAAATACACACGAACATTTAGAACAATCTCACTTACGTATCAATCATTAACTTCATTTCTGGATAATTTGTCCAATCACCATCTACCAAATTCAGATAATACACCACTTCTTTGAAAGGATCCATAGCAACCAACAACCAGTGACGTCTATAAATTAAAACAAAAGTTTATATGGAAATTTTCTACGCAAAAGAAAAAATATTAGAATAAACTTAGAATGAAAATATAACCCTGTAGGAATAGTATTACACGCCCAAAGATACAAGCTTTTTGTACTACTGGCCATGAATCTCTCGACTAAGTGCTCTATTATTGAATCCAGATCCTTAACAATTGGTTGTCCGTTGACACGGGAGGAAGAAACAAAATGGAATCTGTTTGACAATTGATTCTCACACATCAATTTGTCATACAAGAACCTTAAATAAAAACATAATAAAGATTAGACTATTTTATTGAAATGTGTAAATAAATTGTTCTGCTAATTGAATAATAGATTGATCGCATTACCAGATGTATGAGTGTACAACACTGATGCCTAATTCTTTATGCTGAAAAATCTCTTCCATGTCCTCTTTTCCAATTGTTTCAGAGCAAGAAAAACCAAAGATACCTTCCTCCATATCCATTTGACGAATAGAACCATTCATCAAATATGATGTCCCCACAAGTGTTTCAAGACACATTTGGAATCGAGGTACAAAAGCTCTTCTTGGCACGGTTCTTAGAATATCCCTTTTCTTGTTGGGTACGCTACTAATTTTCTGGCTCACTTGTTGTGACTCTTGAGCAGGTACCTAAAAAACATATAACTTAGGTAAATTATAAAATCATGAAGTTTTTGAATTCGGATCATAGAATTAACACTTTCAATGTACCTCTTTTTGTGATGCAACAGACTCGTTGTGCCGCAAAATCCCTTTATCCTTAGATGCGGGTTTTATAGGAGTCTAACATTAACACTTTCAAGTATACGTCTATGTCATTCCCTGGTTGTTTAGGCCCAGAAATTAACAAAGATGACATCATGTACTTACGCTTCATACATAGCCATGGAGGTAGGTTATAAATCATAAGAATCACATGCCATGTGGAATGTGAGATACTTTGAAGACCATGCGGGTTCGTTCCATCCATAAATAACGCCAAGCAAAGGTTTCTTGTTTCTCCTCCAAAATCAAGATAATCATTATCAATTTTCTTCCACTGTGGTGCATCTGCCGGATGTCGAAACTTTCCATCGATAATTCTTTCATCTACATGCCAAATCAAGTGTTTTGCATCGGTTTCACTATGAAACATGCATCTAAATCTCAGAATAATAGGAAAATACCATAAGACTTTTGTTGGAGATAATTTTTTCTTATATCGAGATAAACCACACTTAGGGCACTCATACAACGATGCATATTCGTTTCGAAACAAAATGCAATCATTTAGACAATCATGTATCTTATCATAGCTCATGCCAATAGAGCACAACATTTTTTGGCCTCGTAGGTTCGGTTAGGAAGAACATTATCCTCAGGAAGCATATCTCTCAAAAGGGCTAATAACTATGTGAAACTTTTATCCGACCATCCATTGCGCGCCTTTAAGTTCCACAACTTTAATACCACAGACAGTCTTGTGAATTTGGTGAAATCTTTATACAACGGTTTCTCTGCATCGCTTACCAACCTCTCAAACATTTTGGGACAATCCTGAAGATCTTCTTCAAGTGCTTCTGCAATCTCTTCGACTCGATCACAATCGTATGTATCTGTGACATTGTCGTATGAAGCATATGTCGTATTACTTTTCACCCCCGGTTCAACATTCTCACTGTTTTTCTCACCATGAAATATCCAAACGTATAACTTCGATCAATTCCACGCCTCAGTAAATGCGATTTCAATCCATCTGCGTCAACTCGACCCACATAACAACAACCCAAGCAAGGACATTTCATTCTAATGGGATCTTCAGCGTATTCAGCAGCAAACTTAACGAATTATAATACCTCATTCTCGTACTTTTTGACAATCGATCGGTAGACATCCATTTTTTATCCATGGTTTTACTACTAATTAGTAAGCTTTACAAAAAAAACTAATTAGTGCACAAAATGGTATAATGCATTTTTGTCAAAATGCAAAGTATACACAGAATGGATCCGGAGTAAGCAAACACAAATACAATATTACACATTAGGCTAGGCAAGTTCAAATATATTCACACAATTTCAGACAAATTCATCACAATACCAGTAATTTGAGGAATAAGTTTACCTCAGATTTACCGAACAACAACGTCGAGAAGTTGAAATGAGAAGGTCGAACTCAGGGAAACACAGGGAATGAGCGATGTACATCGAACTCGGTCGGGAAACGCTGCTAATTCAGAGGAAAGAAAACTTCTATTTTAAAAATTTTCAAATCATAAGTCATAACATATAAAACAACATTCGGGGTAAGTCATAACCTCTAAAACAATATTCAGGCAGTCACTTATCTTACAAGAGAGATCTTAAAAATTTCAACTAAAAAAGACTAAAAGCAAATGGAAACCGAAACAAAATATCACGAATTTGAATGTCATGAATTCGAAATCTCAATCAGTATACAAGCAACATAACAGGTTATTACAAGCCTTTTTCTTTCACAAAAATTCATCAAAGATTCAAATGGCATAACGGTTCAAACTCAACAAGCTTCTAAAAACGAAAGAACTTCTTTTAACAAGCTTTCTAGTTATAATTGTTACAACTTACAAGTTATAATTATGTTCTAGACACACTACTAGTTAAATATCTTTACCCTTAATTCTACTTGATTGTACTTCTAAATGTCAATTCCCTTCCCATCCTCAAATTGACACTTAAAATTTTGTATGTAGAGAAATTTGTTTTTACATATTCACAAGCATAACCATATACATTGTAGTCATTTAGTTTCCTTCAATAAATAAACATATACATTGTATTAGTTTCAAAAAAGCCCACATTCCAAATATTTAATTCCATAATCAATAGAGTATAGAAAATGACCGCCATGAACATGAACGAATATAAACTTAAACAAATTAACTCGAAAGTGTTCACAACCATAAGAAACAAACGATAAGGCTATAACCGAGTTTACCATACAAAACATGACCAAATTGTGTCTAAAACAAAATTAATATCTCTTTGAATCAAAACAAACGAACATGATACAAACCTAAATCAAGATTAAATAACACAAGTGTATTGCAATCAAATTTTCCAGATTGTTTCGGAAGATGGTATCGATTTTAAACCAAGTTGAAATGCTTCGACACTTACTAAATGAAATGTTTATTGTTAAACACGCCTTTCTCAGAAATTTCTCAACAATATCATAATCAAGTAAATCAAAATTTTAAACAAATTAACTCAAAAAAACCATCCATTGACATTGCAAATTCTCACACAATTTAGTCAACAATCGCAAGGTATTATCAATCCAAAACCTCATCACTAGACTGAACTACATACAACTTTCAACATTAATCCAACTCAAAAATCTCAGCACATATCTACCATACGAATCAAACAACAAGATCCCTTTAACATTCTATTAAACTTCGACAATTAACTTCAAATAAATCAAAACTTAAAACTAATATTGATTAAGTTGCTTACCAAGTCACAGTGGAGAAAAGTGGAGTTTTCTACGCATTGAGATGCCAGCAAGCTTGCGGTCACAAAAATGAAGTAGCCGAAAATCCGACTGAACGGATATTATTGATGGTGAGTGGAAGGATGGTTGGGCGACAGTGGTGGTGTGTAACGGAAAGGGAAGGCCGAGATGGTGGATGGTTCGAAAGTAGACGGGGGGAGCGGAACGGAGATGAGGGAGGGTCGTCAGGGATGGTACAGATCGCTGGTGGAGTATGTTGATGGTGAGGAGAAGGATGGCTGGGCGACGGTGGCAGTGATGGATGAAGGTGGAATGTGAGAAGTATGGAGGTTTTGCAGAGGAGGAATGTGAAAAAGGGTTTTGAGAAATTTCTGAGAAAAAGAAAGAATAAAAACCGAAATAAGGGTTATGTTTTATTTTTAAAAAAAAAAAACCTTAGGCAGTGCTTTTTCAGAAAGCGTTGTCTAAGGGAGGGCTCTAGCAGCGCTTTCTGAAAGCGATGTCTAAGGAGGACCTCTAGTAGTGCTTTTTGAATAACCTTAGGCAACGCTTTTTGAAAAGCACTTTCTAAGAGGATCCTTTAGCAGCGCTTTTCCAAAGCGTTGTCTAAAGTACGCCTTAGACAACGCTTTTGTTGAAATTTCTTCAAAAATTTTCGTGTTTATTTTTATTTTAGCTTTAGGCAGCGCTTTTTCAAAAATCACTGTCTAAAATGCGCTGTCTTTTTTCATTTTTGGCGTAGCGTTTATATAAACATTTCAAAATATAAATCAATTCTACTAAACTCAAATCTACTATAATCAATTATACTAGAATTAATTTTGTCCACGGTGAATCCGAACGCACCCTAAATAAAATATTCTTTATATGATAGAATCTCTTTATATCCTTATCGCAACATATGTGGACCTAACATAGATACCTTTCCATTCACTACCTTTACTAATAAGTGATAAATTTCTATATTAATTAATACTTCACTTTTCTTTCTAAATAAATCTAAGATTAACACTTCACTTTATCATGCATTATTCCAATTTTAATGAAAAGCAAAAACGTCACATTTTAAAAGTACCCACTCCAATAGAATTAATGTAGAATTTATGAAAAAGAAAGAAGAAAAAAAATAGAATCTAGAAAAATGAAATATTGTGAGCCACCAACACTATCATCAACAAACTGTTGAACAAGAGAGAGAAACTTCACACATCTTAACCATGTCAACTTCCTTCAATGCTTCAACTCCTGCTCCATCACAAAGGTAGCATTCACTTCACAACATTACTTTGTTCTTCATAGTTCTTATTTTCTATGTTTTTAATCTATTTCATACATGCAATTTCTTATAGTTACTATTTTTGGTCAACTTTTGACTTAATAACAGTTAGTTGACTAAGTGTATCTGTAATTATTAATGGTGTTGAGAAATTAAAGACACAACAAAGATTTGTTGAGGTTATGTTTTTACAAATTGTATTGATCTTGTTTGAATTTGACCTCTTTTTTTAACAGAAAAATCTTGGATGATTTTTTTTTTGTTACTGTCAGATACTCATTGTTCTTTCATTGCTAGTTTAATCTCAGATCTATATCAATGTGTATTAGGTTCAAATTGATTTATGGTTGTTTTCATTTATAGGCCTTAGATGTAATATGTTGATTAGAGTCGTCTCAAGTTTTTGGAGATCCTGTGTAGATTTCTCACGATTTAGCTGCGGCAAAACAAATAGAGGTCATATTTTTTTATAGTTTAACCGTGAAAAATATTTTATGAGACCCTTTTTAGCTACCGTTTAACTGTATGAAAGTTTGGGCTCTATGCGGTAATTCGCCTTGCATGCGATCAAAGACGGCCCAGATGCTATGCGGTAATTCGCCTTGCATGCGATCAAAGACGGCCCAGATGCTGATACATTTTAGATGCAGTAGTCATTGAAAAGAATTTTGCTTTAACTTCATAACCATGGTTCAAATCCAGTGTAGTCTTAATGTATCATAGGATTTAAAGTTTTGAACTCAGGCCTCTAGATTAGAAAGTTGAGCACTTTGCCAACTCTGTTATATGACAAATTAGAAGCATGGATTGAACAGTGTACCTCTTTCTTGATACTCATTCTCGGTTTCGATTCATGTCTCTCGGCTACACCTTTTGGGACAAGGCCATATCTGGTTTGGATTGGTCAAGTCAAAGATAACCTTACCAACACATATGAGTTGCTACATTACCTGTTTTATAGACAGTGTTATGACCTGAAAATAGGAAAAGCAAAGTAATGTTATGCAAACATCATTTACAAATAGCTGGTTTGAGATACGGATAGAATGTGTTTGGAGTTCAAATCTTGATTAAACAGGAAATTTAAGTATAACAACTAATATACCGGATGTTTTGGACCGTCATCTGGACAAAGTTACATCTACTTTTGGTATGTACATTTCACTACTACTTTGTTCCGATGACGGCCCAAAACATCTACAAGAAATTTAAGCTAGATAGATAAAATCGGTTGTTCATTTCACTGCATTGCTT
Source organism: Vicia sativa (assembly GCA_021764765.1). Classification (NCBI taxonomy): domain Eukaryota; kingdom Viridiplantae; phylum Streptophyta; class Magnoliopsida; order Fabales; family Fabaceae; genus Vicia; species Vicia sativa. The sequence continues at coordinate 254,975,793 of CM038796.1, read as the reverse complement.
TACCTATAATGTAAAAAAGTAATTTCGGTTATGTATTTCTGGTTAGTTTAGTCTTTTGTGACTTTACTATTTATACCTCTCTATGAGTTTATATTGTTATTATTAACTACACTCAGTGTTTCAGTCATTTGACTCGAATTTCTCTGTCACATCTCCCCTCTCAGGTTATTAGGCAAAGTGGCTGTGGTCACCGGTGGAGCCTCCGGGATCGGAGAAAGCATCGTTCGCCTGTTCCTTTCCCACGGTGCTAAAGTTTGTATAGCCGATGTCCAAGACAACCTTGGACAGAAGCTCTGTGATTCTTTCCATGATCCGGAACATGTTTATTTCGTTCATTGTGATGTTGCGGTAGAGACTGATGTTTCCGATGCAATATACACAACTTTTAGTAAATTCGGCACTCTTGACATCATGGTCAACAATGCTGGAATTTCTGGAGCACCTTGTCCTGATATCCGCGATGTGGACATGTCCGAATTCGACAAAGTATTTGACATAAATGTGAAAGGTGTTTTCCATGGAATGAAACACGCTGCTTATTTTTTTATCCCAAAAAAAAGTGGCTCTATAATTTCTATCTCAAGTGTTGCAAGTACCTTAGGAGGAGTAGGACCTCATGCATATACAGGCTCCAAGCATGCTGTGTGGGGGATAACAAAGAATGTTGCAGCTGAATTGGGGAACCATGGAATAAGAGTGAACTGTGTTTCGCCTTATTGTGTTGCAACAGGTTTGGCTTTGGCTCATTTGCCCGAGGAGGAAAGAACCGAGGATGCGATGGAAGGTTTTCGTTCTTTCGTCGGGAAAAATGCGAACTTGCAGGGTGTAGAGTTAACGGCTAATGATGTGGCTAATGCTGTTCTTTTTCTTGCAAGTGATGATGCAAAGTATATAAGTGGAGAGAATCTTATGGTTGACGGTGGATTCACCCGAACAAATCACTCACTCAAAGTTTTTCGATGATGATTTAGTAGTTTTCGATGTTTGTTAATAAACAAATTCACTACAGTTTTTCCTTGAAGTGATTGTGTAAGAATGTGAATTTGTCTCTGAAGTGTTGAGAAATTTCTTCATGCAACTCAAGTTCCTTATTGTGTGTGAGAGAAAAACACCAAAATCATAATAAAAAATCACAATAGACTTGAAGCAATATATGAGGTTTCCATTTTAATTTGTGCATGAATGTATTCAAATATATATCACTTTTAATCATAATCAATTTTACAGAACCAATTCATTTAAAATCAATTTCCATCACAACAGAACCAAACAGATAGTGGTTACTCAGTGCTCAACCAAATTCAATAGTACAATGCTAAGGGTTTAACAGATACACAAAAGAAAAACATCGGAAGACGGCTAGATTTTACACAAGTGAATGAAGTATAGAATCAACAATCTAGATTAGTTATTGCGGCGTCATCAGCAGCAGCATCAACGGAAGCGAGAATCAGCTGCGGTTTAAACGCTCTTCTTTCTTGTGCAGCTTTTTTGCGCTCACGCCTCACCCTGAAGTACTCTATCTTCCTTGCTCTGTAGCTGTCAGGGTTCGGAGGCGTAACTTCTTGGGGGTAAACACTGATCTGTCATATTATTACAACTTTATTAGTTATTTAATTTGTACTTTAGAATAGGCCACATAAATCAAGCTGCAAAAGAGCACAATTACCTTTTTCTTGTCAGGTCCATATTTCTCAAATTTAACAACTCCATCAATCAGGGAGAAAATTGTATGGTCCTTACCAATCCCCACATTCTTTCCTGCATGAAACTTCAAATTTTACAAAAAATAATAATTAGAACTCTAACAAAAAGCAGATTTCAATAGAACAAATTTTACCATATTAAGTAACAATCAAAAGATTCAGTAGCAATCCCACATTGTCAATTACACAATGCGGCTCAACGATTTAAAAGAGATTATTCATTCTTAGTTCTACTTTATATGGATTTCTAGCGCATACATAGGAAAGTAGACGTTCTTCGCTCGTTAGCAAGACCAAATCCAAATCAAAATTATCAATACCAGGTGGCAGCGGGTAGTGTGTAGCCTAAAAAACACTATAGTTGGATAGCATTTGCAGTGTGACTGCTATTCTAATTTTCATTAAATCATTAATACCATATGTAAAATGCTGAAAATTAAAATAATACTCTATTTCTGAAATATTCATAAATAACAATTCTGTTTTGATAATTAGCTAACTAAACAAGTCTTTTCTTCTTTATAGAGCATTTAGCAGTTTCGCAGCTGTGAAATGCTACTGCCGCTATAGCAAATCACTCCGCGCCTCATTAACTAATAGCGGAGACTGCCACCATAGCTTCCAATTATAGAGGTGCTATTGATAAAACTAAACTGCCTAAGATATGTGAAGTTCTTATTCACAGGCTGCAAAGTTCAAGGCAATCAGGCTATAGCTACAGAGACTTAATCCACAACCGTGTACATATTATAAAAGCTCCATTCACCATTGAAAACCTCTAAAGCCCCAACACATCAAAATTGCCAAAGTAACGTATCTGACACTATCCAACTCCAATACAGCCCGATATGTACCTGGAACCGGGAAATGGATTTTAATCTTTTGTAAACAAATGTCGCCAATACCTTTGGGATGTGGCTGAATGTCATATATACACACAACTAGTGTTAACTATTAAGTAGTAAAAATATTAGGCAATTCTATGGAGCCCAAATTTATTTTGGATGGTACTAATGTTGTTCTTTTTGCAGTATTCTAGTTGATTCCGAAAATGATAATCGTCATTGTTTTGATCATTTTGGTAATGCGAATGATTATCAATTGTCATTTTAGTTATGTTTATAAGTTGTTCATTTATATATTTAATTTTAATTTTAAATTTAATTCTTTTATTAAAGAATCTTATTCGTATCTTAAATTTTAATTTCCCCATTTCTAAGTATTTTATCAAGAAGCCGGATTCATAGTTGAAAACTCACTCTAGAAGAAAACCACATTAAACCACACACTTCCATTCCTACATTCTTTCTCAATCAACTAAGGTTTTTAACTATATATTCCTAATTAATATTGAGCTTTAGTTAAAGACAATCGATCCAGAGAACTATGAAGTTCAAATCCCGGCCGAAACAATCATTAATCATATTTCACTTAGCCAAGCTGAACTCTGGATTAACATAGTTCCTTGACTGAGAACCTAAGTAAGGACTAAGGGAACTAAAACCGGATTAACGGACTTCCTCTGTAGCACCGACATCTCTGAAAAAAAGCGTATATGTATCATACACCGACACTGATACAACACCGACACTTGTGATTATGTTCAATGTATTCATTTTTTAAAAATTATTATCGGGATTGATGTGTCAGTGTGAGGTGTCTGTGTCCAAACTCACACATAATGATAATTCATAATTCTCTTGAAACCACATCTTCAAACTATTCAACACAAATTATACACAGTTTCATCTCCAGTTTCTTTCAATTCACACAAATTTCAATCCTAATGATAAAAAAAATGCTCATAATTTCACATTCATATAAAAATTCAAAAGAGATGAGAACGAGTGAAGCACGCACCTTGGTTCCGCGTTGGCGAACGATGATGGAACCAGGTTTAGCGACTTGGTCACCATAAACCTTAACACCGAGACGTCTTCCGGCGGAGTCACGGCCGTTTTTGGTACTTCCGGCTCCTTTCTTGTGAGCATTCTGGATGGTGAGAACCGACCTGTGAATCCGAGGGAGAGATACGGATGGAGTGAAACGAAGAGTGGAGGAACCGGATAAAAAGGAAGATGAAGAGTATGAGGGGCATGAAGAAGAAGAAGAAGAAATGGAAAGGGATTTGAATGCGGTTGCTATGCTGAAACCCGCGCATATAGCCATGGCTGGTTGGTTAGTGGTGTGGTGGAGTTTGTGAAGAGATAGAGGCCACAGGAGTGAGTTTGGGAAGCGATGATATAGAGAGAGGTGGATAAGGGGAAAAGATAAAATTTTGAATATATGAATAACAATTTGTAAATTTTTCAATGTTTTAAGAGAAATTTATAGGGTAGTTCAGTTGGCACTTATTAATTGCTAATATTTATAAATCAATAATTTGTATATTGTTTTTATAAGGGGAAAAGATAAATTTTGAAATTTATTAATAACAGAATTTGTATATTTTTCAATGTTTTAATAGAAAAGGGACGGTGTATTGATCGTGTAAAATATTTTAGTCTTATAAAATAGTTTAGTTGGGACTTACTAATTGTTGTTATTTATAAATTAATAATTTTTTTATAATATTTTTTAGACTAATAGTTCACTGTCATTAAATTTGTTTTAATAAATCTCAGAATGAATAGGTGATTAAATTGTGATTGAACTATAGATTAAATTTAAATTAAAAAATTAAATAAATATATAATTAAACATCATAAAAAATTAATTTATATTATAATTTATAAAATAAAATTTTCAATTAAATATAATCGACGAACTTAAAGAGAGAATTTGTTTTCTCCATCCTATAGTCAAAAAACATACTATGCATTTTTTAAAATGTCTCTTGTAATCGAAAATATAGTTCTGACGCGCATTTTTCTGTTAAATCTTGACTAAAAATCAGAAATACATCTACAACACGAATCGAAAATATATATTGTTTATGTGAAGACAGTATCAGAAAGATTTATGCTAGCAGAGAGTCTTTTTGCGCGTTGTTTCACATTGAATACAAAGACATATACAACAAAATATATTACAAAGACATATAGGACAAAGACATATATAAATAGATAGCAGTAAACAGTACAAAAGATGCACGTAATCAAAATAGGGGTAACCCAAATATTATCCAAATACAATAAAAAACGATAACCAAAATACATATACAACAAAAAACACTACTAGGTATGACGGACTCTGAGTCGGCCTGTCACCCTCCTGACATTTCTCCGCTACCTCCTGTAAAGTATAACCCCGTCGATCCTCCGCTATGATGGCATCCATAACACCTCTAACATTATATCTATCAGGAAACAAACCTTCATCAATACCCGCATGTGCGATCTCCATGATACAACGACACCTAGGCAACACACCAATGGCATGATCGATCGTAGACTTCTCCTCCTCTAGAATCTCCTGATGAGCTCTCCTCGGTGGATTTCTTGGAGAATCATGTACCGGGTATAGATGAGACATCCTAGAGAACCATATGATATAATCGTGCACGTAACTCTAGTTATTTGGAGCCATGGGGCTCTTGACCTAATCTGGAACAAGATGATTCTCATAACCATCAAATAAGTCATCCATATCCATGTGTTTCACCATGGGAGGAGCATGTTCAACAGGATCTCGGGGAATCAATTGGGTGAACCTGAACTGACGCATGATGTGCTCAGGCATATAAGCAACTGTCTTACGTGGCCTGCAAGCCAACCATCATGTAAAAAGTGTAACATCATCAAATGGTATTGTGGCACGGTGGTCGACGTATGAATGGAAATGTATGTCCTTAAACACCAGTCGATCAGTATACACCTAGAATGGCTTTATCGCCAGGTTTCCTCGGAGTGGGTCGTATGCAATGGCACAATGCTATCTTCAGTATAATCCATAACAAGTGACCAATCCGAGATGCGGGGAAGTGTTGTAGGATCCAGCTCTGAAATAACAATAATTATTAATTAGTAACAGAATCACAATAATTAACAAAATGCCACAAAGACCAAGAAACTTTACTGTCATGAGTGAGATGTTGTAGGTCATATGCTTCGTCTTCCACTTACATCCTTCAGACAACTTCGTATACAAGTACACCAAACAAGCAACCCCCAGATCCACTGTTGGATCTGCTCAAAATCATCAAAGTACCCCAGGTACATCACATTTGTGTAAAATACATTATTGTGCACAAAAATTTATGTGCCAACTAGAAACAAAAAGCATGCTCTCATAGCAAACCTCCGGTGTAGGGTAACCTGCTCGGGATTACCATCAACCTCTGGTTGCAACCGACAATTTAATTATGGTTTCTATATTGACTTGAGCTTGGATTCCAAGGCCATGTTGTTGTATGTCTTTGGGTGCAACCTGAAATACATTTACGGTTGTAACCAGAATTTTATTTTTGGTGTGCACCCAATTTTTAAGATTAGTGACTCGTTTGTATAAAGCCAAGTATTTTCCTAACAGCGACTTTTTGGATTCTGTAGTTGGGCATAACCCCAGCTATGTTTGGAGAAGTATTTGGACCTCTAATTTTGTGGTTCGGGGTGGTAATAGGTGGAGTATCGGAGTTGGGGTTGATATACCAGCTTGGAACCAGCAATGGATCTCTGATAACACTGTTCTGACTAATCCTTGGCCAAATAACCATGCAGTGGAATCTCTCAAAGTTTCGGATCTCGTATTGCCTAATAGTAAACAATGGAACCAAGACTTGATTTATCCGGTGGTGGGTGATGCGGTTGCGCAAAAGATCATAAATACTCCATTATTCGGTGCAGTTCAAGAGGATAAGCTTATTTGGAAGCACGAGAAGGATGGTATATTCTCGGTTCAGAGTTCTTACAGATACTATATTAATGAAGCTATTGATACTACTAATCTCAGGGTTAATGGAAATTGGAATGTTATTTGGAAAGAAAATTGTCCGCCTAGAGTAAAGAATTTAGTGTGGCGGCTTTGTCGGAATTGTATTCCTACCAGAAGACGCCTCCTAGATAAAGGTATCGATTGGCCTTCTTTTTGTATTAGCTGTTTGGAAGTTGAAGAGAATAGTTACCATTTATTTTTACAATGCCCAAAGAGTATTGAGTGCTGGGAAAGAGTAGGTTTATGGAGTAAAATACATGCCTTGATTCTCATGGGTGGCGATTTTACGAGTATCATTTTATCTTGTTTAAATGAATTTGTTCATGAAGGGCAAGATTTGTTTTCTACCATGTTGTGGAGTATTTGGAAAGGTAGGAACAATCATATTTGGAATAAGGTGGTCGAGCCGCTGACTGATATCTGTAATCGAGCTATTCATTTGCTGTCAGATTGGAAAGAAGCAAAGTCTGTGGGAATTAATCCTGGTGATGTTATTAGCATTCCTAGTAACACAACCTGGGTTAAACCTCTAGAGGGTCGTTTCAAATGTAACATTGACGCTTCTTTTTCTCTAGAGAAAGTTGGGGTTAGTGTTTGTATTATAGATTCTGAGGGACATTTTGTTGCTGCTAGAACGACATGGTTCTCACCCATTACTGAGATTGACATAGGAGAAGCTTTGGGCATCTTGGCTGCGATAGTTTGGGTGCATAATATAGGGCTCAATAATATGGATTTTGAAATGGATGCAAAAATAGTGGTTGATAGAGTCAATAACTTGAGACCAAATGATTCGGAATTTGGTGCAGTTACCCGAGAATGTAATCGGCTTTTACATTCTTATTTTACGAACGCTGATGTCAAGTTCGCTAGAAGACAAGCTAATGAAGCAGCTCATGTATTGGCACGGACGGCTACATCTTTTGCTAGTTTTCATATTTTTACTGATTGTCCATCTTATATTCAGGATATTATTATTAATGAAATGAGTTGATCTTTTACTTTAAAAAAAAACTAATTCATTACCTCACACCCCCACAATGTGATTCAACCCTAGTAGAGAAGTTTTGTTTCTCCAATTCTGAATTTTTTAACCGCATAATTTTTCTCTTCTCTTTCGAGATCAACTTTAGTTACTCCATGTCTACAAAAATCATATTTTTTTCTTCTATTTATATTTAGATTGTCTCGTGTCTTTTAATTTTATTTTATTTTTTATCTTCTATCTATAAAATTTTAAATCTAAATAAAGAAAACAAGAGAACTAATACATTAAAAAAAAATGATTTTCTGAATTCAATGAAGCTGGTCCCAATTTTGTAGTTTTTTTAATTGATTTAGATGAAACAAAGTTATTTCAATTTTACAAATTTAGCGGTTTGTTGATCTAAATCGAATCAAATTAAACCATAATTTAATATTTAACCGACCGGTTCGGTCTGTTTTCAAGACATTGATATATTTAGATTTTGAGTGTATTCAATTTTATAAATTTAACGGTTTGTTGATGTAAATCGAATCAAATTAAACCATAATTTAATGTTTAACCGACCGGTTCGGTCTGTTTTCAAGACATTGATATATTTAGATTTTGAATGTACAAATTATTTGGAATTTTAACATATTAAACTGATCAAATTTTAGCATATTAAATCTTTTGAAAATAATGTAAAGAAAATGGATATATTTTTTTATTAAATTTAATTATATTGTGTTGAGTACAATCATATAGAAGTCACATATATTTTTTTGAATTATTAGTTCTTTTTACGATGAAAACACGCGTATAAAAAGAGTTTAAAAAAAAAAAGTGGGCCAATTCAATACCCGAGAAATGAGAAATTATTTTGTCACACTCATATCATACTTGACACTCACATATTCTATGAAAATACTAAAATCTCCACACTAAATTTATTTATCATTTTTTTAAAAAATATATGGCGATTACTGGATTTTTCAAATTTTTAAACGATGCCGAAAATTTTAAATATATACTGAAAATTTGGTGAATTAAGTAAGAATTTACGGTACTTTTGTAAAAATTTTGGTATTTTGTACCAAATTTTTTGAAAATTTTGATATTTTGTACCGTAAATTTTAAAATATTCAGTATTTTGTAACAAAAATTTCAAAATTTCCGATAATTTCATTTGTCAATCATATCGAAAATTTTGAAATGTTCGATGCGTAATAAAATATCAAAAATTTTAAAATTTACGGTATTTCAATTTTTTTAAATACCGTAAATTTCAGGTATTTTCTATTTTTCTTATATTTTGTTGTGAGGACCAGAGGCAGAGACGGTTCTATTGCGAGACAGACCATCGACAAAGCTAGTGCGAAGCTCGAGCTGTTGACAAGGCGCATTATGCCTTAGAGCTATGTGTTGGACGCCGTCTATCGATCGGTTCTCACGAAAAACTGATGGATGAGCAACATGTAGTGAGGAGGTTCCGCGCACCTCGTCGTCGGACTGCTAGAGCATCCTCTACTACTGAAGAGTTGCAGACTCCTGCTATGGAGGTTTAAACTTCTACTGTGGAGATTCATACTCATGTTCATACTGTGGAGTCGGTAGTTGAGGCGTCGTTGGTTCAGGAGTTGGTAGTTGAGGAGTCGGTGGCTAAGGAGCCGGTAGTTGAGGTTGTTGCTGAGTGAGTTGACGAGGTGTCCCTCGCTGATACAGACACCATGACTCGTAGATCTATTGAGCCATCAGTACACACTAATGAAGGTTTCCCTGGAAGACCTTCTGACAGGTCTGTGCTAATAGGTTATGCGAACCATGTCACTTATAGGATATTGATAATTGCCAAAATGTATTTTTTTTATATATACGTTTTGTGGCACTTATTCGTTCTTGTTTGTTAATAATCGTTGAATAACCTCACTTTTAGTGTATAATCAAGTTTTAGTGTATTTGTGTATCATTTGATAGTTTTTCATATCTTTTGTAGGTATTCATTCATAATTGGATTGAGTAATAAATTGTCGAAGACACAGCTTCAAACGCGCAATTTGAGCAACTCATCAACGAATAAGGCTCAAAACCAAAGAATAAAAAATCATCAATTTGATTGATATTTTGTCATAGTTAGATAGGAAATTTGAATAAGATTTCCAACACTTCAAACCGGGAGTAATTCCGAGTTACGGTTCTCAAGTTATGGCAAAAACAAGATGCTGATTTTTTCCGGAACAACACAGACCACGCTTAGCGCCATAGACCAGGCTAAGCACGCCCTGCGATTTCAGAACTCTTTAAAAGGGGCTAAAAACACATTTTTAGGTTATGGGTTGGGTATTTTTGAGTTCCAACACCATCAACATCATTTTTTTGATAGATTTGCTTAGAAAATAACATTGAAGCTTGCATTTGGATGATCCAGAGTCGAATCCCTCGTCGATTGGTGTTGACAAACCAATAAATGTTTGGTTCCTCTTCTTCTCTTCTCTTTGTAATCTCTTTTATTGGGTTTTGTATGTATATCTACTCTTACTCATGTATATTTGTCACCTTCGGCGTTGTATAAAGTTTGCTTTACGAATTTGTGTTGGTGATTGTCTTAGGTTTTTACTCAATGCTAGGGATTTGAGCTTTGCTAGAGATAGATCGATTAGATTCTTACCTAGGATGGTTATCTGTTAGTTTCTGAATGCTAGAAATGAGTTTAGAGCTGATATTCACTTAGAGTATCTAATCTTAATGCCTCTGCGTTGGTGAAGTATGCCAGAGATGGGTATGGAGGTGACGCAGTTGACTTCTGGTTGTCGAGGTATGCCAGAAATGGATATTGAGGTGATTCGGGAGGATTCTCAATTTGGGTTATAAATAGTTTAGGTTGTGAGAGGTATGTGATGACACGGACGAGTATCGTAGGTTGAGTATAACTGGACGGTATATTTAAGTCTGTGATGGGTAGTGCGCATTCGTTCCAGACAAGCTATCTATCCTTTATACTTTTTGTTCATTTACTTTTTGTCTTTTATTTTCAACCTATTTAATCTCAAACTCATTAACGATAGAATTTTTGAACGACGAATCAATAACCAATCTCTGTGGACACGATACAATATAACCTAACTGATATATATCACCCAATAATAATAAATACTTTACTCTTTGCTTGCCGCTTAATACCGCAGCAACAAATATGGAAGGGCGAGGTATGTATTCTTGGTTTCGTTTAAATGCATAATTTTTTAATTTTATTATGAGATTGAATGTATATTAATTTTTTTAAGTGAGTTATTCATTACATGAGCGTCCAGTATTAAAGGTCGCATCTCATGGTTCGAAGTTGAAGAACTTCCCCGAGACTCTCATGCCTGATAAGGTGAAGAGGATAGTTGAAGATTTCCATCTTATGGACTTTGCTGGATTCTCCTTGACTATGTTGGATGCCTCCCTGTTATCAGGTTTTGTTGAGAGGTGGAACCTAGAGACATCATCCTTCTATCTTCCATTTGGAAAGATGACAATAACTTTCGATGACGTGGATGCCTTCTTTCACATTTCGATTTCTGGTACGTTTTTACACCAATTTATAGGGACCAGGAAACGACGGTGCGCATGGTTATGGATGTTTTGGAGGTTTCAGAGTTGGAGGTGCTACGTGAGTTTGGTGAGACTCGTGGATTTCACCTTCGGATGTCTTGGTTGAAGAGTATATATAAGGAGCTTGTGGAGGCAGAGAGGTATAAGGCTGCCTCTAGGGTGTACATGCTACACCTGGTGGCATGTACTCCCTTTGTGCATAAATATGGAGTTTATATTGATGTTTGATACTTGTCTCTATTCAACGCCCTTGACACTCCATGATGGGATTGGGGAGTGGAAGCCTTGACGATGCTTTACATGGCACTTGATGTTGCATCTCGTCCTGACACCAGGTAGCTTACTAGTTACCTCATCTTGCTACAGGTATATTATAATTTATTTGATGGTTTTTATTAATTATTTGGGTGTATTTATTTGATGGTTTTTATTTATGCAGTGATGAATATACGAGCATTTTCCTCACATCTGTGAGTGGAAGATCGAGCGTGTTCTAGCTACTGACTCTTAGGCAAAGATATGGAAGGCCAAACAGGCCATTCCATGGGGTTTGATGGAGTACATGAGGAGGCTGGATGCTCTAACCTTGGATGATGTCATTTGGACATCGTATACATCTCACCTCACTCGTCGTCCTTTTGTGATATCTACTTTATATTCGGGATATGTCAGATGAGAGAGTCATGTGGTTATACACTTTCCTGAGAGGTGTCAATGCCAATATGGTAATATATAGGGCATCCCACATCCGGTTCTAGAGGCTCCAGTTGGTGGCATTGATCGATGGTTTCAAAGTCACATCCTCAGCACCCCTGTGAGATCATTGATACACCCGTTGAGGTTGAGCAGCCTGAGCAGTGCGAGGATGGTTACCTAGAGTGGTTCTAGAGTGTGTCACACCCTCGAGTCATAACACCTGCTGCAACATCTGATGTTCTGGGGCCTTCAGGTACCCGAGATTCTTTCGAGCCACCACCACCACCTCCACCTTCTGTAGGTGACCAGGACAACCGCCTACAGTTCATCGTCGTTTACTTAGATAACATCATGGGGTATGTGAACCCTGATGGTAAGGTTTATATTGGTTTATCTAGGTTGGTCGACGTTGCACGTGGTGGATTTATATAGATTTATATTTTTATGATTATATTATATGTATATTTTGTGACAACTAGATATCTTTTTTATTGCATAATCTTTTTGAGAATACATGTTTTGATTCGATAAAGAAAATAAAATAACATGAATAACAAACAAACATAGTTAACAAACATCAACGACAAACCATAAACATAAACAATACTCTAAAACATGAAAACCCAGGCACTACCAGATAACTTTGGACGCTTCAGCATCTTCATTATGTCGTTGACGGATCTTCGGATCTGTGCGTCCAACTCGATCGGACCTTTAGTTATCCAAAATGATTTCCACATGGCCTTCACATCTTCATCATTCTTTAACTCGATTAGGTTGTATTTCACCTTCCATTTATATCAATCCAATCTTCTTGAAACTCGGTCTTTGTTACCTTTTTGTTATCAAAATCAGGCAAAAAATCATTCAACGTTTCTTTTAAGGTGGCAAAGGATTCAGATCCATCTGGAAGCTTGAATTCAACAAGAGTTTTATCGTCGTTGTAATACACTTATGCCTTAATAAGAAACTGAGGATGAGACATTTTGTTGAGATATGTTATCCAATAACTCCAAGACACCTATTTATACAAATTGTGATGCATTCTAGACCATACAAATGTGTCGGTGCAATCAGAACCCTCCAAAAGTGTCAGGAAAATCTCAACCGTTGAAAAAATCTAAAATTTAAACCTACCAGAAATTTAAAATTTTTGGTGTACCAGAAATTTCTGGCGGAAAACACTCCTCTTGCAACTCATTTCAAATTGAGTACTAATTAAAGTCTTTCAAGTGAAGATGAAGCGTTTGATATGAAACATCTTCCTTATGTGTATGTTGTAGATAGTTTGATGTATGCAATGTGTGTATAAGACCAGATATAGAACTTGTTGTTGGTACAATCAGTATATTTTTGTCAAATATAGGTAGAGAGCGTTGAAATTATGTAAAAAGAATTTTAAGGTATCTTTGCGATACTACTTATATCAGGCTTTCCTTTGGAGGAGATGAGCCTACTCTAGTAGGATACTCTGACTCTGATATGGTTGGAGATATTGATTTTAAAAAGTCCACTTCAGACTACATGATTAAATCTGCACGGGGTTGTGGCTTGGCAATCTAGATTGCAAAAGTGTGTAGCATTGTCTACTACAGAGGTTGAGTTCATTGCCATTACTGAAACATGCAAAGAGATACTATGGTTGAAGAAGTTTTTGCAGGCGATTAGTTTTGTTCAAGATACATATGTGTTATTTGTTGATAGTCAAAGCGATATTCATCTTGGTAAGAATCCAACTTTTCATAATAGGTCCAAACACATTAATGTGAGATATCATTGGATACATGATGTTTCAGATGCTAAGTGGTTGGAGTTAGCTAAAGTTCATCTAGATGATAATGGTTTTGATATGATGACTAAAGTGTTACCAAGAGGAAAATTTGAAGCTTATTGTTATATCGCCGATTTGGCGATTTCTTCCACATAGTTGTGAGGGGAAGATTTGTTGGGCTTGGGCTCCCTTTCTATGTAGAGAAAGACCTAAATATGAATAACTCAGTTGTCTCACTTATTTAAGTGTAGAGTGTCAATTTTGGATTGAGAAAAATAGAGATGAAATAAGAATTCAAAAGAGAGAAAAGAGGAGAGAAACTCATTCCCGTTTTTCTGTACTAGTCTCACTAAATCGACGATCCTCAATTGGTTAGCCATCGGATCGAGCTAAAATTTGGTGGACATGTTCGCAACACCTATATCTAACCTTTCGCTCTTGGGATCTTCAAAATGAAATTTGAGCTAAGAGATAATTGTTTCACACTGAAGCTGCAGATTTGAGTAATTTTTTAACTTTTTAGATTCTTATTTGTAAGCTAGTTTGCTTTGTGATTTGTGGTTGTCATCACTATTTTGTGAATCACTTTAAAACTCTTTTGTACCCTTAATTGATTATAGTAGAGTTATTTCTTTAGTCTGGACGACTCGTAATTTTTACTCTCATTTCAAAGAATTTTCCACGTTAAAAATATCGGTATTCTTTTCTACTTCTATTTGTTCAATTTATCGACTTAAATTTATTGTTCATCCTCAAAATTCCTACGAATAAGAGAAATTATATTTTCACTATATATTATTTTATAATTTTGTCTTAATTTCTCATCACCTCTTCCTAGAAATTAAGTCATTAGAAAAAAAGATTTTTTATGTTTTTTAATCCCTAACTTCAAACGGATCTTTAAAGCCATATTGAACTCGTCTCTCATTTTTCTACTTTTTCTTTCGTTGGTTTCAAATCATCACATATTCACATTGCACGGTGCACTTTTTTTATCGTGCCTTCCACAAACTAATTTAGCACTAATTTGAAAAGGGCCGCATAACATCACGTGATTCTTCTCAATAAAAATGAAATTTCTTAACTTATTTCATAATTTTTTTAATTTTCACTTGAAATTCTATAAATATTTTTCAAAATTAAAAATATATTTTTAATTCGCAATTTATAATTTTTAAAATTATAATTATTGATCATAATTTTACCTTATTTTAAGAGTAAAATATCTCATAAATTTTTTATTTGTCGAAATTAAATTTTAATATTTGATTTTATTTTATTAAATTAAATTATTTTATTTTACGGATAGAATAAAATGTGTAAGTCAGATTGAATTGAGAATAATTTCTTAATGTTTTGTTATTTAGTTTCGAACTGAAAATATATTTTCGATTTTAACCCAAATATTATAAAATATAATACGCATCAAAAATATATTTTCAATTTTAAAGAACATTTTAAAAAATACATAGGTTTAATTCCCCCCAATAAAATAGATTAAGAAATTGCCAAAAACAATTATCCTTAAAGAAATTAATTAAGTGGTGAAGGTTTAGTATTAAGAGTATAGTTCTCAACATTTTAGATTTGAATTCTATTAAATACAATTCATTTTTATTTTAGATTAAAGAAAAATGTTTAGATAATTCTTATTATTTTTTAATAAAAATATAATAAATATATTTAAATATATAATTTTTAAAAAGTAAAAATATAAAAAATTATATATATATATATATATATATATATATATATATATATATATATATATATATATATATAATTATATATTTATTATATTTCCATTAAAAAAAATTACATCTAAAAAGTTATATATAAATTTTATTCTTAAATTAAATTTATGTAAAAATTTACCATGTCTTTAAATGAGACTATGCAAATGTACAAAGAAGCTATTGGTTGATTCAGTGGTGATTGACTGGATTTAATAGGAAGAACCATGATTCGATCTTTCATAATAATGATCGGGAGGATTCTTAAACTACTTGATGTCAGAACTGACCCCGAACGGGACGTAGTGATAAGCCAAAATAAAATGTACAAAAAAAAAAAGCTATTATTTTAAATATTAAAAAAATAAATAAAGAAGACTATTCTCAATTACTTTAGGATCCTAAGCAAGCGTGGGCGGTGGCGTGAGGTACAATGATAAGGAGCATGTACACATCATAGGATAATAAGAGTATCTAAATAGAGCATTTAGTTTGTCTTTCTTAACTTTATCACTTTCCATTTTTATTTTTCTTTATACTTTTTCAGTTATCACTTTCTATTTAATTAACTAACTTTATTTCTTTGAATCTTTGGTTGAGAGATAGAAAATGAGGAGCGTCTGTAAATGTGGACTCCATGAAATGTAGTAGGTCCACCAAAAGCAGCCTCTGTTGCCGACCACATCCTCAAAGTTTTTGTCTTAGACTGCCACCAAAGAAAGAAGAAAAAAATAATTTTTAATACATATTTCCTACCTCATGCATTGCATATGGGTTCCTGTCTAATAATAATAATGATTAGTATTTGTTTATATAAAAGATATCATGTAGCATGTGAAATGCAGATAGAGTATAGTTATATATGGATTTTGAAGAGTGTGTGATTGGTCACTGATATATTATTATTATTTATATTAATTTTTACTATTAAAAAAATGGAACAAATATGTTCACTTATTTTATTATTTTTCTAGGACTATAGTTACTTTGCTTACGATTTACATCTTCAGGTTTGATATCTATTTGCTTTAGGGTAGGCTTTGTTGGTGATTTTAGTATCACCAATGTATTTTAGTAGTAATGTGATTTAGTAAAGGCCAATGCAATTATACGTTAAGTTCGGAAACGAGTTAGGGAAGTGCGGAGTGCACGCTCGTTGAACCAATGTATAATTAATACGAATAAAACGGGTTCCAGGCGGAGCCCCTGGGTGGCGCCCGTCCAGTCAAGGCGGCCGGGTCCCAAATGGTGTGTCCTTTCGTTTCAGTTTTCGATCTCCTATATAAGGAGTCCTTTGGCTTTATTTTCGCACACAGAAAAACGATTATTAATATCTACATTCAAATCGATTTCGATTGCCAGAAAATCGATTGCTCTTCGAGAATTATCCCCGCAAAGATTTCGTGAACCCAGGCAAAATTAGGGTCGAAATACTTTGTTCGGAAAGTGAACAAACACGATTCTTCGAAGTTATCCAAGATTATCATACCTAATTTCTAACAGGCTTCTTATGACTTATGAGTTGCTTAAGTATACAACTTTACTTTTTTTAATTGACTTATATATATATATATATATATATATATATATATATATATATATATATATATATATATATATAAAAGTGTGACGGTAAAGATAAACAATGGATATAAAATCGATTTAGTGACTTCTTTTATAATTCGATCTGATTGAATTTGTATGTTGGAACTTTAGTTATGTTTGTTCCATGACTAAGAGGGAAAGCTTAGTAGCATGCGTAAGAAGCGAAAAATTTTAATCTTTTTAATTAGTTTATTGAAGTTTTCTAGTTGATCGATTATCCATTATCTAAAAGATGATTCGATTTGTGGTGATGGATGATTTATGATCGTGTTGGATATATTTTTGGTGTCAGAGGAGTAGTATCAACAATAGCCAAATTGTCTTTAATTTTGGTTTCCTTGTGTTGTAGGATCATTTTATTAATTGTTGACGAAGAGAGTTTCCTTGTGTTGTAGGGTCATTTTATTAATTGTGACGAAGAGAGTAGGGGTGAAAAAGCCTATTTACATGTTGAAATGATGGATTGGTTTTTCTTGCTATAAGGATTTTGTTAGATAAAAATGACATACGTTTGATTTGTGGGGTGGGGTGGAGATTGTCTCCGGTGACTTTACCATCCAGTCAAATCTTTACCACACAATAAAACATAAAAAATACAAAAGCCATAGAAAAATTGAATTTGAAGGGTGGAGATTTCCACTGCTCCCTCACGGGAGGAAATCTTTTCTCGTGGGGTGGGTGCATAAATTCTAAAGGAAAAATTAAAGTTGATAAAAAGAAGACTAAATGATTGAAAGATTAAAAGAAGAAAATAAGCCATTGATGATTTTAGATTAAAAAAATAAGAATACATGTTATCTGATTCCAATTTGGGGGATGCCTGACAAATTTCTTTGTAAGCGTTTTTTTCTTTCCAAAGTTAATGTTAACATACAGTGACAGAATGAAAGATTGCTTTGATCGATGTAGGAGACTCAAGATTCCATTGAAGTGCTTATATGTTCAATGTATCTGAAAAAGAATCTTGGAAGCCTTTGAGGTTTGAAAGAGAAGAAGTCAGGAATCTCGCCAGGTTGAATCTGTTTGAGTGACTATATTTTGTAAGACTAAGAAAGTATCTCCTAAGTATTAGGCAACTCACACACACACTTAAAAATATTTTGAACCACTTTTTAAACTACAATAATTCTTTAAATAAATTCAAAGTCAAAGAGGTCAATTAGAAAACTTTATAAGAAGCTTTTATTCTGACATCTTTTCTCCTAAAGCACTAGATGCATTATCTATTTTATGAACCTTCATATGATATTTCTAGATGGTATCATCATCATTCATCTTTAAATTATCAAATTTAGAAGTGAGAAAATGGAGTATTGACATCTTCACTTTAGATGTATCTTCATGAATTGTCTTGAGAATTTCTCAAATATCCTTGGATACAGTACATGTATTAATCAATCTTAAAACATTCCCTTCTACTCCATTCAATACAACATTCAAAGACTTGGAATTTTCAGTAGCTAATTTATCATCATCATTTCAATCTTTCTTCGGCTTTAAAGGCATACTCCCATTGTTATCCTTCTCAACAGGACGATCCAATCCTTTCAAGCTTTGTTGTCCATGGGTTTTAGAAAAGTCATTATTCTAACATTCCACCACTCATAATTTGAACCATCTAACATAGGTGATTTGTTGTTGTATCCTCATTTCTTGTCCATAGTACCAGTAATATTTTCTTAGAGCTTACCCAATAAACAGAACATGGTGCTTGCTCTAATACTAATTAAAATTCTAGAACTTTCAATGCATATGTCAAGACTGGTATCCTAACACCAACACAATGTCAAGACAGATGTTAAGACATATATTTCTAATACAACGAGTTTTAGAAGAAGAATTATGCATGAAAATAAAGTGCTGAAAATAAATTAACATAATCAATCATTAACTCGGTTCGATGCAACATCACCTACTCTAGGGCTACCAAGCCAGGAAGGAAATTCACTATGACAATATTAATTCAAAGCCTAAACAATTCTAATTTACAACTTCTCGCCTGATTACTACCTTGTGCAACTTCTACCTAGACACCTCTAGATATGAGATTCCTCTCTCACTTCCAATCACCTCAATGATACCTACAATCACACACATGTGACTAGAATTAGAAGATTACACTTCAAATAAACAATATTTAGTTTTGCTTAAAAACTTAACTAAGAACAATACTCAACTCTTTGCTTAAAAGCTCACGAGTGAGAATAATAACTTGATTAATAATCAAGTAACAATCAGTCTACCTCAATGTATCAAAAGATACATGAGTGACTTACAAAGAAAATAGGAAAACCTTAAAAGCCTCCCAAAATTCAAAACCCTTATATTGCACCCACAATTTCTTCGATGTGAATTCTTACTATTTTAGGTTTAACAAGTCCTTATTTATAGACTCTAGCAGTATGGACTTGGACTATTCAAATCAAATTCAATCTTCTTTTTTAAATCAGTTGCAAGATCTTCACACAAAAATAGAAACAAATCTTCAAAATTTCTTAAAAGGTCTCCAAGATCATTTTTAATTAAACTAAATCTATTATGCATTATTCTTAATAAAATCTTTGTGACCTGCAAAAATCAATGAGATATATCCAATAGGATCTCACAAAATCAAATCAAATATGTCAAAAGATATAACAACAACGTCTGTTGTACAATACGTCAAGATGTTAAGATATTTGGCTCAACATCTATCTGGTATACATGACAGCAGAACCTGTTATGAGTTAGTCAAGATGTTGTGACATTTTACTCAACATCAGTTCAGAATCATGTTTTAACAAAATTTATGTCAATCATAAAATCATGGAACTAACAACCGTGTGTTTAATTAATTTGTATTTTGTTTTTAATATATTTTTATTTAACTTCAAATAAATAAACAATTATATTGAAATTTAAATGGGCGTCCCGCTACGAAATTGTCTTTTTTTATTACCATATATTGTTTTTATATATATATATATATATATATATATATATATATATATATATATATATATATATATATATATATATATATATATATATATATATATATATATTTATGTGCATTATGTTATTTGGGGTCCTTTCATATGTGATTGACATTAAATACTGAAAATGAGAGAGCCATTTCTAACAAGGAAATATTGTTGAAACAAAAGCCTCATAATTAAGAAAGAAAATGTTGAGAGGCACACAACCAAGATGCCAAGAATTGAATTTATAAAGGTCTTCTAATTCGAGAATATATCCTTAATATTGATCTAACATATATATCTACCTACTAACTTCCAACTTCTGTTCTTCTCAATGAAAGATAAACTCAACCCTACACAAACTTGAAAAAGCTATAATTGATGGAACATCTTTTACATTAAATTAAATCGCTATCATATAATAGAAATACTACAAATCTGTTCTATGTATTATTACCATTATAAAGCAATTGAAATCAAACTACTTTCCTTAGTAGTGCCAAATTCACAATTATAAAAAATTGGAAAAACACATTCAAATTGCTTCTTTTGTACATATCTTATCACTTCCACAAAACACAAAGGCTTTCCTTATCTATAATTAAGAAAAGGGTATTTTAGACATTTTTTAATTAAATCAGTTAGAGGATCAAATCAGCATCAATATATCACAGAATTTTTATATTAATGACAAAATTTCTAATAATTCATGTTAAAAAATACTCAAGCACATAGTAGGTCCCTAAAACCACCTATTAGTGCAAGTCACCATCAAGCAAACACTATCTTATGCTATATTCAAACTTGATCATCTTCCAAACCACTATTGAAAATATACAAAAAGAAAAACCAAACCATAACCAAAACCAAAACAACAAGAGAATCTCTCTCTTTTGTTGTTTGTGTTTCAAGCTTTCAAAACCTTTTCTTCCTAAACTCCCTCACATGAAAACCAAATCCACAACAAAACCTTTCATCCTTTCTTGAAAAATGGTTCAAAGAAAGGTCCCAAACAATCTTAGTATCCAAACACATCATGCTATTAAATCAGACAAATTTTCAACAAACATGAAAGTATCTTCTTCATCTTCTTCTCATCAACAAAACCATGATGAAAAAAGTAAACTTTCTAAGAAAATGAAGAAATCAAACTCAACCAAACTCTCTCATCTTGAGACTCTTCAACTTCAATCAACACCAATTTCAAGAAAAACAACAACAAAAGATGCTTCACCAAATTACATGAAACCCACAAGTAGTTCACAATCAAAAAAGGATCTTTTTCATGTAAGTCTTAGAAAAACTCAATCTAGTTCTGTTTCTAAGAATCTTGATACAAAATTTTCAAGTGATTATTCATGTAAAAAACCTAGTTTGAGTTTGGTTAGAACATTAACAAAAACTACTAGTTTCAAAGGTTCTAGAAATTTTCCTAGAAAACCAACAAGGGCTACTTGTTCTTCCACTTTGAAAGATTCAAACTTTCCTTCATATCTTGAGCTGAATCATGGTGGAACTGAGTTAGAGGGAAGTTCAGTGATGAGGGTTTGTTCATATAGTTATTGTTCTCTTAATGGACATCATCATCATCATGGTGATAATTTGCCTCCTTTGAAGACTTTTATGGCTTCGAGGAGGCGCGTTTTGAAGCGTGTGAAGCTCGAGGCGTTGAGTCCTCGAAGTCCTCGAAATCGGAGATTGAAGGCGGCGTGTGAGGTGGGAAAGAAGGTTTGTGATGTTGAGCGGAATGTGTTTGATGAAAAACCTGAATGTGATGAAATTGGCATGGATTTCTTCATTGAAATATATGCCAGTGGAAAAAAAGATGAGAAACCGAAAGGAGAAGAAGAAATTGGAAAAATTGATTTTCTGGAAGAGGTTGAGGGTTATGAAGATATCATCAAGTCTAGAATTGAAGATGATGGTGTGGAAGCAGTTTTTCTGAAAGAGGTTAATGATCGAGAGAAACATGAAGATGCAGATGCAGATGAAGAAGAACAATCTAGTTGGTTTCATGAAGAAATGAGTATGGAAGATGTTCACAATAACTCGGATGATTCTGACTCCGAACGGTCCTATGGATTTGAGCAAGAACATGATGCTGACTCTTCTGTTTACACGGATGAGGAAAGTGACTCGAAAGATGAATCTTTGTCTCAGAGTTCTCATGATGTATCAGTGACATGGTTAGATGATATTATTAGCAGCTATTACGATGACATTATTCTGCTTGATGGAACACTTGAATCCAAATCTGAAGAAATCATCTATCTTGAAGAAGAACATCATGATGGCATGATTGGTTTTGTCCTTGACGACAAAATTGGAAGCAACGAGGCTCAGGAAATCGGCTACCCTACCAGTGACATTGATAGTGACCAATCTTTGGCAAATGAAATATTTGATTACCTTACAAATTTCGAAGAGAAAGTTGATGAGACTAGTCAAGAGAACAAAGATTTCAAGAGAGGGGAGAAGAACCAAATTCAACCGTCCTCAAATGAATCTGAACTTTGTCCCTTGAAGCTTACATTGACTGATGAAACTCTTACCAGTGATGTGATAACTCATGGACACGACAATCATATTCCATTAGTCGATGTTGTTGAAGAAGGCGTCAAAGATATTCAGAATCAAGGAAAAGGTAACAAAAGATCCAGTTGCGTTGTTGATGAAGAGGAAATCGCGAGAGAGAATTGGAAAGGCGTCATTAGAAGAAAGAGGTGTGTTGACGACGATGATGATGAGACAAGGAAGTTCAATCCAAGAGATCCAAATTTCCTTCCATTGGTTCCTGAAAAAGAAAAAGAAAAAGTCGATTTGAGGCATCAAATGATGGATGAGAGAAAGAATGCAGAGGATTGGATGGTTGATTGTGCACTAAGGCAAGTTGTTAACAAGCTTGCTCCTGCTAGGAAGAAGAAGGTTGCATTGCTAGTTGAAGCATTTGAAACTGTTATACCTAAATGTGAATCACATTTGAGAAACAATTCAAGGTTTGTTCGTGCATGCTAGACACATTCAACCTTGCAGCTGATGAATCCTGTGGAGGTAAATATTCTCGAGTATAATTGATTTTTCCTCCCGAATTGATTCTAACTTTAAGTTAATGTTTGTAGCTTTTGAGTCAAAAACATAATTTTTACACTGAATTTATTCTGCAATTCACTTTTATGTAAATGTATCCAAAACATAAATAACGTTACATTCAACTCACTTTTGATCAAAATTAATTTTTCACTGCAGAATCAAAACTACGTGAAGCATGGCCAATCTCAAGGATTGATCTTCATGATGATTTATGAACCCTGGAAGGAATTATGCAGCTTGGAGCTTTTAAGCACTTGAAAGTTGAAACTTCTAAAATGGAAATTGAAGCTCAAGAAATGGAATTTATGGTTCCAACTTTATGATTATATATGGGTTTGCTTTATAATAATTGTGTAGTGTGTAACTTAACTTTAATTATGTGTTTATTGTGTTGATGTTTGTATCTACGAGTATGTACTAATACTTTGTGTGATGAAGGTTATCCTCAAGTGTGTTAACTTATTATTATAATTGTTTGTACTTTTTATTTTTTCGGCTTTCGCAATTCAGTTCTTAGGAATGGGACCTTATTAATCTAGAATTTGTGAACTTGAGTTACGAATATTGGTCAAATATTGTTCTTGCTGGGAATCGAACTTAATATTCTCCAAATAATCGTGTTTACTTTTATCAATCAATGTATGACATAATGCACAAGGACAACTAATTATTGTTAGTATTATATAATCTTCTTATTCTTTTAATGAGGAATATTAAAAAAATGCAGTTATAGTCAACAGAATAATCTTTGTTTAATATTTGACCAACTTCTAACGACTAGGTAAATTAGACATTTTTGTTTGTCCTATTTATAATTAGTGGGCAAGCTTGCATATGTGAACCACTAATCTTGCATATAACAATTATTTCACATTTCACAATAAATTGAATTCATGATATGTATGTTAGAGGTGAGAGTTATACATGGTGTTTGTTAGAAAAATAGATATGATGAAAAGTGGTGTAGAAGATAAGAATGCAATCCACAAAATAATAAAGATAATTTTTAGAGGAAAAGATAATTCTCAATTCATGATGAATTAATCAATTATTAATTATAATTATTCCATAATAATATTATTTTTTTACATTTAATTTTTTTATGTGGTATAGATTTCCTTCTTGTAACCGAGCTGAAATGGCATTAGTGAGTGAAGAAATAAAGAACAAATAAATAAACAAGAATAAAACAAACAACTAGTTATCATGGCTTAAAAATTAAGTTTGAAAATGAAGTCTGAAATCTATTTGGAGACATAGTAAGTGAGAGAAATATATTATAGTGAGAGATGAGAAAAATAAATGATATTCATTAGATTAAATGTAAGGTCCTAATTAAATAAACTTTAGATTTGAAACTACATAGCTTCTTACTTATTTCATTGTTTCCCCATTGTATTGTAACCTCTTCAAGAGCTTTGTGCATATGCTATAAACGTTCAACTATTTTTTTGCATATGACCCAAATTGTTAAAAATTGTTTGGGTTTTCATTGTTACTACTCAAAATAATACTCTACACATCAGGTCATACTATTTTCTACACTCTTAAAATAATTGTAAAATTTGAAATCATGTAATCAAACAAATATTGTGATAAAAAGTTTCTCTTTTTTGTATTTATAACTTAAGACGAGTTATACAAATCCTAATTTGAAACTTTTTCCTATAACCAAATAATAATTTAACTTTCTCAGTAGTTTGTTATGAAAATCTCAGCTAAGACAAAACTAAATGAGAACAAAAAATTCTTAGACCAAGGTAGAACATTACATTTTTTTAAAGAGACAAATATATATTTATCTTCTAAACTTCTTAAACGACGATTTTTTTCTATCTTTGAGACCAAAGTATTTGTCAATATCCTCGTCATCTCCTGAATCATTGCCCCTCCGTTTCTTCTTCCCTCCAGATTCCTTCATTTTCTACACAAATATAACATAAATATTAATCGATATATCGCGAAACAGAGACTAAAAGTAGCCTAAAACATGACTAAGCTCGATGCAAGATGCAAAATTTACCGTTGCTGCTAATCTTTTGGCTTCACCAACACGCTCTTCCAAAAGCAAAACTTCCTCCGGTTGTGCAGGGTACTCCGGTAGCTTTTTGCCTGAAAAACACTTGTATTTGTTAAGAATAAGAATGTTTTATTTTACTCCTTCAAATGTCACAGCAAAGACTGAGAATTTGCTCCCCACCTATAAGCTTCTCTATCTGAATGAACCATTCCAGCTCATATTGGTTCACGAGGGAAATGGCAACCCCGGAGCGTCCTGCACGAGCAGTCCTTCCCACACGATGTATATAATCCTATAGTTAACAACATCAGGACTTATCCAGTGAAAACAAAAATTACATTTCCACGTTTTGTTAATTTAGATACATTAGTCGTGAAATTACCAATAAATTTCTACCATTACATTAAGCCAGCTGTGAACTTACAATTAATTATTAATGCGTTAAACATGTCAAAAAAGAATGACGATCATCACAACTTACTTTGGAGTTTGTGGGAATATCATAGTTAATCACCATATCCACTGCAGGAATATCGAGTCCCCTGCTAGCTACGTCAGTACAAAGAAGAATATTGCAATCCCCCGACTTGAATTTATTCAAGGCTCCGAGTCGCTTGGGCTGTCAAAAGATATTAGGTACAAATTATAAGAAGAAAAATAGAAGGTAAGTTTAGAACAAATTAAGTTTAATTCTGGATATCAGGTACAATTACCTGACTCATATGACCATTAATTGGGATGGCTTTCAAACCGAGATTTCTAAGAATCAAAGCAAGAAGCCGAGTGGCGTCACATGTCCGAGTGAACACCATTGATGTACTTCCAGCCATTTCAGTGAGAATGTACACAAGGTAGCAATCCTAGAAAAGAAACAAGCAATTGATGAACACAATCGTCAAAAGCATAAAAGATAATAGTTGTGATTCATGAAACCCAAAATGAATCAAATTTTGTTAGTTTCAATTCAAAAAGGCAATTTGTAAAAAAAAAGGCATTTCCTTCATAACACGAGTGCTCTCTCGTTTGCATCTAACACCATAACTCAATCATAGTGTGTTTGAAATTACTTCTACTTTGCTAATTCTATTGTGTATTTGTCTATGTAACTTTGACTCGAATGTATGTCACCAGTCAAAAACAATGAAAAGAAGCAAATATTTTCTAAGGGAACTGATGCCAGCTTATGACATTCTAACTTGGATAGCATTTGTGGCACAGATAATGAAATTAGAAAGCCTAAACTATGCGGTACTGCTTTTTATTTCCTGTTCTGATCTAATCTACTTTTAATATATGTTGGAAATTCCACCATCATTGTGGTTCGACTCTAGTCGCCTAATTGTAGCATTTGGATTTCCATTGTGTTGGGAGTAAACTATGAAAGGGTGGATTTAGTCTCACATTACCTAGATATATGGCTTGTGTAGCACTTATAAAACTTAAACAGCCCTTACCTTACAAAACCAGTTTTGCAAGGTTGAGTTAAGTCCCACCCAATTCTAAGAACATGTACGCCAAAAAGCAAACAAATTCATTTACTATATACCCTCGTTTGATGCAGGGTACTGTACTGATACATGTTTTAAGAAATAACATAAATGTAAGTGGCACGCCATTCAAAACATTTCCTCGAACAGGAGTAGTACTAGGAAATAGACTTCAAATAATCTAATAGTAAGAAATTCAATGAAAAATTGGTAGCCTAAATAATTAAAATCCAACAATTCTTTGGAATAGGGAGATCAGATACCTTATGTTTTGCTGGCAAGAAGCGGAATTGTTGCTTCAGTGTGTCCACAGTAGAATACTTGGTTGATGCTTCAATCTAAAGTGAATATAAAATTGTCAAAAACCTGTGTATATATACCAGTAAACCACAGTTCCTTCCTAAGGAAGATTCTTAAATTACATTCTAAATTACCTTCACAGGATTTCTTAGACAAACCCTTTGGAGCTTCTCGACCTGAAATAGCAAGAGTGCAACTTCTTCTATTAAAACAGAAACATTCAAAATGAATAAAATACACAATCAAGCATCTGCAGTGTATCAGCATTGCATAAATTTAATATCATTTGCACCTTAAGATCCAAAAAATATAAAAGATTTGACATAGAATAGTATGATTACTTTTTAAAATATATTCAAAAGTTTAAAAATATATAAACCAACAACTATGAGTATGAACAATGCTAATTTATGTTCAACTAGAATTTATGCATACAAAAAAAATACTACTCACAAAAGTTGTTACTTTTATAATGGTTGATGCAAAAAAAAGCTTCATGAAGAGCCTATACCTAATGATCTCAGTAAACGAAAAGATAAAGGCTTCATTTGAATATTAACATATGACGTCTGGCTAATGCCAAGGGAAAAGGGATAGGCCTACATATTTACCTTCTTTGTCATTGTAGCAGAAAAAAGGAATGTCCTCCGCTCGCGAGGGATCATTCCTAAAATCTCGTTAAGTGATGCTTCGAAATCCTCATTCAACAGCCTGTCTGCCTCATCTAAGACCTGTTCAAAAGGAAGAGAAATCAAACAAATTCAAATGCACATAGGAATATACTTGAAATATAGTATTTCTAGTAACATGCCCTCATTTCCCTATATTTAATTCAATGAGGAAATTCTGGTCCATGAGAAATTTTTGGATTTGCATGCAAAATTCTAGTATTTATGACCATAAAAAAGGTTCACATTAATTTGTCAAGGAGAAAATAAACTAAGACTTAACCTTTGGATGTAAAAAATAAAACTAATGCTTAAAAAACAAATGAATGAATAAATCATACCAAGTATTTTAATTTACCAAGAGAAAATCCTTTGGTGTTTTTTAGGTGATCCAAGACACGGCCAGGAGTCCCAACCTTCACGAGCAAGAAATCAATATAAATAAATGATAAACAAAATACATGACTTATGAAGTAGCAAACTAAAAGAAGCACTAAATCAACACACAATCTCAATAGTCAATCTTGTACATGCATAACCTGCAAAAGTTCAGTTATCTCTTATCAACTGTATTAATCATTTTTGCATCATTGTTGTGCAATGTTGATAGAAGAGCACCAGTGGGCATATGTATGAAGAAATAAAAATAGATAGAAGCTGCAACCTGATTTTGGGTATCAATCACCTATTACCCTAATGTTCTTGGCATACAAGAAACAAATGAAACCAAACCATGCTTACAACATTAGTAACACTTACAATAATATGAGGCTTCTTTGCTAGCTTTTCGTTTTGTTGTACCATGTCAATGCCACCAACAAGCTACGGAAAAAGGAAAAGATACCAAATTATCAATCAAACAAATTGTCTAGTATACATGTAAATAATCACCATATTAGAAACATATTAGAAACATCAAATCCATGCATAATGAATCATGTAAAAGAAACATATTAGAACTCACCACAGCACATTTGACACCAATTTCAGCACCTAAAGCTTCAAACTGTTCAGAAATTTGAATAGCAAGCTCCCTAGATTTTAAGAAAAAGTTAGAACAGAAGAATTATACTAGTTAAACTTAAATTTCAATGAGAATCTGAATTATATAAATATCAAATTCATGATCGGTTATCAAAGTATCTAACCTTGTGGGAGACAATACACAAGCAAAAAAATGGTTTGGCTGTGGTGCTTCTAAGAGTGCATACAATATAGGAAGAGCAAAAGCCCCAGTCTTACCGGAACCCGTTTGAGCAAGTCCAATCACATCCTTTCCTGAAAAATAGAATATTATTACAAATAGAATATCATTGAAAATAATAAAAAGATATTTAATTAAAATGCACTGACAGTGTAAAATAATAACGCAATATTTAATTGAAATGCACGAACGGTTTCTATTTTACAAAAACAATACTATATTTGAAGCAAAGATTACATCCAACCTTGTAGAGCAAGGGGGATTGCTTCAATTTGAATCTTTAGTGGTGACTTCCAACCCAATTTGTCACAAGCTTCCACCAATTGCTCAGGTAAGCCAAGATCTTTGAATGATTTCGTTTCTTGATTCTCTTCCTCCATTCTCAGATTCTAACCTATGAATAAATTTCTAACAACAAAACTAAAATTACTTATACATGGCAATACATGTCGAATATAACACTGAGACGGCAACATCAATAATAATTTTTAAAAGTAAAAATAAATAAATTAAATATAATCACAAGTGTCGGTATCGGTGCAAGTGTCCGAAACGGAGTCGCTGCTTGGAGCATACCAGACGCACTGAGCTAGGTAGTTAACGGCGGGAAACAGTACAGAGGAGTGGCTTCCGGGACGCTACACCGATGGTCAGGTGTGATGAGAAAGAGCGTCGCCAGAGGAAGTGGACGGGAAGAGCGTCGCCGGAGGAAGTGGACGGGAAGAGCGTCGCCGGAGAAAGTGAGAGAGGAATAAAGAAAACCTAATGCTTTCTCATATAGACCAAAAGGTTTTAACGGGCTTCGATAAATCTCTTAAATACACCTCCCTCTTTAGTCTTCATACTCCCCTCAAAAAACAAACATGCCCTTAACATTACATGCATAAAAATTTGATTTTGATTTTTGTAATTTGATTTTAAATTTACTATTAAATATGTAATCTTTCAAATTTTGTGATTTTATTGTTAATCTGATTTCTATTACAAATTAGGTTGATTTACATAAAGTTTGGTACATAATTTTTTTTTTATATAAGGCAGACATGTATTTGTTTAATATTTGTCTATCCTATTTTAATTTTTAGAAATTTGGAATTATGAAAGGGAATTTCTTATCTCACTTGATATGGAGTGTAAATACCTTATGTAAAATCAAAAATGGTTTATGAAAGTGCATTTTTGGGACGCACGTGTTTTTTTGAAATTTAAGTAAATTGGATGTAACTACGATTTGGAACTATAGTTGTATTTCTGATTTTTGTACCGACAATTTTGACCACAATTTCATGCAGGCTTGTTGCATTTACAAAATATGTAGTAAAATATGATTTCAATTAAATCGAATTAATCACAAAATACTCATAAATATTGTGTTTCAAAATAATGTACACAAAACACTCTTCAAACTGTTATCAAAATAATCTAAAATATGGAAAACATAATAGTACTAATAACAAAATGCATCTAAAACTATCATACTACTAAGCATGTTGAATAATGAGTCTACCCTTGATAGATGCAACATTCCTCTGTTGCCTCCCTATACTACATGATTAGCCCTAGCCCGTAGGTGCAATCTCCATAATACGATGACACTGAGGCAACACATCAGTGGCATGATTAGCCCTAGCCTGCTCCTCTTCTAGAATCTTTGTATGTGCTGGTCTAGGTGGGTTACCTGGAGCCTCTTGTGTCAGATATGGATGAGACACCCTAGATAACCATAAGATATAATCATCCTTATATCTCCAATATTTTGGTGCTATGGTACCTCATGCCTCATCTGAAACGAAATGGTTAAGATAATCATTAAAAATCTCATCCATATCCCTCAGTTTAACCATGGGAGAGGCACACTCAGATGGTGTTCTATGAATGATCTGTATGTATTCAAGTTGTCGTATCACATGCTTATGCAAATAAGTAGCCGTATTGCGCGACCCGCAAGCCAACCACCCAGTGAGAAACACAATGTCGTCAAAAAGAGTCGTCTCACAGTGAGCCTCGTATGCATGGAAGCATATGTCCTCATAGCCAGGCAGTCTATATACACCCTGAATGACTTTGTCGTCTAGTTCCTTCGGAGTGGGTCAAATGAAGCCGCATGTGGTTGAACCTTTGTATATGTAGGCTCAAGTGACCATTCGGATATGTGAGGGAAGTGATGTAGGATCTAAGCCTGAAATATTACTGTCATTAGTAAGTAACAAAATCAAAGTAATTTATATGACCAGACAAAAATAACATAAGAATAAGAAATGTTACCGTAAAAAGTGTGATGATGCCAGTCATCTACTTTGTATTCCACTTAATGCTCTCGAACAACTTTTGATACAAATACACCAAATAAGCTGCCCCTAGTTCCACCCTGCAATCTGTTGAAAATAGCCAAACGACCGCAGATACATGATATCAGTGTAAGTAGCACTGGTGTCCATAAAAATTTGTGTCCCAATGAGATACAAAAGATATTCCCTCGTAGCACATGCTCTATGACGGGCTACCTGATGATCGTCACCATCAATATGTCGTGCACGCACTAGGTCATCTATGAACACCCTTTGCAAGTAGCTAAATCTGACATGACACCCACGAGTTTTGTCGATCTCCTTCATAGAACCATCTGGAGTAACTTTTAAGTACTCCACCAACATATCCAGCGCCTCCTTTGGTAATTTTAATGTAATCATTAGAGCTCACAAACACATATACCGAAACAACCCTGTCAAAAGACTTATGGCATATTTCCTCAACTGGATAAACTGCATCAACTTGATTCATTTCCCTACATCTGGCGCAAAGTTTACTTGGTCCAACAAGAGGGAACATCCCATTTTCATAGAAAGAAGGCTTGACCATTGTAACGATAATCAATTGTGGTTAGATTCTTGTAATAGCAATTTTGTTTCGACGCTTATCAAATTCCACTCTGATCGTTACCCTCTCCTGTTGGAATTTCATATCAACATTCCTCGAGTTGCCTCCCAATTCAAATTTATAAATGCTTGGATGCTTCATGATAATTGTAAATCAATGATTGATTCTGTATGGTCCCTGCATATTGTTGGTTGTCCGATGTACGTCCTTAGCAAAAAGCTCCAAAATCTTAAAAGAGAGCTTAAAGTCTGGAACAAAACTATTTTTGGTAATGTGTCTGAAAATGTAAAAAGTGTCGAGATAAGCCATGAGACTATTTAAGACCAAATGCAACAAATTGGGATTACCGATAACCTCAATAAGATGGAGTTTGATGCCCAGTACCTTATGTCGAAAGCTATTTACATGGATGAGAGTTTTTGGAGGCATAAATCCAAAGTGAAATGGCATATTGACGGAGATAGGAATATGACTTTCTTTCACCGAATGTCCAAGATAAAAAATAGTTTTAGACTTATCTCTATGATTAGAAGTGGAGATCTTTTACTCACTGATTCTAATGAGATTGTAGATTACACAATGTAGTATTTTAAGTATTTGTTTTCTTCTAACCTCTCTGTTTTGTAGGGTTATAACTTGATGGAGGAAACTATACCTTGCTTAGTCAATGATAGCATGAACATTATGTTGACTATGATACCTTCTATGGAGGAAATTTCAGTCAGTGTTTTCAATTTGAACAAAGATAGTGCCCCGGGTCCGGACGGATTTGGAGCGGTTTTCTTCCAAAATTATTAGGACACCATCGAAATTGACGGTTTTGAGGCAATTTTACAATTCTTTAAATCTAGTTGTGTGTTTCCTAGTTTTAATTCCAGCATTGTTGCTCTTATTCCAAAAATCAAAGGTGTTGTTTCTTTGGATGAATTCTGTCTAATCTCTATCTCCAACTTCAAGTTTTAGATTGTTTCGAAGATCATTACAGATCAACTTGTATCTATCATGACAGTTCTCGTTTCTCAAGATCAGAGAGGTTTTGTTTAAGGTAGAAATATTCATGATTATATAGGCTTAGTTTCTGAGGGATATAATCTTCATGACTCTAATTCCTGGTGTGGCAATGTGGCCCTAAAAGTGGACATCTCTAAAGCTTTCGATACTCTTGATTGGTATTTTTTACTTAAAGTCCTATAGAAAGTTGGCTTTAGTTCTTAATTATGTTCTTGGATCAGTAGCATTCTTCATTCGGTATTCCTCTTTATTAACATCAATGATATGTTACATGGTTACTACAACTGCTCTAGTGGCATCCGTCAAGGAGATTCGCTCTCTCTGCTTCTGCTTTGTCTTGCTGAAGAGGTGCTTAGTAGACCGATTTCCAGGTTAGTCTCCTCTAACAAGCTGGACCTTAATAAGGGTCCCAACAATTCTGTAGTGTCTTCTCATATTCTCTATGTCGATGATGTGTTCATCTTTTGGAGAGGTAAACTTTATAATATTAAAAACCTCATCTCCATATTTAAGGACTATGTGAATGTCTCTGGTCAAAGGGTGAATTGTAACAAATCTTTTATTTACGGAGGTGTTATTCTTCTAGATTAAATATTCTTGCTAAATTTTCTGGTTTTAAAAAAGGTTATGCACCTTTTAATTATCTTGGGGTCCCAATTTTCAATGGCAAGCCAAATCTATTTATTTGCAGCCAATTACCGATAAAATTATCAGTAAACTTTCTTCTTGGAAAGGCTCTTTGTTGTCTTTTGCATGTAGAGTGGAGCTAGTAAAGTCCTTATTCATAGTATGTTAACTCATAGTATGTTTGTCTACTATTCGCCAGTTTCCCTTATTCATGACATTGAAAGGGATATTAAGAGATTCATTAAGGTGATCACACTGGCTTGGAATAAAATGTGCCAACCTATTCTCGAGGGAGGTCTCGGCATTAGATCCATCATCAAGTTCAACGAAGCTTCCTATCTTAAGCTTGCTTGGGCGCTTTTTAATTCCACTGAATCTTAGGCCACTTTTCTCAGGAAAAGAGTTTTTAGGAAAGGCAAGCTTATTAATTTTCATATATTTTCATCCATTTGGACTAGTATTAAATCAGACATGGAAATCATTTCGGTCAATTTCGCTTAGTGTCTTGGCAACGATTCTTCTATTAGCTTGTGGTTTGATAGTTGGTGCGGCTCTCTGTTATCTCTTAATATTGCGGACCCTAATTCTATTGTGGACCACCCTGTTAGCATAATTATTGTTAATGGACAATGGTATTTCTCTAGATCCACCACCCCTATTCCTTCTAATATTCAGAGTCGAATCTGGTTGTCATATTCCCTTTTATTTAAGATTGTATAAGAAAGTTTGGCTTTATTCTGCTTCTGGAGATTTATCTTCCAAAGACGCCTATGAGTTTAATCGTGTTAAGGGTGTTAATATTGATTAGTAGCGGTGGATTTGGTCCAAATCAATCCCTCAGTCCAAATCCAACTTAGCTTGGAGGATGATTCTTAACAAGATTCCCATTGATGATCAATGGAAGCATATGAATTTCTCCTTCTCATCTCGTTGTTCTCTTTGCAAAAATGAGGAAGAAATGGCACGCCATTTTTTTAGAGTGTAGTGTTGCAGTGCCCAAGTGAAGGTCAGTCTTGTGAGATCACTATTGGATATCATTGCAAGGAAATCCTGATATGAGATTCTGAGAAATCAGATTATGTTGGGTTAATGAGCGATATATCCAGTTGGATAGCTCAATGTGTCATTGTGTGTCAATCATCAACGGTTGCTCGTGCAAGTGTAATTAATTTGGTTATAATAGATTAAGTCCTTGGACAGGGCAAAATCATCCTTGCGAGGGTGGACGAGTATCCTAGTTTATGGCGAACCTAGATAAAATACTTGTGTCATTTTATCTTCATTGTCTTTCTTGCAACTATCATTTAAGCGCTTAAATTTTCAAAGTGGAAACTTTTTTCTATGAACTTAGTTCAAATCCCCACTTTCTTGTGTTTTCTCTACCTTCCGGTGCAACTAGAAAGGGCGCTCCTGTCAAAGTGATGTGGTACCTACCAATAACTCAAAGGTTCAAGATATTGTTTGCTAATGTTATTGTTGCAAAGAATATTAGATGGATTAGAACACGAAGCTGCAATTATCTTGTGCCAATCAGAGATGTTTTTCCCTCTATCATTCTTTGACATTATGGTTCACTTAGTTCTTCATTTAATAAGAGATATTAGAATTTGTGGTCTAGTTTATTTGCGGTGGATGTATCTAGTAGAGCGTTACATGAAGATTTTCAAAGGGTATACAAACAATCATCACCGTCCAGAAGCTTTGGTCGTAGAAAGGTATATCACAGAAGAAGCTATTGAGTTTTTTATAAACTATTTGTCCTATGTGAACGATATAAGAGTTCCCGAGTCTCGTCATGACTGATTTTATGATGGTAGAGATATTCAAGATTTAAATGTTAAGACATTTAGTCGACAAGTAGTTCTTCAAGCACATTTGTATATATTGAATAACCTTAGTGAAGTTAATACTTACTTGATTGTGCTCAGAGCTCTTATAAAGGAAAAATACCCACAGATAAATGAAAAATGATTGTTGACGGAGCATAATAAAACTTTCATAGATTGGTTTAATGAAAGTATTTCTAAAGAGAGTGGTGCATCAAATAATTGCAAATGGTTGTCACGTTTTTCTAAGTTTAAGGTGATTACTTGAAGTGCATACGACATTAGTAAATATTTGCTCTACATAAACTCAAAGGACACCATGAAAAACAATGGTGTTATGGTTGAGGTTGAATCCATGTACTTTTCTAGTTCCAAATATCATAATCCAGTACTAGCATCTAGAGCATACTCTGGGATCATTGAGGAGATTTTGGAGATTGACTATGTGTCTTTTAAAGTGCCTTTATTTAAGTGCATGTGGATTGACAGTAAAATTGGAGTAGAAATCGATGAATTAGGATTCATAAGACTTGATCTTTGAAAGGCAACTTACAAGCAAGAACTATTCATCATGGTAGACCAAGCAAAACTAGTTTTTCACGTCACTGATCCATCTAACACTATATGGTCAATCGTTCTTCAAGGAAAACATCTTCCCGATAGTACTAATGAAAATCAAGATTTTAACTATAGGACTCCTTGTTTAGAAACATGTGTACGTCAATCATCTGGAAAAAAAATGATTTAGATGATGTGCATGCAATTCGTCATGATCATGACGCGTGTGCCATTTTAGGTTTGCATTTTGGTGTAATCAATGAATATTTATGTTTCAGATTGAGGAATTGACAAAATGTATAATGTTTATGTTTCAGGAATCTACAAAATATGGTTTTGTATTCTGTAATATGGTTCTATAATTCAGGTATAGACGACAGTAGAAAAAAAAACTTAACCCCTCGACTTCCATGATAAGCCGAGGTAAGAATATTGATATGTTACAATTGCACCCCAAAATTTACCCTTTTCATTTTTTATATTGCACGCACATGCATTAATATCATTGGTTCTAAAGTTTCTAGCACCCATAAATTCTTCAACCAAAGTGAAGCACATGAAGAAGGAGTAACATAGAACATGACTGGTGGCATACAACTACTTCTAATCATTTTTGTCAATCTTTTAAAAATAATGCTTTAGATGCCTATGCTGTAACTCTGAATGTTGTTTAATTAGGCTTATTATATAACTTAACGCCCTTTTTTTATTAACATAGTCCTATGTTATGTCTGTCGTGTGTCGGCCCTTGTGTTGTAACCATTTATGGGAATCTTGTGATGGAATCTCGCCCCTTTTGTTGTAACCATCTTTTGGAATCTTATGGAATCTCCTGAAATTCTCACATTGTATTGGTGTTTGGTTTAAATCTACCGTAGTTATAATGTTGACAAAAATTATAATACCTTGACATTATAAGTTATGCAACTTATTTCAACAACACACTCCCAACAACATGTTTTATTATAAAAGAGACCTTTATATTTTAAACTTAAAACCATTTTTTGTTAGTGTTACAGAAATGATTTAGGAGTAATAATTTATAACATTCTTCCCAACACATTTGAAGGAAAAATGTTATTTCCAATTTATTTCCAATAGTAAGTACATCATTTTTATCTGCATCCATTTAGACACACCTTTAATTATTTTATAGCCATCATATAAAATATATCATTAATCTCAATTTTATGGAACATATCCCCATGATTTGGTTTATACATATAAGTGAAGTGTTGCTCTTGGGATGTTACTGTCAGACATGGCATGATGTTTAGAGGTCATGCTCATATTTAATGCTTCTCACTTTATCATGTCAATTCTACATCCACCATCTTGTCCTCTCTACATTTTGTAGGATTAAACTAATGATTTTTGTTGAAACAGGTGGATTAGGCATATCAAGAGGCAGAGATGTCTCTTTCAACATCATGGAGATTGTTGTTTTTGAAACATCTTTGGAGGCATAGGTATGTTATGGTAATTATCATTGGTCCCACTTTCTAACACTTCAACTATGACATATTATTTTACTTTTTAATCTCCCCACATTAAAACACTTGCAAGTACTAAATATCTTACACAATATAATACTTTGATTTTCATTATGTGGACAATTTGAATTGTGGGAACACTTTGACGCAAACTAAATCATTTCAGCCTTGCAAGTTGGATGTTCCTCACTCAATTCTAAGCAACTATTGTTCATGTCTGTTAGGAGCCCAGCTGAACACAAGAAGCTAACATGTAATTATAAAGGTTGCATCAGGTTTTTCAATTCTAACTCTCTGTTGACAACATTATAGAATGCACAATATCATTATAAAGATTATGTTATTACAACACATCAGTTTCTAGATTATCACAGATGGGCAAAGTCTTTTTGAGTTGTCATATATGCACCTTCATTACAACATTACTTATAGTGGAAACTGTGTATATCTCTAAATAACTCATTGTTTGTGCAACAGAAAATACTACAGGTTTTCTTCGCTAATAAGTTTTATGTTGTAGATGACATCTTCTTAACGATTTTTACTTTGCTACAATAAATTTACCTTAACGTGTAGTTTTAGCCTCTCCACAATGGACATAATTACTAATGAAATCAACAATGTTGTTGGGTAGATATGGAGCACACTCCTGAAACATCTGCTAAGAGAGCACGATCGCGTAGAGTGAAAATTCTTAAAGAAAAATCAATGAAACAACACAAGACTTCAGCTCATAATATCAATGCAATTCAGAAATCTCCTCATGTGTCACACTCTAAATCTACAATATGATCACTCAACAAATGTACACACCTTTCGCAACAAATCTGAGAAGCCCTCTCATGGATATTACAAATTCCGTAATAAACTGGAAAACGGTCGCACAAGTAGTTGTTAAGGGCAGGCACTTAGTGCAATGTTTGAAGCATCACTACCTTAACCTACCTATCATTGTTTTAAGAGGTTTTAAGTCAATTATAACACTCTGTAAAACTATGCTTACAAAACTATATGTTGGTATTTCCACTAAACCATTTTATTGAGTGTCATTTATAGATTATCGCTTATCGAATGTCGTTACTGCCAGGCATTAATGTGGTATCAATAAAGGATGGAGAAACACAAGCATTCTGCCAACCCTAAATATTCATTATGCTATGGGAATGGGAAAGTTGAACTACCATTTTTGAAAAAAATGCCTCCTGTCCTAGAAAAACTTCTTTTTGATCAAGCATCACTGATTAGCAGAAAATTTCAACAACAAATTAGAGTTTACAACATGATGTTTGCCTTCACATACCCTGGCGCCAAGCTGGATAACATGTACAACAATGATTGTGGATCACCGACAATACGCATTCAAGGCCAATCATGTCATCGAATTGGCAGTCTCTTGCCACCGGATGGTCAAA
Source organism: Vicia sativa (assembly GCA_021764765.1). NCBI lineage: Eukaryota > Viridiplantae > Streptophyta > Magnoliopsida > Fabales > Fabaceae > Vicia > Vicia sativa. Next base: position 254,937,316 of record CM038796.1, on the reverse strand, counting down.
TACCAAGGTTCGACCAACTCTACATCTATGACACCGAAAATGAGGTTCAGAATAGAATTCACAGTCTCAGGTATGATTTAATTTGTTCATATCATTTGCAATTTGTGACATTCATTTATTAATTATACTTCTTATACCATGCTGCGATTTTCATTAGGAACCCCTCCAACATTGATTCCTCTGTTGTTGAGAAACTGTCGCAAATGCTTTATGAACATAATGCACATGCTAAGAGCTTCTAGATGGCAAGGGAAAGAATTAATTCTGGGGACATTCATAACTTAAAATTGAGACTAATTTTTGACAGGAAAATTGATGGTATGATCTACAATCAGCCTACTATTTTGGAAGTTATGGCTTTAGTTGTTGGAGATGTTGACACGGATGAGGAAATGGACATTATTATGGAAACAAGGTGTGGTGAACTACAACGAATTGACGAGTTTCACATAAGTTATCTAGAATTTCAATATCCATTGCTTTTTCCATATGGTGAGGATGGTTATAGACCAAACGTAGCCCACCAGGATTTGGAGATATTTTATGATAATAAGCGTAACAGACTAACCATTAGAGAATGGCTGGATTTTAGGATACAATCCAGAACCCAAGAGGCTAGAACACTATTATCATACAGGAGGTTGTTCCAACAATTCTTGGTGGATGGCTACACCATGATGGAGTCTGAGAGATTAACATGGCTGTGCAACAATCAAGCTAAACTAAGAGTCTCCAAATACAAGAACCTAAATGAAGAGGGGGATCAATGTGAAGACCTTGGGTACAACATTGGGAAAAGAGTTGTATTACCATCGTCATATGTTGGAAGTTGAAGATTCATGGATCAACTATACTATGATGGAATGTCTATCTGTAGCAAGGTTGGTTTTCCAAATTTTTTCATCACTTTTACATGCAACCCTAATTGGAAAGAAATACAAAAAGTCCTCGGATCAATACACTTAAAGGCTCAAGATAGACCATATATCATTTCCATAATCTTCAAAATTAAGTTTGATGAACTTCTATCAGATTTAACAAAGAAGGGTATATTAGGCAAAGTCCTCGCCTGTTGTTGTACCCCAAAATTTACCCTTTTCTTTTCCATATTTCTGGCTTATAATTCGATTTCATAAACATACATGTAGTCACATGCATAGAATTAATCATGGGTTTACTAGGTTCAAAATATCCCAAGTGGTGAAAGAAATGGTGTGTTTCGGTTGTCTCAGATCCTTTTGAGTTCGGTATCGATATTCTTCGATTCGCATGCTCAATACAACGTATTCTGGTCAGAAAGCTACTTTGGTTTGGTTCCATAAGCTATGGGATCATCTCAATATGTTCTCCACTTTATCTGTGCATATCGGGAGGACGTTTCGTCAAAGAAAAAGAATTTATTCGCTTATTTCTCAATAAAGTGAATTTTTGGTTTTCAGTGCGTTTCGGGTGCTTTGGAAGGCATATCTTTCAGCTCATCAGGTATTTTCTGATGATTTTTGACCGGAAAGTCCCTCTCATTTTTATCTATAACTTTTGTTTGAAATCCGAAATCAAATTGTGTGAGGAAAGTCCTCGGAAAATTGATTTCTCAAGTGGTTTAAACTGAATTTTAGTGTTGTTCCGTGCGCTCAATGCACTGAAACATTCGTAATTCCCAACTGGAAAATCGAAACTGAGCAGGGAAGGTCTCTAAAATTTTGTATCGAAATTATCTTCAACTTTCATTTCCAACTCGAGAGATGATTCCTCACCAATCAATACCAGAATTTTATTCTTCGGAGTTGTTTTGGAGCTGAACTGAGCAATTTTCATCTGATACGTGAACTTCGAAAAATCATATCTCGCTCGATTTTTATCGAAATATGGTGAAACCGGTGCCAAAAGTTCACAAATTAAGTTGAATTCATTTGTCTCAGAAATATCCAAGTTCAAATTTTGATCAGAAGACCCTCGTTCGAGGCATTTTCTCTGAAGAGTGCAAATGAAATTCTGCCTGTGTTAGACGCTTGAAAATTGTGCTGAAACTTCAAAAATTTATATCGCCTTGACCGTTCATCCGATTGAGTCTAAATTTTGATTAACTGAAGCAAAATCACGTTCTGGAAATTTTTCGTTTACATTCTGACTTCAAATTTTTGACGGATTTGGCTATTTTGAATTAAATACAAAAATTATTCGGATAATCACAATTTGGGCTTAATTGTGGATCCAAGACATTTTTAGGCCCAAACTTTCACACTATATATTGAGTTTTTCCTTCACAAATAAGGGGAATACTCTCATTTTCTTAAATCTCACTCAAAATCACTCTCTAATTTTTTCAATTCTCTCTCAAAGGAAAGCCATAACAAAGAGGAAAATTCAAACAAGCTCAACCCCCATCCCTCTCCCAAACCGAGTTGCACCCTTCTCTAAGGCCCTACCACCGCACCAGCCGGCCAATTTCTTCCCAACATCGCGCTCTCCCCGCCCGACGACAACCTCCAGCGCTCTCTCTCCCTCTCTTTTCCTCGCTTCCGATTGGAAGCCTTTCTCTTCCTCTCCTTTCGGCCAAGCCTTCCACGGCCGGCCTCTTCTCCTCCTTGAACCACTCAACCGGCCGGAACTCCTCTTCCTCCTCCATCAAGATCTCGGTCAAGCTCTTTTACCCCTGCTTCTTGCTCGATTTTAAGGAAGCAAGGCCTTCCTCTTGAGATTTTCTTCAAATTCTCAAGGATCAAGCCACTTCGACATCAATTTCTTCTCCGATTCCGATTATTATCATCAATTGGAGCTTAATTCGGTATTTTATTTGAAGAGAACAAGGAATTCCTCTTCAATTTTGACAAAACTTCAAGTTCAAGTAAGTGATTAATTGAATTAAGCACTTATTTTAAGCTATTTTCCGATTTTAGCTTTTCTTGAAATTGAATAGTCGAATTAATTGTAAATTCCGTGTGGATTCCGATTATTGATTTTATTTTATCGAATTCTTTGATTTGGATCCGTTTTGGTGACTCGAAAGGTGTCAGTGTGAAGCTTTTTGCACATTACAAACACATACACTTGTGGTGTTAATTTTCCTTGCATTTAAGCGCATGATTTGAACACTTTGCATCATCAATTGTATGCTCATGCATTAGGAAATGTGTAGATCCATTAAGATGCATTGAATTATGTGATTATAGGCTTACTTTGTGCATTGAATTGTGTCGAAATGTAGGAATTAAGGCACCTAGTTTTAGATACACTTGCACATTGTACATAATTCACACACACACACACTTTGACATAAATTGAATTCTTGTATATCCTTGCATGTGCATGTAGGATAATTGAAATAATTGAACATGTCGGTGTATGATTTTAAGGCATGAAAACCTGAGGAAACCTCACTTTTCACAACACATATTCACAAGCATGTACACTCCACAACTTGACACTTTGTGCACTCTATTTCTTTTAGCATTTTTACATGTTTGCATTGCATTTAGGATATGCATAGAGTATGTATCATTTACACATGATAACATACACACTTGCGCATTTATCCACCTAAACACCACACAACACATGAAAATATGCATTTACATGCATTTTCACACATCTTTTTACGTTGAAACTCAATCACACTTGTACATAACTTGTATTCTTCTTTCTTTTGGCTTTTGATTACGTGTTATGGATTGAATTCCGATACTTTTAAAATTTCAAAACCAAGCAAAAACTTGAATCGAAATTTAATTCAAAACATGAATTTTGCAATTCCATAAGCTTGTTTTTTGCGTTTTCATGTGTCAAAACTCACTTTTCTTCAAAAGCCCGAAGTAATGATACATTCCCCCCATGTTTTGGCACGTTCTGGAACCGATTTTGGAGGTTTCGAAACCAAATTTTGAGCCTAACATGCCTAAACACCTCTGCTGCCCGTCACTTTAATGCTCAAAAGTACGACTTCCACTCGGAATTAATTAAAAGTGCATACGTTTTTGAAGTCGTTGACGTTTTTGCAAGCAACCATGTAATTCTTAATCGATTACGAGGAGTTGACTTTTTCACCCCGATTTCGGAAAACTGCCTTCCCATTCCGATTTTTGCGATTTTATTTCACTTCTCGCATGCTCATACTAGATTATAATCACATTTGTAATCGGTTTTGCATTCGGAGAATTATTTCTACCACTTGCTTTGTTAATTTTGACACTTTATTTCATGTGCGAGGTATTTGGACTCCTTTCATGTGAGATTTAGACTTATAGCATCCTTGTTGTGCGCTTGTACACATGCGTGTACATTCTATTTGCTTGCTTCTTCGGTTTTACTCCGTTTTTGCAGGTGTTGTGCGCTTGTACACATACGTGTACATTCTTACTGTCTGCTTTTTGGGTCTAACTCCCTTTTTGCAGGTGTTTTGCATTTGTACACATACGTGTACATATTATTGTCTGCTTTTTGAGTCTAACTCCCTTTTTGCAGGTGTTTTGCATTGGTACACATACGTGTACATCTTATTGTCTGCATTTTGGGTCTAACTCCCTTTTTGCATGTGTTTTGCATTTGTACACATACGTGTACATCTTATTGTCTGCTTTTTGGGTCTAACTCCTTTCTTGTAGGTGTTTTGCATTTGTACACATACGTGTATATCTTACTGTCCGCTCTTTGGATCTAACTCTCTTCTTGTAGGTGTTTTGCGTTTGTGCATACACATGTACATTCTTTTATCTGCTTTTTCGGTCTAACTTAGTTCTTGCAGATACAGTTGGTTGGAATGTGTATACACATGTTATTTGGCTTGTGTGCATATGCGTACATTCTATTGTCTGCTTGCGTGGTTTTCTTGCAGGTACACTTGATCGGAATGTGTATACACATGTTCCCTGGCTTGTGCGAATATGCGTACATTCTATTGTTTGTTTGTCGGGTTTTCTCCTCTCTCGCAGGTGTTATTGCCGAACTCGCATCATTTGCTCTTTACACTTGACAATTCATGTCATGCGGTGATACCACTCACGGGAATCAGAATGCGTTGGTTCCTGGTTGCTTCCGGCCCTCGATTTGTTGTCGTAGGCTATGGGATATCCTCATTTTCTTGCGCTTGTATGACATTTGTTTGTGCATTGCATTGCTTGTGTGCTTTTGCCAAAGCACTTGATTGCTTCATCCTTTTGCATCCCTTGGTTTTACAACCAAGACGGATATAAGATGTCTTTCCCTTAGGACCGCTCGGCTAGGATAACTCTCAAGCCTAGACATTAGGATATACATCCTTTGCATGTCAATATAGGTAGAGATTCCCTTATCCTCAACCATAAGTCCAATCTTTGCATGACAACATTAGAGTTAGTACTAGTTAGTCTCCCTTTTGTTTTGCTTGTTTATTTTTGCATCCTTGCGTGTAATTAAAACTAAAACTTGATTTCTTTTCTTTTGAAAACAATAACACTTAATAATGGTTTGGACTCCTTTCACAAAGGTAAAAGCAACTAACCAAGACAAACTCTTTTTCGCCTACGGGCACATTTTCTTTTGTGTTTAAAACCTTTTTCATAAGTAAAAAACATAAAACCCACTAAAACAAGTGAGCCGAACTACGACACTCTGACTTTCCCATTGCACGAGGGAATACATATGCATCTTGTCACGGGTCTCGATCGAGCACAACTTGTAAAAACTTCCTTCTTTTCCCCGTGGTTTCTTTATTTTCATTTTCTTTTTTCATGCATTATAACGGTTAAGCATAAATAGATATAACACACCCTCTTAGACATAAAATAGAAGTGGATGCCGTAGAGTATTACGGACGTGTGGGGGGCTAATACCTTCCCCTCGCGTAACAAACTCCTTTACCTAGATCTCTCGGTCGTGAGACCATGGTTTCTTGCCTCTCAGGTTTACTTGATGTTTTCCTTTCTCCTTCGTGAGATATAAGACGTTCGATGGCGACTCCATTGATATACCCTATTAGTCGGAAGTTCAGCCCGGTGATTTCACCTGTAAGTTTCGTACTTTCTATTTTTCATGTCTACATATATTTGGCTATAAACTTACATATTTTCACTGAATTATTGTTAATGTCGTTATGTAGACATGTACACAATTGAGTTCCAAAAAAGAGGACTGCCACATGCACACATCCTCATTTTCTTGCATCCTTCTAATAAATACCCAACACCTACATATATTGATAGAATTATTAGTGCCGAAATACCAGATACGGTGAAGGAACCAAGATTGTATAGTTTGGTTAAAAATCATATGATACATGGTCTGTGTGGTCTAGCGAACAGAAAACCACCTTGCATGAAAGATGACAAATGTTCAAAGTATTATCCCAAGAAGTTTCAAAGTACTACAATTGTGGACCAAGATGGATATCCTATCTACAAAAGACGAGATAATGGTCACACAGTTGAAAAAAACGGTATAATATCTCATAATGGTCATGTAGTTTCTCAAAACCCTTAATTGTTGTTGAAGTACGAGGCACACATCAACATGGACTGGTGAAATCAAATTACTTCAATTAAATACTTATTCAAGTACATAAACAAGTGTTCTGACTAGATTTTCGTTATTATTGTACCAACTGAGTCAACAAACAGTCCTACTGATAAGAACATTGACGAGATCAAACAATATCTCGATTGTAGATATATTTCTCCATCTGAGGCTTGCTGGTGTATATTCTCATACTCTATACATGGAAGGAAACCTTCAGTTAAACGATTATTCTTTCACATGGAAGGAGAGTACTTTTTTTACTACCGAGATTTCGAGCAAATTGGAAACGTATTGATAAAGCCAAGTGTTACAGAGTCAATGTTCACTGCTTGGTTTAAGGCTAACAAGCAATATGAAGAGGCGAGGTTGCTAACATATGGGCAGTTTGTGAGCAAATTTGTATATGTCAAGAAAACCAGAACTTGGAAACCAAGGCAAAGAGGATACATTATTGGTCGGCTAATGTGGGTTCCACAATGCACAGGAGAGTTGTATTATCTGCTAATGATGATAACTGCAAAGAAAGTTCCAACATCCTATAAAGACATAAAAAAGGTTGATGGCTTTCAACATGATACCTTTAGAGATGTTTGCTTTTCCATGGGATTTCTGCAAGATGATAGTTAAAAGAGGCACATCTATGGGGTTCCGGACTGTTCCTTAGAAAGTTGTTTGTCATAATGTTGTTGTCTACATCAATCAATAGGCCAAAACATGTTCGGATTGATACTTGGCAGTACTTATCAGATGGTATTTTGTATGAACAACGTCGTCTAGCAAAAAACCCAGGTATCATTATCTTTAACTCAAGTCAGATTTTTGTCTTTATGTTAGCAACACGTAAACACATTTTATTGTAGGACAAATACTAACCGACGAGGAAATAAAACAATTGACCTTCGTCGAAATTGAGTCGTTGCTGCAAAATAACAGAAGGACGTTGAAATATTTTGAACCAATGCCTTATCCTAATGATTACGTCTTAAAGACAATTGAAAATATATTGGTTTATGATGAAAGGCAATATGATGTAGTGGCTAAAACAACTCTTCATCAACCGTTGTTCTCCTCTCTAACCGGTGAGCTATCCAATGATGTTTACCTATTGTATTTGTATTATTATTATAAATATCACACATATTGCCTTTTCTTTAACATGTGTCTATTTGTGTCATATTAGATGATCAACGAGATATATATTCTAAAATCTTGCAAGCTATAGATTCATAACACGGAGGTGTATTTTTCTGTACGGATACGGTTGAACAAATACATACTACACATGAAGTCTCCTGTTAATACACCACTCTGTTACAGAATGTTATGGTCACAGAAAATACTTTATAATCGCATCGTTCTAATTAAAAAAGTTAGCATGTTTGTTTAGTATGGTGACTGTCAATGGCATAAACAGAATGCTTTATACACTGTCTATAAACATTACGCTTTATCCAAGTTGTACTTTTTCTGTCACAAATCTGCATAATGCATATTTCTAAAAGTATTGAATTTTATAGATTCAAACGCTGTCTATAATTTCTTTGCCATGTTTTGGATACTCACTATATCTTTTACATACACATACATTATATCAACCACTCTGATTTTAACATACAAATAATACAGTTATGAAGAATATATAATATTGCTTTGTATTAACAGTTGGTTTTTAACATGTAAGACTTTCATGTGGAACACCCTTTCTGGTGCCATTCGTTCGAAGAGGAGAATTGTATTAAATGTTTCTTCAAGTGGAATTGCTAGTTTATTGTTACCAGGTAGACGAACGACTCATTTGAAGTTTAAGATTCCTGTCCCAGCAATTAAAAATTCAATTTGCAAAATTGACAAGAAAGATGAACTTGCAAAACTATTGAAATTAACTGATCTTATCATTTGGGATAAAGCTCCAATGGTCAGTAAATATTTCTTTGAAGCTCTTGTCAAAAGTTTAAAGGATATCATGAGTGAAAATAACAATGGTGTGGATAGGATTTTTGGAGGCAAGGTCATTGTTTTTGGCGGTGACTTTAGACAAATACTTCCTGTCGTCCCAAGAGGTAGTTGATATGATATTATTCATGCAACCACAATCACTTCTTACATTTGGGACCATTGTAAGGTTTTGAGGCTTACTAAGAATATGCGACTACAACGTGGAAATTCTTCAACATCAGATGAAGAAGTAGATGAGTTTTCAAAATGGATTCTACAAGTAGGTGATGGAGAACTTGGAGAGCCCAATGATGGAATTTCAGAAATCAAAATACCTCCTGAATTTCTAATCTCTAACTTCGATGATCCCGTTGAAGCAATTGTTTCAAGTACTTATCCTAATTTGATGGAAAACTACCTTGATCCAAATTTTCTACAAAGTCGAGCAATCTTGGCTTCAACAATCGAGGTCATAGATGAAATTAGTGAATACATCACCAATATTATACCAGATATGTCTTTTGTATATTTCTTCTAACAAATCTTACATGACCATTATGAGCCTGATTTTTTAACTTTATTCTCATGGATGCTTGTGTTTTATCAATACTGACAAAACCTTTTTACATTGAACATTACACTCTTATGCCATTAAAAATTCACTTCAACTTTACAGGGACTAATTCCCAGTTTGAATGCATAATTAACACATTTGTTCTCAATTTATATGTACCTGCTGTTAACACCTTTTTTCAGTTGGTGTTTTTTCCAATCACCCTTATTATGGAAGAATAAGTAGAATGAACAAACCATATATCTTATTGGGATCAAAATCAGTCTTAATGCTTTGGCAATTATTATTGGAAAAACACATACATCACAGCTTCATAATATATATTGCATTAAACATTACATTCGTCACATGGTTAAACATACTTATTACTTAGCAGGTGGAAACACATAATACACCATGATTAAACATTACATACTGATAATACACCAAACTACATCACATTTTGTTTTACAGTGGAAAAACATAATACAATAACCTCATAACTATTATCACCCCATTCAACCCTCCTCAACGATTGAGCAGACAAACATACAACATGTGCAAGACTTTGTGGATCATGAAGCCAACCTTATCGGTTCTCTTAAGCCCTTTAGTCCTGGCATATTCGTTCCAACAGTCCTATATAAACCATTCTTCCTCGGTATTCGGTATCGAAAAAATCCAGTTCCAAAATATTGCATAAACCTATAAACCTCCTTTGGAAAATGAGGCATGAAATTGAACACCATAAGATAATGATTAAAAAAACAACCTTATTCATTATAATTCTGCATTTACAAGGACATTTTGTCTTGCTTTTTTGGCCGGCATAATCTTTAACTCCCAATAGCATTCTTCATCGTCATAAACTATGTTGTTTTCCCTGCACACCATGTAACACCTTATCATTACCAGAGAAAGCAATAAAAAATATGAAATGCAAACCCTATGAAAACTTACATTTCCAGAGATCAGTTGAAGAGGATAAGAAGGATGAAATTGATTCACAACCATTATACATCTATCTATAGGCAGAAATTTTAATAACAACAGTCATTTAACAGTGCATGCCTTGAATAAAGCTTTCTTGGGAGGGTTGTACTTGAGTACAAGGATGTACAAAATCTTTTTGTCCTCTGTCATACGAAACGTATGCTGAGATATTATTTTCTCCTCTGTCATGCTTTATAAATCCGCAACCAAATAGCAAACACGGTTAGCCATTGTTGTTTTCGTACGACATCCTATTCTCTTTATGAAGCACATGACCCTAATGGGCTACTGCTATTAAAATTGGGCCTCCTTAAAGCACTAAACAGCCCCATCAATATATTTGGCATAACTATTAAATGAAAATTTTACCCTATACCCCCTACTCTTATTCCGATACCCCTACACATTTTTTAATATTCCAATTTTATTTTTTTTACTACCCAAAATGGCTACATCCGGTACATATTTTTCGCGGATAACATCTACATCCATGGTTATCTAACAAACCGGATAACCTTGATATGTATTTTTGTGCGATTATCCGGTTCGTTTTTATTTTTTAATTTTTTAATTTTTTAAATTCCTCGGATAACCATTAGAGATTGGTTGTGATAAGAACGGAGATTGGTTGTGATAAAGGTGGAAGAAGTGATAAAAATAAATAATTAAAAGGTTGATAAAAAAAAAACATTCAAATAAAATGCACTATAATATTTAGTAAACCCAACCAAAATGTATAAAAATATTTTCTTGAAATGACTAGCATTGTTATTGTAACTTATATTTAAATTTGATGTTTGGCAGTTCATAAAGCTTAATAAACTTTTTTTCATGATTTTTATCACATTTAATTTATAGTAATTTTATCATTTAATTTAGCAAAATTAAAGATGTTACTTATAAATATAATATTTTTTCTTCCTTTTTATACTTTGTAATCATTATAATTCCCTAACTTGAAATTAGTTTACTATCTCAGTTATAACATTTTATTAATAAAATATAAAAAAATTATCACTTCTATAATAATTAATTCAATCTATTAAGTATGATTTCTCTTTGATAATTGAATATTATATATTTTAATAAAATGATATTTATGTTGGACAGAAGAATATATGATATTGTGGCATGATACAACAAAAAATAAAATTGATTTGAAAAAATATTACCTTGTTTATGAAATAAAATGTTAACATTTATACTAAAAATTTGATATAAAAATTTGTGATTATTAAAAATCATGAGACAATTATGATTGATAGATACACAAATTTCTTATGAAAACATTAATTTGTTATTGTTTTATATTATATATATATTTTTAATCATCACTATATATTATAAACAAATTTAAATATAAATAACAATGCTAGTCATTTCAGTAAAATATTTTTATACATTTTGGTTGGGTTTACTAAATATTATAGTGCATTTTATTTGAATGTTCTTTTTATCAACCTTTAATTATTTATTTTATCACTTCTTCCACCTTTATCACAACCGATCTCCGCTCGCAGATCGATGATATCTACGCATGTCGATTTTTATTGTATATCCGACGAATAACACCTTAAAAAAATTAAAAAAATTAAAAAATTTAAAACGAACGGATAAGCGCACAACATGTTATCCGGTTAATATAATACAAACCGAATACACGATAAGGTTATCCGGTTTGTTAATATTGTTAACCGGATAACTTATGGCTGGGTTTTCCGGAGAAAAATGCATTCCGCATGTAGATACCCCATGTTATCCGGTTCGTGAAAAAATATGTATCGAATGTAGCCATTTTGGGTTATCCGGTTTGTTAAATTTCTGTTCCCTTTGACTTTTCCGTACGCTCTCAGAAAAAAGTGAAAATAAATAAAAAATCCATATAAAAAAAAAGTAAAAAGGATAAAATTGGAATATTAAAAAATGTGTAGGGGTATCGGAATAAGAGTAGGGGTATAGGGTAAAATTAATTATTGTGAATTTTTCTTTACCGGATCTGAAAAAGAGTATCTAAGTTCCGATTCAATTGAAAATTCTGAGGAAACTGAATTTGATGCTTTTGAGCATTTAACTCCCGAATTTCTGGGTGCTTTGAAAACTTCTGGCTTCCTAAATCATTCCATCAAGTTAAAAATTGGGGCTACTATTATGATTTGAGAAATTTGGATCAATTTGAAGGCTTATGTAATGGATCAAGACTAACCTTTACAAGATTGGCCAATCATGTCATTGAAGTCAAAATTATTTCAGGGAAAAATATTGGGAATACAATTTATATCCCGAGAATGTCATTGTCACCTTCCCAATCACCTTGTCCATTCAACCTTTTCAGAAGACAATTCCCCATTATTGTCTCTTTCGCTATGACTATTAATAAGTCATAAGGACAATCACTTGACTATGTGGGTTTGTATTTGCCAAAAGAAATTTTTAGTCATGGTCAACTATATGTTGCTTTCTCCAGGGTTAAAACCAAGCAAGGGTTGAAAATCTTGATTCATGACAAGTCTAAACATTTTTTGGTCACTACCACAAATGTGGTTTTCAAAGAAGTTTTTCAAAACATCTAAAAGGTACTTAACTATCACATTTCAAATTTTAATTCCCCTATTTTTTGTATAAACAAACTTGCTAATTTCACTCTTTTTTTACTTGCAGGTTTCTAAAAATTGCTTTTTGTGAACAATTACATTTATTTATTTTTTTTAATTTTGTTCTTTTGTTTGTAATACATTAATTACTTAACTTCTTCAACAATATAAAATGCTTCACCGTATTTTTTATGGTTTTCAATTCATTACAATTCCTTATACAACATAACAGTTATACCTGTGCCAGAGCACGAATATGATAAATAGTTTGAAATTCAATAATGGTTTTTATTGGATGTAAAATCTAACATATCCAAATTATATATTATCAAGTCTTATCCATATGATACAATGTCAAACACATGCCTCAAATTTAGGTGATGCGACATAGGCTAACTTTGGGCGATACCCATGCATGAGATACACGAGGTTTGTCGATATTTTTTGCATCACAAGTCACAAGTCAAGACATGGCTCATGGAATTAATAAGCTGTCTATAAGGATATAATGATGGCAGACACACTCAAATTCATAGGGTTAATCCGCTCTCGAATCTGAGTCAACATATAAAAATTCGAGTTGATTGAATTCAGATTCGAGTTTAAGTGTCACTCGATATTTTGGGTACGAATTTGATTTCACACAAACCCGCATCTGAAACTTTAAACCACACCGACTGAGACATTAAATTACATAAATATCTTTAAATATATAAAAGTGTAAAAATTTAAGACCTAATTGTAATGTTAGCAAATTTGATGGAAAATTATAATTTAATTATTTAATTTTTTTGAAAGACCTTGATGCAATTCTTGTCTTTCAAATTTTAATATTGTATTTTTTGTAGTTTTACTGCAGATTCGAATTTGGATGAAAATATCAAAATCTAACGAATATGGATGTGAGTGTAATTTGTCATCTAAATAACATTTAAATTTAAGTTTGGATAATGATTTCGGATGCGAATTTAAATATTTTAAAATCTTGACTCTACTGTATCAGTTGCCATGCCTAATTATCGATAACAAACAAACTTTAATAAATTCGTTTACATTTCCTTTTAGCTTTCTTAGAAAGCTTTCTTAGAAGGTTCATTTTTAAATTTGGAACACTCGTTTTTGTGGTTGAGGTCTATTCTAGATTAAATATCAATATATCTTGAGTGGCATGTGGAATAGAAAAGGCATTCATTTTTCTTTCTTTCTCTTTCTCTTTCACTTTAGCTTCTTCTTTACAATCTCTTACCTATTTTCTTGATTAAAGATATCCTATTCTGAGTTTCTTTGTTTTCACAACCACTATCAATCAAGTAATTTCTCTATTTCACTAGGAGATCTTATTATCAATTTTAAATTGTTTATTTTATTTTATTTTAGTTTTGTTTTTAATTTTCTAAATCATACTTTAATTTTTATATTCACTTTCAGGTTTTCTTCCACACGAGATTATAGTCTCAATTTATTTACTCACATATTTACAGGTAATAATATATCTTTCTCCTTTTTTAGATATATTTTTTAGTTTTGCTCTAGATGAAAATATTCTACTTTATTTAGATCCACAACCAGATTTAATTTTAGGTTAGTTGATTTTTATTACTTAATTTTTAGCTATTTTTAATCTTGGCATATTTTGATACTCTTAGTATGATGTATTTCATTAATTTATTATTAGTTGGTTATTTATTTTTTCACTAATTTAATAGTTTAATTTAATTTTTGCTTTTTTAAATTTTTTACATGCTTGAAGAATAATGGATAAATTGTAGTATTTCACAATATCAAAATTTAATATATTATATACTATAATTTATATTAAATATTTTATTTTTATCTCTTTTTTATAAAATTATGAATTAAAAATTTATAATAAATATATTTTAAAATATTTTTTTCTCAAAATAAACCACATTAAATTAAATGTTTGGATTAGACTTTTTAAGGGTATGTTTGTTTTAAGGTTTAAAATTATATTCTTTAAAATGATATTTATAGGATTATTATTCTTAGCAATATTGTCCCAACTTATGTGTTTGGTAAGAATTTAGAATTCTTGAAATAATTATCAAATTTGTTTAATTTTGAATTACGAAAAAATATAATATAATAATAAATATGAATGATAGTGGAAGTTATAATTGGTTGAAGCTATTCCTTTAAAAATATTTTATTTCCACTTTTTATGCCTTGGAATAAGAATAGAAAAATCATATATAAATAATATTCTTTATAATAAAAAATTCTTTAAAATAATTTTGTAAAACTTGAATCATGAGAATATTATATTCTCATAATCATATTTTCAAAAATATTTATTGTAACCTTGAAACAAACCCATCTTACCGAACAAAGTATAAGGTTTGCATTCGACTTTTTTATGTATTATATCTAATTGGTCGATAGTTCAACTTCCCAGTCCAATTTTGTTGGATATGATATTTAAATGTGAAATTATTTTAATATAAAATAATGAAACTAAAAAAATTATATTATATCACCAGTTTATTTTAGTTTTAAAATTTGTTTAAATTATTAAAATAGATTTTTATAAAAAAATTAAAATATTTTACAAAATTAACTCACTTTTTTTATATATTAAAAATTAATTTTGACATTAAGTAATATAAATATACATTATTAAATTATTTTTTGAATGGTAAAATATAGTATATACTAAAAAATAGTGGAAAACCCAATCACAAATATAAAAATAAAGTTAAATTGTCGCAAAAGGTATAAAAAAATAGACAAATAAACACCCCAGAACAAAGGCGAACGAACACCCAACCAACCACCAACCACAATTAGGAAGCAAAAATCAAGAGTTTCACCTGCATAATAAAGTTCCATCGAACAAAAACCCAACTAGAGTTCAAATCGCCAAACACACTGTTGACAGATCAAGAGAACCATAACAACACCAAAAACCATTGAACACATCTGAAGACGATCATACATCTTGATCTATTATTGGTTAAGACACATGATAGGGTTAAAATGCAAATCAGAGTGAGAGAGAGAGACATAGACATAGACAGAGAGAAAGTCTGTGTGTGTGTGAGAGAGAGATGAACGACTCCAAAACCAACACTAAGCTAAGAAATACTCTTATCAACCACCTCTTTCACGTTTGTTGATGAACTATAGAAGAACTTATCATTAAGTATGAACTAAAAAGTCCACACAACTACATGTCAAATCATGGCGAAGACTCCTCTAAACTTAACCTTTGACCCTAACGAGAGAAAAAACTTGAAAAGAGTGCTAAGATCCCAAGGAATATCCAATTGCACTCCTAACCACCCAAAGATGATATGTCAAATACTAGAGGCTAAAAAACAAGTGACAAATAACTGGGAAGCAAATTCAGGCCAAATCCTACAAAAGATAAAGAGATAACCTCTAGATCCACAATGACCTTAAAATTGAACATATTTTCTCTAGAAGCTGTAAAATCTTCCAGAAAAGACCACCGCCTTACATGGAGCCCAACTATTCCAAATAAAGAAAAAAAGATGGAAACTCCCCAATTAAAGGAGCCCTAAGGGCTAACTGTGAGCTGCAAGGGCTTGGTACACATACGCCACAAACTAGATATCATCTCTAGAATGCCTCAAAATTTACCTATCACTCTCCTCACTAAATTAGAACTCTTGGAGAGTAAAAAAAAATAAAATTACAAACCAAAGGTTCTTCATAGATGAAGAAAGATTTCATCCACTGAAGGTCCCATAAAATCCACACTTTTTCCATTCTCCCTACCTCAATCATTGTTTCTGCTTGAAATTGAGATATGCTAAAAAGTTACTGAAATATAATCTTAAAGAGGAATATTACCTAACTAACGGCCTTCCAAAAAGGATGTATAGAGACTTATCCTTGCTTTATTAACATACAATTCCTTAAACCAATTAGGAGGGTCATCCTTTTTGGATCCTAAGAGGGGCACTCCATCCCATAAAGAAGAAATAGAACTGACCCTCGAAGACCTACCCCACACAATGAATAGACCTTGAAGGCACTATACTTAGAAGAGAGCATATCAACCCACATACTTGAAAGCACCCGACAAAAGCCTATATCTCCATTTGGATAAGATGTGGTGACCGGTCAAAGCTCTCTAACACCTAAGCCCTCGTCTTAATAGATAAATTAATCGAAGAGATTTTGGCTTCCCTTTTCACACCTTTCCAAGGAACCTTCTATGAATCCTAACAAATTTTTTCCACACTATTTCACACACACACAAAAGAAGTCAAGAAAGAAAACATGAATTGCATTGAAGACAGAGTTCAGAAGAATAACATTAACCCTCTCAGGCTCACATGCATGTGACTCTAGGAATGAAGTGTCTTCCAAATCAAGTTGATATGGGATTCTCAAGTAGACTCCAACCGATGATTGACTCCTACTGGGAGCCCAAGATATCTAAAAGGGAGAGACTCATTCTTGCAATGGATGCATGAGTTAGAAAGTTGTGGTGTCAATTTTGTTTCTTTTGACCCTCCAATTTTAAGAGAAAAATAGGTTTTAGAATCTAAAATTCAACTTAAATTTGGATTCTCTCAAACAATGGATTTTTAACGACTATTTCTTAATTGACACAGTGTTATTATTATATTAGATACAATGAGCCAAGAGTATATAATGTATTAGCAAAAATAAAAAATATGACAAGTTGTCTTGTTTAATAAATTTAATATTATATGAACTTGAATTGTTGTATCTTATGAAATTAGAGAAATCACTCATACTCTTCGTATTTTTTTTTTATTTCAAATAAAAAACTATTGATTTCTAAAAATATAATAATGATGAAGAAATATAAAAGTCACAAATGATTTTGTTGTTTGCAATCAAGTGATCATAACATCATACTGTGTCATTAATCATACAATCCATTATTTTTAAAAAATGTTTGTAACTTTACGCCTAATATGCATGTTTTAAGTGTTTAACATTGATATTTCAACAATGTGTAAAAGATAGCTCTTGTTATACTTTTCTTAGCAGCAGATAACATATTACCATCTTACAGGCAGTCATGGCAGGGCTAATGGTTGCAGGAGCATTTCTTACACCTGTCATTCAAGTCACCATTGAGAGGTTTGCCTCAAAAGATTTCAAAGACCTCTTGAATAAACGGTTGGTAAAAAAACTTGAAATCAAATTAAATTCTATCAATAAAGTGTTGGAAGATGCAGAGACAAAGCAATATAAAGACCAAAAGGTGAAGAATTGGCTTGATAATCTAAAGCATGAGGTATATGAAGTAGAACAACTTTTAGATGAGATTGCTACAAGTGCACAACGAAAGAGCAAGGTTAAACACTTCCTTTTAGCTGGTGGATTTAGATCTAGGATCAATGATTTGCTAGACAACCTAAAAGATCTTTTAGAGGAAAAGGATGTGTTGGGATTGAAAGAAGGAACATGTGCTCGTAATGAACTTGAATTCAGTACGAACTCTTCAAAAAGTCGGCCAAGGACGTCTTTGGTGGATGAATCTCGCATATGTGGTAGAGAGGTTGAAAAAGAAGAGATTATCAATTTCTTACTTTTAGACAATGGTAGTAGTAGTAGTAGTAGCAACCACACACAGATAATCAGCATAGTTGGTCTTGGTGGGATGGGTAAGACCACCCTTGCTCAGCTTGTCTACAAAGACCACAGGGTGCAAAAGAACTTTGAACTTAAAGCCTGGGTCTATGTTTCAAATCCATTTGATATTACTAAATTCACTAAAGAAATTCTCGAGCAATTTAATTCTTCGTCAAATAGTGAAAGTTTGGAAAATCTCCAATGTCAATTGCAACAAACTGTAACAGACAAGAAATATTTGCTTGTTCTTGATGATATTTGGAATGCTGATGAGAAAAATTGGGAAGATTTACTAATTCCCTTCAACACAGGATCTTATGGAAGTAAGATTATTGTGACAACACGAAATAAGTCTGATGCATCAACCATGAAATCTAAGTTATATAAATTAGATGAACTGGGGGAGAGTGACTGTTGGAGCTTATTTGTGAAACATGCTTTTCATGATAGAAACGAGAGTGAATATCAAGAATTTGAATCAATTGGAAGGATGATTGTAGACAAGTGTGGAGGTTTGCCATTAGCTGTGAAAACAATGGGGAACCTTTTGAGAAGAAAATTCTCTCTAAGTGAATGGGAGAAAATATTGAAGACTAAAATGTGGCGTTTATCAGAGAAAGACATCAATATAAACCCAGTATTGAGATTGAGTTACCATAATCTTCCTTCCATTTCAAAGCGTTGTTTTGCCCTTTGTTCCATACTTCCCAAGAGTGTTGCATTTGAAAAGAACAGTTTAATTGATTTTTGGATGGCAAGTGGTTTCCTGAATTCCTACAAAAGTGAAAAAAGTAAAGCAGAGTTGGGTAATGAATCATTCGAAGATCTTGAATCAATTTCATTTTTTGAAAGACATCGAGATCGAGATGGTTGGTTTATCATGCATGATCTTGTCAATGACTTGGCAAAATCAGAATCTCGAGAGTTTTGCTTACAAGTGGAGAGCGATAATGTGCAAGATATATCTGAAAGGACACGCCACATTTGGTGTTCTCTTGATTTGGAAGATGTTGATGGAATTTTAAAGCACATTTATAGAGCTAAGGGACTACATAGCTTGTTGGTAGAACATCAACCACATGGCAATTGCTTCGGGATAAGCAATAGTGTGCAATGTGACCTATTTTCAAAGCTAAAATACTTGCGGATGTTGTCATTTAGTGGTTATAGACATCAACTAAGAGAGTTAGAACTAGCAGATGAGATAGGCAATCTAAAACTTTTGCGCTATCTAGACCTGAGTTGGACAATGATTAAAAGGTTGTCTGATTCTATCTGTAAGCTTTATAATTTAGAGACACTGAAATTGGAAGGGTGTTCTAATTTGACTGAATTTCCTTTAGATTTTTACAAACTTAACCGTTTATGCCATCTTAATCTGGAAGGAACTGCAATAAAGAAGATGCCAAAGAAGATAAGAAAACTAAACCATCTACAAACGCTGACTAACTTTGTTGTGGGAGAGCCAAGTGGGTCTGATATTGAGGAGTTAGAAAGTCTCAATCTTGTTCAAGGAAAACTTTGTCTTTCAAGATTGAACAATGTCACTGATCCAACACATGCCGTAAAGGCCTGTTTGCAAGATAAGAAGTTTTTAGAAGAAATACATATGATATTTGATGGTTCAATAGTGGAAAACAATGTGTCTGTCTTGGAAGCCCTTCAACCAAACAACAATTTGAAGAGGCTCACTATTGAGAACTACAATGGCAATATGTTTCCGAATTGGCTAAGTGGTTGTGCTTTACCCAACTTAATATCTCTTAAACTGCGGAACTGTAAAGGAATAAAGGTCTTCGGTAATAACTCAACAAATGTTCCGTTCAAGTTCCTTGAAGTTTTGCAATTTGACGGCATGTCTGAATGGGAGGAATGGTTATGTGTCGAAGGGTTTCCTCAGCTTAAAGAACTTTCTATAAAAGATTGTCCCAAATTGAAAAGGGCGCTGCCTCAACACATGCCTTCATTGCAGGAATTGGTGATTCATGGTTGCGAAATGCTGGACGTGTCAATTCCCAATTATGATAAAATCACAGAGTTGAATCTGCGGAATTGTAAGCGGATTTTGTTAAATGAGTTGTCATCCAACTTGGAATGGTTTGTCCTGCGTAATAATCAGTATGTTGAGTTCTCCGTGGAACATCTAACCAACAATCCCAATCTGGAAGTGTTGGTGTTGGATTTCAAAGACTTTGTAGAATGTCCCTCTTTGGATTTGTGTTGTTATAATTCTCTTCGTCAACTTTCAGTAACAGGATGGAAGTCCTCCTCCTTGCCTATTTCACTACACTTGTTCACCAGTCTTATACATCTAACGTTGTCTGATTGTCCAAGGCTGGAGTCTTTTCCTATGGGAGGTTTGCCTTCCAAGTTGGGGTACCTTATAATACACAATTGCCCAAAATTAATTGCTTCCAGAGAGGAGTGGGGTTTATTCCAACTCAATTCTCTGATTGATTTCCGTGTCAGTGATGCCTTTGAAAACGTGGAGTCCTTCCCCGAAGAGAATCTACTGCCACCAACTCTGAACTTTCTTCAGTTGTATGATTGTTCAAAGCTAAGAATAATGAATCTCCACCTCAAATCTCTCAAACAATTATCTATTCACAACTGCCCTAGTCTTGAGCACTTGCCAGAGGAGTGGGGTTCCGTTTCGTGTTTGTTCATTCGTAATTGTCCATTAGTTAAGGAGAAGTACATGGAGGGAGGAGAGCGATGGCATACAATTAGTCACATCCCGATTGTGTTGATTGACGGTATTCCGCAGAAAATGATTGACCGGATTGAGCGGTAGAATGAACATGTTTACCAGAGGCAAGTACAAGCCATGTGTTCATTTATTTTTTCATAATTTTTTGTTTGGCACAATAATAACACTAGGTATGTATTTCATGTTGAACAGTGACAAGTCTATGTGATCGGATCCCTTTGTAGCATATGGCGTGCCCCTCAAAGATCTTGCAGACCAAGACATACTATTGCCGCCATCTAACATGAAGCACAATCACATTCCTAATCTTTTCATCAATTCAAAAGTATGAGTAATAAAATCAAACTATGGATTTCAATTATTTTCTATCATTGTGTGGTTCATAAGAGTTTCTATTTATTCTCAAAATAACAAGACTTTGTATTCCTTTTGTTAGTGTGTGTTATGATGCTAGAATCCTAAACCTAATAAAACTATGAAAAGCTATAAAACTAAGAGAAAGATAAAACTAAGCTATAAAAATTAAACTTCATTTCTTTTCATTGATATACCAAAATGTGTCAATGACATTACATTATATAATATCTCAAATGGATAATTTAATGACTAATAAACTTAAAAGTCCAATAACTATTAAAAGTCTCATAATAATAATAATATTAATAACTAATAATATAAATATTATTATAACTCCCTCCCTCCCTCCCTTCTCTCTCTCTTCATGAAAGATATATATCATCATCATAAGTTTTGCATAGCATGCAACTTATACAATCTCTAATTTCAGTGTTGCATTAACACAAATGATTCAAAACTATTTCATGGCATTCTTCATTTTCAATTTTGAATCATTCTATATATTTACATAAAAAGGTTTTGAACCGTTGAGATCCTTTTACAAGAAATTTGATGGATATTCATACTTGTCATTGACTCATTGGTCCTTGCTACATTTGTATCCAATGCTAGTAGAAAAGTTTTACCGCACCAGACACGGTTGTCTGCTAGAGGGACAAGTCTTCTCGGATGTAGTAGCAGTATTTTTTGAGTTTTTGTGAAGGTTCCCATCTCTACTCTTATGATGCTATGTGATAATCAAAGTTTTGTGACCTTAGATCATAACTTGGTGCTCAATGCTTGGTTAGTATGGTGAGATCTGTAACTTGGTAATGGTACAGTTAGTTTGTGAATCGAGACTGAGCCTATATATAGTGCTGATTTCGTTCTTTGTAATTTAGTTAAGAATTTCAGTTCTGATCATTCTATATATTTATATAAAAAGGTTTTAAGTTGTTGAGTTCCTATGCAACAAATTTCATGTGTATTCATACTTGTCATTTAGTCGTTGTTCATAGGTGAATTATGTGAACATTCAAAAAGGGACACAATATGAATAGAAAGTATTTATGCACGAGGACATCTTCTGAAGACACTGATTTTTTTGAGGAGTATAGAGCTATGTGTTCAAAGGAGGACAGTAAACTAGCAACAAAAATACTAAAATTAGTATAATGTTTAAAAGCAACAAGAAAATAGGGTGTTTAGAAAGTTTAAACTTTAACAGCATTGTGCTGCATCTGATATTTCATGGCAATTGTTTCAATAGTTCTCATTGGAATCATGGAATGTATTTTACTTTGAAAAATGTAGCTAGACGGTATGATAATCAAAAGAGTCGATACTGATTTATATTAAATACCGAAGGAAGTTTGGAAGTTGATCTTGCACATTCAAACACAGTATTTGTAATTTTGTACCATACGTTTTTGATGAATTTAGAGCTAAGAAATATCCTAGTGCTTCACTGAATTGTGAGAGACTAGATTTTCTGTGGTTTATGTATTAAGCTAATTGCGTATTACTTTGTTTCATATACTGTTTAGGTATAGAAGCTTTGTGCTTGCTGCAGCCAATGTTAGCACTAGTTTGCCTTATTTGTAGAAATATTTACCATACAGGAATTTGGTTACTCTATAGAGGGGTGGGTTCTTTTCCAAGTTATGCCCTTAGTCAAGATTTTGATTAGGATTTTATGCACAATTTATTTTAATGTAGTGGCAGCGTTTTTGTTTGGCAGGAGTGAATACTAACAGTACCATATTTGATTTTACAAAGTACTCTGTGTTTAGCAAGTTTAAGCTATAACAACATGCTGCTACATCTGATATGTATGTTTACACTGGATGAAGCTATAACCATATTTTCACATTCCATTGATTCAACAAGATTTTCTCCATGTTACAGTTTAAAGAAAGTTTTTTTGCCAAGTCGGGTATTATTTTTTACAACATATTTGATATGTATCTTTCTGTTAAATGTTAAATTATCACATTTTTTTAGTCTATGAACCAAAATGGTACTACCATAGGTTGTAAGTGTGAAAGAGGCTTAAGGATAATGTGATGCTTATATAAATATGCCATTTTTGTGCTTTAAGTTATCCACATTATGTTTTCAATTGTAAAGGAACAAATTGACACATTCTTGCTAAAAAAGAAGTTCTCAACATAACGTAGCTCAAGCTATATGAGGGTTTGTTTGGTTGTCTATTTAAAAATTCCATGAAGATTATCTATTGTATGATTGTTTACCTTCTAGCTCAAACTGTTTTTAGTTAGTGAAACATTTAGTTAATCTATTTATAATATATTAAAACGGAATCCAAATCTATTTTGCTGCTATTTCATCACTTTGAATGCCACCTAATTTAATTTTTGCCACATCATATAAAAATCAGAGTTGTTACTATCTATAATCTATTTTACTTTCTACCACATCATATAAAAATCTGACTTGTCACTACCTATAATCTATTTCTCTCTCTCTCTCTCTCTCTCTCTCTCTCTCTCTCACACACACACACACACACACACACACACACACACTCACTCACTCAAAGGAATTTAATTGTCGATCCACCTAGGTGTTGTACCCCAATTTTAACCCCTAACATTCTCTCATACTTCACAACTGCATTGCACAAAGATCACAAATTGGTTCTCTCTCTTATCTGTAGGGTTTGCCCTTAGGTAGATCACCAAGCACCTTGTGGAAATGATTATTGCTTGTGTGTGATGATTGATATTTGACTAACCATGATGTGTATACTTTGCTCGCTAAATGTTGTAGGTGAATGGTGCACAAGTTCCTCAAAGGGCTGATAAGTCCATGAGTGTATTTCCATGCCTTCTCTCATCAATTCTCAAGATTTTGAAAGTATTGTCTCTCATTGAAGACTTCTCTTATCATCAACCATGCTCTCTTATCTTGAATGTATGCTTCATGCTTGAAAGAGATCATCTAATTCAAAGAATTCTCCATCCTATGGCCATCTCTCTTGAAACTAGGGTTTTGGACTTCTAAGGACCATACCTTGATGTTTGTGTGAAGTTTGTGGATGAACTCAAAGCCATTTTATTCTTAAAAGGATTTCCAATTGAATATGATTGGATCCAAGAAGTTTAATTGATGAAAAGATTGTTTTAGAAGTCTACGATTTTCCACCCTCTAGATTGATGCTTCATCTATCTTGTATGACTTCAAAGGATCATAACTTGGTCATATCTTGTCTTCTTGAGCTCATTTTTCTTTCACAATGAACCTAAGGATGTCTAATAAAACTTATTTCAATTGGTGAGAAAATAAAATGCTTGGAAACTTGCCTATGAGGTCAAAATAACACAAGTCCTTGATGAATTCCTCAACTTATGGTCAATCAACTTCAAATGAACATATCTTGATCATCATTTATCATTTTAAGGTCATTCTTTTTATACAAAAATCTTGAGGATATGAAATTCATCTTCATATAAGCCTTGAAGATTGAAAGTGTTTGAAAGTTGCTTGAAGAAGTCAAAAGATTATAGGTCTTTTCACAAATTTCATCAACTTCACAAGATCATAACTTGCTCAATTTTTGGAGTTTTTGGTTGGTACTTTTTGCAAAATGTTCTTTCAGAGGTCTACTTCATTTCATATTTGAAAATCAAGAGCAAATTTTGAATGGAAGACCATGTTTGGATTGAAAATATTATAGGTATTTTTTTGCCAAACTTAGAAATTTTTCTAAGTATGAAATTTCAGATGGTTTTTGGTGATTTTAAACGATCACAACTTTCAGCTCAAGTTATCAAATGCTACCTTTCCAAGTGCATTATGAAGCTTGCAATCTCAGCTTTCCAAAGAGCCCAAGATTGCATCATAAAGGTCCCTGAGCAATAAACCATACATGTTTGAAGGAGGCTCCATGTCATCCAATTTTGTTTCGAATCAGAAAAATTATAACATGTAAACTTGGATTACAAGGCAAATTACTCAAAGTTTAGATGCTAAACATGTTTAACTAATTGTCCAGATGCGTTTTGATGCCAATTACACTTGAAATGAGGTCGTTTTGATGCCCTTCGAGTCACACGTTGGACATGATTTCAGCCAGCTCGTTTTGCACAAATTCACCAAAATTCCTTCTCATTTTCATCACCACTCACCCTCCTATAAATAGAGGATCATTCCTCACTCATTTCCTGAAGCTTTGATAGCCAAAAAACCTCTGCCAAATTTCATCCATAACCAGTTTTTCTGTAACTTGGAATTCGTGTTTAGACCACTTCCAATTTGAAATTAACCCTTGATTCTTCTTCCTTGAGCCTCACTGAAGCTAACAGAACAAGAATCGTGCCTTGAAGCCTCCTGAATCGTGCTATCCAAGTCCAGTTTCATAGCTCTGAAAGTGAACTTCGTTTAGGTAGAAATCTCCATCAAATCTTGAAAAATAAAACATCATTGCACTCTCCCCATCTCCCCTGATCCTTGTGATCTTCACCATTTGCATTTTTATCAAGTATTGACTGAGAATTTCTAGAAACGAGTGCTCGCTATTATTTCTGTTTTTTTTCCTTCAAATTATTCATGATAGAGGTGAAATAAATTTTTCGCGAGGGTACCATTAGAATCGTCTTGAAGAGACGAAGCGAATGACACCGGTCTGAAGAATTTATTTCACAATTTGAGGATCAAGTATGGATGAAGGCTGGAGATTGAAGACGACCTACATGTCTGTCTTCAACCAATGAAGGCGTGACATGTAATTTTTTTAAATTGGGTATGGTGTTTTGATTCTACCATACACGCCTGATGTGAGCCCCTGGATCTGATTACTTTTAATTCTGATTTTATTTTTTTAATTTTAATTTGATTGGTGATCTGGTGTGATTTTCAAAGAGGTCCATATCAAGCACAACGCGTCTGATCCGTTGGATTAACTTACTAACGCGTTTTGAATATGATTAGATGGTCCATATTTTTTCTGCTTTTATTTTATTTTCTGATTTTATATTTTAAATGTTTTAAAAATCATATTAAATTCATTTTTAGTCCAAAAATTATGAAAAAAATCAAAAAATATTTTGGAGTATTATCTTTCTGAATTTTATTTTTTCACAATTTTATTTTCAGATTTGATATTTTTTTTTGTGATTTTTCTCTTATATTTAATGTTTTTAATTATTTTAAAATACTTTTTGACATTAAAAAATTCTGGAAGGATTCAATGGTCATTTGACTAATATTGGTGACCTCATTTTATTTTTATTTCTGACTTTACTATTTTTTTAACCATTTTTTGGTTTATTCCATCATTTTCTTTTTATTTTAAAATATTTTTTGACTTGTAAAAATTCTGAAAAAATTTGTCAACACTTGTTGACCTCTGATTGACTTTAGGGAATTTTTTTGGAATTTTTTTTTGATAAAAAATACTATTTATGTATTTCGTCAATAAAGTCTAATTAAAATAACCTAATTTTTGTTAGGGGGTCAATTCCGAGGAGGGAGCATATTACATGGGACACACTTTTGTGAGAGAACACCACATATCCATCTAAAACCTTAGGGTGATAGGTGTGTGAGTTCTCTCACTTATAAAGTGTTTATTCTTTCTTTTCTAACCAATGTGAGACTTCTTCCTCACACTTGATTCTCAACACTCCCCCTCAAGTGTAAGGGTGTTCGCGGTGCGGTTTGGGCGGTTTTGACGCAAAAAATCATCCGAACCGCGAGAGAAAAAGGCATGCGGTTTGGTTTGGTTCGGTTGACTTTTAGAAAAAAAACCAAACCAAACCAAAACAAACCAATGCGGTTTGGTTCGGTGCGGTTGGTTCGGTTTTTTACAAATAATTTGTTGAGGCATACATTCACATATATATGACAACATAACTTTGTATTTTTTACATACTCTTTTAGCATATATACAAATTTATAAAAAAAAAGGTTCCAGCAGAGTACCTTAGATGCTTTGGGTGCATAACACATTCCCTTTGCATAACTAACCCCCGGTCCCAGATCTCTGATTTTTTTGTTAGGATTTTATTCGCTCTTTTTCCTAGTCATTTGGATAAAATAAAAGTGCGGTGGCGACTCTTTTGTTAATTTTTGAGTTAAGTCAATTCAATGACTAATACTCATAGTTTTTGCCGCTACAGAAAAAGTGGCGACTCTGCTGGGGATGTTTGACCTATTGCTGGACCATCTCTAAGTGGGTTGACCTTATTTTTTTAAATTTGTATATATGTACTTTATTGTTTGTATATATTGTATGCTTGTTTGTCTGGATGTTTTTCTGGTTTTCAGGGGTGTTTGGTGATCTTCTTTTTGAGTTCCTATACCCGGACTCGGGCAAACTTAAGATAGGATGGGTGGTATAATTATGTTAACTTTTAGGGAGTAATCCCGAATAAGGAGACATGAGATCCCCCACTCAATGGAGACCTCCTTGATTATGGTATTTTGCTTACCGAGCGATCGGGAATACATGACTGCTTTCGACCTGAGAGTCCTTGAAGCTGAGCAGCCGTAGAATCCTTAACCCATCCTGGCCTTTTTATGGGTAGTGCGGGGACTATTATGGAGTTATCTAGAAGCAGTTTCTACTTGAAACTGCACTCAAACGAGTTTCACCTGAAGGTATTACTGATTACCGAGTACATCGGGAAGTTGGTAGTATTGGATGGAGAAATGAAAACTCTGGGGATTCCTTTTAGAACCTTGATCTACACGTGAAAAAGATTAGAATACCTTATGGGTAGTACCTTTTGACTCCATGCTCGTGACGTCGAACCTATGGACCCCCATGTTTGTGATCTTTGTGTGTGCTTGTTGCATCATGCATTCATGCACCCATACGCATCTTTATCAGACAGTTGTTCAAGGGACTTAAAATTGACCTTTGTAAATATCTCAGGTATAATTTGACCATGGATTTTGGACATAGGAGGACTCGGAAATACAGTTTCAAGGAACCTAAGATTGAGGGACTGATGAGCTTGATTGATGAGATTGAGAGTCCATAGGATTTTCGGAAGAAGTACGAGGCTATTGTACCTTTGATGAAGACGAAGATGAAGGATGCTTTTTCTTTTCACCTTGGTTAAATTCTATGATCTGTTATACCATTTCTTCACTTTTCCTGACTATTAGTTGGTTCCTACCTTGAAGGAGTATTCTTATCTATTTGGTCGGCCTATTACTAGTGTTGTTCCTTTTACTGGTTTGGAGGAGGAGCCTAAGTATCATGAGATTGCTGCTATTACCCATCTAAAGAGGTCTGAGATTGAAGACAACATGACTACCAAGGATTGTTTTAGAGGATTACCGGTTGCATTTCTTTTGAAGAAGGCTCGTTATTTTTTTGATATGAGGAGTATGAAGGCTTTTGAAGTCATCTGTGCCTTGCTCGCCTATGGATTGCTATTATTTCCCAATGTTGACAACTTTGTTGACGTTAATGCTATCAGGATCTTCATGATTGGGAATCCAGTTCCCACACTTCTTGCAGAGACTTACTATTCTATTCGCCTTCGAAACTTCCGTCGAAAAGGAGAGATTATTTGTTGTACGCCATTGCTATACCGTTGGTTTGCTTCTCATTTACCTACATCTAGTGATTTTTGGGATCCTATGAGGGGATCTCATTGGGCGCCAAAGATCATGGCTCTAAATCATTATGATATTGTATGGTATCGTCAGGTTTATTATGATGTAGAGATTATCGATAATTATGGTAGCTTTCCCAATGTGCCTCTTCTTGGTACAAAGGGATACATTAGATACAATCCTGTTCTTGCACGTCGTCAACTTGGTTATCCACTGAAGGATAAACCAAAGAGTATTCATGTGAGTGGCTTCTTTCTTAAAGAGGGTGAAGACCACAGTGTAGCTAGGAAGGACATAGAGAAAGCTTGGCGTCATATTCATAGGAAAGGAAAAGAGAATCTAGGGAAGAGACGAGTTGTTTCTTTGGAGCCTTATCTTCTATGGGTTCAAGCATGAGCTATTGAGTTAAAGATGTCGTATTCTCGAGAGGAGCCTCTTGCTGATTTGTTCTTGGCTACTACTCATGGTTCATATGACATAGAAGATCTTCAGTTTTCTTTGGTTAGGATGCAACAAGAAAAGGAAGCTTGGAAGAATAAGTATCATACCTTGAAGATGTCTCATGCAATAGAGTTGAAGGAAAAGGATGATTTGATTGAGATTATTGAGATTCATGCTGTAGAGATGATGGAGAGGTAGGAGGATTTATTTTCTTCTAGTGTTCACCAAGTTTCTAGTACTCTTGTTTATTCTCACACTTCTCCCGAGTCTGGTGCTTGGAAAGGTTATGTTGACAGGTACGTGTTAGAGAACGAGCAACTAAAAGAAGAGATTAGGAAGCTCAAGGGGAAGAGGTCATCTGAAGAAGGGTCTTCTACATATTTGATTCTTTAGGACTTGTAGTTTATTTTGATTTCTCTCTTGTACTTGGGATCAATGAAACTTGTATTGAAGTGTTGTAATCCTCAAAATATTTTATTAATGATAAGATTTTTTTCCAGTATTTCAAATGTTTTATACTTTGATATTTGCAAATTAATTTGTCTTTATTAAGTCCCTTGAATAATGAATAAAAAAAAAATCATATGCATTGCATGTCATGCATCATGACACACACATTCTTGCATTTTCATACTCTCTTAGGTGTCTTATCCGTTTCTCTACTTCGTTCAGTCTTCAAGTTGTTGCATCAGTATAACACTCGAGCCAACTCCAAGAAGAAGATGGAAAATATAGAGCAAGAGAATCGCGAGCTACGCGAAGAGGTTACTTCCTT
This sequence comes from Vicia sativa, assembly GCA_021764765.1. Classification (NCBI taxonomy): domain Eukaryota; kingdom Viridiplantae; phylum Streptophyta; class Magnoliopsida; order Fabales; family Fabaceae; genus Vicia; species Vicia sativa. The sequence continues at coordinate 254,907,302 of CM038796.1, read as the reverse complement.
GAGAGCCGGTATGGTCAACTTAACTACTATGGTGGAACAATTGGTGGATGCTCATAATCAGCCACCTCCTCCTCCGCCTTCTCCTCATATGCTCCAGATAATTGTTATCTCTGAAGTTCAAGATGCTCATATTTCTACTGGGCCATTGGTTTCTACCGTCCAGCACCATATGCCTCCTGGTTATCCTTGGGGAATGCTAGAAAATTTCATGCCTGAAGGTTACAATCCTGCTGCTCAAGTGACCTCATTGGCTCAACCTGTTGTTGTTTCCGCACCTCCTGTGGTGCATGCTAGTCCTATTTTCAACAAAGAGTTTGACACCAATCCACTTCCTTCTCCGAGTGAAAGCTTAGACTTCTATGATCGAATAAATGGTTTCCAGGAACAGTTTGACAAAATACAGAAAGAGCTGCAAGCCCTCAAAGGGAAACAGTTGTTTGGTGATAATGTCAATGATCTGTGTTTAGTTCCAAATATGAAAGTGCCTGCTAAATTCAAGGTTCTAGAGTTTGAGAAGTACAAGGGAAATTCTTGTCGCCATGAGAATTTGATGATGTATTTGTGAATGATGTCCACCCATACTGAAGACCAGTATCTGCTCATTCACTTCTTTCAAGATAGTTTGACCGGTGCAGCTTTGAGATGGTACATGAATCTAGATAGCAGTGACATCCATACATTCAATGATTTGGGGGAAGCTTTTGTAAAGCATTACAATTATAATATGTACATGGCGCTCGACCGTGATCAGCTAAGGGAAATGGTTCAAAAAGATAAGGAATCATTCAAAGAGTATGCTCAGCGATGGCGTGAGCTTGCTGCACAGGTTATACCTCCTCTAAGTGAGCAAGAGATGACCAAAGTTTTCCTGAAGACCTTGGGTCCTTTCTATTACAAGAAGATGGTGACCAATGCACCTAACGATTTTGCTGAAATGGTAAGCATGTGAGTCCGTCTAGAAGAGGCTGTCCGAGAGGGACGATTGTCGAAAGATGAAGGATCGAGTAGGGCTAGAAGCCATCTTTTGGATTTTCCAAAAGGAGAGAAGAAGTTAATGTTGTTGTCCAGGAAAGGAGAACTAGACCTCATAACAGGCATCCTCAGAACCAACAAGTTGCTGCTGTTACCCCTGTTGTTGCTACAAATCCAAATATTATCCCTTATAACAAGGAATCTCAGCAAGGGCAAGGCCCAAAAAGAGAACCATTTGATCTGATTCCAATGACTTATGCAAAGCATTGATTCAAAGGCACTTGGTGCAACCAATGGAACCTCCAACTGTTCCAAATCCTTTGCCATGGTATTACAAAGCTGACCAAACTTGTGCATACCACCAAGGAGCTCCAGGGAATAGTATTGAAAATTGTTATTCGTTGAAGTCAGAGGTGCAAAAGATGGTCAGATCGGGTCATTTGTCTTTCAAAGACATGGGTCCTAATATACTAGGGAATCCGTTGCCCAAGCATGGAAATATCGTGAATATGATTGATGGAGAAATAAGGGTTTATGATGTGAATTTGATAATTGGAGATTTAGTGAAGATGCACGTAGCTCTCTGCAAAGTTGGTTATTGCACCCATGATCATGCTGCTTGTAATGTGTGTAGCGAGAATACTCGTGGTTGTGATAAGATAAAGAGTGATCTTCAAGATATGATGGACAATAAATTTATTCAGGTTATCAAGTTGAAGGATGAGCCTGAAGTTGAAGCAAATGCATTTTATGGCCCTCCTATAGAAGTTCAAATCCGTGATGTGAATGAGACCAATGCTAATTTGGTGAATTTGCACGTTGAGTTCAATTTCATTGAAGGGTAAGAGGTGCACCAGTATAGTGAATGCTTAGTCTGTAGCACAGATCATCGTGGTTGTGATATTGTGAAAAAAAGATATTCAACCTCTTTTAGACGAAGACATTATTTGGATTGTAGTAAGGAGGGTTGGTTTCAACAATGGTGTCAATATGATTGAAGGATCGTTTGTTGAATCGGAGAATGAATATGTTTCTGTTAATGAGTATTTCTCCGATGATGAGTCTAGCGAAGAAGATGATGTAAATGTTATTGTGCCACACTTTGATATTCCTACTCCCGTGGAGGTGACCTACTACAGCAAACCTCCAATTACTCCTTTGGTTATTAGCTTACTTGGACCTGTCCCATATAGTTCCAACAAGGTTGTACCATACAAGTATAATGCCACCATTCTAGAAGGAAATGTTGAGGTTCCGATTCAACCATTATCTCAAGTAGGAAATATTGCTGATGATAGTCGAATGACCATAAGTCGTCGCGTATTTGCTCAAGTGTTTCCAAAGATGGCTGATGATGGTAAGAAGATTGTGGAAACTAGTGTTGAACCCAAGAAGGCTGAATGGCAGACTAGTGGGGTAATCCAAGAGAAAGAAATGGATGATTTATTGAACATTATCAAGACCAGTGATTATAACATCGTTGAGCAATTACTACAGACACCATCAAAGATTTCAATCCTGGCTTTGTTGATGAATTCTTTAACTCACAGAGAGTCTCTAATGAAGGTTTTAGATAAGGCGTTTGTTGATTATGATGTGCCTTTGGAAAATTTTAATAGTGTGGTTGGAAATATCACGACTTGCAATAATCTGAGTTTCAGTGATGAAGAGCTTCCCGCTGAGGGAAGGAATCACAACATGGCTTTGCATATTTCCATGAATTGTAAGAATGATGCATTGTCCAACGTGCATTTTCCCATTCACATTGGCCCACATATATTTTAAATTACCTTCCAAGTTATGGATATATTCCCTGCTTATAGTTGTTTTATTGGACGACCTTGGATTCATGAGGCTGGTGCTGTGACTTCTACTCTCCATCAGAAGTTAAAGTTTGTCCAAGAAGGTGCTGAGATTATTGTGGAAGGAGAGCAAGCTATGCTGGTTCTCATTTATCCTCCTTTTCCATAGTAGAAGCCGACGAAGCCGCTGTTGGAACGTAGTTCCAAGCTTTGTCTATTGATAATGTTAAAAGGACTGATGATTCTATTGCTTCATTGAAAGATGCCCAGAATGTAGTTCAAAAAGGTCCTAGCAATGTTTGGGGATAAGTTATTGAGTCAAAGGTGAATAAGAATGGTTTTGGTTTAGGGTTTTCCACGAAGATTAGGAGAGAGATGCTGAAATCAGGACCTGTTGCTGCCACGTATCCAAATATTTTCCGAAGTGTTGGTTATCTTGATCCTATTGTTCCAAGAGTCAATGCCATTGTTGAAGATGGACCAGAGCAGGAAATGCCCAATTTTGTGACGCATGAAGCCAGAGTTTGTAATTGGACTGCTGTTGACATTTCCACTTGCATTCATGTGTCGAAGTAATTCAGTTTACTTTTTAAAGTTTTCTAATAATAATCCTCTCACTCTGCCCAAGGTGAAAATGATGATGTATGGGCAAAATCTTTTTGTTTTGAAATTTAAGATCATTAATAAAAGTTTATTTTGCATTCCAAATTGTGTCTTTTATTTTTTTATTTTTCTTGAAAAATGGTAATTAAAAAAAAACCCTTTCACATAATAATAATTGAATTAAATCTGCATAATCACTTGTCACATGTGTCAGTTTCTAAAATCAATCATAATCATATGTGCAGATTAATTCGTAAAACCGTTGAAAACAATGACCCCGCGCCCTCTTCCAACTTTGAGCATCTTGTATATGTAGCCGAAGAAGAGGAATTTGATGAGATCCCTGAAGAGGTTTCTCGGTTGCTTGAGCGTGAGGAAAACATCATTCATCCATACAAAGAACCGTTAGAAGTCATTAAAATTTGGGTTCTGATGAAGATGTGAAAGAAGTCGAGATTGGGGCATTGCTACATCCTGAGGTGAAGATTCGTTTAATTGAAATATTAAAGGAATATGTGGATATATTTTCTTTTTCATATCAAGATATGCCAGGGTTGGATACCGATATTGTGGAGCATCACTTGCCGTTGAAGCCTGAGTGTTCGCTAATCAAGAAGAAGTTAAGAAAAACTCATCCTGATATGGAGATAAAGATTAAAGAGGAAGCTTTAAAGCAGATTGATGCAGATTTTCTTGTGACATCAGTTTATCCTCAACGAATTTCCAATATTGTTCCAGTACCAAAGGAAGATGGAAAAGTCCGCATGTGTGTTGATTACCAAGATCTGAATAAGGCTAGTCCGAAAGATGATTTTCCTTTTCCACACATTGATATGTTGGTGGATAGTACTACAAAATGCAAAGTGTTCTCATTCATGGATGGATTTTTCGGATACAATCAAATTAAGATGGCTCTTGAAAACATGGAAAAAACAATGTTTATCACACCCTGGGGAACATTCTGTTCCAGAATGATGCCCTTCGGGTTGAAGAACGCTGGTGCAACATACCAGGGGGCCATGGCGATCCTATTCCATGATCTGATGCATAAATAAATTGAAGTTTATGTTGATGATATGATTACTAAGTCCCAAACTGAGGAAGATCATTGGGAAGACTTGTTGAAATTATTTTAGTGTTTGAGGAAGTATCATCTATGTTTGAATCCTAATAAATGTACATTCGGTGTCAAGTCTGGAAAGCTTTTGGGTTTCCTTGTCAGCCAAAAAGGAATTGAATTTGATCCTGATAAAGTTAGGGCAATTCAAGAGATGTCGACACCAAGATTTGAAAAGCAAGTCAGAGGTTTCCTCGGACGTTTGAATTACATCTCCATATTCATTTCCCATATGACTGCAACTTGTGAACCAATCTTCAAGCTGTTGAAGAAAGATCAAGGTTGCATATAGACAGAAGGATGCCAAAGGGCATTTGAAAGTATCAAAGAGTATCTGCTTGAACCTTCTATCTCTCTCCCTCCCATTTAAGGAAGACCATTGGTTCTATATCTAACTGTGTTGGAAAGCTCCATGGGTTGTATTTTGGGACAGAAAGATGAAACAGGAAAGAAGGAATATGCCATTTATTACTTGAGAAAGAAGTTCACCGACTGTGAGTCCCGGTATTCTATGTTGGAAAAGACTTGTTGTGCTTTAGTCTGGGATGCAGAGCGTTTGCGATATTATATGTTGAATCATACTACTTGGTTGATCTCTCGAATGGATCTGATCAAGTACATCTTTGAAAAGCCTACTCTTACATGGAGAATTTCTCGTTGACAGATGTTGTTATCTGAATATGATATTGAATATCGCACCCAGAAAGCTATTAAAAATAGTGTACTGGCAGAATACCTAGCTCATCAGCCGGTTGAGGATGATCAATTTGTTGTGTTTGATTTCCCTGATGAAGATGTGATGTATTTGAAAATGAAAGATTGTGATGAACCTTTACCTAAAGAAGGTCCAGATCCAGAATCCCGATGGGGAATGGTGTTTGATGGAGTCGTGAATGCTTGTGGAAAAGGAACCGGTGTCGTGATCATTACTCCTCAGGGAACTCACATCCCTTTTATAGCGAGGTTGATGTTTGATTGCACCAACAATATGGAGGAATATGAAGCTTGTATCATGGGTCTTGAAGAAGCCATTGATCTCAGAATCAAAATTCTTGATGTGTACGGTGATTCAACTTTAGCGATAATTCAGATTAAAGGAGATTGGGAGACTCGTCACCCTGGCTTAATCCCTTACAAATATTATGAAAGGAGGCTGTTGAGTTTTTCAACAAAGTAGAGCTTCACCACATTCATCGGGATGAAAATCAGATGGCTGACACTTTTGCTACTTTGGCTTCTATGTACAAAGAGAACTATTAGAATGATTTACCTCAGATCACTATTGGTTATTGTAACACGGTGGGAGAACTGACTTGTTTGTTTTGCGTTTTATCGCAAATGTTGTAGATAGCAAGAGTCGCCACCGACTTTTCTTTTATCCAATAAAGGGAGGGTGAAAAGAACAGGAAAAGACCTTCGTTAGATTTTGCGGAAGGGAGGTAATTATGAAAAGGGAAATTATTAGCAACCTTTCCATCCGTAGTTATCTACGGGCTCTTAATTGCTTAGCTCACTTTTGAAAAATTGTTTTCTGTGTTTGTGTGGTTTGAAAAGTATTTGAAAAATATTTCGCTTTGACTTTGTAATGATTCTCGTTGGAATGTATACGATGTGTTTGTAAATATTTGTTTGGAAAATGTTTAACTTTGTAATGATTCTCGCTAGAATGTATACAAAGTGTTTTTGAAAGTAATTTTGAAAAGAGTGTGAGGTGTGAAAAGTATTTGTTGATTGGAGCAAGCAATAGAGTCTTATTTACCTACTCAGATTGGTCATTTCTTGTTATTTTTCCTTCTCCTTTAGAATAAGGATATCCATACAATTAGTTGGTAGGTAAATTTATCTGTTAGATGTGAAGGGACAATCGTAGGGTCATCGTATGATCATTGAAGGCAACATGTAGGGATACCTTAGCGAATTCGTAGGGACGATCATCACTTTTCGTAGGCAACAACCGAGGGACGAGATCATATATTCGTAGGCAGCATCGAGGGTCATCGAGGGACTATGATCTTTGTGATGATTTTATTCGTAGGCAACTTTGCTAATGGTGCCCCTACGTTCGAGGGACATGACCATTGTATTCGAAAGACAACAAGAGAGGATACACTAAGGGAGTGCAAATGTGAAAGAGTGTGTTAAGTTCAGATATTTTAATCTTGGATTAGGGGGTTCTAAGATTGATTTTCTCTTGCTATACAAACCCTAGTTAGCATACATCTAAACAATTTATAGACAGTTTATAAGAGAGTGCATAAAGTAAAAGTGCGAAAAGTAAATGTCCTACTCTATTACATGACTTTGGGGCAGTTACAACATATAGGTGCGGAAAGTAAATTGCGAGAAAAGTAAATCTACGCTATTACAAAAATAAACTTGCGACCTATACATTGATTTCTAGAGTTTAAATGTGAAATAAAGCAAATAAATTGAAAGATAAACGACTAAGGATAAGAAAGAATATCTAAACCCTAATTGTAAAAGGAAAATACTTTTGATATTTTTTGAAATCGATTTTAGTTAATAAATACTTTTGATATTTTTTGAAATCGATTTTATTAATTAATTATGAAAAATAATTTAAATCATGAGAAAAATAAATTATTTTTATGTCAAAAATTAATTAAATGTTTAATTAACCTAATTCTGAAATTAGATTATTTTTGTGATTTTTGAAAATGGTTTTGGTTAATTTTGAAAAGAAATTAAATTAGTTTAGAAAATTAAAAGAAATAGAAAAGTTAGCGAAAACAAGTGGTAAAAATAAGATTTGGTCCTGCCAGGGCGTGAACTCAGAACCTTATGGTTATTGAGCCAAAATCTAGCCACCACGCCACCTGCATATGATGTATAAACCATGCTTCCAATTATATATGTGCGTAACCTGTGTAAAAATCAAAAAATTATGAAAAGTTGCAAAAGGCTGGGGATCAAACTGTTAAGGACCAAATTGTAGTTATTTTATACATTATTTTGTGGTCCTTAACAATGTCTTTTTAATTAATTAGTATTATTTATTCTAGTATTTTTGTTTAATTAGGTTTTTATTTAGTTTTTGTTTAATATATATTCTTTAACTTATTTTACTCTTATTTGTAGGAATTTATTGACTAATTCTCCCAAGCTTGGATTCAAGGGCACTTGAAGAGCTTTAGGGATGATTCTTTTGAAGATAATTTTGGGTGAAGGAAGCATGCTACATGTCGCGCTCAGGGTGCCAAGATGATCGCGCAGAACAAGCTTAGCGGTCTGAAAAAGAAAAAGGATGAACCCATGCTTTCACTTTTGAGCCACCAACCCATCATTTCAGCTGACTTTTTGCCTTGTAAAGGAAGCAAGAAACACTCCACCATCATTATCTTTTCATCTTTGTAAAAATCTAGGGCAAGAAGTGTAAGAACACCATAGCTTTTCCTTCTTGATTCTTTGATTTTCATCATTCCTACCAACAATCTTGAGAGCTAGCAACCATGGAAATGAGTGGCTAAGCCCTTTTTGTGTCAAGATTAGAGGTAGTTGATCTATATAGTATGTATTTCTTTTAATCCATTTGTGTATGAACATGGTTGATGATTAATATAGTTGAATATCTTTGTTCTTCATCTTTATGCTTTGAGTTTTGCTTGAAAAGAATACTTCAAAGTGACCTAGGATATTCATCCTCTAATAAACAAATGCTAGGAATAGATTTGTGTGTTAGTGTTTACAAAATATTGAACTTAATGATTATCATGTTAATAGTTGTAGTGAGGAATCATGCAAGGATTAACATGGTAACATTCACAATCTTGGTGGGAAATCTACAAGATTGAGAGGATATGTATTTATAAAAATCATCTACTATGTTCATCACTTGATTAAATGAATATGTATGAAACTAGATTAATGAAACTAATCTTGACATGCCTTCTTAATTTGAAAACAATCTCAACTCTCTAATCCAAACTATAACTCTCTTTGAAAGAATTAATTTAGTTATTGTTTGGAAACTCATGGTTCTAGTAGAGTAGATAACAAACCCTTTGGTTACAATATCTTAAAATACACTTTTCTATTGAAAGACTATAACATACACCAATCCCTGTGGAATCGATAATTAAAAATACTTGTTTACGGAAAAATCCTACAACAAAATGGCGCCTGCTGGGATTGGCGTTGATGTTGTTAGTATAGCAATAGTTGTGTGTTTTAAGACTTTTTCTACTAATCTCTCTTTGTTTCTTTTGTGTGGCTAGACTTTTTCAGGAATTAGTTTATGCGGGGAAGTATTCCGGTCGACCAACTCCTTTTCGATCCCGAAATTGAAAAGACGGCTAGAAGACTTAATAGTAGTGCTAAAAGACTGAAAAGACTAGCTCGACAAAGGCAATAAAGAGGAGAAAGAGGAGAAGCATCTACTTCTTCAACACCACCCGTGTTTGGAGAAGTCACCACTATGGCGGAGAATCAACCACAACCACCACCACCACCACCACCGCGGGGGCCGTGTGTCAATAGCCCTCGTCACAATGCCCAATTTGCTCGTCAAGAAAATTCAAGGGTCGCGGAGATGAAGACGGGCTTGCTTCAACTTCTCTATGCAAGTCCATTTCATGGCCATGACCATGAAGATCCTTACACCCACCTTACTAAGTTCTATGAGATCGCGGGAGTGGCCGGTGCTCCGGAAGACTAAGAAGAACAATACTTCCAAAGGCTTTTCCCTCATTCTCTAGTGGGGAATACGAAAGATTGGTATCTAGACCAATTGCAAGAAACCATGACAAATTGGAACGTTTTAGAGGAAAAGTTCCTTGAAAGATTTTTCCCTCAATCGCGTTTCATGGAGGCAAAGACCGCTATTTCGGTATTTTCACAAGGAGTAAATGAGCCTTTGAATCGGGCTTGGGAAAGGTACAAGTCTATGCTTAGGAAGTGTCCTAGCCACGGTTTTGACGAGCTTACACAAATTCATATTTTCCGAAATGGTCTCCAACCTCAACACAAATTGTTGTTGGATGCCACGGCGGGAGGTTCTTTGATGGCAAAAACATCATATGAAGCAATCCAAATAATTGAGAAGATGGGTAGGAATGATCATCAAACTCAACATGATCAAGGAGGTGTACAAGTGAAAACGGGGGTTTTAGAAATTGGTTCGAGTCATGAAGCACTTGTGGCGCAAAACAAATTGTTTGCGAAACAAGTTGAAGAATTGACAAAACAAATGGCTAAACTCCCTCAACAAATCATGGAGTTACAAGGAACATCAAATAAGAAAGCTCACCAAATAGCTTGTTGTGAATTGTGCAAAGGAGATCATAAAACCGGATTTTGTCCTCCGGAGAATGAGGAATAACTATATGGCCAACCAAGGCCAAGAGTACCAACAACGAGCTCCTTACCCTTGTCAAAATCAAAACCAAGGTTACCAACAAAGGGGTAATCAAGGTTATCAAGGAGGGTGGAGGCAAGATAACAATAACCAAGGAAGGCAAAATCCATATCAAACACAAAATCAAAATCAAAGTCAACAACAAAATCAAGGTCAACAACAAAACCAACCTCAAAATCAAGTGAGATCTTCCAACATTCAAGACACTCTAGCTCAATTTATGCAAGCTTCTATGGCTAATCAAAAGAGCACGGAGGCGTCCATCAAGAATTTGGAGACACAAGTGAGACAACTAGCTAAGCAACTTTCCGAACAAAGTGCTTCGACATCATTTTCCCCAACTACGCAAACAAATCCTAAGGAGCATTGCAAAGCCATAACAACAAGAAGTGGTAGAGTTTGTGATGAGAAAAGAAAAGTGTTTGAAAGAAAAAAAAAGTAGTGGAGAAGGATGAAAAAGCAATAGTGGAGGAAGAGGTAGTTGAAAAAGATGAGGAGGTTGTAGTTGAAAAGAATGATAATGTTGATGTGGAGGATGATTTAGTTGAAAATGAGGTGTTAGTTGAAAATGAAAAAGAAAATGGTGTAGTTGAAAAGGAGAAAGTAGAGGAGAAAAAGAAGAAAATGAAAAAAGGAAAAGAGAAGGAAGTAACGTATCCATTGAGAAGCTTACCATATCCTCACCTTCCTTCTAAAAAGGATGATGCAAAGCACTATGCTAGGTTTATGGATATTTTCAAGCAATTGCAAATAAATATTCCATTTACCGAAGCATTAGAGAAAATGCCCAAATATGCAAAATTCATGAAGGATATCTTGACGAAAAAGAAGAGATACACGGATCAAGAAACCATAATGGTGGATGCGAGTTGTAGTGCAATAATTCAACGCACTATTCCGAAGAAAGAGAGTGATCCGGGGCGTGTAACTTTGCCCGTTACTATTGGGGATGTATATGTTGGAAAAGGATTAATTGATTTGGGATCAAGTATCAACTTGATTCCATTATCCATTGTGAAGAGATTGGGGGAGATTGAATTAAAGTCCACAAAAATGACATTGCAATTAGCGGACAAGTCTATTACTCGCCCGCACGGTGTAGCTTTAGATTTGTTGGTAAAAGTGGACAAATTCTTTTTTCCGGTTGACTTTGTTGTCATAGACATGGAGGAAGATGTGGATGCACCTTTAATTCTTGGAAGACCATTCATGAAGACGGCCAGGATGATGATTGATATAGATGATGGCCTAATGAAGGTGAGAGTTCAAGATGAAGAGATTTGCTTTAATCTTTTTGAAGCAATGAAGCATCCCATGGATAAGAAATATTGTTTCAAGATTGACGTTATTGAGGAAGCAACACAAGAAGTGAATGATGATGATGATAGTCGAGATATTGAGGAGTGTTTGGAAGGAATGGAGATTTCAAAGGAAATGCACCCTTGGGAGGAAGAAGAGGAAAGTTTGAAAAAAGATCTAAAAGATGAAGACCAAAAACTTGAGTTGAAAGAGCTACCGTCTCATTTAAAGTATGTGTTTCTTGAGGAGGGAGGTAAAAAGCCCGTAATCATTAGTAATACATTGTCGGAGAATGAGGAGGAAAGCTTAATTGAAGTTTTGAAATCGAACAAAAATGCGATTGGTTGGGTCTTAGCCGATTTGAAAGGCGTAAGCCCTGCCTATTATATGCACAACATTATGATGGAGGATGAGTACAAGCCGGTAGCCCAACCTCAACGGCGATTGAATCCGGTGATGAAGGAGGTAGTTCGCAAAGAAGTAGTGAAGATGCTTGAAGCGGGTATGATTTACCCGATTTCGGATAGTACGTGGGTGAGCCCAGTTCATGTGGTTCCTAAGAAAGGAGGTTTGACGGTTGTGTCTAATGATAAGGATGAGCTAGTGCAAACAAGAAAAGTGACGGGGTGGAGAATGTGTATTGATTACCGTAGGCTTAACAAAGCAACGAGAAAAGATCATTTTCCTCTTCCGATCATGGACCAAATGTTAGAAAGGCTTATGGACAACAATACTATTGTTTTTGGATGGTTATTCGGGATATAATCAAATATTGGTGAATCCGGAAGATCATGAGAAAACGACTTTCACATGTCCGTTTGGAATTTTCGCGTATAGGCGTATGCCTTTCGGCTTATGCAATGCGCCGACAACATTCCAAAGGTGCATGCAAGCTATATTCGCCGATTTGATTGAAAAAATAATTGAAGTTTTTATGGATGACTTTTCCGTTTTTGGAGCTTCATTTGATTTATGTTTGGAAAATTTGGACACCGTCTTGAAGAGGTGTGTGGAGACCAATTTGGTTTTGAATTGGGAAAAATGCAACTTTATGGTGACCGAGGGAATTGTCCTTGGCCACAAGATATCTTCAATAGGAATTGAGGTTGACAAAGCAAAAATTGATGTTATCGAGACGCTTCCCCCACCTACCAATGTCAAAGGCATTCGGAGCTTTTTGGGTCACACGGGATTCTATCGAAGATTCATCAAGGACTTCTCCAAAATAGCCAAACCTTTGAGCAACTTGCTCAACAAAGATAAGTCTTTCTTGTTTGATAATGATTGTTTGTTAGCTTTTGAAAAATTAAAGGAGAATTTGATAAATGCACCCATAATCACTGCGCCGAATTGGAAACTTGATTTCGAACTAATGTGTGACGCTAGTGATTATGCGGTAGGAGCCGTATTAGGCCAAAGGAAGAACAAAATCTTCCATGCTATACATTATGCGAGCAAAGTTTTGAACGATGCTCAAATCAATTATGCAACAACTGAAAAAGAGTTGCTCGCAATTGTATATGCATTGGAAAAGTTTCGTCCTTACCTAATTGGTTCAAAGGTTGTGATTTTCACGGATAATTCCGCGATAAAATATCTGCTTACCAAACCGGACTCTAAACAAAGGCTAATCCGATGGATTCTTCTTTTGCAAGAATTTGATTTAGAGGTCCGTGATAAAAAAGGTTCGGAAAATTTGGTAGCGGATCATTTGTCTCGCTTAGTGAACGTAAAAATTACGGACAAGGAAAAAGAGGTGAAGGAGGAATTCCCGGATGAGAAGTTATTTAATCCAAGAGCGACCGTGGTTTCCGACATGGCAAATTACAAGGCGGGATTAATGCCGAAGATTTGACTTGGAATGAGAAGAGGAAATTTTTAGCCGATACTAAGTATTATGTGGGATGAACCTTACATCTTTAGGTTGAGTAGCGATGGATTGTTAAGAAGGTGTGTGAGTGATGAAGATGCCAAAACATTCTTTGGCATTGTCACAATTCCCTGTGGGGACACTATAATGGAATGCGGACGCCACCAAAGTCCTACAATCGGATTTTATTGGCCTTCGCTATTCAAAGATACGATGCTCACGCTAAGTCTTGTGACAAATGCAAAAGAAGTGGCGGATAGGAAAAGAGATGAAATGCCATTGAGCAATATGTTGGAAGTGGAGGTATTTGATTGTTGGGGGATTGATTTTGTTGGTCCTTTTCCATCTTCGTTTTCAAATGAATATATTCTTGTAGCTGTGGATTACATATCAAAGTGGGTAGAGGCCATTGCTTCGCTTAAGGCCGACGCCAAATGTTATCAAATTTTGAAAAGAAACATTTTTCTCGCTTTGGTGTGCCTAGGGTGCTCATTAGTGATGGTGGGTCGCACTTTTGTAATGCATTGTTACAAAAACTTTTGAAACAATTTGGTGTAAAGCATAAAGTGACGACCCCCTATCACCCTCAAGCGAATGGCCAAGCCGAGGTGTCTAATAGAGAAATCAAAAAGATTTTGGAAAAAACTGTTTCGGGTTCTAGAAAAGATTGGGCACAAAAATTAGATGAAGCTTTATGGGCGTATCGCATCGCCTATAAAGCTCCTATTGACTAACCCCGTTTCAGGTTGTGTATGGCAAAACTTGTCACCTCCCGGTAGAGATGGAGCACAAAGCATTATGGGCCCTCCGATTCTTGAATTTCGATCCATCCTTGGCGGGTGAAAAGCGAAAAATACAACTTGTTCAATTGGAAGAAATGCGCGAGGGAACATACCATTCAAACCGGAGGTACAAAGCAAAAGTTAAGGTTTCTCATGATAAGAAGATAAAGATCAAGGAATTTAGGCCGGGGCAAAAAGTTCTCTTGTTCAATTCCCGGATGAGGCTTTTTCCGGGAAAACTCAAAACAAAGTGGTCCGGTCCGTTTTTAATCAAAGAAGTCAAAGAGTACGGTGCAATAGTCTTGCAAGATCTTGAAAGAACAAAAGAATGGACGGTAAATGGGCAGCGGTTGAAACGGTACGTTGGCGGAGAAGTGAGCCGCAACATAGCCGAATCCTTCTTTGATGATCAATGATCATCATGAACCGTCGAGCTCTACCGATGTTAAACAAAGCGCTTGTTGGGAGGCACCCCAACATTATAAGTATTCTTCCTTGAACTCATTCTCGCATGCCCCAACTGTCAATGTTGCTGTTTTCTTAAAAAATCAAAATTCTGCAGACCGCGCTCAGAGCGCATTTAGACCCATCTGGCAGAAAGTTTCGCGGCGATAGGGCCGGTCTGGATTTTAAAAAATATTTTGAAAAAAAATCAGATTTTGGAGGCCCAAATCGTGGCCTAGTTAGTTTTAAAAGGGGTTAGGGTTATTTTAAACCCTTTTCCCCTATTTTCATCATCTTTCTTCATCCTCTCAAAATCCTAAAAATCCCCAACCAAAAAATCTTCGAATCTTTGCGAATTTCTTTGTCAAATCAATCACCCAAGGCATCCTAGTAAGTATTCTATGTTTTTCCTTTCTCAATTTCGTGTACATTGCATGTTTAGGTTAGATTTTGAAAACCTAGGGTTAGGAATTTTCGAATTTTCTCTTAGAATTAGAATGTTTATTTGTTAGAGAAGTATTAGGATGTTATTTTCGCTGCCCTAGGAAGTGTTTTTGTGGAGAAAAATTCTATTTTGCAGAGGAAATTTTCTAAAAATCGCAGAGCGCGCTCAGCGCGGTCTGCAGAATTTCAGAAAATTCTTCTGCTGTGTTTTTCTGTTTTTCGATTAATCGTAATGCTTTGGTTGGTTGATTTGCTTTGCTGTTTGCATGATTATTTGCTAATGGACACCTCGGTGTCACTTTTCTGTTGATTTTTGCGTTGAATTTTCAGATGGCACCTAAGAGACAAAGAGTTTCCTCTGCTGGGGCTGGGCCCTCTAGGCCCGCTGCTTTCGACGCTGTTCGATTTTTGGGACCTTCTCAGGAGGCTCGATACAAAGAGCTCGAGGAGCGCAATATTTAGACTGAGTGCACCATCCGCCTCCGTGAGCAAGGGCACTACCACACGCCTCATGTCATCCTTGATAACTACGGCTTGGATGTTCTCTGTGAGCCTCAGCAAAAGGTGAACGTGGAGCTTGTTCGAGAATTCTATGCCAATGCTATCCCGGCCGAGGTATGTGAATTTAGGTTTGCTTCCGTTGTTCGAGGCAAATCAGTTTCTTTCTCTCGCACCGCAATCAACAGTTTTCTGGGCATCAACTGGACAGCCCTAGAGGACCAACTGGATGTCTACCATGAGCACCTGGCTCGTGGTAATTGGGATTTCAACATGCTGAGGAGTAAGCTCTGTTTGTCTGGGCATTCATATGAGTTGAATCGGGCTGGTCAACCTTTGAAATTCAACAGGGCCAGTCTGAAAACTAGTGCCAGAGTTATGATGTGTGTGGCTCTGTACAATCTGAAACCTAGGAGCCACACATCTTTGATACCCATGGAGACGGCAGGTTTGATTGCTTATATGCTCGATGAGGAGCGAATTGATTTTGGCCGTCTGATCGCGAATGAGCTGAAGAGGGTTACGCTTAGTTATACCTCCAGGGGGGGAGCGTATAAAGTGTGGTCTCACATATCCTGGGTTGATCATGGGTTTGCTGAAGAGGGAGAAGGTTGCCTTTCCTACTGTGGGGCACCTAACCATTGATGGAGTTATTGATGATCACTACTGTGATCGATTTTGTAGGGCCCTGGATGATAATATCTGCCTGCACCATTGCGCGCACTTCCTCAGGCTAGTCCATCAGAAGAATGGAACAGGAAGATGCATCTCGCTCATCAGAGAGCATTCATGTTTATGCATGAGAGCATGGAGCACCTTGCTCTACAGATTAGAGAGCCCGGAGTGAACCATTTCACTGCACGGAGAACTCTGCAGATATATTTGTCCGGGATCGGGCCAAATGCTGAGGAGGAGGTGGGAGATGAGGATGATGGAGAAGAGAGTTCTGGTTCTAGTTCCGGTTCTGACTCGGGGTCTATTGGAGATTCGATTCTCGAGGCTGATGATTGATGATTTCTCTTATTTTCCTGTTTTTATTTTACTTTCAGCATTCTAGTTTTAGATTTTACTTTCGCATTTTAGTTTAAAACTCTGGATTTTGTTGGTTGCCATCCAATTTTGGGGATTGGCTTGTAATTCCAATTAATATTTTGTAGGCATGGAGCCTAAGTACTTCTTTTTAAGTTTTAAACACCATTTTGGGGTGTCTTTTTTTATTTTAGTTTATTTTCTTTTATTTTGTTCTATTTTATTTTATTTTTAGATTATAGTTGTTTAGTTTGAATTATTACTTCTTGTGGTTTGTCCGGATTGTTCAAACGGTTCTTCAAAGCTAGTAAGCGTGTTTCACCAAAGTGATGGTGATGATAAAATTCTCGATTCATTCCACAAAGAAGGTACACATTTAATCGTTTTGTAGAAACATAACATGTCTATGAAATTTGTTCTTTATGCAAGATATTTTGGCATGTACAAAAAAATTTGTGTTCACATTCGAATCATTAGGACATAAACCACACATGTGAGGGGCTTCCACTTTTTACCACATATTGAGTGTCTAATAGTTGTGTTAACTCGTGTGATTCATGCTTAATCTTTACTTGTTTATCATAACTTGGAAACTTAGAAATGATCAAGGCAATTTTTTGTGCATTATGAGAAAAACCACCAATTCTAAAAGGGCTTCAATTACCCGTGAGTGAGTGAATCCTTGTGAACCCTTTTGAGCTAAATAGTATTTGTAGGATGAATGTATCAAATCGACTAATTGTTAAGTAGGCCACTTAATAGTTGTTGATGATCTTTGAAAAATTCAATGATAATTCATTCTATAAATTTTCTTGTTTGTGAATACCAACCCTTTTGTTAATTAACTCGAAGAGCATGTTCTTGAATAAAAAAGGATTGATATAAATGAAGTTGGGGAGGTGGATCAAAAAGAACTTAGAATTGATGGCACAATGATCCTAAAGAAAGAAAAAGAATAGAGAAAAGAAAAATACAAAAGAAAAGAAAGAAGAGGATCATTGTGAAGAAGAAAAAAAAAGAGGTTGTGAATAATAAGAGGGAAATTAGTTGTGATATGCTCTTCATATCTTTTTACCCGATTCGTTTCAATGGCCGTGTACTTAAATATCCCTTGTTTCTAACCTAAGCCAAGTTACAACCTTGAAAGTCCTTAGTGATCTTTGTTTCCATTTTGTCATTTAACTTGTTTCGATGAACGCATGAATTATTCTGGATGTGCATAATTATTAGTGAGAGTGTTTAGTCCTTTGTGAATATGCATTTTGTTCTTCATGAATTTTGAAGAAATGATTAGGTGATTCAAGTGTGAACATATCTTTTATTTTGTTACATGTTTTGAGATATTGTGTTTAGAATTTAATTCATGGCCATGTTGTGTTTCGAAGAAGCGATTGATGTGTGCTTTTGCCTGGTATGTCGAGTTTGAACCATTACTCTTGTGTGAGTTTGCATGCTTGCATTTTGTTCTTTCTAGCTTTGTAAGATTATTGACTTTTGTTTGGGGACAAACAAAGAAGTAAGTTAGAGAGTTGTTAAGGACCAAATTGTAGTTATTTTGTACATTATTTTGTGGTCCTTAACAATGTCTTTTTAATTAATTAGTATTATTTATTCTAGTATTTTTGTTTAATTAGGTTTTTATTTAGTTTTTGTTTAATATATATTCTTTAACTTATTTTACTCTTATTTGTAGAAATTTATTGACTAATTCTCCCAAGCTTGGATTCAAGGGCACTTGAAGAGCTTTAGGGATGATTCTTTTGAAGATAATTTTGGGTGAAGGAAGCATGCTACAGGTCAGGTGGAAGATGATCGCTCACAGAATCAAGGCTTAGCTGTCTAAAAAGCAAAAAGGACAGAACCCATGCTTTCACTTTTGAGCCACCAACCCATCATTTCAGCTGACTTTTTGGCTTGTAAAGGAAGCAAGAAACACTCCACCATCATTATCTTTTCATCTTTGTAAAAATCTAGGGCAAGAAGTGTAAGAACACCATAGCTTTTCCTTCTTGATTCTTTGATTTTCATCATTCCTACCAACAATCTTGAGAGCTAGCAACCATGGAAATGAGTGGCTAAGCTCTTTTTGTGTCAAGATTAGAGGTAGTTGATCTATATAGTATGTATTTCTTTTAATCCATTTGTGTATGAACATGGTTGATGATTAATATAGTTGAATATCTTTGTTCTTCATCTTTATGCTTTGAGTTTTGCTTGGAAAAGAATACTTCAAAGTGACCTAGGATATTCATCCTCTAATAAACAAATGCTAGGAATAGATTTGTGTGTTAGTGTTTACAAAATATTGAACTTAATGATTATCATGTTAATAGTTGTAGTGAGGAATCATGCAAGGATTAACATGGTAACATTCACAATCTTGGTGGGAAATCTACAAGATTGAGAGGATATGTATTTATAAAAATCATCTACTATGTTCATCACTTGATTAAATGAATATGTATGAAACTAGATTAATGAAACTAATCTTGACATGCCTTCTTAATTTGAAAACAATCTCAAACTCTCTCTAATCCAAACTATAACTCTCTTTGAAAGAATTAATTTAGTTATTGTTTGGAAACTCATGGTTCTAGTAGAGTAGATAACAAACCCTTTGGTTACAATATCTTAAAATACACTTTTCTATTGAAAGACTATAACATACACCAATCCCTGTGGAATCGATAATTAAAAATACTTGTTTACGGAAAAATCCTACAACACAAACCCACGCCCTTAGAGAGGAAGAGACATAGCGCACACGTGTTGAACCACTGGGGTGGTGATACATCCATGTATTAAAATGAAACAAATAATATATATGTGATAATTAATTCAGAAAATCAAACAATTAAAACCAAACGCGCGCTGGGTCCCATGGTTTGAAATCGTCCAATACAAACTTGCCACGCCTGCCTTGCCCTATTCCTCGATGGTCAAAGGAAAACCAGAGACGTCGGAGTTAACTCCGACCGTCTTCTCCGATCATCATCAACATCAAACCTGCAAAATAATGAAAATAAATGCAAACAGAGGACCCTGCCCCACTAAATCGAGGGTGGCGAATCGATTGGTGGTATTGGTTTGATTTGAAAGTCCCTGTATCACTAGGTTCGAAGCTTTCAAGATGTTATGCCCTAACAATGGCATCCTTTGATTTGACCCATAAATCTCACATGTAATATGTCTAACCTGTTCTAATGGATGTCCTGGATGTGACACCCTAATTAATTCGATTATTAAATAATTATAATTTTTAATTATTAATTTAATTAGGAATGTAATTATTAATATTTTGGATTAATGGAATTAATTGAATTAAATGGAATGGAATTAGTGGTGGTGTGAAGGTTAAAGTGAGGGTGTGAGGAGTAAAAGACTCTACTCACATTATTTAATTTATTCTTATTATGTTAGAATAATAAAAAGAAGAAAAGAAGGAAAAATAATCACTTTTGGAGAAACTCACAGTATGTGAAATTGAGAAGAGGAAAGGAAGGAGAAAAAGCCATTTCGTGTCGGAAGTCGAAGAACCCACAAGGTAAGGGGTGATTTCGATTAATTATTTTGTATTATCGGTTTTGAATTCGACCGTATGGATCATAGCATGTTAGGAAATCTCAGTTTAGGAATTCCAGGTTTCCATAGATATATACCTATTTGTGTCGGATTGTAGAGAATCCATTGATTCGTATGATATAGGGTCTATAATGATGAATAGAACAAGTCATATTGTATGTTAGTGAATGTGATTGAGTGATTTTACGGTGTCAGAATGTGTGGGTACGTTTTGGAAGAATAGGAAAATGACTTTTGGAAAAACTGTTGCTGTCAACTGCATTTTTGGCTCTGTGAGTCATGGGAACCGGTTCCCCAGTGGGAGAACCCGGGTTCCAGTGTGTGAAATGGTGAAAAATGACA
The DNA here is from genome assembly GCA_021764765.1 of Vicia sativa. Taxonomy (NCBI): domain Eukaryota; kingdom Viridiplantae; phylum Streptophyta; class Magnoliopsida; order Fabales; family Fabaceae; genus Vicia; species Vicia sativa. Next base: position 254,887,144 of record CM038796.1, on the reverse strand, counting down.
TTTTTGAACTCAGGAACCGGTTACTCCTGGGGAGGAACCGGGTTCCACGTTAAAATTTTCCAAAGAAAACCAAATTTTCTTCTGGGAACCGGTTCCCTACCTGGAGGAACCGGGTTCCCCATACAATTTTCCAGGGGCGTGGTTTTTGAACATTGTGGGAACCGGTTACTCCCAGGGAGGAACCGGGTTCCACTGTAACTTTTTGAAAAATTTCCAAACTTTGAAAATTCATAACTTTTAAACCGTAAGTCCGTTTTGAGCGCCATTTTGGACGTTGTTTCTTAAATTTAATGCTCTATCTTATAAAATGAAAAGATTTTCCATAAATTAAATTATTTTGAAAATGTGTCGGATTTCGAAATGAGTGATTGTTTATTCGATGTGTATTTGGTGTATAAGAGGAAGTGTACCTGTGACATTGAGGTATCTGAATGGTGGAATGATAGGCATGTTTATGCTGTTGATTGTGTGCATGATCGTTGAGATATCATGTTTTGGTTTTGATTTAGTTATGATATTTTGGTGTATTTCATAGACTAATTTGATGTTGCATGCTGGTGATGTGCGTGCATATGCATTTTTGGTGAAGTTAATCCCCATTGTGTGGAATTTGACTTGTATTGCCGTTAACCGTACCCGGGTGATGATGGGTGGTTAGGATGGATTCGTGTCTAGGTGTTTATGGACGAATCAATGATTACTGTATCCGGTTGATGATGGATCAGTGTTGGGTGACTTGGTCATGTGTTGGTACCACATGCATTGCGTCTGCATTGTATTTGCATGGAATTGTAACATGTTAGGATGTCTTCCAGTGTTACAATTCTCTGATTGTTAGTTGTTGTGCATAATGATTTGTATGGTTGTAACTGTGTGTTGAAATATGAAATTATGCTAAAATTGGTGAAATAATATGCTTGTGATATATGTTGATCGAGGAGCTTATAATGCATTGTAATTATGAGAAATCTCACCCTTACTTTAATGATTTCAGATTAAAATTAGCAGCTCAGGAGTTGGTGAGGATGGCTCTAGAGTTAGGATATTTAAGTCCGCGTGTCAGTGTCATGCTCTGATAGGTTGTAACACTGGGGAACGTTTAGTTGAGGATTTGCTCATTATTCAATTGTTATTGGAATTACTTTAGGAATAATTAAGACTTGGTTTATTCCGTTTTGATTTGATGGTATTATTTCCGCTGTGTAAGACATGGTCTTAACTTAATTGATTATTTTGATAGTGATCCTCAGTGTAGCATTGCTACTGAGTTAATTGGAGTTTTATTTATTTCATAATTGTGGCATCCCTTGATTTCCGTGTTGACTCGGGTATTTTAGAAGGGGTGTTACACTGGACACGAATACATACATCAAAAATGTCAAAAAATGCTTAGAAAAACAAATTCGATTTCAAGACAACCTTACCAACGAGTCGACTTGAGTGAGATGATTATGGGATGCTTTGGGATCGTGTGAATTCTTGGATCGATTCCTGGAATGCCCAGGAGAATAAATGGATGGCTAGTTTGGCTTGAGAGTGGTTGGAAACTAAGATTCAATCTTGCCTCAAAGTTGGAAAATTTGAGAGCTTTGGCTAGGGTTAGGGTTCTTAGGGCATACAATCCATGCCCTTAGCTTGTGGATGTGTTGTGTATATATATGAAAAGAGATTAGGTCAACAAACTTGGTAAAATATATTACATTGAATGAAAGATTTTTGATTGAAGTTTTTGAATCCAATCTTTCTTTTCCTTGCATAATCTTCCTCTAATGCTTTCCATGCGTTTTTGCCAGCTTGTATGAGCTATTTTGGGCCTCAAGAAAATTAGACCACAAGCCCACACACCTTGCTTCTTTGTTTTGTATTTTATTTTAATTAATTTTGAATTTTAGTGATTTAATTCAAAAATAAATCAAATAAATAGCAAGGTGGCGTGTAATTGGACTTAGGAGTCATGGATAATCTTAGGAACAAGTTTGGATCACAAAAGCTTAAGCCCATTTGGAAAAACATTTGATTTTGCTAAGTATTTCTCTTCATGCACTTCTTCAAATTTATCAAAGTTGCACAAGTTGTATCTTGCTCAATTTTTAACATTTTGAAGTGTTCTTGGACTTTTTAGAAATCTCAATATGTCCTCTAAACACGACATTTGGTTTCATCTTCATTGAAGTTTCCATACTCATGTACACTTCTTTGGAAAAATATGACTTTTTGTTGACTTTTAGAAAGACCTATAATGTCTTGATCCATAACTCTCAAATGAAGCATTTTTGGCCAAAGCTTGTGAGAAACAAAGTTATAGAGAATTGAATTCTATTCAACATGATATTTGGTGGACAAATTTCTGATAAAGTATGTGAAGGTTATGCCTGGTCAAAGTTCTGTTGACTTTTTCTTGAGAAACCATAATTTGGAAACTTTGACTTTTGATCAAATGTTGAGTTTTCTTGATGAATCATGATCAACCCTTGATAAATTGATGAATGTGACTTCAAAATCTTGATCTTGACAAAAAATGATGAAGTTTGACTGTATGTTATCCACAATTGACTTTTTGTCCAATACAACTAATTTTCAACCATCCGAGTAATTGACTGAGCAAACTTGAGCTGTGAGGCTTGAAACTTGACATGGTGATCCTTTGAGACATATGATGAGGTGTGATGACCCCTTGGGGAAATATAAACCATTTTTGACTTGAGAGAATCAAAACCCTAGTTGTGGATTGATTGCTTAGGAGAGGGTTCATCTGGTTAACCCTTGAGAAATTCTTGAGTATGGAGATGTGGACTGCCTTGAGAAATTGGAGGGAAAATTTTGGGGTATAACAGTTTCCCTTGTTCAATCTTCTGGTACCTAAAGGGTTAGATTGGTATGCTTGCCTTTTGTGACCTGAAGGTAGAAGATGATTGAACACTCGAGTACAATTGAAAATTTTCCCCTGAGATCATCTTGTGGTAGGATGATGCGCTTGACTACTAGATCTCCAACTTGGTACGCTCGGTGTTTGACTTTCTTATTGAAGGATTTGATCATTAGTTTTTGATATATTTGTCCATGACAGATGGCTGCGAGTCACTTCTCATCGATCAAGTTGATCTGGTCAAGCCGAGTTTGGACCCATTCGTCTTCGTATAACTTTGCGTCCTTTAGTACTCAGAGTGAGGGTATCTGAACCTCGATATGTAGAACTGCTTCCATACCATATATGTGAGAGAAAAGGGTTGCCCCTATAGATGTTCGTACTGAAGTGCGATAATTGTGGAGAGAAAATGACAACATCTCATGCCAATCTTTATACGTCATTGTCATTTTCTGTATGATTCTCTTGACATTCTTGTTGGCAGCTTCCACTGCGCCCTTCATCTTTGGCCGATATGGAGAAGATTTGTGATGCTTTATCTTGAACTGCGTGCAGAGTTTGATGATCATATTGTTGTTGAGATTGGTACCACTGTCTGTGATAATCCTTTCGGGGATGCCGTATCGATAGATGAGATTATGTTTGATGAATCGAGCCACGTCATTCTTGGTAACAGATGCGAACGACGCTGCTTCTACCCACTTGGTAAAGTAATCAATAACGACGAGGATGAAACGGTGTCCATTAGAAGTGATAAGTTTGATTTCTCCAATCATATCAATGCCCCACATTGCGAAAGGCGAAAGAGCGATCAAAACTTTCAATGGAACTGGAGGTACATGCACTTTATCTGCGTATATCTGGAATTTGTGGCAAGATCGGGAATAGCGATAAAAATCAGCTTCCATAGTGGACCAATAATAACCTGCTCTCAGAATCTTCTTAGCCATTATATGTCCACTAGAATGAGTACCAAAGGAGCCTTCATGTAACTCTTCCATAATTCGTTCGACTGTCTTCCAATCTACACATCATAGTAAGGCCAAGTCATGATTGCATTTGTATAAGATGTCATTACTGAGAAAGAACTTGGCAGAAAACCTCCTTAGAAACTTCTTATTGTTGACAGATGCCGCTTTAGGGTATTCTTGAGCCTCAAGATACCTCTTCACTTCGTAGAACCAAGGTTTCTCTTCCACTCCTTCGATATCAAGTTCGTAATAGTATGCTGGTTCATCTAGTCTTTTAATCGTAATCTGAGGAGCTTCGTTGTCTGTTAAGGACCAAATTGTAGCTATTTTGTACATGATTTTGTGGTCCTTAACAATGCCTTTTAATTAATTAGTAGTATTTAGTATGGTATTTTGGTTTAATTATGTTTCTATTTAGTTTTTGTTTATAATATATTATTTAACTTAGTTTACCTTTGAATTGTAGGTTTTTAATATTGATTCCCTCAAGCTTGGATTCAAGGACACTTGAAGAGCTTTTGGGATGATTCTTTTTGAAGGAATTTTTGGGAAGAAGAAGCATGCTTCAGGTGATAACACGATTTTATATAGTATATTTGATTTAATTTTCATAAATAATGTTAGTATTTTTATTTAATTATTTCATTTTATTTCCATATTACGCTGGTATTTTTATTGTTTCAGGTATTTTATTTTAAATAAACAAATTGAGCAAAGTGAAGAAATTAAGAGGATTATTTAATTAATTGTGCAAGAAATAAAGAAAAGGGGTGTGCAAAGCAAGTATGGATCAAAGAGTTATCAAAAGCCCAAAGCAAGCAAAAGTCCAAAGCAACCAAAAGCCCAAAGCAAGCAAAACAAACCCTAATTGCCACGTACAAGAGTGAGACCCACGTCTCAACTCTCTCCTACAAGCAGGGCGCCCGCCTCGGACTCTCTCCTACAAAGGAGGCGACCGTCTCCAAGGCCACGTTGGCCCTAGGAGCTGCTTGAGACGCACGTCTCATCGTGGAGGAAAAAGAGGAGGCTTTTTCGGACGACTTAGGCAGTTGGGACGAGAGTTTTGAGGAGAAAATGCTACGTAATTTAAGGAACAAGTGGTTACTTCCTACCACTATAAAAGGACCTCTCCAGATCATAATTCCACACACCGATTCTCAGCAATTTTTCTCAGTTTTAGAATTTACTTTCCTGCATTTATTTTCCATTGTAATTCAGAATTCAGAGTTATTTTTCCAGCATTGTTCTAGTTTTCAAGCACTGTTTTTTATATTCCTGGTGAAGAACCGAGACGTTGTACGAGCTATTCCCAGCTTCGAGGATTCTTTCCAACATTTATTTAATTCAGGTTTCTATTTACATCGCTTTGTTTATTTAATTAATTGTTGCATGAGATATATTTGTTTGCCATGAATTTATTGATGAATGTTAAAACCTTTAATTTATTCATGTATGTTTTTATAAATATGTTTGGCTAAATTATTTAAATATCGGTATGTAATGAGTTAATTTGAAATATCCGGGATAAACTGGCTTAATTATATTTTATAAAATAAACACTTTTTCTGATTTAGTTATCTAATTTATTTTGTTAAAAAAAGGTTTAGAAACCAACAGAGCGAAAGTTTGAGGTTAATGAACTGACTAAGATTAGAAACCAATAGAGCGACAGTTTGAGGTTTAAAATCAGATAGTAGATACTAGGTATTGTTTTTAAAGACTGCGACAGCGTTTTAAAACCAATTAAACTTTATTTATTTTCAAAAAGTAATTTTAAAATCAATGGGATAGCGAAAGCATACATCAGAGTTTAAAATTATAATCTACTTCAATAGAGCGACAGTTTGAGAATAGGTTTTTAAATAAATACTTTTTGCTGAAAAAGAGATTATTACCATTTTCTGAAAATAAGCAAGTGGAAAACCGGATTCTTTAGGATTAACGAAATACATACCGATATTCGCCTTATTATTATTTTAATTAAAATTAAGTTTTATTGCCCAAAAATTCCCCAATTTATTTATTTTGATAGCTATAGCTTTACATAGTAAGTTTGGATTACGTTAGTTCAATTTATAGTCCCTTAGGTTCGATATCTTTTAAAACTACGCGATAGGGCTGTATACTTGCAGTCTCCCGATTAATTTAGACGATAAAGTCGCGATCAAGTTTTTGGCGCCGTTGCCGGGGACTATTCAAGTTGATATCGTAATTTTATTACGAAGTATAGACTATAGCAACTATTTCTTTTCCCTCTGTGTATGCCAAATACTCGCTCTCAAAGCGCGCCTTTGCATATACCTATTTACGACGTCGAGCGTTATCTTAGATTAAGAAGACGAATTCAAGAGTATCTAGAACGCAACAATCTTCCTCGACCAAACTCCAGACGTTGAAGAATCAAGAAGATGGTGAAGGAACCTCCTACTCCTCGTCCTCTTAAGGACTACTGCTCCTTCTCAAGCGGAGCCTCATAATAGTATTTGCTCCGCTATCGCTCGAAACGATTTTTGAAACCTTCGCTTTTCCGCCGCTCAGAACCGGTTTTGGAGCTCCTACCGACGACCCTAATCTTCATCTATCGGTGTTTATGCAAGACGCACATTGAAAGCGAATGGTGTAAACCCCGAGGCGATACGATCGCCTATTTCCTTTTCTCTCGAGATGAGCCCAAGATGGCTTCAATCTCTTCCTTCCAACTCAATCACCACATGGGATGAGTTGAAGAAAGTCTTCTTGGCTAGATATTTTCCTCCAAGCAAAACTGCTATGCTCCGAGCCAATATCAATGGTTTCAGACAAAAAGACAATGAATCACTCTTTGAAGCTTGGGAACGTTACAAAGACATGCTTAGACTTTGCCCTCATCATTGTTTAGAAGAATGGTTGATCATTCACACATTCTACAATGGTCTCTTGTACAATACGAGAATGACTATAGACGCTGCAGCTGGTGGCGCGCTGATGAATAAACCATATACTGAAGCAAGAGCACTAATCGAAAGCATGGCTCAGAACCATTACCAATGGGGTACACAGAGAGTTAGCGTAGAGAAATCTCAAACAAAAGGTGCCATGGTAGAAGTGAACAGTCTGGATCAAGTCAACGCTAAAGTGGAAGCTCTCACTAAAAAGCTTGAGAATCTTACCACAACTCCCGCAGCTACTGTTGCTGCAATTGCTCAAACTTGCGACTTATGTGGTATTCAATCACATCTTGCTCCAGAATGCCCACTTTTAACAGGAGTTCCAGTTGAACAAGCGAATTACGTGCAGAACAATCCTTACAGCAACACATATAACCCTGGCTGGAAGAGTCATCCTAACTTTTCATACAAGAGTAACAACGCGCTATATGCACCTGGACAAGCTCCTGCTACACCACCTGGTTACCCTAAAGCTATTCCCAATCACCCTAATAATGGTCCTAACACATCAAATGCTCCTAGGAAGTCTAATTTGGAAATCATGATAGAGCACTTCACAACCAACCAATCCCAAATTAATAAAGACACTAATGAGCATATTAAGCAACTGTCTAACAAGCTAGACGCTTTAGCTACACACAACAAAATGTTAGAAACACAAATTTCTCAAGTAGCTCAACAACAAGCGGCTTCTGCTGCTCCTGCTGGCTCATTTCCTGGACAGCCTCAACCTAATCCCAAAGGACATGCAAATGCTGTTATCTTAAGAAGCGGAACAGAGTATGATGGACCTGTAGATCCCAGAAACAATAGCCCAGCTATGCAACGAAATTCTGTCAAACAATCTGAAACCCAAGATAAACCAGAAAAGGAAATTCAGAAAAACAGTAATGAAGATACCACACAAAAGGACGAACCTTATGTACCCCCACCACCTTACAAACCTCGTATTCCTTATCCTCAAAGGTTAGTTAAAACTAAGGATGTGGGTCAATTCAAGAAATTTGTGGATCTTCTGAAGCAACTTAATGTTACAATTCCTTTTACCGAAGCTATAACTCAAATGCCCTCCTATGCTAAATTCCTTAAAGAAATTCTATCCAATAAGAGAAAGCTAGAGGATAATGAAATTGTCATGCTTACTGCTGAATGTAGTGCAATTATTTAAGACACAATGCCTCCTAAACTCAAAGACCCTGGAAGTTTCTCTATTCCATGTGTAATTGGCAAATTTGTCATAGATAAAGCCTTATGTGATCTTGGAGCCAGTATAAGTGTGATGCCATTATCCATATGCAAGAAACTTGACATGGGAGAACTCAGACCAACCAAAATATCCGTTCAACTAGCAGATAGGTCAATTAAATATCCTGCAGGAGTTCTTGAGAATGTTCCTGTACGCATTGGTCAATTCTATATACCTACTGATTTCATTATTATGGACATAAGGGAGGACGAAGTTACCCCAATCATTCTTGGCAGACCTTTCTTAGCCACAGCCGGTGCAATTATAGATGTAAAAAGAGGAAAACTTACTTTTGAAGTAGGCGAAGAGAAAATCGAATTTATCCTCTCTCAATTCCTGAAAGCACCTGCAATTGAAGATACTTGTTACTTCATGGATATCATCGATGAATGTAGAAAAGAAGCTGAGCTTGAAAATGAAGACAATCTCGATGAAAATCTGAGTAGTAATTTAAGTAAATGCTTAGCGATAGCACCTGATCCTACACAAAATCTAAGAAAACCATCTTTAGAACTCAAAACACTTCCTAAAAATCTAAGGTATGAATTCCTGGATTCCGAACTCGAACGACCAGTGATAGTCAACGCAGATCTTGGAGTAACCGAAACTGAAAAACTTTTACAAATTCTGCGAAAATATCCAACAGCCTTAGGGTATAATATCACTGATCTTAAAGGAATAAGTCCCTCTATTTGTATGCATCGCATTATGCTAGAAGAAGATTGTAAAACTTCAAGAGAACACCAGAGGAGACTAAACCCGATTATGAGCGAGGTTGTGAAAAAGGAAGTTATGAAGTTGTTAGAAGCAGGAATCATATATCCTATATCTGATAGCAAATGGGTTAGCCCTGTGCATGTTGTACCTAAGAAAGGAGGTGTCACAGTAGTCGAAAATGAGAAAGGAGAAATCATAACTAAAAGAGTTGAATCTGGATGGAGAATGTGCATCGATTATCGAAAACTTAACAAAGCCACCAGAAAAGATCATTTCCCTTTACCATTTATTGATCAGATGTTGGAACGTTTAGCTAGACACTCTCATTTCTGTTTCTTGGACGGTTATTCAGGTTTCTTTCAGATACCTATTCATCCTGATGACCAAGAGAAAACAACTTTCACATGCCCATTTGGAACCTTTGCTTATAGAAGAATGCCATTTGGTTTATGCAATGCTCCTGCAACTTTTCAAAGATGCATGATGGCTATATTCGCAGATTTTCTGGACAATATTATGGAAGTCTTCATGGATGACTTTTCCGTCTGTGGACAAAGCTTTGAAGAATGTTTAGAAAATCTAGAAAGCGTTTTAGAACGTTGTGTGAAGGTTAATCTAGTGCTTAATTGGGAGAAATGCCATTTTATGGTACAAGAAGGAATTGTTTTAGGACACATTATATCCAAAAGAGGAATTGAAGTCGATTCTGCTAAAATCGAAGTTATTGAGAACCTTCAACCTCCAAAACTGTTAGAGAAAGCTTTTTGGGACACGCGGTTTTATCGACGGTTCATTAAAGATTTCTCTAAGATAACTAAACCCCTAACTGAGCTATTAATGAAAGACGCTGAGTTCATCTTCGACGAAAAATGTTTAGAAGCGTTTCAAACACTTAAGAAAGCATTAATTTCTGCGCCTATCATGCAAACTCCAGATTGGAATGAACCTTTTGAAATAATGTGTGACGCAAGCGACTATACCGTAGGAGCTGTTTTAGGACAGCGAAAAGATAAAAGACTTCACGTCATATATTATGCAAGCAGAACCCTGGACAAAGCGCAGATGAATTATGCTACAACTGAGAAAGAGTTCTTAGCAGTGATCTTCGCGTTAGACAAGTTCCGTTCCTACTTAGTAGGATCCAAGATAATCATATACACTGATCATGCTGCTATTAGATATCTCTTAACCAAAAAAGACGCTAAACCTAGACTCCTGAGATGGATATTACTGCTGCAAGAGTTTGATTTAGAAATCAAAGATAAGAAAGGAACGGAAAATGTAGTAGCGGATCATCTCTAGACTAGAAAATCTTAAACATGAACAAGTGCCGATTGATGATGAATTCAAGATGATAAACGATTGCCCACTTGAAAGACACAACCCGATAATCTCAAGGAAACCACCTTAGCTATCTCCTCGTGCCTTGGTATGCGATTTCAGAACTACCTCGCTGCAGCGTTCTACCACCGAACTTACCTATCAATGTAAGAAGAAATTCTTCCATGATCTTAAACAATATTATTGGGATGAACCTTTACTTTTCAAGAGAGGTCCGATGGAATTTTCCGCCGATGTGTGCGGAAGAAGAGATTGATAACATTATAACACACTGTCATTCGCACCTTACGGAGGACATGCTAGTACATCCAAAACATGTGCAAAGATCTTACAATCCGCCTCTATTGGCCTAATTTATGGAAAGACGACATGCCACCATCTTAAATGCGACAGGTGTCAACGCACGGTAATATATCTAGACGTGACGAAATGCCCCAAAAAGGCATTTTAGAAGTCGAAATCTTTGATGTGTGGGGGATAGACTTCATGGGACCCTTTCCATCTTCATCCTAATAAGTATATACTGCTGTAGATTATGTCTCAAATGGATCAAGCTATAGCTTCTCCAACAAACGACACCCGAGTGGTACTTAAGCTTTTCAAGAACATAATCTTTCCTAGGTTCGGTGTACCCCGACTCGTTATAAGCGACGGTGGATCTCATTTCATTTCCAAAATCTTTGAAAAACTATTAGGGAAATATGGAGTTCGACATCGCATTGCTACACCTTACCATCCTCAAACTAGTGGACAAGTTGAAGTTTCAAATCGCGAGATAAAACAAATCCTTGAAAAAACTGTCGCTACGTCCAGAAAGGATTGGTCCTTTAAACTTCATGAAGCTTTATGGGCATATCGAACTGCCTATAAAACTCCCATCGGTACTACTCCTTTCAAGCTCATTTATGGTAAGTCATGCCATCTCCCAGTTGAGTTAGAACACAAGGCTTATTGGGCCATTAAAAATCTGAACTTAAGTTATACTGCCGCTGGTGAGAAGCGTATCCTGGATATTAATGAATTAGAAGAACTTAGACAGGATGCGTACGAAAACGCTAAGATTTACAAAGAGCGCACAAAGAAATGGCACGATAAGCGTATATCTAGGAAGAATTTCAACATAGGTGACTGCGTACTACTCTTTAACTCACGATTAAAACTATTTCCTGGAAAATTACGATCTAGGTGGTCCGGACCTTTTGAAATTACTCGAGTTTATCCAAGTGGTGCAGTTGAGATTAAGGGACCTTCGATTGAACCGTTTATAGTAAACGGGCAGCGTTTAAAACATTACCATCTTACAGAAATCGAGGGAAATTCTCACACGATAAATCTAGACGAGCCACATGCTCGATTAGAAGACTAATCTTTAAGTTTTATTTGTCGAGCTTACGACATAAAACAAAGCGCTTTGTGGGAGACAACCCACCATTTTTTATTTCTTTCTTCTTATTTTATTTCATTTCTTCTTTAGTCTTATTTAAAAACAAAAACACAAAAAAATATATCTATTTCTTTTTCTTATTCTATTTTCATTATATTTCTATTCTCTGTCTTATTTCTTTCTATCCTATCTTTCTCTTCTTATCGGCATTTGGCCAATGCTGATCTTCTTATTTTCTTCTCTTCAGGATACTTCTAGCTACTTATCTCTCTCTTTCCACTATGTCTCGTGTTGATAATATGCCAGTTTGTTTCAGAGGAAGGAATCAGCGCACGAAATATGGAGTTTTATCTGAGCGTGAGATGTTACCTACTACCTACCTTGATTATGGTGCTATGACTTCTCTTGGTATTCGTGATAGTGTGCTTTATCTGCTGAATCAGATTGGGTGGGATAATTCACGCCTGATGACTTCCTATGCCACTTATCGGAACCTCACTTTGGAATTCCTCAGCTCTTTGGCTTACTTTCCTACTCAAGGGGTAGCTTTACGCCGTGGACTTATCATTTTCAGACTTTTTGGCTTCACCTTCAAGTTTACCCATAAGGAATTCGCTGATCTTCTTGGTTTTCCTAGTGGCTTAGGAGTTTATTCTGAAACTCAGGAGGAGTATCTTGGATTTAGAGATCTTGACTATTTTTGGGGATCTATTTCTGGAATCCTTAACCCTGAACCCGAGGACCTTGTATCAGAGAATATCCATAACCCGGCCTTCAGATATTTCCATAAGATTCTGGCCCACACCATATTTGGAAAACCCCAGAATGTCACTACTGTTTCTAAGGATGAGCTTTTTATCATGTTCTGTGCTTCGCAAAACCGTCCGGTTAATGCGATCACTTATCTGCTCCGTACCTTTGTGGATCTCATTGATACTGATCATGCACCCATTCGAATGGGCGGTCTCGTTACTATGATTGCAAATGTTGTTGGACTTCGACGACCCTTTAGGCATCTGAATGCTTTTTCTGGTGTTAATTTCATGACCATCGAGTTCTGTTTCAACACTGGTATGATTGGTGATCTCGGCCCGACTCAGTTTACCTTGTTGATTAATGGTCAAGTTATGCAGCTGTTTACATTGCCTAATCCTGCTACGAGTGTGCATAACAAAACCAATTGGCTTTATGGTCTTGATCAGCATCCTTCTCCGCCTAGCACTCCTGCGACTCCACCTGGTTATGATGTTTTAGAGGACGCTGAGGCAGATCCCTCTGCTCCGCACGCTTCCACCGCTCCCTCTGTTGCTCCTGACACCGTTATGCATGAGGCTCCTCCTGTTGATTATGCCACTGTCATCCACGCTCTCCAGGTGGAACATCAGGCTTTGAGGGACGATTTCACTACTCTGCGAGCTGACTTCTTTGGTTTTATGGATTCAGTATCTGCGCAATTTCAGGAAGTTTTCACCTATTTGCATTCTTCCTCTGCTCCCTCCGCAGGACCATCTAGTGGCTAAAATTCTTGAGTAGTTAATTTATCTTATTTAGTTTAGTTTCGTTTTATTAGGTTTTGCAATATTTCTTTTATATTATGTTTTTCTTCCCAAATACTTGATTCCTACATTGTAAGCAACTTTGATCTCCATTCTAATGCAATCCATGTTTTCTTTATTATAATATTGCATATTATATTATTATTACTGTTGCATTATTCTTCTTCAGTTGCATTATTATTGTTTCTACGACTTTAATAACCCATCTTTCATTTCGATTCTCCTTCGTTATTATCGCACTGAGGACATTGCTCCTTTTAAGTATAGGGGAGTCAGATCATTTCCTTGTTCAATTCTATTTCCTTTGCTCTCTTTGTAGTATTTTCCTTTTATTGCAAATTTCAATTCAATAAAATACATGTTTATGTCAATTTTAATCTTATATGCAAAAATTTGTGCTTACTCGAATACCTCCTATTTCTTGAACCATAACAATTTTAAAACGCATTTATAAACATTATTCAACTAGTATTAAGGTTGCCTACTATAAATTAAGAATTTAAGCAACTTAGCAAAATTGTTATCGTTCTAACACTTTAAAACCCCCAATATGTTGGATCGATTTAAGTACTTATTATACCAAAAACCTTTAAAAACTTAGTTTTTATATAGCCCCAAGTAGTTTATTAAGCAGTCGGCACCGCCATAAAACACAAACTACGTGGAGAACCGATGAATATAAGTGTTTGATCAAATATCTTTAAGAAAATTGCTTTTATTTAGGATGCACTTACTAAGTTAGATGGTCCTTACCAGATCATTTAATCCAAAAAGTTGCTGAAAATATGAATTTTATGCAAAATAATCCATTAAAAAATTGGTTCAGTGGTCCTGGTGCTGAACTTGGTAGGGCGAATTACGGTTCGATCCCCCGCAATTTTTAAATTGGAAAAAGGAGTGCCAAATGTTTAATTACCAGAACTCCTAGCTGGCTTATTAAGATCAAATTCACTAACCGGTTACTCCACTATGTGCGTGTACGGTAATGGGCTTAATGTGATTGCACTAGAATGAAAATGGGCGAAATAAAACATAGTATTAGGTTGAAGCTATAATGACATGACATGAATTGGTCTGCATAGATGGGGTTGTCTAGTGTTCCTACGATAACTTTAGTGTTTAAGTTTGACTTAGATTCTCTAACAATATCAACCTGCAACCTGATACGAATTGATGTATGTTCTTATATCTGTGTTTAACTGTGCTTCAAAGATTTTCATTTTTACTTTTTGCTTGAGGACAAGCAATGGTTTAAGTATAGGGGAGTTTGATAACACGATTTTATATAGTATATTTGATTTAATTTTCATAAATAATGTTAGTATTTTTATTTAATTATTTCATTTTATTTCCATATTACGCTGGTATTTTTATTGTTTCAGGTATTTTATTTTAAATAAACAAATTGAGCAAAGTGAAGAAATTAAGAGGATTATTTAATTAATTGTGCAAGAAATAAAGAAAAGGGGTGTGCAAAGCAAGTATGGATCAAAGAGTTATCAAAAGCCCAAAGCAAGCAAAAGTCCAAAGCAACCAAAAGCCCAAAGCAAGCAAAACAAACCCTAATTGCCACGCACAAGAGTGAGACCACGTCTCAACTCTCTCCTACAAGGTGGCGCCCGCCTCGGACTCTCTCCTACAAAGGAGGCGACCGTCTCCAAGGCCACGTTGGCCCTAGGAGCTGCTTGAGACGCACGTCTCATCGTGGAGGAAAAAGAGGAGGCTTTTTCGGACGACTTAGGCAGTTGGGACGAGAGTTTTGAGGAGAAAATGCTACGTAATTTAAGGAACAAGTGGTTACTTCCTACCACTATAAAAGGACCTCTCGAGATCATAACACACCGATTCTCAGCAATTTTTCTCAGTTTTAGAATTTACTTTCCTGCATTTATTTTCCATTGTAATTCAGAATTCAGAGTTATTTTTCCAGCATTGTTCTAGTTTTCAAGCACTGTTTTTTATATTCCTGGTGAAGAACCGAGACGTTGTACGAGCTATTCCCAGCTTCGAGGATTCTTTCCAACATTTATTTAATTCAGGTTTCTATTTACATCGCTTTGTTTATTTAATTAATTGTTGCATGAGATATATTTGTTTGCCATGAATTTATTGATGAATGTTAAAACCTTTAATTTATTCATGTATGTTTTTATAAATATGTTTGGCTAAATTATTTAAATATCGGTATGTAATGAGTTAATTTGAAATATCCGGGATAAACTGGCTTAATTATATTTTATAAAATAAACACTTTTTCTGATTTAGTTATCTAATTTATTTTGTTAAAAAAAGGTTTAGAAACCAACAGAGCGAAAGTTTGAGGTTAATGAACTGACTAAGATTAGAAACCAATAGAGCGACAGTTTGAGGTTTAAAATCAGATAGTAGATACTAGGTATTGTTTTTAAAGATCGACATGTTTTAAAACCAATTAAACTTTATTTATTTTCAAAAGTAATTTTAAAATCAATGATAGCGAAAGCATACATCGAGTTTAAAATTATAATCTACTTCAATAGAGCGACAGTTTGAGAATAGGTTTTTAAATAAATACTTTTTGCTGAAAAAGAGATTATTACCATTTTCTGAAAATAAGCAAGTGGAAAACCGGATTCTTTAGGATTAACGAAATACATACCGATATTCGCCTTATTATTATTTTAATTAAAATTAAGTTTTATTGCCCAAAAATTCCCCAATTTATTTATTTTGATAGCTATAGCTTTACATAGTAAGTTTGGATTACGTTAGTTCAATTTATAGTCCCTTAGGTTCGATATCTTTTAAAACTACGCGATAGGGCTGTATACTTGCAGTCTCCCGATTAATTTAGACGATAAAGTCGCGATCATCAGGTCGCGCTCAGCGCGGTTGCAGCATGAGTGCACTTAGCGCGAGTAACCGGGCTTAGCGCGGTCTGCGAAAATCAGAAAAAGGACAGACCCATGCTCTCACCTTTTTGGCCACCAACTCCCTGTTTTCCAGCTGGCTTTTGGTGTGTTAGAAAAGTGAACATCACTTCTTCATTATAGTTGATCATTGTTGTAAATTTTAGGGCATAGAATTAGAAAAGAAAAACATAGTTCTTCTTGATTTCTTCCATGTTCATCATCTTCTCCAACAATCTTGAGAGCAAAGCAACCATGAAAATGAGTGGCTAAGTTCTTTTTGTGTCAAGATTAGAGGAAGTTGATCTAACTAGTATGTATTTCTTTTAATCCATTTGTGTATGAACATGGTTGATGATTAATATATGTTGAATATCTTTGTTCTTCTATCTCTTTATGCTTTGAATCTTGTTTGAAAAAGGATGCTTCAGAGTAGACTTAGGATATTCATCCACTAATGAACAAATGCTATGAATAGATTTGTGAGTTAGTGTTTACAAGTATTGAGCTTCATGTTTATCATGTCAATAGTTGTGGTGAGAAATCATTCAAGGATTAACATGATAAAACTCACAATCTTGGTGAGAAATCAACAAGATTGAGAGGATATGTATTTATAGCAATCATCAAACTAGTTCATCACTTGGTTAATAGAATACATATGAAATTAGGTTAATGAAACTAATCTTGACATGCTTCCATCAATTAAAAACAATCTCCAACTCTCTTGAATCCAAACCATAACTCTTCTTTGAAAAGAACATTTTAGTTGTTTGCTTGAAATTCATGATAGTAGTAGTTTAGGAAACAAACCCTTTGGTTACTTAAATCTTAAAATACGCTTTACTATTGAAATACTACGATACAACACCAATCCCTGTGGATACGATAATTAAAAATACTTGTTTGTGGATTTTCACTACAACAAAATGTCGTTGTTGCCGGGGATTGGCGTTTGATATTGCAAGTATCGTAATAGTTATGTGTTTTAAGATATTTTTCTACTAATCTCTCTCTTTGTTTCTTTTGTGTGGCTAGAGTTTTTCAGGAATTAGTTTATGCGAGGAAGTGTTCCGGCCGATCAAATCCTTTTCGATCCAGAAATTGAAAGGACGGCAAGAAGACGTAATAACAGTGCTAAAAGGAGGAAAAGACTAGCTAGGCAAAGACAATAAAGAGGAGAATCATCTACTTCTTCTACACCACCCGTGTTAGGAGAAGTCATTATGGCGGATCAACCACTACCACCACCGAGGGGGCCTTGTGTAAATAGCCCTCATCACAACGCTCAATTTGCTCGCCAAGCCAACGCGAGGTTCACGGAGATGAAGATGGGCTTGCTCCAACTTCTTTATGCAAGTCCTTTTCATGGCCATGACCATGAAGATCCTTACACCCATGTCACTAAGTCCTATGAGATCGCGGGTGCGGCCGGAGCTCCGGAGGATCAAGAGGAGCAATACTTTCAAAGGCTTTTCCCTCATTATTTAGTGGGGAAAACAAAGGATTGGTATCTAGACCAACTACAAGAGATAATGACAAATTGGAATGTGTTGGAGGAAAAATTCCTTGAAAGATTTTTTCCTCAATCACGATTCATGGAGGAAAAAACCACGATTTCGGTATTTTCACAAGGAGTTAACGAGCCTTTGAATAGGGCTTGGGAAAGATATAAGTCCATGCTTAGAAAGTGTCCTAGCCATGGTTTTGATGAAATCACTCAAATTCATATTTTCCGAAATGGTCTCCAACCTCAACATAAATTGTTGTTGGATGCTACGGCGGGAGGTTCTTTAATGGCGAAGACACCTTATGAAGCAACTCAAATCATTGAGAAGATGGGAAGAAATGACCATCAAGTTCAAAAGGACCAAGGAAATGCGCAAATGAAAATGGGAGCTCTTGAAATTGGCTCAAGTCATGAAGCACTTGTAGCGCAAAACAAATTGTTTGCAAAGCAAGTTGAAGAATTGACAAAGGAAATGGCAAAGCTTCCGCAACAAATCATGGAGATGCAAGGATTATCTAGCAAGCAAGCTCAACAAATTGCTTGTTGTGAATTATGCAAGGGTGACCACAAGACCAGATTTTGTTCTCCGGAAAATGAAGAAGCAAATTATATGTCCAACCAAGGGCAAGGATACCAACAAAGACCTCCTTACCAAAATCAAGGCCAAGGTTACCAACAAAGAGGTAATCAAGGTTATCAAGGTGGATGGAGACAAGACAACAACAATCAAGCTAGACAAAATCCGTACCAAAGTCAAAATCAAAATCAAGCTCAACCTCAAAACCAACCTCAAAATCAAGCAAGAACTTCAAACATTCAAGATACACTAGCTCAATTCATGCAAGCTTCTATGGCAAACCAAAAGAGCACGGAAGCATCTATCAAGAATTTAGAAACTCAAATGGGGCAATTAGCGAAGCAAATTTCCGATCAAAGTGCTTCGACCTCATTTTCTCCAACTACTCAAGCAAAGCTATTACTACTAGGAGTGGTATAGTTGTTGAGGAGAAAAAGAAAGAAGTGAAGAGAAAAAAACAAGTGGAGAATAAAAAGATGATGAGGTTGTAGTTGAAAAAGATGATGAGAATATTGTTGTGGGGAATGTTTTAGTTGAAAATGATGTTGTAGTCGAAAATGAAAAAAATGATAATGATGAAGTTGAAAAGGATAAAGTGGAGGAAAAGAAGAAGAAATTGAGAAAGGGAAAGGAGAAGGAAGTCACTCTACCCTTAAGAAACTTACCTTATCCTCATATCCCATCTAAAAAGGATGACGCTAAGCACTATGCTCGGTTTATGAATATTTTTAAGCAATTGCAAATTAATATTTCATTCACTGAGGCATTAGAGCAAATGCCGAAATATGCAAAATTCATGAAGGACATATTGACAAAAAAGAAGCGGTACACAGATCAAGAGACTATAATGGTTGATGCAAGTTGTAGTGCGATAATTCAACGCACTATTCCAAAAAAGGAAAGTGATCCGGGGCGTGTAACCTTGCCCGTTACCATTGGAGATGTCTATTTCGGCAAAGGATTGATTGACTTGGGATCAAGTATCAATTTGATTCCACTATCCATTGTAAAGAGGTTGGGGGACATCGAATTAAAGTCTACAAAAATGACGTTGCAATTGGCGGACAAGTCTATTACTCGCCCACACGGTGTAGCTTTAGACTTGTTGGTCAAAGTGGACAAATTCTTTTTCCCGGTTGACTTTGTTGTGATAGATATGGAGGAAGACGTGGATGCACCTCTAATTCTAGGCCGTCCATTCATGAAGGCGGCTAGAATGATGATTGACATTGATGATGGGTTGATGAAGGTGCGGGTTCAAGATGAAGAAATTTGTTTCAATCTTTTTGAAGCAATGAAACATCCAATTGATAAGAAAGATTGTTTCAAAATCGATGCTATCGAGGAATCAATAGAAGAAGTGAATGATGATGATGATAGGCGGGAGCTTGAGGAGTGTTTAGAAGGGATGGAGATTTCTAAAGAGATGCACCCATGGGAGGAGGAAGTAGAGATTTTGAAGAATGACCCAAACGATGAAGAGCCAAAACTTGAGTTGAAAGCACTACCATCTCACTTGAAGTATGTGTTTCTTGAGGAGGGAGGTAAGAAACCCGTAATCATTAGTAATACATTATCGGAGAAGGAGGAGGGAAGCTTAATTCAAGTTTTGAAATCTAACAAAAATGCAATTGGTTGGGTTTTAGCCGATTTGAAAGGCATAAGCCCGGCCTATTGTATGCATAACATCATGATGGAGAAAGAGTACAAACCGGTAGCCCAACCTCAGAGGCGTTTGAATTCGGTGATGAAGGAAGTAGTCCGAAAAGAAGTGGTGAAGATGTTAGAAGCGGGGATGATTTATCCTATCTCGGATAGTACTTGGGTGAGTTCGGTGCATGTGGTTCCGAAAAAAGGAGGTTTGACGGTTGTGTCGAATGATAAGGATGAATTAGTACCGACAAGAAAAGTAACGGGATGGAGAATGTGCATCGACTATCGAAGGCTTAACAAAGCAACAAGAAAGGATCACTTTCCTCTCCCGTTCATGGACCAAATGTTGGAAAGACTCGCGGGTCAACAATATTATTGTTTCTTGGATGGTTACTCGGGGTACAATCAAATATCGGTGAATCCGGAAGATCACGAGAAAACGGCTTTCACATGTCCTTTTGGAATATTCGCGTATAGATGTATGCCTTTTGGCTTATGTAATGCGCCGACAACATTTCAAAGATGGATGCAAGCCATTTTTGCCGATTGGATTGAGAAGACGATTGAAGTTTTCATGGATGATTTCTTCGTTTTCGGAGCATCATTTGATTTGTGCTTGGAGAATTTGAACACCGTCTTGAAGAGGTGTGTGGATACAAACTTGGTTTTAAATTGGGAGAAATGCAATTTCATGGTGACCGAGGGAATAGTCCTTGGACACAAAATATCTTCAAGAGGGATCGAGGTCGATAAAGCAAAGATTGATGTGATCGAGATGCTTCCCCCACCAACAAATGTTAAAGGCATTCAGAGCTTTCTAGGACATGCGGGTTTCCACCGGAGATTCATCAAAGACTTCTCAAAGATAGCAAAGCCCTTGAGCAACTTGCTCAACAAAGATAAGTCCTTCATATTTGATAGAGATTGTTTAATGGCTTTTGAAAAATTAAAAGAAAATTTGATCAATGCACCCATAATCACCGCACCTAATTGGAAACTTGATTTTGGATTGATGTGTGACGCGAGTGATTATGCGGTGGGAGCCGTGCTTGGCCAAAGAAAGAACAAAATTTTCCATGCTATTCATTATGCGAGCAAAGTTTTGAACGATGCTCAAATTAACTACGCAACAACCGAAAAAGAGTTGCTCGCAATAGTGTATGCATTGGAAGAATTTCGTCCTTATCTTATTGGTTCAAAAGTGGTAGTTTTCACGGACCATTCCGCGATTAAATATTTGCTCACCAAACCGGACTCCAAACAAAGATTGATCCGATGGATTCTTTTGTTACAAGAATTTGATTTGGAGGTCCGTGATAAAAAAGGTTCTGAAAATTTGGTGGCAGATCATTTATCTCGTTTGGTCAACGTGGAAATTACTGACAAAGAGAAGGAAGTTAGGGAGGAATTCCCGGATGAACAGTTGTATTCAATCCAAGAGCGGCCGTGGTTTGCCGACATGGATTAATGCCGGAGGATATCACGTGGAATGAAAAGAGAAAATTCTTGGCCGACGCCAAGTATTATGTGTGGGACGAACCGTATCTCTTTAGGTTGAGTAGTGATGGTTTGTTAAGGAGATGTGTGTCTAGTGAGGAAGCGAAAGACATTCTTTGGCATTGTCACAATTCCCCTTGTGGGGGACATTACAATGGATTGAGAACGGCCACCAAAGTCCTTCAATCGGGATTTTATTGGCCTTCGTTATTTAAAGATGCTTATGCTCATGCTAAGTGTTGTGATAAATGCCAAAGAAGTGGCGGTATAGGCAAGAGGGATGAGATGCCTTTGAATAATATGTTAGAAGTCGAGGTGTTTGATTGTTGGGGAATTGATTTTGTTGGTCCATTTCCGTCATCGTTCTCTAATAAATACATTCTTGTGGCCATTGACTATGTTTCTAAGTGGGTGGAGGCTATTGCTTCACCGAAGGCCGATGCTAAAACTGTGATAAATTTTTTAAAGAAAAACATATTTTCGCGGTTTGGTGTGCCTCGGGTGTTGATTAATGATGGCGGTTCTCACTTTTGTAATACACTGTTACAAAAACTTTTGAAACAATACGGTGTAAAGCATAAGGTGACAACTCCCTATCACCCACAAGCTAACGGTCAAGCCGAAGTGTCTAATAGGAAATAAAAAGATTTTGGAAAACTGCTCGGGTTCTCGAAAGGATTGGTCACAAAATTGGATGAAGCTTTATGGGCGATCGAACCGCCTATAAAGCTCCTATCGGACTAACCCCTTTCGGTGGTTTACGGCAAGACTTGTCACTCTCCGTGAGATGGAACACAAAGCTTTATGGGCTCTCCGATTCTTGAATTTTGATCCTTCTTTGGCATAAAAGGAAGGAACAACTTGTGAAGTTAGATGAAATGCGAGATGGAGCGTCCAATGTCCAAAAGTGAAGTTTTTCATGACAAAAGATCAAGCATAAAATTTCAATCCCAAATCCTATGTTTACCCTTTGGTCTATCCGATTATCTCGGTTAGGCTTCATCTCTGCATAGGCTTCATCATTGCATTAAACAAATATTCATTCATTGCATACGCATCATTTTCGTCGTATTTAAATTGACTAAAAGTTAGTTTAAATCGATATTTGCATCGTTTTGTAGTTGTGAAATACCAGTTATTTCACTTCATTCATTTTTATTTCTCTACCTGTTTACTGTGTCATTTTAAGTTGATTATATGTCGATGATATCAATATTTCGATTTTACAGATCGCTAAAAGCAATTCGACATGTATGGAAAATTAGTGGGAAAATATTTCAAACTTTCGCTCTAACTCATCTTTATGAATCTACGTGTCACGTAGATCATGAAAATGTGATCTCTCTAATTTTTCGATACATTCCGAAATTTTGTTTTTAACCGTAAGTGTTTTAAAATCAGGTATTTTTTATTATCGCTTTATTTCAACTTTAAATATTTCGATAATTTTTCTTTAATGTTTGATACCTGTAATTTATTTTAATATGTTTATTTTAATTTTTCGGATAATTTATTGTCCAAATTTATATCATTTTTGACAATTTTAGATGCCCAATTTTTATCTCTAAAAATCAAACAAAAAATATTTTCGGGCTTGTAAATTTTTACTAAACCCAATTTTTAGGCCCATTTTATAAAGGGGCATTTTAGACATTATCAAAAAATTGAAAACCCTAATTTATTGGGTATATATATGTGTTATATTACTATTGAAAGGGGGCCAAAAAATTGAAAAAAACCAAGGTAGCGTGGCGGAGAGAGATCTGAGACTTATAAAGAAAATATATTCCTCTTCAATCCAACACCCCAATCCGTCTCAAGTAACCTCACCTTCACACACCTCGCTCTTCCACTCTCCTTCTCCATCCCCTTCATCTTTTCCAACCCTCATACTTTAATTTCTCCATCTCATTCTCCACCTCACACCACTCGTCACCTTCCCCTGTCTTCACCGATCCCATCATCATCCCTCTGCCATCTTCCCTGTCACGCTGAATAACCTTCCACTCGTCTCTCCTTCACCTAAACACCTGTCGCCGTTAACACCCATCCGCGACACCCCTACATCCTTACCATCAACTACCTCCCTCTGTTCAATCCCTCCGTTCAACCGCCGTGAAACCCACTCGCCGCTCTCCTATACTCACCATCTGTCATCGCCTCCCTCCACACCCTCCGCCTCCTCACGCCGATTCCACCCTTCTTCGTCGCTACCTCCCTTCATCCTCTCTCCGGAACTCACCCAACCTACTCCTATGTTCCTGTTTACCATCAAATGCTGTGTATACTAAAACATCTGCTTTATCATGGTGTCACCATTAAGTAGTTTGCAGCAGTGGAGCTGGGACTCTTAAAGGGTCGTCATCCTCTTCTGACAGATATAAATGTTACGATAAATCCCTCTAAAGGTGTTAGCTGCTGTAGGTCGGGGTGAGACTCTCATGAATGCTTTGGAAGGCTTTGTTTTGGAGGATGTTTGTGGAAAGTTAAAAGAGCCTGTTGCTGGAATTTTGCAAGCATGAGGCTCTGACTTGAAGTTTGATAAAGTTCTCAGCATTGGTCAGTCTCCTAATTCATCACCAGGGCATAAGAACGAAGAAAAATCTACAACAGCATTAGCTCTCTTTCTCCGCAGCCAACTCAGGTTCCAACTTCGACGTGGTAAATTTCTTTTTGACATCACTGATATTGTTTTGTTTGGATTGTATATGTTTCTGTGTTAAAACTAATTGGTGATGTCCTGCTTGTATTCCATTTCTCTGGACTGAATTATCATGTTAGTGTTGTGTATCTGTGTTAAAGCGATTGATATGTCAAATTTATGATTAACGGTATAAGTTATGTTGTAGCAGACCCTGTGATGAATATGAATGTTGTTCTGCTTGTTGTCTTGTTAAGTCTTGATTTCGATTGAGTTAGGGCAGGTTATAACATAATGTCATAGGATACTGAAAACATTTGGAATTGAAGTTTTTAGCACCTGTTTTGATTCATAAGTTGCTGCATTCCGTTGAAGAAGTCATACATTCTTGAATCTTCTATTCAAAAACTGTCGGTTAATCTCTGATGACTTCCTAGTTGTATTGATACGTGTTAATTCGGGAAAGAAATGACCACTGCTAGATCGAATCGAAGTTTAAAATGCGATGACAAATTGATTTCATGCTTGCGTGTATTGCTGTCCGTGTTCGACATCGTATGAATAAGGTCACAAAGCTGCCTAGTATCGATAATTTTGATTTATTTGTGTCATAGTCATGTTAATGCATTGAAAGTTTTGGCTTACTGGTGTTAAATCATATCAATTCGTGTTGTTTTATGTGCTTTAATATGTTTGAATTGATGTACAAGAAATTTTGATTACCTTTGTTTCTACTTAAGTTTGTTTTTGAATTGGGAATGTGGATGTGTTATCTTTGATTCTTTTCCGTGTGCGTTGAACCTATTGAGGATGATTTTTATTTAGCGTTGATACATGTACAGCTGCTGCCCGGATTCATTGTGTTTGTGTAAGGTCTGTTTGATAACTTTGTTAGTGAATTTTGATGCTTATATTTGTTCCCGTTCATTGCTGCCCGGACTGGTTTAGTTTAGATTTGAGTTTAATGTCGCATCATTTGCGTGAATCAACTAGGAAGAAATGTTGGTGATTTTTGGGATGGCTCGTTTGTGTTGAGTTAGAGATTTAGAACTTGTCTTGAACCCGATTTCTCATGTTGCAATATGAATTTTAACTTTTGTTTCATTTATGATCGAATAATCATGTTTACCGTTGCATTTACTTGAGTTTAATTGTGTTTAACACAATGTGTATAGTGCTGAATTTTTAACATGTAGATTAAATACTAACCTATTTTCTTGTTTCTTATTTGTAAATTCATCCATTCATGTACATAATCCATTCTATTTCATTTTGATTTTATCACACACTAATGCTACTAACGTGTTTGTTACTTGTGAAGATCTTCAAGGATTATTCAAAACACTCGCTTCCAATTAGTGCATCCGCACTTGCCTTAGCATTTTAAACGTTGAATTACTATTTCTATTAGTATTTTGATATTTTGTGGCGCATATTTAATTTTATAGATATAAATACTTAGTACTTTTACTTTTTATTTATTTTTGTAAATATAATTATATATAGTATTTTTATTTTATATTAGATATTGCAAATATAATTATACATAATACTCTTGATTCTACTTTGCTATTTTCATTTGTAAATAAAATTATACTATAATATACCGATTGCCTTAGAATGATCTCTATATAAATCTATTCTAATCTAGTAAAATACAGAATTGATGCTTGAGCATTTCAACTTTCTCCGCATATGCTTTGTTTGTATATCATGTAATGTAGGGACCCTTATCTCACATTCATTTGACGAGTCAAGTTGTATCCAATCTTGAAGACTACTTGAAGCGCAAAGCAAAACTATTCAATTATTCAAACTAATTCGATTTGGTTGTAATAGCTTAGAATTTGTTTCCTTGTGTGTTCTAATTACTGTTTAATTATGCGTTTATCATATTAGAACACATAGCCTCCTCTTGGGCTCCTCATCAAGGAAAAGGTAAACATACACAATGCACACTTGCACACATTTATAGTTTGGTCCTGGGCTTTTCTACAGCGACAACTATTCGATCGATTGTTCCAATCGGTCGTTTAGAATACTAGTGTCACGCTAGTCTCACTTTTAGGAGCATACATAAAGCCACCTTGTATGGGTTCGCTTGTTTTCCTAAAACACTTTCAAGTCAAAACAATTAATTGAACTTGTTCTTTTGAAAATCAATTTTTCTACAAAACAAAAAAACAAAAACATAGTGATATGGTATTTAATTAAATTGTTAGAGGTTCGCCCGACGATTTAATTAAAATGTAAAGTATTTGGGCCATTAGAGGGTAACCCAATGACTTAAATACTTTATTCCATACACTTAATAAAAGTGAACTTTGTTTCACCTCACTCCTTTCATAATAAAGATTTTGGATGAGAGATGATCGGTTGACCTCAATCACCGATCTCGAGTATTGAATCGTTAGAGGACATCCCAACGTTTTGGTACTTGTCATCCACAATTAAAATCAATTCAACCCATTCAAATTCCTTTTCCGCTCATACGCGGTCATCAAAAACATTTTTCTAAAATCAACACAACCAATCCAAGACATTTTCAACAAGAACTACGGAGTTTTGACTTTCCCATTGCACGAGGGAATACGTAGGCACGCGGTTTCAAAACCGTGTCAAACTCAAAATAATAATAAACAAACCCCTTTTCTTCTTTTTTTATTTCTTGATCATTAATTAGAAGATAGCATTTTTACTTTAAACACACAAACATGCACGAACTAAATGGGTCCCATCGAGTACGATGGACGTAAGAGGTGCTAATACCTTCCTCTTGCGTAACCGACTCCCGAATCCATTCCGTTTGGTCTTGTAGACCGCCTTATCCGATGTTGTGGGTTTTATCTATATTTCCCCGTTCTTTCTAGAACAAATAAAATTAGGTGGCGATTTCATTGTTTTGAAAATTCATTTAAATGATTTTTGAAAATCGAGTTGTTTCACTATGGTGTCGTTGTTTTGCAAGACCCCGAGGGAAAGAGTGAATGGAACGTGAATGAACAGCGTTTGAAAAGGTATGTTGGCGGAGAGGTGAGCCGTGACATTGCCGCATCCTACTTTGATGATCCATGATCATCCTGGACCATCGAGCTCTACCGACCTTAAACAAAGCGCTTGTTGGGAGGCACCCCAATATTGTAAGTATTTATGTTGCACTCATTTTGATATGTCTCTTAAGTTAATTTGCTATTTTTCAAAAAAAATCCGAATTTTGCAGACCGGGCTAAGCGCGGTCAGAGCGCGCTTAGCGCGCATCTTGGCCCATCAGACAGAATGTTTCGCGCTTAGCGCGGTCTGGGGCGCGCTTATCGCGGTCTGCGTGTAAAAATAATAATTTCAAATTCAGGTTTGCCCAGGCCCAACTTGTGGCCTGATTTATTTTTAAAATAAGTTAGGGTTTTCTTTCAACCGTTTTCACCATTGTCACACTTCTACTCATTCTCTCAAGAAATTTCAAAACCCCAATCCTAAATCAACATTGTTTTGCAAATTTCTTGTGTCAATCATCATCCCAAGCATCAAGGTATGTGTATCTATGGTTTTCCCTTTGTAATTTTGTAATTCTCTGCTGTTTAGGTTAGAATTTAGAAACTCAGGGTTTCAGATTTTGGTTTTTATTCTTAGGATTAGGTTGTTTTGATTGTAGAGGATGTTTACGTTAGGATTTTCGTCCTTGTTAGGGCTTGTTTCTTGGGAAAATTTCTGTTTTTGCAGAATTTTTTTCTAGAATGTTGCAGATGGTGATGAGGAGGAGGAGAGTGATGATGATGAAGATGGTGGATCTGATTCTGGTTCTGAGACTCCGGGAGATTCCATCCTGGAGGCTTCAGATTGATTTTCTTTTATTGTCTTTATTTTTATTTTTAGTACTTTTTAGTTTAGTTTTTGTTTTGGTTTTAGTTTTTTTTTAGACTTATGAAGTTTGTTGGTTGCCATCCCTTTTTAGGATGTGCTTGTAATTCCAAAATTTGCATTTTGTAGGCATGGAGCCTAAGTACTATTTTTAATTTGAAACACCATTTTGGGGTGTCTTTTTGTTATTTTATTTTATTTTGTTTTATTTTATTTTAAGATTATAGGTTATTTAATTTAAATTGTACTTCTTTTGTTTGTCCCGATGTTTCAACGGTACTCAAAAGCAAGTAAGCGTGTTTCACCAAAAGTGATGGTGATGATATAATTCTCGACTCGATCCACAAATAAGGTACATTTTTAATCGTTTTGTAGAATATTAACATGTCTATGAAATTTGTGCTTTATGCAAAATATCTTGACATGTACAAAAAAATTTGTGTTCACATTCGAATCATTAGGACTTAAACCACAAAGGTGAGAAACTTTCCACCTTATACCAAATATTGAGTGTCTAATAGTTTTGTTAACTCGTGTGATTCATGTTTAATCTTGATTTGTTTGTGACATTTTGGAAACTTAGAGATGATCAAGGCAATGTTTTGTGCATTATGAGAAAAACCATCAATTCCAAAAGGGCCTCAACTAACCGTGAGTGAGTGAATCCTTGTGAACCCTTTTGAGCTTAAATTGTATTTGTAAAATGAATCTATCAAATCAACTAATTGTTAAGTAGGCCACTTAATAGTTGTTGATAATCTATGAAAATTCAATGATGATTCATTCTATAAATTTTTCTTGTTTGTGACTACCAACCCTTTTTGTTAACTAACCCTTTGAAGAGCATTGTTCTTAAATAAAAAGGATTGATAAGTTCAAGTTGGGGAGGTTGATGAAAAAAGATCCTTGAATTGATGACACAATGATCCAAAAGAGAAAAAAATTAGAGAAAAGAAAAATACAAAAGAAAAAAAAAAGTATATACATGTATATGAAAAAGAAAAGAAAAGGAGGATCATTGTGTGAGATAGAAAAGTGGTTGTGAATAATAAGAAGGAAGTGAGAATGATTTTGTGAAATGCTCTTCATCATCTTTACCCAATTTGTTTCAATGGCTTTGTACTTAAATATCTCTTGTTTATAACCTAATCCAAGTTACAACCCTTGAAAGTCCTTAGTGATCTTTGTTTTCATTTTGTTCATTTAACTTGTTTTGATGAATGCATGAATTATTCTGGATGTGCATGGCTATTAGTGAGAGTGTTTAGTCCTTTGTAAATATTGCATTTTGTTCTTCATGAATATTGAAGAAATCATTAGGTGATTCAAGTGTGAACATATCTTTTATTTTGTCTACATGTGTTGATATATTGTGTTTAGAACTTAATTCATATCCATGTTGTGTTTCGAAGAAGCGATTAATGTGTATTTTTGCCGGGTATGTTGAGTTTGAACCATCCTTCTTATGTGAGTTGCATGCTTACATTTTGTTTCTTCTTGCTTTGTGAGATTTTTGACTTTTGTTTGAGCACAAACAAAGAAGCAAGTTGGGGAGAGTTCTTAAGGACCAAATTGTAGCTATTTTGTACATGATTTTGTGGTCCTTAACAATGCCTTTTAATTAATTAGTAGTATTTAGTATGGTATTTTGGTTTAATTATGTTTCTATTTAGTTTTTGTTTATAATATATTATTTAACTTAGTTTACCTTTGAATTGTAGGTTTTTAATATTGATTCCCTCAAGCTTGGATTCAAGGACACTTGAAGAACTCTTGGGATGATTCTTTTTGAAGGAATTTTTGGGAAGAAGAAGCATGCTTCAGGTCGCGCTCAGCGCGGTTACAGCATGAGTGCGCTTAGCGCGAGTAACCAGGCTTAGTGCGGTCTGCGAAAGTCAGAAAAAGGACAGACTCATGCTTTCACCTTTTTGGCCACCAACTCCCTGTTTTCCAGCTAGCTTTTGGTGTGTTAGAAAAGTGAACATCACTTCTTCATCATAGTTGACCATTGTTGTAAATTTTAGGGCATAGAATTAGAAAAGAAAAACATAGTTCTTCTTGATTTCTTCCATGTTCATCATCTTCTCCAACAATCTTGAGAGCAAAGCAACCATGAAAATGAGTGGCTAAGTTCTTTTTGTGTCAAGATTAGAGGAATTTGATCTAACTAGTATGTATTTCTTTTAATCCATTTGTGTATGAACATGGTTGATGATTAATATATGTTGAATATCTTTGTTCTTCTATCTCTTTATGCTTTGAATCTTGTTTGAAAAAGGATGCTTCAAAGTAGACCTAGGATATTCATCCACTAATGAACAAATGCTATGAATAGATTTGTGAGTTAGTGTTTATAAGTATTGAGCTTCATGTTTATCATGTCAATAGTTGTGGTGAGAAATCATTCAAGGATTAACATGATAAAACTCACAATCTTGGTGAGAAATCAACAAGATTGAGAGGATATGTATTTATAGCAATCATCAAACTAGTTCATCACTTGGTTAATAGAATACATATGAAATTAGGTTAATGAAACTAATCTTGACATGCTTCCATCAATTAAAAACAATCTCCAACTCTCTTGAATCCAAACCATAACTCTTCTTTGAAAAGAACATTTTAGTTGTTTGCTTGAAATTCATGATACTAGTAGTTTAGGAAACAAACCCTTTGGTTACTTAAATCTTAAAATACGCTTTACTATTGAAAGACTACGATACAACACCAATCCCTGTGGATACGATAATTAAAAATACTTGTTCGTGGATTTTCACTACAACATTGTCCCATCTAACTTTGAACATAGATGACATAGTAGCTAACGCGTCCGCCAACTGATTCTCTTCTCGTGGGATGTGCTCGAAAATGATTTCTTCAAAGTAGGGGATCAGATTCAACACATGTTCTCGATATGGAATGAGGTTTGGATGCTTCGTGTCCCATTCGCCTTTAATCTGATTGATCACCAAAGCTGAGTCTCCATATACTTGCAAGAATTTTATCCTCAAGTCAATAGCAGCTTTGATACCCATAATGCAGGCCTCGTATTCAGCCATGTTGTTGGTGCAATCTAAACATAACCTGGCGGTGAAAGGTGTATGTCCTCCCTTGGGAGATATGATCACATCACCAATACCATTTCCAAGTGCGTTAGAAGCTCCATCAAAGACCATGGTCCATCGGGATCCTTCGTCCGATCCAAGATCTTCGTAATTGGTGAGTAACATAATATCCTCGTATGGAAACTCAAAATGCATAGACTGGTAGTTATCTATGGCTTGATGAGCCAAATTATTAGCTACCACACTTTCTTTGACCGTTTTCTGAGTAGTATACTGAATGTCGTATTCGGCCAAGATCATTTGCCATCTTGCTATTCTTCCGGAGAGAGCAGGTTTCTCGAATATGTATTTTATCGGATCCATTCTAGAGATCAACAAGGTAGTGTGAGTCAACATATATTGTCTTAGTCGGCAAGTAGCCCAAGCCAAAGCGCTGTAAGTTTTCTTGAGTTGTGAGTATCTTGTTTCACAGTCGGTAAACTTTTTGCTAAGGAAGTATATTGCATACTCTTTTCGACCAGACTCATCATGTTGCCCCAACACACAACCATTTAATTCTCTAGTATTTTTGAGTACACGATGACAGGTCTTCCATTGACTGGTGGCATTAGGATAGGAGGTTCTTGTAGGTACTCCTTGATTTTGTCAAAAGTTGTCTGGAAATCGTCGTTCTATTTTACTACTTGATCTTTCTTTAATAACTTGAAGTTGGCTCACAAGTAGCAGTTAGATGTGCAATGAATTTGGAGATGTAATCCAATAGTCATAGGAAACCTCTGACTTCCTTCTCAGTATGAGGAACCGACATTTATTGAATAGCTTTGACCTTGGCGGGATTAACTTCAGTACCTTTACCAATGACAACAAATTCCAAGAGTTTGCCGGATCTGACTCCAAAGGTGTATTTGCTCGGATTAAGTCTCAATTTGTATTTCTTCAGTCTATCAAACAACTTACGCAAATGACCAAGATGTTCTTCTTTGATTTGTGATTGAGCTATCATGTCGTCGATGTATACCTCTATCTCGTGATAGATCATATCATGGAATAAATCCACCATAGCACGCTGATATGTGGCACCAACATTCTTCAACCCAAACGACATGTCCTTGTAACAGAAAGTGCCCCACTGTGCAATGAAAGTAGTCTTTTCCATGTCTTCGGGTGCCATCTTGATCTGATTGTAACCAGAGAAACCATCCATGAAAGATAAAACTTTGTGCTGAGCGGTATTGTCAACCAGAACATCAATATGTGGAAGCAAAAAATCGTCTTTCGGGCTCGCCTTATTCAGGTCTCGGTAGTCCACACACATATGCACCTTGCCATCCTTCTTAGGTACAGGTACCATATTCGCAACCCACTGGGGATAAGAAGTAACAGCTAAGAAACCGGTATTGAACTGCTTCATAACTTCGACTTTAATTTTCTTGGACATCTCAGGACGCATACGACGAACCTTCTGCTTCACAGGGAGAAAACCTTCTTGCATTGGTAGTCGGTGTACCACAATGTCGATATCTAGGTCTGGCATGTCTTTGTAGGACCAAGCAAAAATCTCGATGTAATCTTGCAACATCTGGATCAATCTTTCTTTAACACTGTTCTCAAGACCCGCTCCTATCTTGATTTCTTTTATATCTTTGTCGGTACCTAGATTCACAACTTCATCCGGTTCATCGTGTGGTTGTATGGCCCTTTCCTCTTGCTATAGCAGTCTGGAAAGTTCTCATGGAACTTCACAATCTTCCTCATCTTCGTCTTCAACTTGGTAGATCGGATTATCAAAGTCATATTTAGCAATAGCAGAGTCTTTATCGACGAGATCAGGAGTGAATGTGGATCTGCAGTTTATTACGTGGGTATGTGTAAGAACACATAGCTTTTGAAAAGGTGATAAAGATAAAAAGAAAGACAGGGAGCACAATATTTGAATGTAAAAGTCCAATGATTTATTGAATGAAAATATGCGAATAACAAATAACAACCCTCACAAACGATTTGTGGTGCCCCGAGCAAGGCACTAGGCTTAGAGTTTATTGTTCTAAGCGTAAAAGCAAAAAGCATAAAACAGAAAAACAATTACTCCTATCTAAAGGAGATTGGTATAACATCTTTAGTCGTCCAATTGTTGAGTCCATCGCCGGGAGTTGGGAAGATCCAATTGTTGACGTCGAAGTCACCACCATCGTCTTCTATAACATGAACTTCATTCTTGTTGATGCGAAATGGAGATCCACCGGCACGTTCATGGCGTATCATCTTCTGACCTTTGGAAGTGAAGCCCAAACCAGTCTTGTCTGATTTAAATGGAAAATCGGGTAGCTGACGCCAAATAGTACAAACTCATTCTTTAACTACAGCTTTGGCATCTTTCAGTGAGGCCACCTTCGGTGGAGCTCTAGTAACTTTAAGAGTGACAGGAGAGTCGGCATGCATGACTCGTGGAACTTCTTCAAAATATTGACAGGGAGTTTCGACAAATTCACCTTCCATCTCGATGTATCGTAATGACTACAAATGACTTACCATATATTCTTTTTCTACGCAAACAGTAACAATCTTCCCATTCGCTAGGTACTTTAACTTCTAATGCAGGGTAGAGGTAACACCATCTTCCCCATATATCCAAGGGCGTCCAAGCAGGCAAGAATAAGCTGGACGAATGTCCATCACAAAGAAAGTAGAATCAAAAGTCTGGGAACCTACTTTGATCGGCAGGTTGAGCTCTCCGAGTACTGTTCTTTTCGAACCATTAAAAGCTCTTACGATTATGTCACTGGGCTTCATGACCACTTCTACAACATTAATTCAGTCGGGAGTACTCTTCGGAAAGACATTCAAAGCAGAGCCAATATCCACCAATACGTGATACAAAGTGGTTCCCTTGCATTCTGTAGAGATGTGCAAGGCTTTGTTGTGTTTTCTTCCGGCAGGAGTCAGATCAGCATCAGAAAATCCCAAACCATTGTCTGCAGTCAGGATAGCAATACAACTTTTGAATTAGTCAGTAGAAGTGTCTTGCGGTATGTGAGCATTCTTCAGAAACTTCACCAAGGCTTTAGCATGAGGCTCAGAGCACAACAACAGGGCTAGCATGGAAATCTTGGACGCAATCTGTCCCAACTGCTCCATAACATTATAGTCGCTCTTCTTAATGATCTTCAGAATTTCCTCCATCTCTTGTTTGGAGGTGCCTTCAGCAACTTCCCTTGGTATTTCTGTCTGAGCAGGTTTAGTCACCTTCTCTTTCCCTCGAGCCTCGGGAGTTGGTTCAATAGAAGGAATGCGAATTGGTGTAGTAATGTCTTTTGGAGGAGAGATATCTGGAGAAAATACTCTTCCAGTTCTGGTTACTTTGCTTGATCCGGTGATATTGTCAACATCAGGATGAGCAACTTCAGTAATACTATCTTCGATGGTCAATGGTTCTTGCATGATGCCATAATAGTAAACTTCAGCTCCATAATTTCAAGGTATAGCTTTGTCAGAGGAATATGGAACTGATCTAGGCAAGGTAATAATTAGAGGTGCCACTCTGGGTGCAGGATCGATAGAGGTGATCCTTACTGTGTTCGCATCAGCATATTCTTCGGGATAATCATCTCCTCATCTGATTGCCTTGATGTCTTCAATTGCAATCTTGTAGCTCTCAGGAGAGGTATACTTCACCATGAAATCAAACTTCCCACTTGGCTTCTCCAAGGTATCCCATACTTCTGGTACGGCTTCGCTTACGTCTTCGATCTTCATACTTTTAGAAACATCTTCGCACAGACTCTCTACAGACAGAGCATTTAGGAATAACACTTCTCAATTATCCATCACACGTTGAACACGTCTCTTCAACCAAGCACATCCATTAGATTGAGATGCGCACCAACGACAATTGTTAGGACATCCTGGAAATAAAACGGCTTGCAACAAATCCTTCTTGACAGTCATCGGGGGAATGGTCAGCTCATTCACATCAAAGACATATGAGTCATTGTCAATGGCGTTGGAAATTTTACCATGGTCAGGCATTGGTGCGATGATCACATTTTGAGTTTCGGCAGGAGGGTCGAATTCAATTTCCCGGGATTTGATCATGTCTTGGATCTTGTTCTTCAGGACCCAACAGTTGTTGGTGTCATTCCTTGGGCTATTGGAGTGGTATTCACACCTTTCATTGGGATTATATCTAGGGGAAGAAGTCTTGGGATTTGAATGAGGTTCTTTCAACGTGACCAACTTCATCTTTCAGCATGTATCGCAAAGCTTGCAACATCGGTGATGAATTGTCATCAGCTCAATCAACTTCCATATTTTTCTCATGTATGTACACCTACTGTAATGTACCCTTCAACCCTTAAATTTAATTATTCTTGTTAGCATATCAAAGTTACGAAATATTATGTTCCATAACCTTATCCTTTACCATAATATAGCCCTGTCTACAAATGCAAGGATCTAAAATACAACAGTCAATGTGGATATACATGTAAGTGGTTCGGTGATTCCCTTTTCCAAAAAAATGGCTGCCATATCTTAAAATACATTGTTAGTGGCCTTCTATTCTTAATAGATCAGTCTCATGTGTGCTGTCTATTCTATTCTGCCTTTACTTGTGTTTAGTTATAAGTCAATTTTGAACTACAATTGATTATTGTGAATAAAATCTTGAAATCTCCTGTGAAATTTTCATCGCAGACAGATGGAAATACATACTGCTCTAAGACTATGTTATGATAGAAGAATATACTGCCTTTACTTGTCTTGTTGAATTAGGTTCTAAGCAATTTGGTTTTTCTTTTAGTGCTTGCTCATGTCTTGTTGGTTTCATTTAATCTGTTTATATTTAATTAACATGTGATTATATTTAATTAATTGTTTTTTTCAAAATAATATTAGTATATACATGATGTCAAGAGTTTATATGTTGGTATAGAATATAGCATAAATAAAGGTGAAAGGCATGAAGAAAGTGTACCTTGCTTTTCCTTACAGAGAAACAGAAAGAAAAATGATATAGATACATACAGCCATTATACAGGTTTATATCATTGTCATGGATGCCATGTCATATCTTGTCTAGCCAATTCACTTGTCTTTTATGTTTAGCTTCTAAGAGCTTGCATTAATTTATTAGTTTAAAAAGAGACATTGCTAGAAAAGAATAAAGAATATGATAGTCCTTGAAATCACTATTCCTCTATAATTAATAAAGCCTCAAAGATGTAAAGAATAAATAGGTGAAAGAATCCTTTTGCAGTTATGCTTCTAAAATCTTCTAGTTTGTAAGGGTTCTTTTGTTGTTGTTATTAGAAATAGAAGAGCTCTAAAAAATCCATAAATTTAGCTTTCTGTTAATCACTTTTAATGCATATGCTTAATAGTTGTAGGTATTGACTATTCTAAATTATGTATTTGATTTTATATAAAGTGCTTGTTGACTATTCTAAATTTATGTATTTGATTTTAGATAAAGTGCTTGATAGCATCTTATTATGAAGATTTTAGACATATGTTTTTTATTTCTTTTATGTTTGATGCTTTAATCAAGTTTACAGAACAAAAATTGTTTTTTCTTACGAGTCATCTTCTCGTCCACCACAACCAATTAATAAAAGTGATCAATATGAAGATGACGTCGAAGAACCATTTAATAAAAGTGATCAATATGAAGATGGCATCGAAGAAACACATGAAAAAGACGTTAGTAATGAATTATTATTTTTAAGTTAGCGAGACAAATGAATTGTTTGAGTCATTTTTAGTAATATGACTGTGTAAGAACTTGTTAAGTTTATAAATTATTGTTCTATAAATGTGTTTTATTTAAAATCAAAGCATTTAAATTTAAATTTTTTGTAGTTTATAAATTGTTGTTCTATGAATTTTTCTTCTTTAAAATCAAAATATTTTAAGTTAAATTTTATTTTTATATTATGGTTATTTTAATATGTAATTTAAAATAATTTTAAAAAAAATTGAGATAAAAATTTCCTGCGGATTTATCTGCGGTTTTTTTCTGCGGATTTTTCTGTAGATTTTTCTGCGGAACCATAAACCGTAGGAAAATCCGCAGGAAACCTATTTCATGCGGATTATTTACTTAAATCCGCAGAAGAATCTAATTTTTTAGTAGTAGAAGTTTTTAATTCAAAATATTTTGGAAGATTAATTATTTTATATAAATATATTTTTTCTTTTATTTTTTAAAAAAAAAGGTAGATAATATTAGAAACAATTCCTCCTTAACTGCGATTATATATAAAAGATTGAAAATAAATTATGCCTAACCTTTGAAAGCATCACATTCGTCTTTGCTCTTTAACCACTAGAAGAAAATGTGACATTAGAGTTATTACAAAATCATCTCAAATTATTATATCAAAAGCTCAAAAATCAACAAATTATTATATCAAAACATAAGTCGATATTTTAATTTGATATAAATATATAATACAAGAATGATATGTTAAGCGTTATTAAAAAAAAAGTTAAAATTGTTTTATAAATGAGCATGAACAATATATAATTTAATAATAACCCAAAACAAGCAGATTAGTAATTAGTCCAATATATGACAAAATATTAGGATTAAGAAAACCCACACATATAAACGGCGAATGAATAACATGCAATATCTCAAAACAACCGAATAATCCTCCTTGTTCGGTATTTTGCAATTTTTTTAACAATTTAATATTTGTTTTAATTGTGATGAATTTATTAAAATAAAAAAAAACCTTTAATATTCCATGATTTTATGGAAATAAAATATGTGAAGCAATAGGATTGAAATATTCTATTTGTACATATATCAATACTTATGAACTTTATCATGTAATATTGAATATTATAATTTTCGTGAGTAATTGATCTTATTATTTCAATTTTAATCTTTAATTTCAAACAAAATCTAAGATGATGTTGTCATTCTTAACATATTTTAGCATTCAAAATTGACATTGAATCTCTTTAATTGAATGATTAAAATTATATTTGATTTGATAAAAAGTGCAAGTATATAGAAAGAGTCGGATATCACAGAAATACATAATCCCACCAGAATTTACAATTAACTTGTTAAATTAGTTTTGAATTTTCAATACAAACTAATCATACATGTTGATTTATCCATGTAAATGATAATAACATATATTTCAACAAGTGATTTGATTGAATCATATGACTACATACATGATTAACCGACGAAACAATTACATAATATAAATATGTCATTTAGCATGATAATATCAACGATTATAATAATAACCAGTAATATTTAAGATGTATCTAATTAAACTCTGATATCAATTAATAGATTTAATTGAATCGGATAAACATAAGTTATAGCATATTATATATCACATAGTAGATCAAGAATAATATGAACGTTGTATCTTGTAAAATTCTAGAGATTGTCGATATACCTTTAAGCATTATAGAGATTATCGTTAGAGAGTATGAGAATATTACTACCATCATTGTTGTTTAGGGTTTCAGACAATGTTAATCATTTAATGGGGCAACTCTTAAATAACTAAACGGTTGAGGGCAGAGACCTCTCATTAAACTTAACTGAATGATCTAACTCATCACGGTTCATTTAGGCACAAAAGCTCAATCTTAGAACTCATGAATAAGTGCTTAATAACAATAGACCATAATTAATATTAATAATAATTTCCAATAATTGATTATTGTTAATCCATAATTGATTAATTAGAATAATTAATCCAACAATTCATGTTCATTTCAATTGCAAATCTTCAACATCTTCATTCTTGTTCTTGTCCTCATCTTCAATTTTCAATCCTTTTTTCGTTCAATGTTGTTACCTGTGCTGTTGAATATAGAAGTTAACAACATTATTATACCTTTCTTATTTGTTCTGTTTGTTCCCTTTCTTAGTTGTTCATATATATTGTACACAAATATTGTTCTTGGTAGATATATATGTCGTTTGTTAGTTGTTCATATTTGTTGCTGAAATCGAATTCTTTCTTTGAAGCGTATGTGATTTCTGATATGAGAGCTACACTTTTCTTGAGAACACTTTTGCTTTTCTTTCTGTCGAACATTCAACATTCCTTAGAACTACTGATGTTACTTTCGAAAATGTCACAATAGTTCTTCTGATGGATGCAATGATGTTTCTGGATGTGCTTGTCTTCAAAGTCTTTACTTTGTCTTCAGAACTATGAGCAACAACTCTTCTGAAGGTCGAGTCTCAACTTGTGATGAAAGCTCATTTCTTGTGCAATCTATTATCCAATCTTGAAGCTCGAGCTCTTCTTAGAAACTCATCGAGATTATTTTCTTGTCGAACATTCAACATTCAACAGAACTACCGATGTTTCATTATAAACTAACTCAATGGTTTTCTTCCTGAGTGCTAAAGTGATTTTGATGATATCTTGATTAAGACTATCCAAAATTCTAATATCTCCACACTCAATGAAACCATTAGACTAAATTATTCTTCATAAAATGCATGCATTATTATCATCGAAACATAGAGATTTGAACACAGATCCAAATCTTGTTCTAACAAAAGCGCCTTTATTTTATTAAGATTTTATGTCGGATATGTTACCTCGGTTTTTAGTAAATCGGAGATAAAAACTCCCTAATTTTTTTAAAACAAAAAGACGTCCTTATTTTGTATAGAGTTTACGTCGAATATGTTACCTTGATTTTAAGTAAAACCAAGATAAATACTCTTTATAATTTTTATTCCCTTAGTGTCTCTTTCATTTTCTTTTCGAACCTTAGTGAAAGAAACTTCTTCTCCAGCCAATGAAAGAACACTTCTTCTCCAAGGAGTCATACGGAACGAAAATACTCTCTCACCATTGTTCTTTGATATGTTATTACTATTGTTCTTGTTATTGTTGTTTTTCTCTATTGTTGTTGTTGCGAATCATTATTGTGAATTGTTCCATTTTGGTTTTACGTTAGATTTTGTAGCATATAGCCATAAAGTGTACATCATACTAAGAGTTAAGCTGAATAAAACTTTCATTATATAGTCCTTACAAATAGGCCTGTCTTGAGTCTCAAATAATCATATATGAATACTAATAATCATATCTAAATTCTATGGATGAGAGATAGTTTGACCAAGTATAATCTACTTCATCCTCATCATCAGATTCAATGATGACTGACGTTTTCACTTTTCTTTGTCTTCTTGATACCCTCTTCCTGTGAGCTCTCATGAGTCTCAAAAGTTCAGTTGCACAAGAGCGACCTCTTTCCACTTCTTGATTCTATGTAGGTTTTTCACAGGAGAAGCCTCTTAAACCAAAAAAACATTGTTGAAAGTTTAAGCAGAAGTACTCATTTTTATTCTTATTCTTATTCTTATTCTCTAATTTCTTTAAATGAGGTTATTTTGGAGTTTTGTTTCAAATATAAATTCTGCATTTGTATTGTTTCTTCTAATTCTTCATCTTCTCTGATCTGTTAAAGTCTAAAAGTCAAAAGATTTCACGCATGTTGTCATACCCCAATTTTTAACCTAAAATACCATCTCATATCATCTATATATGCATCATTGCATCATTAACAAATTGCAAAAAACAAGATAGCTTGTGTGTTTGCTTCTTGAGCCAAATTAGGGTTTTTAATCAAAATACTTCATTAGTACAAGATGTGATCAATTAGGGTTTGAGTCTCCACTCATATCTAGTGATCTATCTTCATAAATCATCAACATTTGATCTTCAAAATCCAATCATTTCCTCCAGATCAACCATGAATCAACCAAATTAGGGTTTTTCGAGGATGGTGCATCATTGACTTTTGGCTCAATGTATGACCTAATTACTTAGATCATTTCCTCAAAATCACCAATGGAATATCTTGACCTGATTTATTGGTTCAAAAATATCTCCAATGTCATGGTTGATTGATAGTGAAATTTTTGAAACATCTGATAAAAAGTCAACTGTCCAGATCAGTCAAACTTTGACCTTTTTGGTCAACTTTGAAATTCAAAATTTCCAATCATCAAAGAATTTCATATTATTCAACATGGTCGTCAATAATCAAAATTGTGAAAAAAAGTCAACAAAAAGTCAAAACTTGAATTTTCTAAACACTTAGAAAAAATTTCAAGTGTTTTTACAACTTTTTCACCATTTTCATGGCCATTTTTCACCAATATCCATTTTGATTCAAGAATAACTTTCAACATGAAAGTTGTAGATGTTGTTTCAAGATTTCCAAAATGTCCAAGAAAATGAAAAATATTTTGTGGAGCTAGGATTTTGAAATTAGACATTATAGGTCCAAAAACTTGCATTATAAGTCATTTTGCAAAAAATTTCAAGCAAACTTGCCAAAGCCCTATCACCTTCTCCTCTAGAAGCCAAGTTGACTAAAAAATATCTTAATATCATAATTGAAGAAGGATAAGAACACTTGAGTGAATTAACCATGGTTTGCATTTTTAACCATGTGCGTTAAATGGTAAGATTCCTTTCTTATCTCTTAAGGCCAAGTTGCCAAAAATCTCAATCCTTACTTGCCTTGATCTCCAAACTTCTTGGCCTATAAATAGAGGTAATTCCTTCATTTGAAATATACCAAAACAACTCCAAACTTTTCTTCTCACTTCTTTCTTAAGTTGCAAGTTTCAAAGTTTTCAAAATGTAAGAATTGTAACTTTCAATTCTTGCAAGTTATAACCAATCCATGGATTCAAACACTTTCTAAATACCATTTTCAAACTGTTAGAACCATTCATCCATCACAAAATGAACCAAATACCAGTTTCCTCAAGAAAAATCCATTAGAGTGCATTTTGAGCCTTAATTAGAAAACTCTTAATCCACTCATGTGTTTTCCCTTTTGATCATTCAAACATCATCCATACACCATATAGAAGTGATCAAAACCATAAATTCACTTCTGTAAGCCATAATTATCATCTCCATATTCAAATTGGCCAAGCGCAGTTGGAGTCGGGCAAAGAGTTTCAGGTGATTTCCAGACTAACTAAGCACATCAACAACTTCCTTAAGGTTCAATGAAGCTATCCATATCATCAAAACATCTCTGTAACACCTCCTTCGAAGAATCTGATTCTTACTTGAAGAGCTAACTGCTCAAACTTTAAACTCTATGATTCAGGCATCACAGATGAAAAATTTCAATGCCATCTTGTTTCTGCACTCATACTGAATGATAACCCTCAATCAATTGTCATTTATCTTGCACCTACACAATTTCATGAGGTTAAAATCAAAATTAGGTTTCATCTGCGTTTTCTTGATTTTGATGGTCTTGCACTTAAAATTAATACAATTAAAGGCTACCATCGTGTTCGTGAGGAAAAACGAGCAAGTTTCATTTTTACATCTTTCCATTTTATTAAAAAATAAGGAAGTTATGGATCAGAGAAGGTTGAGGTTGAAGATGATGAACATGGAGCCATTTTCAAATATTTATGATTTTCGTTTTTAAATATATACATTTGTTTGTGTTATAATCAACGGATGTATAGCCACCCCAGTGGTAGAGCGCGCGTCCTTAAGTCACTTCTTTCCCTCAAGTCTAGGGTTCGAATCGCCCTCGCCCCAGACATTTTCATTATTTTCCTATTTTTCAAACTATTTTCAAAACACATTCAGAACTTGATTTTCAATATAATCTCTTCAACGTGCATAAGTTACAAGTCATGCATGTGGCCAAGTGGTTAATCTTTTTACCTTTCAAGCCAAGGTCCCGAGTTCAACATTTACCAAGGCCAAAACAAATTTTTATCACTTGTTTTTTTTTTGTTTTTTTACAAACTTCAACATTTTCAAAAACCAATCAAACGTCTCATTTTGAGATGATTTTTTCACACTTGTCATTTAGTACATATATTTTATGATTATGTCAAAAAATCCCAAATTTTTTTTTCTTTTGATATATTTTTATTAGGTTAAAAAGTAGTACTTTTTAAGTGTTTTCCAAATGCTTTTAAAATGTTTCTTCTTAATTTTCTTTAACCTAATCTTTTTCAAATACTTATGTGAATAAACTTTCACCCTTCAAGTCTTTTCAAAATATTCAAAAATGTTTTACACACCTCTTTTACCATGATTGATTCAATTTATTCCTTGAAAATACAAACCGAACTAGGTTTCTTCCTCGAAAATCTTTCGAACTCAAAATTAAATTGATCATGGGACTCCCTTGTGGTGTGATTCCTAACCCCCTTTGTACATATTCAAGTATAACTAGTTTTGTTTGCTTGTTTTATCTACTTATGTATAACATTTCTTTCACCAATTCCACTGGTATTAAGAGAAGCATTATTCTTGGTGAAACTACTCTTATTCTAGTGGGCCTCACTTAAGGTGTAAGTCCCAACCCTTTGTACATATTCAAGTATTACTAGCTTTGTTCGCTTGTTTTATCTACTTGTGTATAACATTTATTTCACCAATTCCACTGGTATTAAGAGGGGCATTATTCTCGGTGAAACTGCTCTTATTCTAGTGGGCCTTCCTTAAGGTGTAATTCCCACTCCCTTGTATATATCCAAGTATCACTAGCTTTATTTTCTTGTTTATACACTTGTTTATATATTTCCTTCATAAACTCTTAGGAATACACACGCACACTTTGTCATATATATATATATATATATATATATATATATATATATATATATATATATATATATATATATATACTTGTTCATGTTTATTTATGTCATTACAACTAGTATAACAACTAGGTTCCCCATAGCCTTCTCTTGGGCTTCTTACAAAAGAACTCCCTCGTTGAGTTGGCCTCCTCTTGGGCCTCATACAAGAAAGAGATATGGAAATCTCAAACAGCCTCTTATTGGGCTATGTGCAAAGAATCTTCTTAGCTATGATAGAACCCAAAAAGTATGGTTTCCCAGTGAAATCACTCTTAAAACCAAGTCAACCATATACCATGTAGCCTCTTCTTGGGCTCCCAATACAATGACCCTCGATGTCCCTCGTAAATACTCCTCTTGGGATCACAATACGAGGACCCTCGATGTCCCTCGGATAGCCTCCTCTTGGGATTACAATACAAAGACCCACGGGCTTCTTAAAAGCATACCCCCAAACAAAATAAAATATTTCTCCTCAGAGATGAGACATAAATCATCTATATGGAAGAATTATCTCATCTATAGCATCACATTCAAATCAAACATTTTTTCAAACAAACAAGAAAAATATTTTTCTTAATTGTAAGTGGCACACTTGTATACTCAAGTTAGACGCCCAATGCTTACAATGAAAGATCCAACGTTTTTCAAAACATCTTCTCATTCTAAGAACTATAAGAGGTGTACTTGTACACTCAAGTTAAACACACATTTCTTACAATGAAAGATTCAACATCTAATTTTCAAAATGTATGTGATGAAATAGATTAGATACATTTTTCATTAAGATGACACTTGTCATTGTCTCTTAAAAAACATTGCTTCCACTAGCACATAAGTGGGAACTACGATTGCTCTGACTTTCTCAACCTCCTTTTGAGAATACGTAGGCACAAGGTCTTACCCTTGGAGAGCATACTTCTTTCTCTCTCAAACCACCCAATCCTTAGTTACCCTTAGACTCTGAGCTATAATTGCTCTGATTCCCTCTAGGGGATATGTATGCAGAAGATTACAATGATCTTTGCGAGCATAATCATA
Organism: Vicia sativa; assembly: GCA_021764765.1. NCBI lineage: Eukaryota > Viridiplantae > Streptophyta > Magnoliopsida > Fabales > Fabaceae > Vicia > Vicia sativa. The sequence goes on along the minus strand of CM038796.1, from coordinate 254,842,772 downwards.
ATAAACAAACTTAGGTTCCTACCTAACTTACATTCTTAATCCCAAAGGAGAAACTTTCCCAAATAGCATAGAAAATAAAACACAAACACACAAAAGATCCTATACATAGGGTGATAATACCTTCCCTTTGTATAACCTAACTCCGGATCCAAAGAATCTCAGTCTCCCCCATGCTCTGCGTTTAGTTTCATACTAATCGCATTGCATATCTTTTTAGGGTATTTCAGCTTTCCCCTTTCCCTTTTTTTTGGAAACAATAAAGCTTGGTGCTGGCGGCATCTTTTTTTTAAAAATATATATTTTTGAGCCGGAGAGCCGAATTCCGATTTGGTTCCCCCGTTCTTCAATTTTTACCGCGCACACATGTCAAGTTTGCTCATTATTAGTTCTTTAATTCTATATGTTTTCTTCTCTTAGAAGTTAGAAAGATCTATTCGTTTTCCAATTTCTTTTTCACTTTTTTGATATCCCTTCTTACGCATAGTTTGATGTAATAATCTGTACTATTTTTATTTTATTGTTAGAAGCTTTATGTGATTATGGATCTTAGTTGAATGAAATCCAATAGATTAAGTAACGAGTATGAGAATGGATTGTTACAATTTCTTGATTTCGCAGAAATTTTTTTCCTGTCAACAATGGGATTTTTGGGTGTCCTTGTATGAAAATGTTTTAATTCGAAAAAACATCCAAGGGGTGTTATATTCAATCATTGTGGTTGTGATGGAATTATTAAAAATTGCACGAAATGGATATGACATGGTGAAGAGACAAAAAAGAGACCTTTGTTACAAAAAGTTGAAGATGATGTATGAATGACTGATAATCTAGAAGACATCATTCGTGGTATTGATATAGATGCATTCAAGAAAGATATTATGGTAGATACTCTATGAAGAGACATGGAAGATTCGTTGTACCATGAATGTAAAGGTTTTACAAGATTGTCAGTTGTGCTAAGACTATTTAATCTTAAGGTAAGAGGTGGGTGGATGGATAAAAGTTTTACTGAATTGCTTGAATTGTTGAAAGAAACGCTTCCTGAAGGTAACGTGTTGTCAAATCGTACTTATGAGGCCAAAAAGATATTATGGTTTGGACTATGTCAAAATACATGCTTGTCGTAATAATTGCATCTTATATAGGAAAGAGTTTGAAAACTTGAATGAGTTCCAGAGGTATAAGGTGTCACACTACAAATAGAAGGACAATAGTGTTGATGACGACGATGGTGCAACTAGAAAAGGTGTTCCTATCGAGGTGATGTGGTTCCTACCGATAATTCAAAGGTTTAAGAGATTGTTTACTAATGTTAGTGACACAAAAATACTAGATGAATTGGAACACGAAGCTGAAATTATCTTGTGCAAATTAGAGATGTTTTAACCTTCATATTTCTTTGACATTATGGTTCACTTAGTTGTTAATTTAGTAAGGGGGATTAGAATTTGTGGTTTAGTTTATTTGCGATGGATGTATCTGGTAGAGTGTTACATGAAGACTTTCAAAGGGTATATAAAGAATCATTGCCGCCCAGAAGCTTCGGTCGTAGAGAGGTATATCACATAACAAGCTCTTTAGTTGTGCACAAACTATTTGTCAGATGCAAATGGTATAGGAGTTACCGATTCTCGTCATGACCAATTTTATGATGGTAGAGGTATTCAAGGTTTTAATGTTAAGACATTTAGTCGACAAGTAGTTCTTCAAGCACATTTGTATATATTGAATAACCTTAGTGAAGTTGATCCTTATTTGACCGTGCACAAAGCTCTTATAAAGGAAAAATACCCCTTGATGAATGAAAAATGATTGTTGACGGAGCATAACAAACTTTTCGTAGATTAGTTTAATGAAAGTATTTCTAAAGAGAGTGGTGCATAAGATAATTGCAAATGGTTGTCACGTTTTCCTAACTTTAATATAAGATCACTTGGAGTGCATACGATGTTAGTAAATATTTGTTTTACACAAAATCAAAGGACACCATGCAAAATAATGGTGTTATGGTTGAGGCTGAATCCATGTACTTTTCTAGTTTCACAAATAATAATCTAGTACTAGCATCTAGAGCATACTTTGGGATCATTAAGGAGATTTTGGAGAATGACTATGTTTCTTTTAAAGTGACTTTATTAGGTGCAGGTGGATTGACAGTAAAACTGGAGTAGAAATCAATGAATTAAGATTTACAAGGGTTGATCTTCGAAAGACAACTTACAAGAATGAACTATTCATCATGGAAAACTAAGCAAAACAAGTTTTTTATGTCAGTGACCCATCTAACACTATATGGTCAATTGTTCTTCAAGGAAAACATCTTTCTGGTAATACTGATGAAAATCAAGATTTTTACTATGAGACTCCTTGTTTAACAAAATGTGTACGTCAATCATCTGGAAAAAATGATTTAGATGATGTGCATGCAATTCGTCGTGATCATGAAAAGGGTGTATGGGAAAAACTAGTAAGTAAATGGTTTAAACATTTGTTTCTTAAATTTACTTCATGATCATAAATTTATTGCTTTTGTTTCTTAATCATTTGTTTTGTGATCATAATTTTATTGCTTTTGTTTCTTAATCATTTATTTTAGTTTCAATGTAAAATTATAAAGCGTGTGCCATTTTGGATTTGTATTTTAGTGTAATAAATGAATATTTCTATTTCAGATTGAGGAATGAGCTAAATGTACAATGTCTATGTTTCAAGAATCTGCAAAATATGGTTTTGTAGTTCAAGTTTAAACGACAATAGAAAAAAATTAAATCATAACCTCTCGATTTCTAGAATAAACTGAGGTAAGAATATTGGTATGTTATCTCAGTTCTTCAAAACACCGAGTGCTAATATGGGGCGTGGCATTCAATTTTAAAAATAATAAAAATGCTGATGACGGGAATTAAACCCACGTGCGGTTAACTTGACCCTTCGATATTTTAATATCTGAGGTGTAAGGAGTAATATTTTATGACAACCTTATTAACTCGTTTCTGTTATCGACACCAAATTCATTTCGCATCCGACGTTAAATGTGTTTTTTGAAGTAGTGAGAAGCGAGTCAAACGTGCCTTACATGCATGAAGATATTTGTTTTTTGTCTTCCATGCAAGTGTCTCTTGTAAATCATGCATCATAACATGTGATAGTCCCTTACATACATGAAGACACTTGCATTTTTTCTTTCATACAAAACATCAAGTATCTCTTGTAAATCATGCAGCATAACATCTGTTAATGTCTTACAAGCATGAAGACACTTACATTTTTCCTTCCATGCATGCAAAATACCAAGTGCCTTATAAATCATGCACCATAAGATATATTAATGCCTTACATATGCATAAAAACACTTGTATTTTTTTTCTTCGATAAAAAACACCAAGTGTCCTTTATAAAAGATACACTACACCATGTGTTACTCATATACACCTTACTCTACTTGATTAAGATTGTTTTTTAGTATGTAGCTAGTAATATTAACCACCAATATCATATGAGAGATAAGAGGGTGTTGTTGGATTCTAATCTTTAATGGGAAGATTGTCGCATATTTGAATATTAATAAACTTAACGAATTACTCGCTACAATTACATACACAATTAGGGTTACTTGCTACAATTACATACACAATTAGGGTTGTTCGTCGTATAATTTTGTTAGAAAACTGAACCGAACTAAATCATTAGATAAGGTTATCCGAACCATACCGAACCGTTTCATATTTTATAGAACCAAACTGAATTAAAAGTTTTGGTTTAGTACAACGGTTCAAGATTTCGAACTGTACCAAACTATTATAAGACAATTTTTTTCAAAACCAAACCATTTGTTAAATAATAAATAAATTAATATTTTTTTATTTTTGAAAATTAATAATTTTTTATTTTAAAAAAACTGGATTTTTTTTTAATTTCCAAAAAATTGATTTTTTTTTTATTTTAGAAAAAAACTGATTATTTTTATTTTTATTTTCAGAAAAACTGATTTTCTTTTTTAATTTTTGAAAAACATTAATTTTTTAAATTTTCAAAAAAGTTAACTTTTTTTTTGAAAAAAATTGATTTTTTTTATTTAGAAAAACTGATTTTTTTATTGTAAAAAAAATTATTATTTTTTTTGACAAAAGTCAATTTTTTAACTTTTTAGAAAAAAATGATTTTTTTTTTATTTCAGAAAAATCTAACTTTTTTTTTCTGAAAAAATAATTTTTTTTATTCTCAAAAAAACTGACTTTTTAAAAAAAAAAAATCATTTTTTTATATATTTGAAAAAAGTCAATTTTTTAAGTTTTCAGAAAAAACGGACTTTTTTTCGAAAAAAATCAATTTTTTTTTTAAAAGAAATTGATTTTTTTTTCTATTTTCAAAAAAAATGTTTGTTCTATTTTAAGAATAAATTGACCTTTTTTTTCTGAAATATATTTTCTTTTTTTTTTCAGAAAAATTGACTTTTTTTTTTATGAAAAAGTCAATTTTTTAATTTTCAAAAAAATTGCTTTTTTCTTTAAAATTGTTTTTTTTTTTTCGAAAAAAAATGATGTCTTTTTTTTTTTCAGAAAAATGACTATTTTTTGATTTTACAGAAAAAAATTGATTTCATTATTTTCAAATTTTATTTAAAAAAATTAATTTTTTTTATTTTCTAAAATAAAATTAAATTTAAATATTAACGGTTCAATTCGGAATTATTTTAAAATTAATTAATTACTTAACAGTTCGGTTCTAGAACCATTACAAAAATATAAGTTCAATTTACTAACTATTAATAATGGTTCAGTTATTTTAATTTCAGTTCGATTCGATTCAATTCAATGGTTCTGTTTGGTTCTATGGTTTTTTTAACAACCATATACACAACATGTATAATTTACCAAAAATTAAAACCACAAAATAACTTCGAAGGAGATAGATTATTATTGAAGGAAACAAATACACATTTAAGACACAAACTTAACAAAAGGAGACATGGAAAAGAAATTAACTTTATTCTTCAAATTACATGACTAGCTTCATAGCAAGATCTTCTCCTCCAAATGACTTTGAGTTGAAAGATTAACCAACAGTTGGAGCCCTGATAATCTTATTGGATTCATCAACAAATAATCGAACTCTATTGTATCTTAAATCATAAGTAACAGGTGTATTAGGAGGCACCACTTGAATATGTGCCTCAGGCATATCTTCCTTTATCTTCTTCTCAGCTTCATCTGCAGTCACACCAACCAGCTCAGGCCAACTTCTTAATGTAGGACCTGCAACACCATATTAATTTTGATACTACTTTAGTTTGAATAATTTTGTCAGAATATAAGAAGAAGAAAGAAAATTAAATTAAATTAAATTAAATGAGCCAGCAATTTAGAAAGATCAAAATTATAACTCACTTGTAAACTCCTGAGGAGGAATAGTTTCTTGCTGTTTTTCCTCTGCCATCGATAAACAAAAAAGAGAACTTTGAAAAAGGAAGTTTTGGATGAACTTTGTAGAGTATGAAAATTATATTATAAGAATATTAAAGTTTAATATACTTATAGATAGACACTTCGAAATTAAATAATGGTTTTATTGGATATAAAATCTAACATATCCAATTATAAATTATCAAGTCTTATCCATATGTTTCAATGCCAAACACATGCCTCAAATTTAGGTGGTGCAACATAGGCTAACTTTGGACGATACCCATGCATGTGTTACACGAGGTTTGTAAATAAATTATTATTAATTTTATATAGTACTAGTGAAATTGAAATATTTTTAATATAAAATTGAAAAATGATATTATTTTATAATTAATATATATACCACTTGAATTTTATTTTTTAAAATTACATTGTTACTATTTAGCCGATAATAATCACATTTTATAATATATATATATATATATATATATATATATATATATATATATATATATATATATATATATATATATATATATATATATATATATATATATATATATAGGTTGGTTTTAGTTTTTAATTTAATATTATAATTGTTGGGAAATAGCTGAAGAAAAAAAATGAACACAACCAACCGCGTAAGAATATAACATGGAAATTTCAAAACTGGAGAAAAATTAAGTCTAAATTGACAACAAGAGAATTATTACTATGTGAAAATTTTACAACACATAGACTTCTCTACTCTCACTTCAATCCCCTACACCCACACTCTTACAAAACAAATATTTAAACTAAAAGTCAGATATAAGCTTAAAGTGCTACTGACTAGTGTATCTAAGAACAAAGAACTTAGATCTAATATATAGCCTTGGTCTCCTCCTTGCTTCACCACACTAAGCAATGTGGAACTTCTTAAATAGCTCATTTTTAACCTTCTTCTTTATTAAAGAAATTAGGCTTATAATCAACCCCAACAATCTCCACCTTGATTGTAATGCTCTTCAATCTTCATTGTCTACACCGACAATCATAATTCTTATTGTCTATATCGACAAATCAAATTATCATACGCCACCATGAAGAGTATACTACACTTGAAACTAAATCATCCCAAGAATTTTCTTTACGTAGAAACCTTGCTGAAAGATTATGGTGCAACTCCCATGTTAGCTTTTAGGAATAGTTCTTCACCTATCGACACATCTCACCACACACATTGCATCAATGCCAACCAATGCCTGTGTGTTGTTTTGAATCCGCTAACAATGATTTTTCCTTTTGCATGGTATAGCGGAAATACCATAAGGACACACCTCATCTCCCAAAATAAGGGAGACGTTGCTAGCATTTTCCTCAGAGTCTTTTTCATATATTGTTCCACCTGGACAATTTCTCTTTACATGCCCAAACTTTCTACACTTCCAACACACCATATTATTTGCATGAATCTTCTTTCCCTTAGCCCTACTTCTAGTTAGCAACGCCGAGCTTGATGAAGTACTTTCATCACTTTTCCCTTAGCCCTACTTCTAGTTAGCAACGCCGAGCTTAATGAAGTACTTTCATCACTTTTCATCCTCACTTCTTCAGAAATAATTTTAGTTGCAACTTCTTCAAAACTCAACTTTTCTTTCCCGTACATCAAAACAGGTTTGAGATAAACACAAGAAGGTGGAATGGACAAAATGAGCCTTAACGCTTTATCTTCATCATTAATCTCAGTTTTAATAGATTCAAGCTCATAAACAATATTATTCAAAGTACTAAGATGATAAGAGATTTTCGTACCCTCATCGATGCGCTAAGTGTGGAATTGCTCCTTTAGCAACAAACGATTTGAGATGTCCATTGCCTGATATAACCCTTTGAGCCTTTCTTAGAGTTCCTTGGCTGATAACAAATTCTGCACATTCACAAGAACATTTTTTGCCAAACACAAATGAATTCCACTTGCAGCTCTCAAATATAGTTCCTCTCACTTGTCATCCTTCATGTTAGAAGTGTTTTCTTTTAGCGTCTTGTGTAATCCTGATTGTATCATCACACCCTTAACTTGTACTTTCCATAAGCCAAAGTTGATTATGTCATCAAACTTCTATATGTCAAACTTCATAGCACTTGATAAGACATAGAAGTTGCGCGCAGACTGTAAACTATGCACCAGGTAGGTTTCCAGGAAAGAGAGGTGGGTCACAACAGACAATGCTGTAACCACCGAGAAGACTAAGAATTGTGATATCTCATCGAGCCGAAGCTCTGATATCGCTGTTGAGAAATAACACAACTGGAAAAAAACTGAACATAACCAACAACACAATAATATAACGTAGAAATTCCAAAATCGAAGAAAAACTACGACCGTTGTCTAAATCGACAACCAGGAATTATTACTATGTGAAAATTTTACAACACATGGACTTCTCTACTCTCACCTCAATCCCCTAGTACACCCACACTCTTACAAATCAAATATTTAAACTAAAAGTCAGATATAAGCTTAAAGTGCTACTGACCGGTGTATCTAAGAACAAAGAACTTAGGTCTAATATATAGCCTTGGTCTCCTCCTTACTTCACCACATTAAGCAATGTGAGACTTATCAAATAACTATTTTTAACATCTTTCTTTATTAAAGAAATTAGGCTTACAATTAACCCCAACAATAATAAATATAAATATGCTATAAAATTTTGTGATAAAAGTTAAGTAAAAAAAATATAAATAAAAGGTAAATTCACTAAAGCACAAGGTGCTTAGAGTAATAATAATAGAGGTTTGACGAGGTAAAATACATTAAGAATGTTGTTGGGTGTAACTCAACCTACAAAATCAACTTGTAAGGTGAAGATTGTTTCTATTTATAAGCATATGTTCAAGTCATATATTCTCCGATGTGAGACTTTTAATATACCTCCTTATGTCTAAGACTGAACATCTGAAACATGAAAATAAATGATGGATAATCTGATAACAAAAATTTAATAATAGATGACTTAACAAATCTTAAATCAGATTCTGATACCATGACGTTAAGAAATATAGTTGAACTTAACTTAACTTTATAAAATTGATTTGTTAGGTGAAGATTACTCCTACTTATAAATATATACTCATGTTATATATTATACGAAGTGAAACAATTAACCAACAAACAAAGGAAAATAGATAATTAGTCTAGTTACATGATGAAAGGACCAACATAACGGTATGGTTGTTCCACCAAGAGCTTAAATTAAGAAGAAAAAAAAGTTTCTAGTCTTTTTGCCTTCAAGAACCACCAAGAAAGAATTTTAATAACACTGTGAATCAATTACAAATATTTTGATTCTTTATTTTTGAAAGTTCCCAAATTTATTTATGAATTTTCACCTCACATAACAAAACACCGAAGCATTATACGCTATTTTTTTTCTTTTTAAAGTGAACCAACTATTTCATCAGTTTTGCTAGAAAATAAAGGGGTAAACTAATTCAGATAATTCCACTGACTTCAGTTTATGCCTCAAACTAATGTGTCCACCTGCTCGCTTCAGTTTTTTCATGAATTATACCATGAACAACTCTAAATTTTTTTAACCATTTACCTAAAATTCTGCGAGTTTTTTTTCTTTTACTTACTTAATGTCTCAAAGTCAAAATCAAGTTTGAGTATATATGTATAGTGTATAATTTTAATGGAGAAATTGCCACATATTTAAATCTTTTAAAACTCAAAGAACTACACTCTACAATTACATACACGACATATCTAATTAACCAAAACTAAAACAACCTAATAATTTTGAAGGAGATATATTATTGAAGAAAAAAAAAACACATGTTCAAGACACAAACATATGAATCAAATTACATGACTAGCTTCATAGCAAGATCACCCTCTAATGACATTAGGTTTGATGGATTAACCAAGGGTTGGAGCATCGACAACCTTATTAGATTCATCCACAAATAATCTAACTCTCTGGGCTATGTAATCAAGAGAAACAGGATCATCTTCGGGAATCACTTCAATATAAGCCTCAGGCTTGTCTTCCTTTATCTTCTTCTCAGCTTCTTCTGCAGTCACACCAACCAGCTCAGGCCAACTTGTTTTTGCAGGACCTTCAAAAAAAAATCAATATATAATCTTACATTGCTTGAATAATTAGTTTTAAACATAAATTAATTAATATTAATAAAATAATGATGATTGTACTAAAATAACAAAACGGACAATAAACTGTGCCGTTATAACTCACTTGGATGTTCCTGAGCGGGAATAGTTCCTTGTTGTTTTTCCTCTGCCATAGATAGAAAAGAAAAGAAGATTTTAAAAAAGTGGTTTTGGTGAGCTTGTAGAAAGTATGAAAGTTATATCATAAGAATAATAAACTATGACATATTTATAGATAAACATTTAGAAACTCTATAGTATTTTTATGGATATAAAATATAATATTTAATCATATAATAAGAATTATCCATCTGCTATAATGCAAAACACTCAATTTTTAGTGGTGCAACGTAGTATGATAAATGTTTTGTTGTACTAGATAGTACACATGTGTTACACGAGGTTTGCCGATATTTTGTTTATATATATTTTTTAATATTATTATTTTTCATTTCAATTTGGGGAAATAAAATTAAGAAATGTTACTCTTACATTACAAATGACCTACACCGTATAAATATATATTTTTGTTTTTCATCATGTTTGATAATTATTTTTTCTTTTATATTGATGCAAACAAAGGCATGTAGATGATATATTTTAGCTAGTGTAGGATTTGTTTTTCATCATGTTTAATTATTTTTTCTTTTATATTGATGCAAACAAAAGCATGTAGATGATATATTTTAGCTAGTGTAGAAAACAGATAAGGATTGGCTGACTTTGGATATTGGTATCTTTATCTCTATCTCACTCTAACCATTTTTTTCCTCTTTATTAATATTATATTTTAATCTTTTATTTCTTATTAATTTTGTCTACAGAAGGAAATGTGTCAGTTTTCCAATGTCGAGAATTGCTATCCATACACTAAAACCTGTAAAAATAAAGGATTGTCATGTTCTTTTTTTCTTGAAAAATGTGAAAAATTATTATTAAATAATTATAAAATAATAAAACCATATGAAATACATAAGTTTTAATGTAGGAATATCATTTCTTTTCTAATGTCAAAATAGCAACACTCATAAAATTAATGTTAGTTTAGATAGTACTAATGATTATTTTATTATATTCTGTAAAAAAATGATTATTTTATTATCCATTTATATAAAACTTGTATTTTATTTTAACATAATTATGTTTTTACTATTGAGTTGATAATAATTTTATTTTAAGAATTAAATTTTATATATATTTTATTAATTAAAGTTGTTAAGCCATTTAATAATTTTTGCCGTCAAAATGAAGGATAATTTTTGTAATTTTAATATTTATATATTTATTTATTTAATATTATTATATAGTATTATATTAACTTATTTATTTAATTATTACATATTAATTAATTCTCTCCCACTAACTTTTAATAACTAACCACTATTATTATTTTTTATATTATATTTTATTAATTATAGTTCTTAAGTCACATAACAATTTTTGCTGTCAAAATGAAAGATAATTTTATAATTTTAATATTTATATTTTAATATTTTATATTTAATATTATTATATATTATATTAATTAATTTAATTATTAGATATTAATTAATTTTTCTTCCACTAACTTTTAATAACTAACCACTATTATTTTATATATTATACTAATTAATTAATTAATTAATTTAATTATTAATATAAATTATTCTTTCTCCCACTAACTTCTAATAACTAACCACTGTTATTATTTTTGTAATATTTAATATATTATTATTATTTATTAAATTAGTTAATCCACATTTCATTTTATTTGTACAATAACTAACCCATGATTTTTTATTATTATCACTATTATAACTTTTTCACTCTAAAGATTTTATTAAAACTGGTCTCCACTATCTCTAATTGATCTCTGAAATTGATCTATAAAATAGATGATTATTTTTATTTTTTTTACTATGAGAGTATTTTGTTAGACGGTGTGACAAGTGATCGGGGGAGGGGGGATGGTTGAATAGATCACCTCTTTATTATCACAGATTTAAAATTATTTTTCACAATTAATGTTAAAATTGCGGAAAGCGACACACAGTCCTGAATTGACTTCCGTCTATTCTGAACCGGCTACTAGAAAATCGGACATGCGATAGTTTGCTGGATTTTAATGGAGATGAGAAAGATGAATTAACACAGAACTTATGATGAATTGATTGCACTTATCACTATCATGCTATTTCCAATAAATGAAATCAAGCTAGCACTTTTGTCAAACAGTTGGAGTATGCTAGTTCAATGATCAATGACAATGGAGTTTTGATAAAAGAGTTTCTTCCAGCCTTGCATCAATGAACAGAAAATTGCACACCAATTGAATCACAAACGTGTTGCAAAAGTAAAGAGATAGAGAGAAAGAATACGATACGCGGAGCGATTTGGTAAGGAAGTTCCCCATGTTCGTCTTCGCGTGTGGGTACGTCTCCCTCTCAATTTTCAAATTGGAATTGAGGACTTCTATATCAATATGTTGAAAAATGTTTACAAGGTTGCAATACAAAGTCAGAAAAACAAATCCCGTAGATCTTCTTCTTCTTGTATCAACCTTCCTTTGACCTGAGCTAATCACGAACCACCTGCAAGATTCACAGACAATTCACCACTTCCACGACCTGTTTGCGAAATCACCCCGATCTTCAAACCTTGCGCTATGACTGAATCTGCTATGTGCAATCGTGACTAACACCTGCAAGATACACAAACAATTCACCGGTTCCACGACCTGTTTGCGAGATCACCCCGATCACCAAACCCTATGCTGCGGCTGAATCTGCTCCGTGTAATCGTGACTAACAAACCCACAAGACACCTCCGTTCTTGTTGGACAAACCTTCTGGTTTTTCCTCGAAGCCCCCTTCCAAACTTCAACTCAGCTAGATCACCAATCGTACCATTGAACGTTATTTATTTGATCCCTTGATCCAATTACCAATGATGATTATGTGTTAAGGTTCTTGAACCAAGGTGATTGAGAAGATGATGAAGATGAAGTATATTTTCAGGTTTCTATGTGCTCAGAAATTGGATGCTCACAAACTGATTTTGTAACACCTGTCATTAACTAAAACTGCCAAACTGTCTTATATATAAAAATAGAAAATGTTAGTTGAAAAACAAACTTATGATTCGACACATAACTCGTATGAGCCGATATAAATGTCGTATGTGTCGATGCAAATAACTTATATGTTGATGCAATAGGTTTTGTATCAATGCATACTGTGTTAGAATAGATTTCAGAGGAATTTAGTTCAGTATGAGTCGATGCAAGTATCGTATATGTTGATACAAGTTAGTTATGTATTGACACAATAGCTTTTGTATCGATAAAAGCTCTAAGGCATATAAAGTAGAACTGAAACAAAACTGAATTCCAATTTATGATGTATATATGAGTCGATGCAAAGTGGTATGTATCGATGCAAGATGCGTATGTATCGTTCCATGGTCATATGTATCGATGCAAGCCTTATTTTCTTGAACCTTCAAACTTGCTTGTATCGACTCATAACACGTATGAGTCGGCTCATACTGTGTAAAAATAGTTTTTATGAATTCACAAAAAGATATGTATCGATGCAAGCATGTATGAGTCGATACACAAAGGTTGGTGCATGAAAAACATGATATTTTAACTACTTTTATGCATGTTACCATTTGGTCATACAATCACACATGTATATTGACACAATTAGACAATCAATCATATATATTTGCTAACATTCAAAACAATCTAGCATTTGCTATCATTCAAAACAATCTTGTACAATGTAAAGGGTTGCTCACAAACTCCCTCTTTTTGATGATGGCAAATTCTTGCTAGATGTATGTTGATTGATAATTGCTCCTCCTGAGTTTGTGCAGGATTTCTAACATGACATCTACAAACTTGTGCAGGATTGCTCCCCCTGAGTTTGTGCATAATTTCTAACATGACATTTGCCTTTTCTCCCCATTTGTCAACATCAAAAAGAGAAAAAGAACAGTAGCAAAGTAATAGTTGAGAGTAGTAATATATAGACAATAGTAAGATAAACACAACAATATTGATTTAGAGAATGTCAATCATAAAGAGTGACAAGATTTAGGGTAATCACAGAGTTAGCACTCACAAAGAGTGTTGGAAATAAGGCAAATGACAAGTAAACATTATAAACATTTGACAATGATATGATAAGATAAAAGCAATATCACTCTGTTTTCATTAAGTTTGATTCTAAAAAAGAATAGTAACACCGCAATTTGTTATTTGCTTATCTTATATTTTTATATTGATCTAATTTTTTTAAAAATAATCATTTAATAAGGAGGTTTATCAAAATGCAAAAAAACAAAAAAAAATCAGAAATTACACGACCGTCTTTTCTAAAACCCTAATGAAGAAACGAAGTTGATGGCCAACACGTTGCAGATCATGCATGAAGGAGCGACGACATTAAATCTGATATGAAGAACAATGTAGAAATAAAAGTTGCATTTGAAAGTAGGGAAGAGTTCGTAAATTCACAGATAACGAAAAACGAAAAATAGTTTGTCTCATAACTCCTTATATTGGTCTCAACAAGGGTAAGTCGTATGTTGTACCCCAAAATTTACCCTCCTCTTTCCCATTTCTTTTCTGGCTTATAATTCCATTGCATAATAATACATGTCATACCATGCATAGCACTCATCATGAGGAACATCAGATTCCAGGTATTCCGAATGGCATCAAAAAGAGTTCATTTCTCAATAAAGTGGATTTTGGGTTTCAGTGCATTTTGGGCACTCCAGATGGCGTATCTCTCATCTCCTTGGGTATTTTCTGTTGATTTTCGACTGGCACTTTCCTTTCATTATTATCCACGACTTTCGTTTGGAAGTCGAGAACGGATTTTGTGAGGAAGGCTTTCAAGGGAGTCATTTTCCCCGGCATATTAAGCTGATTTTTGTGCTGAACCATGCATTTTGGCTCACCGAAAAGGCTTTATTTTTTAGCTGGAAGCTCGGAATTGAGCGGGATCAATTTCTAAAATTCCGTATCAAGGTCCTCTACAACTTCTATTTGCAACTCGAGAGCTAATTCCCCATCGATCGGTACCAGAATTTCATTCTCTGAGTTTGATTTTTTGAGCTGAACTGAGCAATTTTCATCTGATGCGCGAAGTTCGAAAAATCATATCTCACTCGATTTTTATCGAAACGGGACGGGACCGGTGCCAAAAGTTCATAAATCTTGTTAGCTTCAAATGTTCCGGAGATACGCATGTGCAAATTTCGATTAAAAAATCCTCGTCTGAGGCATTTTCCCCACAGAGCGCAAGTGAAATTCTGCATGTATCAGTGGCCCAAAATTGATGCTGAAACTTCAAAAATTTCTATTTCCTTGACCATTCATCGGATCAAGTCGGGATTTTGATTCACGCAAGCAAAATTGCATTCCGGACACTTTTCGTTTACATTCCGACTCCGAATTCCGCACGGATTTGGCTGTTTTGGATTAATTACGAAAATTATTTGGATAATCATGATTAGCTTGTTGATTAAGGATCCAAAGCTATAAATAGATTTCTCTCTTTACAAATTAACAACACATTCATTTGCTTAATTTCCCACTACCTCACACACTCAAATTCTCTCAAATTCCAAAAGCACAAAAACTCAAAAAAGGCTTAAACTTCAATTTTCCCTCCAAGCAACCACCACAGGCCGCCACCGGACCACCGTGCACCACTTTCACTGGGCGACCCGAGCGACCGAATTTTGGTTTTCTCCATCGCAGCTTCTTCTACTTCGATCTAGAGCATTCTCTCCTTCTTCTACACACATTCGACATGGAAGGAACGGTTTAATCTCGGTTTTCTCTTCAAGTTCAAGATTCAAGAGTTTCTTCTTCCTCTTCTCCAAATTCTCCATTGAATTTCAAGCTTTTCTTCAAAGATCCAAGCTTAATTCTGAAGTTCATCAACGATTCCTCATTGATTTGGTATTTTCTTTGAAGAGCACAAGGAATTCCTCTTCAATTTGATTCAAACTTCAAGTTCAAGTAAGTGTTAGGTTCAATAATCACTTATTTTAAGCTGTTTTGAACTTTCAGCTTTTCTTGAAATTGAATAATGAAATTGCATGCAAATTCAACGTAGATTCTAGGTCTTGAACTCATACACCTGAACTCCTTGATTTGAATTGGATTTTGCCGCCTTATTTGTGTCGGAATGAGCATTTTGTACATAGTTCATCCATTCGCATTCCAAGTGTTTGTGTTAATGTCTCAACTAGGATTTGACATGAGCATTCCTCATTGCCTCATAGCACGCTTTGCTTGTGTTGGTAACTAGCCTTCGACATGTAGAAATTAAAGCATTTTGATCCTTATGTGTATTGTGCATTGTACATAGTTCATTCATTCGCATTCCAAGTGTTTGTGTTAATGTTTCACTTAGGATTTGACATGATTATTCCTTATTGCTTTGAGGTATACCATGCTCGCATTGAGACTTTGTATGTGGAACATTAGGTCACGTATACAACTTGCATCATAAGCATAATCATGCATCGACCTCCATTGTACACATTCCTAGCATTGTACATGAACATTGAAACTTCTTTTGCATTGCACTCTTAGCTTGTTCATGCATAATTTCACATGCGAGAATGTTAGAGTTGTTGATTTGCTTGCCATATATGTCCACGCACAACATTGCATACATAAACATGGAAATGGTTGATTCATCATTTGCATTCCTATACATGTCTATGCATAACATGGCATACATGAGCATTGGAATAATTGCCCAGCTGCATGGGTCAACTTTCTGGCATGAAAACATCACAAATAGGTGTTCTGGTGCAAAAATAATTTTTCAATTCCCACGAGCGCGCGCCAAACATTCTGGAATTTTGTTGATCGCGCCATATACCAATCCGGTTTATTTTTTCTGATTTTTTCGATTCTGATGATGAACAGTGATCCCCTTGGCCATGCTTGGCTGCTGTTTGCACTCACTTTTATGCAGGAATGCACGACGCATACATATGCGGCTCGTTTTGTCCATATTCACACACTTTTTCTTGCACTTGCCTCTTGGGTCCAACTCCCTTTCCGCAGTTTGCTACGCGTTTGTATACCCACGTATACATCCGTTTGTCTGTTTTTTGGGTCTAACTCCCTTCTTGCAGGTGTTTTGCATTTGTACACCCACGTGTGCATTTCTATACTTGTTTTTTGGGTCTAACTCCCTTCTTGCAGGTGTTTTGTGTTTGTACACCCACGTGTACATCCCTTTGTTTGCTTTTCGGGTCTAACTCCCTTCTTGCAGACATTGTTGCTTCACATGCGCACGAACGCGCATCCTCTTTGCTTTGATGCCTCGAGCTATTCTCACCGGTTTACTCTTATTGCATGACTGCAGTACTTGAAGTTTTCCGGAGTATCTCATTAGCTTGCGCTGCTCTTCGGATTCTATATCCGTTCGGTAGTTTCTACACTGTTTACTGCATTCTCTTACAACTTTCCTAGATATCATGAGAAGTAGGGCTTTACAGCTTTCTTTTGCCATGAGAAGTAGGAATAGAGATGCATGATGGGGCTTCGGTAGCTGGAGCATGTTCAGGAACCCCTCTGGTTTATTTAAAGACCCGTTTAGGGCAATTCTACTTGTGATCTGTGCATATTTGCTTGTTTGTTTCTTGCAGGTTCCTTTGGTTAGGTTTGGTTCTTTAGCCTAGACATTAGGATCCACATCCTTTACATGTTAACATAGGTAGAGATTCCCTCATCTTCAACCATAGGACTAACCTTTGCTTTGCTAGTTTCTTTTTGCATATTGCATGTGATTAAAACTAAAACTTACTTTTCCTTTCAAACTCAAAACACTTAATAATGGTTTAAACTCCTTTCTCAAGGTAAAAACAACCAACCAACACCAACTCTTTTTCGCCTTTGCGCGCTCTCTTTCTTTTTGTGTTTAAAACCTTTTCACAAGTAAAAAACACAAAACACACCAAAACATGTGAGCCGAACTACGGCGCTCTGACTTTCCCATTGTACGCGGGAATACGTAGGCATCTTGTCACGGGGCTCGACCGAGCGAACTTTGTAAATATTTCCTTCTTTTCCCCGTGGTTTTCTTATTTTCTCTTTTCTTTTGCATGCATGTAACAATTAAGCAGTAAATAGATATAAACACACCCATTAGATAGAAAATAGAAGTGGATACCGTAGAGTACTACGGGCGTGTAGGGTGCTAATACCTTCCCTTCGCGTAATAGATTCCCTTACCCTATCTCTCGGTCGCAAGACCGTGCCTTATCCCTTTTAGGTTTTCGCGATGCGTTTGCCTTTCTCCTTTTACGAGATAAAAAACGTTCGATGGCGACTTCATTGGTACAGTTATCGGATGATGTTCAGCCGGTTGTTTCAGCTGGCGACTCCGAGGATCGGAGACTGTTGGTCCGATCAGGAGTCGATCCTAGCTTTTATTTTCATGTCTATTGGGTGTTTATTTATTTGTTTATCTATTTTACCTGCTTTATCGCACCATCCTTTGTATGCTTTGCATTACATTCTATGTGGCATATTTACTGCTTTCATATATCCTGTATCTGGACTGCTGCTGTGCTGGTTTTATCTCTTGATCTGGGTGGGTGTTACTTGAGGTAAAAGGCCAACTACCCCGGCCAGTGACACATAGGCTAGATGGATGTCCATGTCGAATCCCACATCCCGTGGTGCGTGTGAGGAGGCATGGAGTACCGAATTCAGACGAGATTCGATTGACGGTGCTCTCGCCCTACACCCCGTTGTGTAGTCAGCGAAGTACTCGATAAAGGATCATCGACTCTGACTATCATTAGGGACACCCTGTTGAGTCTAGAATCACCCTGTGAGTTTGGGCGGGATATCATTACTACAGGTACCGTTGGTGACTCGGTTTTCTGTTGGTGACTCGGTTTTCTGTTGGTGACTCGGTATTTTCTATCGGTGATCATGAGCCATTCAGTGGTATTTTCTAGCCGTTACTCTGTCTGGATTTCTGTTTTCTTCAATCAGAGCAGAAGCCATGCAGCAGTTTGATCAGTGTTCATGGAAGTAATAAACCCATGATCAATGCATAATGTACCAGCATTTTAGCATTTTCATTTTTCTTTTCAAAAGGAAATGTCAGGAAAATACATATGTACATACCCAACATGCATACTCATTCATCTCATGCATACATAACAAGCATCTGAACTTGGGGATTTCTGTTACTCAGACCTGGTATTTTCTACTCAGAATTGTGAACTTTGCCTCCGTGCCATTCTGCGTCTGATACCAAGTGATGGAGCAACTTCGCGGGGAACTGGATGAGATGAAAGAACAGATGGGATTTCTTATGCTGGACATGCAAGACTTGAAAGAAGAGAACCAACAGCTGAAGACTCAGCTAGGCTTGGTGATGGAGATTTTAGGGACCGTGTTGAGAAAGGGAGATGATCCCAGATTTTCTACAGCAACAGGAGTCACTATTCCTCCTCATACTCTGGGGAATTCTTTGAGCCCTAAAGCTAGGCATGCGTTTACTCCATCACCCTGTATTCCGAGGTCTCCTCGTTCGCGTCCAATTCCTATTGTTCAGAAAGGTCTAGAAGGTAAAGCTCTTCAACCATGGTCGCCACACTCTGAAAAGCAGTTCGATCCTATTTCGATCCTATTCCGATGCCATATGCTCAGTTGCTTCCTCAGCTACTCAAGTTTCGGTTGGTTGAACTCCAAACTCTTGCTATGCCTGAAGGGATCCTATTCGAGTACGATGTGATGGCTAGGTGTGATTTCCATTCTGGGGCACCCTGTCATGATACAGAGGACTGTGTGACCTTGAAAAATAAGGTTCAGGATTTCCTTGACAAAGGGATTATCCGGTTTACTCCCACAGGGTTGAGCATACAAGTCAATTTAGCTCCAGCTGCTGATATGACCGTTATGCCTGTTGCTATACTTCAGAACAAAGCTTATGCCTCGAAGAGGGATAATCGATCGCTTCTCCCGCAGGCTCATCAAGCACCTCGTCAAAAGAATCAAAGACAACAAGAGAATCGTGCTCCTAGGAGGTTTGATGTCATTCCTATGAGCTATGCAGATTTGTTTGTCCGTTTGAATGATCTTAAGCTGGTTGTTCCCAAGCCTGCATTTGCTCCCCCTCCCTTGGATAAACGGCCCAGAAACTACGATTCTAATGCTAGCTGTGAGTTTCATTCTGGTACCGTTGGGCACAACATTGAAGATTGCCATGCATTCAAGTGCAAGGTACAGGATCTGATTGAGGCAAAAGCTATCAGTTTTACACCAGATGGTCATGTTCGGTCCTCCGCTAACTCAAGAAATGTCAAGACTTCAAAATGCATCATCAAGCAATAAGTCCATTCGAGACCGCTCCTCAACAATGGAAATTTTCGTTTTATTGTGCATTCTCATTTGTAATCTTTCTTGTTTGTTTAGTACATGCTTGTATGCAGAACATTTTCATCCTTTGAATGATTATCATAATGCATTGAATATGTTTGTCTTGAACTAACCCATTTGTATACACTTTTAATTGTTTTCAAACGCTTTTGATATTCAACTCTTGTTAATAAAGCAAAACCTCTGTAGGGAGGATGACGAAAATATACCAAGAATCTCAAATGGTATTGCTTTCGAATAAAAACCCTGCTGACGATGTACAAGCCTTGTTTCAAATCCCCAAACACCGGAGATATAAGGGAGTTAGACCCTCGTCAACCCCCTTTGAGCCTTGAAGTAGGAGTTTCTTTTTTGTTTAGAAAAACCCTCATTTTTTAACCCGGGGCAGGGTAGTGTTCAGTTAATCTGATTGAGCGCTCAAAACTCATCAAGAGTATATTTCAAAGGATATAACAATGGTTATCCTTCAACGGTTGAGAAACTGTAGCAGGCAAGTTTCAATTATCAACAATGTGCATCAAAGGAGGACAATACCCCAACGAGAACTCCTTATCTGAAGAGGACTCAGATCGCCACAATCACCTCTAGCAAATCAAAGATGGTGTAGAGATCAACGACTGGTTTAGCAAAAAAAAAATGATAAAAAAAAAGAAGCAAAAAAAAAACAAAGAAAAAGCCCGCTAAGTCGAACTTGGAAATAAGTCGCTTAGGCAAAATAAAAGGGCAAATGTTAAAAAAGCAAATTGGCAAGCCATAAAGGCGAGGATAATCCAAGAACATCCTCAATAAAGAACAAAGTCGTTGATCAAGCACTAAGCAAAAAGGATGGGTGGCTATCGTGTCAAAGAGGCCTTGTCCTTAACAAAATAAGTTGCACGATCAAAGGCTGCGACGGTTTCCCAACCATCTGATTCCCTCTGGTAAGAGATGATTGCTCATATCGGATCAACTGAACTTAGGTTTGGAGAACATCATGAAGGGGGTGGGCACCAAATATTTTGAGCCTAAAAATCTTTCTTTCTAAAAACCGTGAACCAGGCCACGTTACAACCCTTAAAAGTCCTAACTGAAGCAGGGTTAATTTGAAAGCTAAGCTGTGACGAGAACACGGTATCCTGACTCCTAGGAGGCTTGCTAACACCTTTGAGTTGGTATCGTTCCATTTTTTGCCATCTTTTGCACAAAATATAATGTTTTGGCATTTTTTCAAAAAAAATTTCAAGACAAACATAGGATTTGCATTAGAATTATCATTCTTAGGATAAAGCATTCTTTGCATATGAACAGGTGCTCAAACATCCGGTAAGCTTGCATAATGAGTATCAGATGAATGCCTTGATTGTCCCGAGGGGCAGGTTATTTGAGAATCTATTGAACGGCCTTTCAAAGAATCGTCTTAATCTGGGGCATTCGAGTTGGTACTATATCTCTCAAAGTTCATTGAAACTGGGGGCAACCTTGTCAGGGTTGGCCAATCCTTTCAGAGACACAAGGGCATGTTGACTATCCATGTTTCACTCGGGGTTTGAAGTTGTTGTATGAGTGACAGTTTGCAGATACCTATTATTTTGTTTGATTGAAATTCCTATATCTTGAAGAATACTCTTCAAAGTAGGTTAATTCCCGTTGAGTCTGTTCCTATACAGAAATGGTCTCTAAATTGGGTCTTTGGAATTTTGTCAGGTCGATTCGTTCTTCTTGATTCAAGTTTTGACCTGTTGTCTTTTTCGCAATGAATCGCACACTCTTCGTCTGTGCAAAATTGTCGGTTATCTTACCCGTGTTTGCACTACCTTTCCAGACTTTTGGGTATCCATACTTGGTGTGTGGTAATCCAAATGTTTGATACTCTTGAAGAATTATACCCCGCCTTTGGCCTGAGGGATATTATAGTTCTTGCAGACACTTCCTTCGATGTCATCATCTTGGTAAAGTTCGTCTGAGTTCGTCTTAACTAGACGTTCTCTTCCCCTTTGCAGGTTCATCTTCACACAGATGTCCTTCCCCGCAAGTTCGTCTTAACTAGACGTTCTCTTCCTCTTTGCAAGTTCATCTTCACACAGATGTCCTTCCCCGCAGGTTCGTCTTAACTAGACGTTCTCTTCCCCTTTGCAAATTCATCTTCTCGCAGATGTTCTTTCCTTGCGAGTTCGTCCGCACCCGACGTTCTCTTTTTCTTATTAATTCGTTTTCATATATTTGTCTTGTTCTTTCTTACATGGGTTTGTCTTCGTTCGACGTCCTCTTTTTCTTTTTCCTACAAGTTCATCCTCGCATGGGTGTCCTTTCCCTCGAGTTCGTCCTTGACCGACGATGCTCCCTCTTATGGATTTTTCTTCCATTATCAGGTATCTCACAGTTTGGTGCCCTCACGCCATCCTCCAATGAAATTCAGTATCTCGTTTTCAGTAAGCATGGACGAGAAAACCCCGAGTGAAATTTCTACAAAGAATCAGATGTAGTGTTTGTCATCAGTGTACTATATTTGGTGAATCTCCCTAGCAGATGTTGTTATCGACAAATCCTTATTGCAAAACATGATGCCAATCCCCGGTACGGGTTGACAATATCTGTCTCAGTGAAAGTCCCTAGCGAGTGTTCATTAAAGTCGCAAGTGTGTTGTATCCTGATATTCCCTATGGAGGTGTTATCTGGATTGTTGATCGGGCGTTTGATTCCCCAATGAGTCGCACATTATCCACAGATGATCCTCCCCAGAGGGTTCTCATCTCTTGACATCCCCAGCAGTTGACATATCTTTGTCTCCCCAGCTAGAGTTGTAGTGGATAACGGTGGAAGATCTTCTCCAGGTGTCCCTTTTATTCCCCAGCGGATCTCTGTCTAGCTGACAAGCTTCCTATGACATCATCTCCTCAGCAGGGTTATATGGTAGATCTCGATATCTTCAAGTGGTCCTTCCAGATTTATCAGCTTGACCGTGTCCTTGGTTGATCTCCATTATTATCTCCCCAGCGGATTCTCAGATCGAAGTTGATTATCCTGTGACCTTTTGGTCGCCGTTCACATTTCATCTTTTGAAAACATGCATCATCGCATTTGCATTACCTTTTAGGAAATTCATGCATTTTCATCGAATTATAAGCCAAGAGCAATGAACCTTCTGTCCCCAATGGTGTTCCAATGTCTCTCTGAAATCCCAGCAAAGATAGCTTTTGAGTGTGGGGCATTTTCTTTGGTGTTGAAGCTGCCAGTTCCATCTGGTGCAACACATTTCTTTGGTGTTGAAGCTGCCAGTTCCATCTGGTGCAACACATTCCTTGGTGTTGAAGCTGTCAGTATTCTCTGGTGCAACACGTTTCTTGGTGTTAAAGCTGCCAGTATTCCCTGGTGCAACACGCCCTTTGGTGTTGAAGCTGCCGGCTCTTACCCCGGTGCAACACGTCTTCAGCAAGCCCTACCCTTGCTTTCTTCTTTTTGCACAAGAATTGAGTCGCTACCAATTCTTGGTCAAGGTTTGAGTATCTCTCTCTCTTTCCTTACGCATGATACAAGTTTCTCTGTATTGTGTGTGAAGCCTGGTCAGCATTTCCAGTCTTCGTCTTCGTTGAAACTGCCAGCACATCCCCTGGTGCAGCGATTCTCAGGACAGGTCTTACTCCTGTGCCTTTTTTTTGGGAACAAATACCCCCTTTTGTCTCCCTTCTCAGAGTGTAGCGTTCTGAGTCAGTAAAGCCTAATCGGCACCTTTAGTCTTTGCATCACAAACCCGCCCAAGCTGTCGGCGTACATGTGGTTAGTCTACTTGGTGTATCTAGTCTTTATTTCCACTTGCATGACCAGTCCTTCCCTGGCATTGTGGGTCTTTTGAAAATAAGAATACTCTTGTTTTCTCTTCTTCGCAAAGCCTACTCGGCACTTTCTAGCCTTTGCATCACTAACCCGTCCGGTTATTCCCTGGCGTAATGTGGTAGTCTAGTCAGTGTATCAAGTCTTTGCTTCCGCTTACGTGTCAGCTCTCCCCTGACATTGCGGATTGAATTGGGTAGAGGCCAATTCTTCTTGGGTCAGGTTAGCACTTGTACCTGCCTTCACAGAGTTCAGCATTTATTTTGTGCTTTCTTTGGTTGTGGCCCAGTTAAGCTCTGGCGCAACATGCTCCTTTTCTCCAGTGAGGTTCCTTAGAATTTTGGAATGTCCACACTTCTCTCTTGATGCAGCTTTTGGGATTCAGAGTGTAAATTTCTGGGTCCGTTTTGGTATTCAATCACCTCATACCTTGTCGCTCGAAAGGCATAAGCCAATCTCACTCCTAAGCCTGAGGATGATTGAATAGGGGCAGCTGTTGTACCCCAAAATTTACCCTCCTCTTTCCCATTTCTTTTCTGGCTTATAATTCCATTGCATAACAATACATGTCATACCATGCATAGCACTCATCATGAGGAACATCAGATTCCAGGTATTCCGAATGGCATCAAAAAGAGTTCATTTCTCAATAAAGTGGATTTTGGGTTTCAGTGCATTTTGGGCACTCCAGATGGCGTATCTCTCATCTCCTTGGGTATTTTCTGTTGATTTTCGACTGGCACTTTCCTTTCATTATTATCCACGACTTTCGTTTGGAAGTCGAGAACGGATTTTGTGAGGAAGGCTTTCAAGGGAGTCATTTTCCCCGGCATATTAAGCTGATTTTTGTGCTGAACCATGCATTTTGGCTCACCGAAAAGGCTTTATTTTTAGCTGAAGCTCGAATTGAGCGGATCAATTTCTAAAATTCCGTATCAAGGTCCTCTACAACTTCTATTTGCAACTCGAGAGCTAATTCCCCATCGATCGGTACCAGAATTTCATTCTACGAGTTTGATTTTTGAGTGAATCGAGCAATTTTCATCGATGCGAAGTTGAAAATCATATCTCACTCGATTTTTATCGAACGGACGGACCGGTGCCAAAGTTCATAAATCTTGTTAGCTTCAAATGTTCCGAGATACGCATGTGCAAATTTCGATTAAAAATCCTCGTCGAGGCATTTTCCCACAGCGCAAGTGAAATTCGCATGTGTCGTGGCCCAAAATTGATGCTGAAACTTCAAAAATTTCTATTTCCTTGACCATTCATCGGATCAAGTCGGGATTTTGATTCACGCAAGCAAAATTGCATTCCGGACACTTTTCGTTTACATTCCGACTCCGAATTCCGCACGGATTTGGCTGTTTTGGATTAATTACGAAAATTATTTGGATAATCATGATTAGCTTGTTGATTAAGGATCCAAAGCTATAAATAGATTTCTCTCTTTACAAATTAACAACACATTCATTTGCTTAATTTCCCACTACCTCACACACTCAAATTCTCTCAAATTCCAAAAGCACAAAAACTCAAAAAAGGCTTAAACTTCAATTTTCCCTCCAAGCAACCACCACAGGCCGCCACCGGACCACCGTGCACCACCTGCTTCTTTTTCAGGCCTGGCGACCCATTGAGCGACTGCATTTTGGTTTCTCCATCGCAGCTTCTTCTACTTCGATCTAGAGCATTCTCTCCTTCTTCTACACACATTCGACATGGAAGGAACGGTTTAATCTCGGTTTTCTCTTCAAGTTCAAGATTCAAGAGTTTCTTCTTCCTCTTCTCCAAATTCTCCATTGAATTTCAAGCTTTTCTTCAAAGATCCAAGCTTAATTCTGAAGTTCATCAACGATTCCTCATTGATTTGGTATTTTCTTTGAAGAGCACAAGGAATTCCTCTTCAATTTGATTCAAACTTCAAGTTCAAGTAAGTGTTAGGTTCAATAATCACTTATTTTAAGCTGTTTTGAACTTTCAGCTTTTCTTGAAATTGAATAATGAAATTGCATGCAAATTCAACGTAGATTCTAGGTCTTGAACTCATACACCTGAACTCCTTGATTTGAATTGGATTTTGCCGCCTTATTTGTGTCGGAATGAGCATTTTGTACATAGTTCATCCATTCGCATTCCAAGTGTTTGTGTTAATGTCTCAACTAGGATTTGACATGAGCATTCCTCATTGCCTCATAGCACGCTTTGCTTGTGTTGGTAACTAGCCTTCGACATGTAGAAATTAAAGCATTTTGATCCTTATGTGTATTGTGCATTGTACATAGTTCATTCATTCGCATTCAAGTGTTTGTGTTAATGTTTCACTTAGGATTTGACATGATTATTCCTTATTGCTTTGAGGTATACCATGCTCGCATTGAGACTTTGTATGTGGAACATTAGGTCACGTATACAACTTGCATCATAAGCATAATCATGCATCGACCTCCATTGTACACATTCCTAGCATTGTACATGAACATTGAAACTTCTTTTGCATTGCACTCTTAGCTTGTTCATGCATAATTTCACATGCGAACGTTAGAGTTGTTGATTTGCTTGCCATATATGTCCACGCACAACATTGCATACATAAACATGGAAATGGTTGATTCATCATTTGCATTCCTATACATGTCTATGCATAACATGGCATACATGAGCATTGGAATAATTGCCCAGCTGCATGGGTCAACTTTCTGGCATGAAAACATCACAAATAGGTGTTCTGGTGCAAAAATAATTTTTCAACAGTGCGGTCGGTCGCGCCACAGCGGCCGCGTAAACATTCGAATTTTGGGACCGCGCTGGGTATACCGCCCTTTGTTTATTTTTACGATTTTTCGATTCGATGATGAGCGGTGATCCCTTGGCCATGCTTGGTCTTGCTTGCACTCACTTTTATGCGAGGAATGCACGACGCATATATCGGCTCGTTTTGTCCATATTCACACACTTTCTTGCACTTGCCTCTTGGGTCCAACTCCCTTTCCGATTTGCTACGCGTTTGTATCGTATACATCCGTTTATACATTTTTGGGTCTAACTCCTTCTTGCGGTGTTTTGCATTTGTACACCCGTGTGCATTTCTATACTTGTTTTTGGGTCTAACTCCTTCTTGGTGTTTTGTGTTTGTACACCCACGTGTACATCCCTTTGCTTTTCGGGTCTAACTCCTTCTTGCAGACATTGTTGCTTCACATGCATTAACGCGCATCCTCTTTGCTTTGATGCCTCGAGCTATTCTCACGGTTTACTCTTATTGCATGTGCACTTGAAGTTTTCCGAGTATCTCATTAGCTTTGCTCTTCGGATTCTATATCCGTTCGGTAGTTTCTACTGCATCGCATTCTCTTACAACTTTCCTAGATATCATGAGAAGTAGGGCTTTCTGACTTTCTTTTGCCATGAGAAGTAGGAATAGAGATGCATGATGGGGCTTCCGTAGTGGAGCATGTTCAGAACCCTCGGTTTATTTAAAGACCCGTTTAGGGCAATTCTACTTGTGATCTGTGCATATTTGCTTGTTTGTTTCTTGCGGGTTCCTTTGGTTAGGTTTGGTTCTTTAGCCTAGACATTAGGATCCACATCCTTTACATGTTAACATAGGTAGAGATTCCTCATCTTCAACCATAGGACTAACCTTTGCTTTGCTAGTTTCTTTTTGCATATTGCATGTGATTAAAACTAAAACTTACTTTTCCTTTCAAACTCAAAACACTTAATAATGGTTTAAACTCCTTTCTCAAGGTAAAAACAACCAACCAACACCAACTCTTTTTTTGCGCTCTTTCTTTTGTGTTTAAAACCTTTTCACAAGTAAAAACACAAAACACACCAAAACATGTGAGCCGAACTACCTCGACTTTCCATTGCGGGAATACGTAGGCATCTTGTCACGGGGCTCGACCGAGCGAACTTTGTAAATATTTCCTTCTTTTCCCCGTGGTTTTCTTATTTTCTCTTTTCTTTTGCATGCATGTAACAATTAAGCAGTAAATAGATATAAACACACCCATTAGATAGAAAATAGAAGTGGATACCGTAGAGTACTACGGGCGTGTAGGGTGCTAATACCTTCCCTTCGCGTAATAGATTCCCTTACCCTATCTCTCGGTCGCAAGACCGTGCCTTATCCCTTTTAGGTTTTCGCGATGCGTTTGCCTTTCTCCTTTTACGAGATAAAAAACGTTCGATGGCGACTTCATTGGTACAGTTATCGGATGATGTTCAGCCGGTTGTTTCATCGTATGATCCATTACATTAGGAAACGATAATCATACCATAAACCGTCAAGATCTCCTCGAAAACTATTCAAGGCAGTTGAGAATCATAGATCCGATGGGATATCATTAGTGACAGAACTAGGGAGACACGTCAAGACTTGTTTAAGAAACATTATCAATTATGAGAAAGACACTTAATGCATTTGTTCTCAATGCTAGTGATGTCTCGTCAAGACCCTCCACTTACTTCTACTAACAGTCGGTCTAAGTGTGAGCACGAAGAAGCCCTCATTCTACAAAATAGAAACAAAGGTTTAGGTGGACAGCCGTCCACATAGCCCGTGACAAAAGACCTAAGAGCAAACTCCAAATAAAAAGTCGCAAAAAACAGATAGACTTTTACACTAACCAGAAGTAGACAATCTTTCCCTCTAACACATCAATCACCAACAAATTTAATCAGACGATTGTTCAAATAGCACATTGCATCACACGTGAACGATTTTAACCGCTCTTGATATATAAGAGAAAAATATGTCATTTCACGTATTCAAATTCATTCTTACTTTCACATTACTTATCAATCTTCCACTTGCTTGCTTATCAATCTTCCACTTGCTTGCTTGTAATTATTGCTCCAATCCACTTACTTGCTTGTAATTATTGCTCCAATGCATTAAGGTATAACTCCACCACCTCATCTACTATCCTAGTTCTTAACCACTCAATGTCATATTTGGATCTTACAAAAACTATATAAGAATTTTGAAGGAGATAGAATATTGAAGAACAAAAGGTCATGTTTACCACACAAACTTAAGAAAAGGAGTGATGAAAAAGTATTAAGTTTATTCTTCAAATTACATCACTAGTTTCAAAGACAGATTTTTCACTAAATGACATTTGATTTGCGTATTAACCAATATTTGGAGTGCTAAGCCAGACATTGTCATTAAAATAATCCAAAAACAAGATGTAATTAGAAAAATATAAAAGAGAAAATCTCATTAGAAACAACACAAAACAAAGGTAACAAGAAGCACAAAATTTATAAAATGATAGAAATTTATAAAATTTATTCTTCAAATTACATCACTAGCTTTACATCCAAATTCCCTTAAAATCCACATATGGTTTTATGGATTAGCCAATTCCTGGAGCTCTAACAACCTTGTTAGTTTCATCAACATACACTCTAACCCTCTGGAATTTATAATCAGCTGTAACAAATGAATCATGTGGCACCACTTGAATTTCAGCCTCAGGCATCTCTTCCTTTATTTTCCTCTCTGCTTCTTCTGCAGAGAAGCCAACTAGCTCAGGCCAACTTGTTTTTGTAGGGTTGTTTGTCCCTAGAACTTGGTTGTAAGTCCCTGCAACACCAAATATATTTTTTATTCACTAATTACATATGAGACACGTACATCAGAAACACAACAATCACGATGACACAACAATCACGATGATATGTCGACACGAATAATAATTTTAAAAAGTAATAAATTAAATATATTATGTCGACACGAATAATAATTTCAAAAAATAATAAATTAAATATATTATAAATGTTAGTGTCGATTTTGAATACAAACAATTTTTTTAGAGGTACTACATAACTAAGGATTAATTTTGTTTTCATGTAAAAAAAGAAGATTAAATAAAGAAAAATTAGAACTCACTTGGTAAGGGTTCATTTGGTTGAACCTGAGGAGGATTAGTTCCATGTCCTTGTTTTTCCTCTGCCATCTATACCAAACTACAAAGAACTTTGAAGAAAAAGATCTTTTGGTGATCTATGAACAGGATGAAATGAAAGTTATTCATAAGAAGGATTGAACTTTGAAATTTATAATCAAATGAAGTTGATTCCAAAACGGCACTCTTTTGAACATTTTGTTAATGAGACAATTGAGCTGGTTTTAACAATGCCATGTGCCTTGATCTGGTGCCTTGGTAGTGTCGCATAAGCTAACTTTTTGGACTATATAATAATAATGATGGTGATGTATTTGCAAATACTAATTTACTGTTTTTGAACAAGCCAAAAACTATGTCATTAAAATAATCTAAACATAAGATCAAAAAGACAAAAGAAAATCACAATCCTATCCTAAGAAATATAGGCATAATCTTATTTGCCTAGTCATTTAGGTGGGTCATGGTATAGTACATTAAGAAACCAAATCGTGTTATAATAATAAGTTACTCAAATTAACCCAAATCGTTTGAATATATTTAGAACTGAACCATTAAACCAAATCCTTCTTATTTATTAGAACTAAATCAAATAAAAATTATTGGTTTCGTATACGGATATGAAATTCTAAATCATATCAAACCGTTTAGAAGATAATTTTTCTTAAATAGAACCATTTGATAAAGAATTAAATATTATAATTTTTTAATAAAAAAATTTAAACATGCTTTTACCATTATTCATTTTGAATTTCGATTCGATCTATTTGTCATTTGATTGAATTTTTAAAATAATTTGTGCAATATAATTAAATTTGCTAATCACACACAACAATTCAATTATTTTAACTTCAATTCGATTAAATTTTACGATTCAGTCCAATTAAACACTTTTTCTAAACAATCCTACTTATAAGGTGTAGTAGAAAAAATTGAACTATTCTTGTGTAATGAAGAACAAAGTAAAATATTTACTACCGTGCAGACAAAGCAAAATTTTCACTAAGAACCCAATTAATTCTAGCTAAACTATTTTAAACTCAAATTAGAATATCATCGTCTATTTGGGTTTAGTAAATTGAATGTCAATTTCATGGCATTCCCTAATCAGAGCTTAAGTTTTTCAATATAACTTCTTAGGAGTTTGTTTGTTTCAAGGTTACAAAAATTATTTTTAAGCATGTGACAATGAAATGCAATATTTTCATGTTTGATTTAGGTTTTTTAAAATTATTTCAAGGAATTTTTATTTCATGGAATATTATTTACTCATGAATTTTCTATTCTTATTCCAAAGCATAAAGGGTGAGAATATAACATTCCCATGAAAATAAATTCAACCAACTTTAACTTTCCACTATCACTCCAACTTACTATATTATTTATTTATTTTTAAAATTTAAAATTATCCAAATTTTATAATTATTTTTAAAAACTTAAATTACTACTACCAAACACATGGGTTGAAATAATATTCCCAAGAAAAATAATCATAGGAATAATATTTCAAGAATAAAATTTTCAACCATTAAACAAACATACTGTTGCACCCCAAAATTTGCCCTCCTATCTCGATCTTATCTGGTTTAGGCTTCGCATTTATCATGACATTCACATGCATTCATACCACTGGTTCTATGGTTACGGGTTGGAGCTGATTCCCAAAGATTCTCCGTTGAACAGAAAAGTTGTGGTGCTTTCAACCAATCTAGGATATTTGAAAACGACGAGATTTATTATTGAATCTTATCCGTTCGTATCCTTGGGTTTTCGGGGCTGGATGTTCGATTGTTGATTCGAATGGTCAGTTCTTGATGGAGCTACAATCGGATATCTTGAATGTCATTGCCTCCGATTCGGAGATCGGTTCATCGCGAGTTTAGGTTTCTTTGTTGTTTGAGTTCTTGGTTCAGGATGTAAGAGGGTGGCTTATGTTTATCCGATTATAGATCAACAATTCAAGTTCTAGTGCATTTGGTTTGCTCGTCAACTTCATTCGTTCTTGGCGATAGTTGATGTGAAAATATTCGTCGGAGGGTCTCATTTGCAAGACTTAAGGATGTCCAAACCGACGCATGTTGAGATCTTTTCTGTCACGTTCATCGCTCACAAGATTCGGGCATTCTATGAAAACTAGAAGCTTCCTTTTGGAATTCGTTTGGTTCAATTTTACTCCACTGCTGAATATGGGTCGATTTGGAAATGCGTTGATGATTCCATTATTTTCAAGTGGAACCTATCGATTAATTCAAAAAAGGTGAAATCGTCAAGTTGACTGAGGTTTTTGATCAAGAGTTCCATTTGAAACTTAGAGTTTCAATTTTTGTCTCAAGAAGCAAAAGGCTCCGAATTTCTACGAGAATGGATAAGAATGGAAACTTTTGTGGCCGGGAAGTTCAAATGGGATTAATTTAATTACCAGATAACTTGGATTTCGAGTTTCTTTTATCACAAATTCAAAGCTTTTATAATGTGCATTATCGAGCTCGAAGGAGGATTTAGGAAATTGAATACATATTCAAATTTCATACATAAGTTCTCTTAAGACCTCATTCTTTTTTTTAGAACTTGAATCAAGATCATACATGACAATTTTTCCCAAGTTCTAAAAAAAAATGCAATGACCGTGTTATCACTCATTTGATTCAAGGCTACGGATTGAAGTTGTAGATTGAAGTGGAATTGAATACATTTGTTAATCAACATTTCGACATGGTTTGTTTAACCAAATTACTTTTGATTCATGACAAATTTTTGGGAATATTTTATTCACAACGAATTTCCAACTTTCATACAATTGCTACAACGATTGAATTTTGAAGAATTTGAAACTAGGACTCAAATTGGTGCATAATCTCCAAGTCTTGCATTCATAAAAATTCAAGAGTTTCATACCTCTCCAAGGTTTTATTTGCACAAGAATGTAAGAGCAAGTCTAGATACATATTTTATAATTCATCATATCCTACAATACAAGCTACAAGGTTTCTACAATGCAAGTATTTTCTAAAACAATATGTGGATTTTCCAAGCTGCCAATGTCTTCATGAATGTGTTTTGTCTTCGTGCTCGAGCATTCCAATCCTCCCAACTTTCCTTCACCGTTTCCCGAGCTTGCACCATCATTCGCATACATGAAATAAAGCAAAGAAATGTGATTAGCAATAGACGGACAGCAATGATAACATAAACAAGATACAAGAGAATACATAATCCTATCTCATCATTAGGATTTTCTTTCCGGAATCAGGTTGTGCAAGGGTTTCAATCATTCAAAACCGGCCTCATAGCGAATCATCGGCCATAAACTCGCTATTGCAAATCCTCAAGGGTGTACCCTTGGTTCACAATAGGAGGTGTGGAAAGAAGATGAGGAAAAGCAGTTTTCAAAACAGTTTTGGCATGACAGTGCTGTAACTTTACACAGGGCAGCAAGGGTAGACATTTTTTAAGGAAAATTTTACCATAAACAATACACCAGCAGCCAACATATCAGAAAATGCAACATCAAACAGCCAAAAACGATCAAAATCATCAGCCCAATACAACACAGAGCAGCCCAACACAGAAAAAAACACAAAGAGCCCATGATTTTTCGTTTTTGCTAAAGCCAACAAAGCCTTGTTTTCTTTTTCAAAAATCAGAACAACAGAGCCCTGCAAAACCCTAACTGACACTATATAAACATTAAAAGCACAAGAACCAAGGGCAGCAACTGTTCACTAAACCCTAGCCGCATACTAACATTGCCAAGCCAAAACCCAGAAATATAACAGTGTTCATCATCAACCCAGAAAGATAACCAACAGCATTCAAACGAAAAACCAGAACAGCATATATCTAACTAGCATCATCATCATTTTCCGGTCAGAATATCCTTCAGAAAGAAAGCAAAACGAGGCAACAAAAGCAAAGGTCAAGGTAAATATTCGATCTCACCGGGGTTGCGGTTATACACCGCCATCCGCCGCCGACCCAACCTTCGTAATCACCATAAACTCTCTTTTCTTTGCGTTTTGCCACGTCTTCATCATGTATCATCCCCCTAACAGCATCGATTCCACCGATTAGAGTTTAGGGTTCACTTTCCCCTTTCCTTTTCCCATCTGTAAACAACAAAAATCAAAACGGTTTTCGAAGTCAGAAACCATTAAAATAGAGTAACAGAGACAAAGATGAGAGGATCGTGAGGAAATCGCGATTGAGAGACGGCGAGATCGCGAGCGAAGCCGCGAGTGAGAGAGACCAACAGATCGCGAGCGTGAGAGCGACATCGCGGGTGAGTGGATCGGTGAGAATCGAAGCCGCGATCGAAGAGTGGTGAGGACCGGAACAGATGAGAGTGAGGTGCGATAGCGATGAGAGATCGCGAGCGGCGTCGAAGATGAGAGAAAACGGAGAGTTCGAGAGAGATGAGAAACGTTTTCGTGAGGAATCGTGAGAGGAACATAGCTTTCTGATCACTCTTTTGTTTTTTTTATTAGTTTAGAAAATAATTAGGATTAGTATTATCCTGTTAGTTTTTTTACTTATTTTCTTCTTTTTAAAAAATATAATTTCAGTATTTAAACATAATCAATTTTTTTGTTGTTCATTTAGGTAATTAATAGATAATAATAAAAAAGGCATTAACTTAAGTACTCTTTTGGTATATATATGTTTTCTATGGTTAATGCTTTAATTAATTAGTAAATATGATTAATATAGTTTAATAGGACATTTAGTTTTAGGATGTGTTGTTTAGTCCAGGTGGTGACACTTGTCACCACCTGTTTGGTCTGCGAAAATCTGGTGTGTGTATGTCCATGGTATATATCTTGCACTCTCCTGCCATCAACCATCAGATCTGCCAAGATCCAGATCCAGCGATCCAGAATGGTGGACCACACTCTGTTTCCATGGAGCATCTCACACAAGATCCAGCAGCATTTTTGGGCTTGGGCTCAGATTGCTATCTACACCCTCCAGATTAAAGCTCCAATCAGGCCCATTTCTCAACTTTTCTCTTTAAAATTAATATTATGCAAGTTTTTTTATTATTATACAATAATGTATTAAATAATATTTTGGCATATGGTAGTTTTTTATTTGTTGAATTACCAATTAAATTGTTAATTGATTTTTCATCAAGTAAAAGAATATCTATACTAATAATTATTTAAATTCCGATTTGTATTGTGTGTTAATTTATTTTCTTTTATTATCCGCTATTACATTATCCGCCTGCATGTTTATTTCACGATCGTACACTCACTCTCAAATTAATATAAAATCAACAACGCCTCCGCTCTCTCATTTTGGTTACCCACACCAAATTCTCTAAGGGTCTCATGGTTGGGGATGGGCATGGCCATCCTCACGAGGTTAATTAAGGCTCTCGTTGCCTTGATTAATCATAACCCGAAAAATAATTGGTCCATATACCAATCACCATGCACCAGGGTCTCATGGTTAATCAAGTCCATATACTTGGTTAACCATAACCCGAAATATCATTTCTCTACGTCCAACGCCGCAATTTTTTCAAAATAGTGTTATGGTACTTAATTAAATTGTTAGAGGTTCGCCCAACGATTTAATTAAAAATGTAAAGTATTTGGGCCATTAGAGGGAAACCCAATGACTCGAATACTTTATTCCATACACTTGAACATTTAAAACACTTTCAAATTAAATTAATTAATTGAATTTGTTTTCAAAAATCAATTTTTCTACAAAAACAAAAAAACACAGTGGTATGGTATCTAATTAAATTGTTAGAGGTTCGCCCAACGATTTAATTAAAAAAATGTAAAGTATTTGGGCCGTTAGAGGGTAACCCAATGACTTAAATACTTTATTCCATAACACTTAATAAAAAGTGAACTTTGTTTCACCTCACTCCTTTCATAATAAAGATTTTGGATGAGAGAAGATCGGTTGACCTCAATCACCAATCTCGAGTATCGAATCGTTAGAGGATATCCCAACGTTTTGATACTTGTCATCTACCATTAAAATCAATTCAACCCACTCAATTCCTTTTCCGCTCATACGCGGTCATCAAAATCAAAAACGTTTTCATCTAAAATCAATACAAACAATTCAAGACATTTTCAACAAGAACTACGGAGTTTTGACTTTCCCATTGCACGAGGGAATACGTAGGCACGCGGTTTCGAAACCGTGTCAAACTCAAAATAATAACAAACAAATCCCTTTTCTTATTTCTTATTCATGAATTTGAAATTAGCGATTACACACACAAACACATTTCGAACTAAATGGGTCCCATCGAGTACGATGGACGTAAGAGGTGCTAATACCTTCCTCTTGCGTAACCGACTCCCGAATCCATCCTTTTTGGTCTTGTAGACCGCCTTATCCGATTTCGTGGGTTTTATCTATATTTCCCCGTTCTTTCTAGAACAAATAAAATTAGGTGGCGATTTCATTGTTTTTGAAAATTCATTTTAAATGAGATTTTTGAAAATCGAGTTGCTTCAGTTGGCGACTTCACTGGGGACGTATTTTAAAAACTCTTTTGACTAAGCGAGTCAACCCTAGTTTAGTTCTTCGCATGTTTGTGTGTTTGTTTATCGCTTTCTTCTTTATGCTTATCTATTGTTTATTTGCTTATTCTCCTTACACTTTACGTATATTATGTTGTTGATATATTATTGTGTTGGGAATTCATGGGCATTGATACATAGATAAGCCCACTACCCAGGCTTCTAGGTCACCTTTTTAGGAATAGAGGGGTTGCGTAGCCTAGGTCCACTTGACTCCATTGTCTCGTTGGCCCGAAGCGAAGACTCCGGCTTAGAGTTGGTTGTTTTAAGGAGGTTGTTGGCCCGCGTTAGCGCAGGACATCGATCTTTGGACAAATGACCTATAACTCTAAGTTTTGTTCATGTTGTCTAACCAAGACCAACGCTCAAATTTGGATTCGAGCAACCCGTTAAAGTTTTTGGGGTATACTTTTACAAATACTATCGCCACGTAGGCCTCTCGATGATAGTGCTTGTAAAGGGATCCGAGACCCAAGAAACATTTAGCCGAAACATAAGATTAGCCTTACCGGGAATTGTTGGGTAGACGTCGAAACCATGACCGGCCGATCCTATGAACCAGTTCTATTTAATTTGCAACATGCATTGCATACATTTGCACAAAACCATTTAGCATAGAACTTTTATTTTCGGGAACCTTACAGATTTTGTTGGTGCGATGGCGAAAGGAAGAATGAATCCAGCGTGAAGATCGTTCCATGTCTCAAATTCAAAGAACTGAAGTGGGAAGGCGATAACTCAAAGTGAAAGAATTCCACCTGTCAGTAGAGCTTATTTTGGGAAGAGGTTTGGGAATATCCTAGATCTTTTGACTACCAATGTGGACATGGAAGCTTTGATTGCTCTAGCAAAGTACTATGATCCTCCTCTTCGATGCTTCACATTCCAAGACTTTCAGCTTGTTCCTACAATTGAAGAGTTCGAGAGAATCCTTAATTGGCCTTTGAAGGACGACACCCCTTTTCTCAACATAGGGGAAGGCCTCGATAAGGCTAAGGTAGCTGCTGCTTTGTTTCTTCCTGTAAGGGAGGTGGCACCTTGGATTACAGACAAAGGGATTCTGAGACAAAACTTGGAGGATAAGTTGGTAAGTTTGGGTGTTCAAGACGATTGGCCGACTTTCAGCTCCATTCTTGCTTTGCTCATCTTTGGGGTGGTTTTGTTCCCAACTAATGAAATTGGTTACTTGAGCCCGTCTGCTATTGGTATATTCATGTCAAAGAACCCTGTTCCCGCATTGTTGGCTGATGTTCTTTACCATCTCCATGAGAGAAATCAAGCGAGGGTGGTTACTGTTGTTCTCCACCTCTGTATTTATGGTTGACATCTCATATCCCTCGAGTGGGCCGTGGAGAAGATCCGAGAAACCTATCTTGGTCTCAAAATTGGCTTCACTAACGTAGATGGTGTGATGTGGCATTCTCCGGTTGGGGATTCGTTGATGTTATCACCACCGTGGTGGATATTCTAATGTTCCTTTGATTGGGTCTATGGGTTGCATCAATTATAACCCAAGACTTGCAACAAGACAATTGGGGTATCCAATGGAGAATGAACCAAGGCACGAGCACTTGAAAGCTTCATTATACGAGCTTGGTAAAAAGATCGCAACGTCTTGAAGATCCGAAGAGCTGGGGTCAAATCCATAGAAAGCGAGAGTTAATCAAGAGGCGGAATTGATGGAAGGTCTTATCGCCAATGGGTGATAGAGAGTCCAAGAAATCAAGCGCCTTACTTTGTGGAGGTACCCTTGATCATCCCGAACACAGTAATCACTCATGTGCCGAGGAGAATATGAGGCTTGGAAATTATCGAAAAATGGAGGAGGAAAGATTGGAGCTACAAAGCTCTAATTTCGCATTTTCTCGAGCTGAAAATTTGGAGGCTAACCTCAAGGAGGTAAAGAAGAATTAGAAGGAAGAAGGATACAGAATGAAAAGGATGAAGAGCTCCTGATGAGATGTTCTGAAAACTTGAGGAGTGCTGCAAGTGGGGCAAAGGATCTCCGTCGACAATTGAAGATCGCTTCAAGATCAAAAGGCTTATCTAGATGAAGAAAAGGCCGAAGAAAAGAAAGCATTGAAAGCACGTCTCGAAGCCAAGATTTCAAAACTAGAAGCTTCCCTAGCACGAACCAATAAAATGCTAGAGAATGAGATAACTGCCAAAGAAGAGATTTGCATCGCCCGAGAATTGGAAGCGATTGAATTAGCTGAAAAAGTTCGAGAGCTGAACATTACGAGGGAAGAAAGAAATAGTAAAAGGGATGCATATGAAAGTCTTAGGGAGCAATGCCAAGGTTGGATTGATGAGATCCAAAAGCTGAACCGTCTGTTGGATGAAAAGGATGAACTGGTGTCCTTTCTAGAAGAGCAGAATGGGCATTTCTATTGGAAGTACAGTGAAATGGTTGACATGTGTAACCGTTTGATTGTTGATGTACCTTGGAGACTCAGGTCGGCCCTAGAAGACCTCGAGGGCAACAAAATACCTCCTGCTGTGAGTGATTTCCTCTTCCTGTGTCAAGATGCGGTGAATAGGTTCAAGGCGGAGACTAGAGATCTGAAGCCTCGTCGTGGACAGCATTTCTAGCTTTTTATTATTTATCTTATTTGAACATTTGAATCTATTTATTGATGTAATGATTTAAATTCCAGTACGAATCTTATTGCTCTGTTTGAGCTTGAATAGCTTTGTAGTCCCAACTAACACTTTGAGTTTCTATGAGATTTCGTTGAATTGCAGTTTAATCAGTCTTTTCTCTAATGTTTATTGTTAACTAACGAGTCTTCAAAGAGTCCCTGAAAATAAAATGTATGAAAACATATCATGGGCATGCATACATACTCCCATAAGCATATCATACATAACAGGGTATTGAGATCAGTCATCTTACTTCTACCGTTGGTTTTCTTCTCCACAGACGAGAGACTACAGGTTTCGTCGTTCATCGTTACCCGACAAGAAGTAACTTGAAGAAACTGATGGAGAGGATGGAAGCTGACATGGCCGCCCTAGGGACAAGAATGGATACTCGCATAGGGCAATTGATGGAGATAATTCAAAACATGGCTCTGCAACAAGAGGAGTTGAGAGCTCTGGTCGTGAGGCCCGCTGCAGTCACTACTGAAGAAGCCGCTCAAGGGAATGCTGTGTCTGAAATTAGCTTGGAAGTTAACGCCGGTCTTGCTGATCTTGCCGGAGAGAACCAGGCTGCTCAAATGGATCATGCTGCGGTGGTTCCACCTCCGCCTACCCCCACACATCGCCAGCGACCAGAACCCGTTGTGGTTCCTCCACCAGGCAGAAGGACTGTTCAGATTCCTGTTCCTCAGCATGATGAGGATAACTTTGAAGATTGGTTTTCCAATGTGGAAGAGCCGACCGAAGCTGATAGGAAGTTGAAGATGCTTGAAGAGCGCATGCAAGCCTTTGAGAATCAGGATGTTTTGGGTTTCGACATGTCCAACTTGGGATTGGTTCAAGGAGTGAGGATCCCTCCAAAATTTAAAATCCCAGAGCTTTCGAAGTACAAGGGCAACTCTTGTCCTAAAACCCACTTGAGGTATTACTATAGGAGGATGTCCGCGTACACGAAGGATGAGAAGCTCTTGATGCATTTTTTCCAAGATAGTTTGACTGATGGGCCATTGGATTGGTATATGGGCCTTGATAGCTCCCAGGTGCGAACTTGGAGAGAGTTGATTGTAGCTTTTGTTCAACACTATGGCTTTAACACTGATATGGCGCCTACGAGAACCCAGTTGCACAACCTAGCTCAGAAGAAAACTGAATCTTTCAAGGAGTACGCGCAAAGGTGGCGCGAGGTAGCGGCTAAAGTTCAACCCCCTATGGTGGAACGAGAGATGGTGGAAATGTTTACCGGCACACTAGATGGGCCGTACTATGCCTCTTGCAGTCTGACCAGTACTTTCGCTGACATGGTGATGTTTGGTGAAAGAGTTGAGATGGGGATTAAGCTAGGAAAAATCCAAGATGTTGGTACTGACAAGAATCAAGTTGGTGGCGCCAAGAAGGCTTTTGTTGGTTACCAGAAGAAGAAAGAAGGTGAGTCAAGTGCACTGTATGAGCGAAGAGGAAAGGAGAAGCGTCGAGAATTCAGTCGCCAAGTTGCCGCTGTGACTATTCCCGCTAGTGTTCCCAAACAAGATGTTGTTCCAAGACAACCACCACCGAGACCCGTGAAGAAGTTTGATCCCTTGCCAATGTCTTATGCAGATGTTTTTGCTCATTTGCAAAGTTTAAATATGATTGAGCTGCGCACTTTGAAGATTGACCCAGATAACCCGCCAAAATACTTTAATGCGAATGCTCGTTGCCTTTACCACTCCAACGCCCAGGGGCATTCTATTGAGAACTGTATCGCTTTCAAATACAAGGTTCAGAACCTGCTTGACACTGAGGCAATCAACTTTGGACCTCCTCCTACTCCTAACGTCACTCAGCACCCTTTGCCTCCTCATGGTGGAAATGCTATTAACGCGATTTGCGAAGATGAAGGTTTGAACCTGATAATGGATGTTGATGATCTGACCACTCCATTGTGGTGGATAAAGAATCAATTGTTGTTGAAGGGAGATTTCCCCGGTTGTGATGATGGTTGTGAACAATGCTTAATTCAAGTTGAAGGTTGTGATAAGTTGAGAGACGAGATTCAGCGTCTGATTACTGAAGGGACTCTTCAGTTCGTCCAGAAAGAACTTGATATGAAGAATGATGAAGATGAGGTTGACGTGGTCACTATCCCCGTCACTTCTAGAAGGATTCCCGTTACGATCCCTGTGCCGATTAAGAAACCTCCTGTGATTATCACCTTGCCGGGTCCAGTACCCTACACTAGCGAAAAGGCCATCCCATGGAATTATGGGTCCGAGTACTACCGTGACGGCAAAAAATTGAATGTGGAGACCTCTGAAGGGAGAAAGTCTGATGGAAAGAAGATTGGAGGATTTGAGCCTGCAGTGCATGACATTGCGGAAGAA
Source organism: Vicia sativa (assembly GCA_021764765.1). Lineage (NCBI taxonomy): Eukaryota > Viridiplantae > Streptophyta > Magnoliopsida > Fabales > Fabaceae > Vicia > Vicia sativa. Next base: position 254,801,509 of record CM038796.1, on the reverse strand, counting down.
AGTCGGATTACCCGAAGTGGACGAATCTTCTCTCCACCCAATCTAGTTGAGAAAAGTGCTGAAGCTTTGGCCAAGGCTAAAGCAAAAGGGAAAGGAGTCATGATTGGGGGTGAGTCAACACCAAAGACTTCAGAACCTGTTCTGAGCCCTGAGATGACCAAAGATGTTGAAGAACTGATGAGGTATATAAAGAAGAGCGATTACAAGATAATCGACCAGCTCGGCCGGCCAAACGCCCGCCAAGATTTCTATCTTAGCTTTGTTGAGGGATTCTGAGCCTCACCGCAACGCGCTGATGCAGCTGTTGGGAACGTCTTTCGTTCCCCAAGAGATCTCGGTTAACCAATTTGGAGGTATCGTGAACAACATCTCAGCAAGTAATGGTCTCGGTTTCTTGACTTTGATTTACCCCGAGGAGGAAGCATAACAAAGCGCACACGTTTACGTGGAGATAGCGAGAACTACTTTATCCGTGTCTTTGGTTGACACGGATCCTCCTCAATGTTCTCCCAAAGTCTACTCTCTTGAAGTTGGACTATGAAGGGGTGGTGCTGAGACCCAGTGATCTGATAGTTAAGGCGTTTGATGGGTCAAAAAGGTCAGTGTTCGGCGAGGTGGATTTGCCTATTAAGATAGGCCCCCAGGTGGTTTTTGATGCAACTTTTTTCGTCATGGATATCAATCCCTCCCATCGTTGCTTGCTTGGGATTCAGGGTCGTGACATCCACCTTGCACCAAAAATTGAAGTTCCTAATTAATGGGAAGGTGGTCACCATTTATGGTGAAGAAGATTATGTCGTCAGTCATCTGAGCAATTTTCGTTATGTTGAAGTGGAAGGAGAGATCCACGAAACTCCATGCCAGGCTTTTGAGGCGGTATCAGCCGATAAGATCCCTTTGCAGAAAGGTGAAGTCTCCATGGCATCCTCAAGGTGCTCGGCTATTGTCAAGTCGGACATCACAAGGATGGGGAAGAGTGCTAGAACTTCCTACCCAGACGGATAAGAGGGGTTTGGGTTTTGCTCCCGGAATGAAGGTCTCCGTCTCCACCCCAGTGAGCAAAGGGGTGTCTCCTCCTGTCAAGTTTGTCAAAGGTGGAATTCAGATTGAAGATGTGGATGCGATTGATGAAGAAGCAGACGATGACTATGATGTGGACAAGTGGATCTACCCAACTGTTCCAGGACGTGAGCTTTCAAATTGGCTCGTTGAAGATGTTGCTGTGGTTACTCGTGTTGAAGAGTAATTTTCTGTTTTTATGTCATGCCATAATTCCTACGTTATGCCCAAGACGTAGTGATCATGCTGTAGGGCCACCGTGTTTTTAACTTTCAAGTTTATCATTAATGAAGGACGTCCTTTTTGCATTCAAATTTTTCTCTCTTTGTTTTTTTCTTCTTTACTTATTCTTTTAAAGGTGACAATATCAAATTTTATTTTCCTTTTATACAAACTTTTTGTCTTTTCTTTTTCATTTTGTTATTAAAAAAAAACTTAATTAAAAAAATAATAATAAAAATAAAATTACCAACAACGCAGATGCGGTCCTTCGACGGACCCGGATTTTGTCGACGATGATTCCGCCATGGCTCATTATGATTTCGACGAACCGATCTATCAAGCTGAAGAGCAAGCCGAAGAGGATGCGAATTACAAGAATTAGCCGGATGTTAAGGCAAGAGGAAAGGTCATCCACCGCACCAAGAGACTCTAGAGGTGATCAATCTAGGAACCGAGGATGCTCGAAAGGAGGTCAAGATTGGGGCAGCGTTGGAAGACGGAGTTAAGCAAAAGCTTGTCGAAATGCTACATGAGTACGTGGACATCTTTGCTTGGTCTTATGAAGATATGCCCGGGTTAGATACTGACATCGTTATGCATGAATTACCCTCAAAGAAAGCACCCGTAAACTTCGCAGGACACATCCAGAAATGTCAAGGAAAATCAAAGAAGAGGTTCAGAAACAGATGGAAGCAGGTTTCCTAAAGGTCGTTTCTTATCCCCCGTGGGTTGCAAACATCGTACCAGTGCCGAAGAAAGACGGCAAGGTAAGGATGTGCGTTGATTATAGGGATCGAACGAGCCACCTAAAGATGACTTCCCTCTCCCGCACATCGACATTTTGGTCGATAATACCGCTCAAGCTAAAGTATTCTCCTTCATGGATGGTTTCTCTGGCTACAACCAGATTAAGATGGCGCCCAATGACATGGAGAAAACTACCTTCATTACACCGTGGGGGACTTTCTGCTACAAGGTGATGCCTTTCGGTTTGAAGAACGTAGGGGCAACATATCAGCGCGCTATGGTTACTCTCTTTCATGATATGATGCATAAAGAGATTGAAGTCTACGTTGATGATATGATCGCCAAGGCCCAGACAGAAGAAGAACACCTGGTTCACTTGTTGAAATTATTCAAAAGACTGAGAAAGTTCAGGCTGAGGTTAAACCCGAGTAAGTGCACCTTTGGGGTGAGATCAGGGAAACTTTTAGGCTTCATTGTGAGCGAGAAAGGAATTGAGGTTGATCCTGCAAAGATAAAAGCAATACAAGAGATGCCAGAGCCGAGAACAGAAAAGGAAGTGCGAGGTTTCTTGGGAAGGCTGAATTACATCGCTAGGTTCATTTCGCATCTTACACACCGTGAACCCATTTTCAAGTTAAGAAAGAATCCAACGACCAGGTGGAACGACGATTGTCAGACGGCATTCGACAGTATAAAGAGGTACCTACAAGAGCCTCCAATTCTCTCACCCCCGGTGGAAGGAAGACCGTTGATTATGTACTTGACCGTGTTGGAGAATTCCATGGGTTGTGTGCTCGGTCAACATGATGAGACAGGCAGAAAAGAGCACGCCATATACTATTTGAGCAAGAAATTCACAGAATGTGAATCGAGGTATTCATTATTGGAAAAGACTTGTTGTGCTGGGCAAGAAACGACTCGAAAGATATGCTAACTCACACTACTCTCTTGATCTCCAAAATGGACCCGATAAAGTATATCTTTGAGAAGCCGGCTCTCACGGGAAGGATAGCCCGTTGGCAAATGATCCTGACTGAATATGACATCCAATACACTACTCAGAAGGCCATCAAAGGTAGTGTGGTGGCAGACTATCTCGCTCAACAACCATTAGATGATGACTATCAGCCGATGAAGTTTGAGTTCCCTGATGAGGACATCATGTATATCAGAGATTGTAACATTCCTGGCCCTGAAGAAGGACCCGAGCCCGGCTCGCGGTGGACGATGGCATTCGATGGAGCCTCAAACGCATTAGGAAATGGTGTTGGCGCCGTTATCACTTCTCCGACCGGTTTCCATATTCCATTCACTGCCAGAATCTGCTTTGATTGCACCAATAATGTGGTGAGCTTGTATTTTTGGAATCAAGCGACCATTGATCGAGAATCAAGATCTTAGCGATACTGGAGATTCGCTTTGGTAATCGATCAAATCAACGGAGATTGGGAGACTCGCCATCCGAATTTGATTCCGCATCGCGATCATGTCTTGAAGTTGATCCCTTATTTCGACGAGATCACTTTTGATCACATCCCAAGGAGGAGAACAATTTGGCGGATGCTTTGGCTACTCATCCATGTTTAAAGTCGGATGGGCGAATGATGCCCGTCTATCACTATAATGAGGTTGGATGAGCTGCTGCTGCTATGTAGAAGGTGAAGCGGATGAAAACCTTGGTTCTATGACATCAAAAGGTATCTCGAGGCGAAAGAATACCCGATCTTGCTTCCATCGTTGATAAGAAGGCCCTGCGCAAGTACTCGGCTAAGTTTTTCCTCAATGGGGGTGTGTTGTACAAAAGGAACTATGACTCTGTTTTGCTCAGATGTGTGGATAGACATGAATCAAATAAGATTATAGAAGAAATTCATGAAGGATCCTTTGGGACGCATTCTAGTGGACACACCATGGCCAAGAAGATCTTAAGGGCGGGCTATTATTGGTCCACCATGGAGAATGACTGCTACAACCATGCTAGAACCTGCTACAAATGTCAAATCTATGCGGATAAAATGCATGTGCCACCTTCTTCATTGAATGTTTTGACTTCTCCATGGCCTTTCGCGATGTGGGGCATTGATATGATTGGGGAAATTAAGCCTACCGCTTCTAATGGACATCGATTCATTCTTGTTGCCATTGACTACTTTACCAAATGGGTTGAGGCGGCATCTTATGCTCGTGTCACTAGACAAGTGGTCACACGTTTCATCAAGCATAATATCATCTGTCGTTATGGGGTTCCTGAGAAGATCATTACTGATAACGGTTCGAACCTCAACAACAAAATGATGAAAGAGTTGTGTGACAGTTTCAAGATAAAACATCATAACTCTTCTCCATATCGTCCAAAAATGAATGGTGCTGTGGAGGCGGCAAACAAGAATATCAAGAGGATTGTATGAAGATGGTTGTCACTTACAAAGGCGCACGAGATGTTGCCATATGCTTTACGGCTACCGCACTCGACACGCACTTCAACAGGGCAACTCCTTCTCCTTGGTGTACGGTATGGGCGGTCCTACCGTGGAGGTTGAAATTCCTTCCTTAAGGATTTTAACGGATGTGCAACTCGATGAAGTGAATGGGTTCGTAAGACTTGATCAATTGAATCTCATTGACGAGAAGAGATTGTTGTTTGTCATGGACGATTATACCAAAAGCGTATGAAAGGGCTTTCGACAAGAAAGTGTGTCCTCGGAACTTCAGTGGTGACCTTGTCCTGAAGAGAATTTTGCCTCCCAATAGTACCGACGCTCGGGGCAAGTGGGCTCCAAATTATGAAGGACCGTTTGTCGTAAAGAAAGTCTTCTCTGGAGGAGCTATGTTGCTCGCGACTATGGACGGAGAGGATTTCCCTCACCCGATCAATGCAGATGTAGTCAAAAATACTTGATAAAGAGACCCGTTAGGTTGACTAACCTAAGCAAAATAAGGGCGTCCCGACGAATCAGGAGGTTCGGGCAAAAGTTAGGGATAAATATAAAAGATTGTACACCCGGCAAGTCGAAACACGAAAGCGGCTTGGGCAAAAAAGGGTATCCCGGTGGATCGAAAACCCGAAAGGGCGGTCCAGGCAAAAGTTAGGGATTCAAAGCGACGTCTACAATCGCACAACTGTTTTGGTCGGTTTGTTACAAAAACTTGATAATCCGGAGGATTGAGGTTAGGCTAATCGAGCATTTCGGATAGCTCAATGTTAAGGGATGTTGAAGTTGTGAAGAGCATGGCGGATTCAGATTCGACAAAATCCATGATTTTATTGTCACCTTTTCTTTTAACTTTGATGTATAAGCAATTGCCTCTTTTCGTGATTTGCTTCTTGATGTAAATGCTCATTTACGGCTAATCAATCAATAAAACTACTTTCATCAAATGTGTTTTTCTATCATTTATCTGTCTTATTTTCATGTATTTTTATGTTTTGTTTGCAAAAGAGACGTCCGATATTTTTAATAAACTTCGCATATAAAACATCAGTGCCCAACGACACGTGGCATAATTTATGAAGTTACTCGGAATTACGAGTACCCGACATTAACGAATGAAACAGTTGATCACTGCAGCAGAATTATTGTTATGTCTCTGTTTCTGATTTTGTTATGCAAAGATTTTAAATAAAGAGCGTTGCACGCTTGAGCTTAAATCCCCAACAAAACTTCTTTCTCTCCCACAAGGGATATCCATGGCGTATGTGCGCCTTTGGATGTTATCGATCCTTCCCCGAAGCAGAAGGTCGCAAAGAACGGTTTACACCAGCAAGATCATTTTCAAAAGCTCACTTGTGCCAGAAGATGTTGTCAACTCCTCTTATGCAAGAGCTCGTAATCCAGAGCTATCGAAATCACGAACTCTACGCAACAAGATCATCATCCCAGATGAATGTTGATCTCCAAGAGTTACTTCCCCAGTGATGTTAATCATTGAAGTTGATACTTCTATTCCACGATCCCCCTACCAGGGTCCAGACTATCATCTCCTTGATGAAGACCAGATGTTTGTATTCAATTCATGAAGGGTTGATGTTCCCTCGGCAGCTCATGATTGCTTTTAGTCCTGGGTGAATCATTAAAACATACATCATTGCATTGCATAGCATCCAAAAAACGCGTAGCATTTCCATTGATATGGAGCATTACGCCAAAAAATATAATCTCAAACATGCATCTAAGCATAAGCCAGATTAAAGTGTTTTTTCGAGTACCTTTTGCGTCTCCGAAGAGAAATCATTCCATTAAAAATCCCCATGTGGTATTCCCAGTCAGAGTTCCCTCAAGAAATCCTTCTTGTTGTTGTTATCTGCATTTTTGGCCCTGTGTCGGTCTCCTACATCATTCAAATTCAATTTATTTACCAAGAGTCTTGCTTTTTGCAAATTCTTATTTTGGTTATCTTACCCGTGTTTGCCTCTGTCGTCAGAGTGCGAGTAAGAGTTGGTGTCTAACCTTTCTTGCTTCTCAATTGTTTGAGTATCCATACTTGGTGTGTGGTAATTCACATAATTGCCACTCTTGAAGAATTACACCCCGCCTTTGGCCTGAGGGATATTGTACTTCTTGCACATTTGCAAACTTTTAAAGTCCAACATAGTTTGGCAATCCTTGCTAGAGTCCCCTTTGTTTGGCCTCTCTCCCCGTGAATTCGTCTTCGATCGACGATTTTCCCATTCCACATATCTTCTCCCCAGTGAGTCTGCTTCAGTCGGCCTCATTCTTGCGTATGTCTAATATGCATATTCGATCTTTATGTGTCCAATATCCCTACCGGGCATGTATATTTCGAAACTTTTTGTTAGAGTCGTCTTCGGTCGGCCTCTTTCTAGTGTATGTCTAATATCCTTACCTGACATATGCTCCTTATATGTGTTCAATATCCTTACCGAACATGTATATTCGATCCTTATGTGTCCAATATCCTTACCGGGCATGTATATTTTCGAAACCTTTGTTAGAGTCGTCTTCGGTCGGTCTCTTTCTAGTGTATGTCTAATATCCTTACGATATGCTCTATATGTGTTCAATATCCTTACCGAACATGTATATTCGATCTTTATATGTCCAATATCCTTACGGGCATGTATATTTGAAACCTTTGTTAGAGTCGTCTTGATCGGTCTCTTTCCTGTATGTCTAATATCCTTACGACATATGCCTTATATGTGTTCAATATCCTTACCGAACATGTATATTCGATCTTTATGTGTCCAATATCCTTACGGGCATGTATATTTGAAACCTTTGTTAGAGTCCTTTGTCGGTCTCTTTCCGTGTATGTCTAATATCCTTACGACATATGCTCCTTATATGTTCAATATCCTTACCGAACATGTATATTCGATCTTTATGTGTCCAATATCCTTAGGGCATGTATATTTTGAAACCTTTGTCGAGTCGTCTTGATCGGTCTCTTTCCGATGTATGTCTAATATCCTTACGACATATGCTCTCTATATGTGTTCAATATCCTTACCGAACATGTATATTCGATCTTTATATGTCCAATATCCTTACCGGGCATGTATATTTCGAAACCTTTGTTAGAGTCGTCTTCGGTCGGTCTCTTTCTAGTGTATGTCTAATATCCTTACCTGACATATGCTATCTATATGTGTTCAATATCCTTACCGAACATGTATATTTCGATCTCTATGTGTCCAATATCCTTACCGGGCATGTATATTTCGAAACCTTTTGTTAGAGTCGTCTTCGGTCGGTCTCTTTCCAGTGTATGTCTAATATCCTTACCTGACATATGCTATCTATATGTGTTCAATATTCTTACCGAACATGTATATTCGATATTTATGTGTCCAATATCCTTACCGGACATGTATATTTCGAAGCCTTTGTTAGAGTCGTCTTCGGTCGGTCTCTTTCCAGCGTATGTCTAATATCCTTACCTGACATATGCTATCTATATGTGTTCAATATCCTTACCGAACATGTATATTCGATCTTTATGTGTCCAATATCCTTACCGGGCATGTATTATTTCGAAACTTTTGTTAGAGTCGTCTTCGGTCGGTCTCTTTCCAGTATATGTCTAATATCCTTACCTGACATATGCTATCTATATGTGTTCAATATCCTTACCGAACATGTATATTCGATCTTTATGTGTCCAATATCCTTACGGGCATGTATTATTTGAAACTTTTGTTAGAGTCGTCTTGATTGGTCTCTTTCCGATGTATGTCTAATATCCTTACCTGACATATGCTATCTATATGTGTTCAATATCCTTACCGAACATGTATATTCGATCTTTATGTGTCCAATATCCTTACCGGGCATGTATATTTCGAAACTTTTGGTAGAGTCGTCTTCGGTCGGTCTCTTTCCAGTGTATGTCTAATATCCTTACCTGACATAACCGAATATTTGTTCCAAATCCCACTGTTCAAAAAAAATCGCAAAAAAAATATAGAAAGTCAAAATTATCAAAAAGATATAAAAAAAAAATCAAAATCAAAAATTGAAAATACGGAAAAACAAAATATTTCTATTTGTTCTTCGGAGCGCAAATTTTTGGGTTCTTGTAGTATTTAATCTTCTTCTACCTTGAAAGCTCGAAAGGCTATCACCAATCTCACTTTCAGGTTTAAGACGATTAAATAAAATATTGCACCCAAAATTTGCCCTCCTATCTCGATCTTATCGGTTTAGGCTTCGATTTATCATGACATTCACATGCATTCATACCAGGTTCTATGGTTACGGGTTGGGTGATTCCCAAAGATTCTCCGTTGAACAGAAAAGTTGTGGTGCTTTCAACCAATCTAGGATATTTGAAAACGACGAGATTTATTATTGAATCTTATCCGTTCGTATCCTTGGGTTTTCGGGGCTGGATGTTCGATTGTTGATTCGAATGGTCTGTTCTTGATGGAGCTACAGAAGTCTGGATATCTTGAATGTCATTGCCTCCTGATTCAGGAGATCAGTTCATCGCGAGTTTAGGTTTTGCTGTTGTTTCGAGTTCTTGGTTCAGGATGTAAGAGGGTGGCTTATGTTTATCCGATTATAGATCAACAATTCAAGTTCTAGTGCATTTGGTTTGCTCGTCAACTTCATTCGTTCTTGGCGATAGTTGATGTGAAAATATTCGTCCAGAGGGTCTGTTTGCAAGACTTAAGGATGTCCAAACTGCCGCATGTTGAGATCTTTTCCTGTCACGTTCATCGCTCACAAGATTCAGGGCATTCTATGAAAAACTAGAAGCTTCCTTTTGGAATTCGTTTGGTTCCGAATTTTACTCCACTGCTGAATATGGGTCGATTTGGAAATGCGTTGATGATTCCATTATTTTCAAGTGGAACCTATCGATTAATTCAAAAAAGGTGAAATCGTCAAGTTGACTGAGGTTTTTGATCAAGAGTTCCATTTGAAACTTAGAGTTTCAATTTTTGTCTCAAGAAGCAAAAGGCTCCGAATTTCTACGAGAATGGATAAGAATGGAAACTTTTGTGGCCGGGAAGTTCAAATGGGATTAATTTAATTACCAGATAACTTGGATTTCGAGTTTCTTTTATCACAAATTCAAAGCTTTTATAATGTGCATTATCGAGCTCGAAGGAGGATTTAGGAAATTGAATACATATTCAAATTTCATACATAAGTTCTCTTAAGACCTCATTCTTTTTTTTAGAACTTGAATCAAGATCATACATGACAATTTTTCCCAAGTTCTAAAAAAAAATGCAATGACCGTGTTATCACTCATTTGATTCAAGGCTACGGATTGAAGTTGTAGATTGAAGTGGAATTGAATACATTTGTTAATCAACATTTCGACATGGTTTGTTTAACCAAATTACTTTTGATTCATGACAAATTTTTGGGAATATTTTATTCACAACGAATTTCCAACTTTCATACAATTGCTACAACGATTGAATTTTGAAGAATTTGAAACTAGGACTCAAATTGGTGCATAATCTCCAAGTCTTGCATTCATAAAAATTCAAGAGTTTCATACCTCTCCAAGGTTTTATTTGCACAAGAATGTAAGAGCAAGTCTAGATACATATTTTATAATTCATCATATCCTACAATACAAGCTACAAGGTTTCTACAATGCAAGTATTTTCTAAAACAATATGTGGATTTTCCAAGCTGCCAATGTCTTCATGAATGTGTTTTGTCTTCGTGCTCGAGCATTCCAATCCTCCCAACTTTCCTTCACCGTTTCCCGAGCTTGCACCATCATTCGCATACATGAAATAAAGCAAAGAAATGTGATTAGCAATAGACGGACAGCAATGATAACATAAACAAGATACAAGAGAATACATAATCCTATCTCATCATTAGGATTTTCTTTCCGGAATCAGGTTGTGCAAGGGTTTCAATCATTCAAAACCGGCCTCATAGCGAATCATCGGCCATAAACTCGCTATTGCAAATCCTCAAGGGTGTACCCTTGGTTCACAATAGGAGGTGTGGAAAGAAGATGAGGAAAAGCAGTTTTCAAAACAGTTTTGGCATGACAGTGCTGTAACTTTACACAGGGCAGCAAGGGTAGACATTTTTTAAGGAAAATTTTACCATAAACAATACACCAGCAGCCAACATATCAGAAAATGCAACATCAAACAGCCAAAAAACGATCAAAATCATCAGCCCAATACAACACAGAGCAGCCCAACACAGAAAAAAACACAAAGAGCCCATGATTTTTCGTTTTTGCTAAAGCCAACAAAGCCTTGTTTTCTTTTTCAAAAATCAGAACAACAGAGCCCTGCAAAACCCTAACTGACACTATATAAACATTAAAAGCACAAGAACCAAGGGCAGCAACTGTTCACTAAACCCTAGCCGCATACTAACATTGCCAAGCCAAAACCCAGAAATATAACAGTGTTCATCATCAACCCAGAAAGATAACCAACAGCATTCAAACGAAAAACCAGAACAGCATATATCTAACTAGCATCATCATCATTTTCCGGTCAGAATATCCTTCAGAAAGAAAGCAAAACGAGGCAACAAAAGCAAAGGTCAAGGTAAATATTCGATCTCACCGGGGTTGCGGTTATACACCGCCATCCGCCGCCGACCCAACCTTCGTAATCACCATAAACTCTCTTTTCTTTGCGTTTTGCCACGTCTTCATCATGTATCATCCCCCTAACAGCATCGATTCCACCGATTAGAGTTTAGGGTTCACTTTCCCCTTTCCTTTTCCCATCTGTAAACAACAAAAATCAAAACGGTTTTCGAAGTCAGAAACCATTAAAATAGAGTAACAGAGACAAAGATGAGAGGATCGTGAGGAAATCGCGATTGAGAGACGGCGAGATCGCGAGCGAAGCCGCGAGTGAGAGAGACCAACAGATCGCGAGCGTGAGAGCGACATCGCGGGTGAGTGGATCGGTGAGAATCGAAGCCGCGATCGAAGAGTGGTGAGGACCGGAACAGATGAGAGTGAGGTGCGATAGCGATGAGAGATCGCGAGCGGCGTCGAAGATGAGAGAAAACGGAGAGTTCGAGAGAGATGAGAAACGTTTTCGTGAGGAATCGTGAGAGGAACATAGCTTTCTGATCACTCTTTTGTTTTTTTTATTAGTTTAGAAAATAATTAGGATTAGTATTATCCTGTTAGTTTTTTTACTTATTTTCTTCTTTTTAAAAAATATAATTTCAGTATTTAAACATAATCAATTTTTTTGTTGTTCATTTAGGTAATTAATAGATAATAATAAAAAAGGCATTAACTTAAGTACTCTTTTGGTATATATATGTTTTCTATGGTTAATGCTTTAATTAATTAGTAAATATGATTAATATAGTTTAATAGGACATTTAGTTTTAGGATGTGTTGTTTAGTCCAGGTGGTGACACTTGTCACCACTGCTTGGTCTCAAAATCGGTGTGTGTATGTCCATGGTATATATCTTGCACTCTCCTGCCATCAACCATCAGATCTGCCAAGATCCAGATCCAGCGATCCAGAATGGTGGACCACACTCTGTTTCCATGGAGCATCTCACACAAGATCCGGAGATTTTGGGCTTGGGCTCGATTGCTATCTACACCCTCCGATTAAAGCTCCAATCGGCCCATTTCTCAACTTTTCTCTTTAAAATTAATATTATGCAAGTTTTTTTATTATTATACAATAATGTATTAAATAATATTTTGGCATATGGTAGTTTTTTATTTGTTGAATTACCAATTAAATTGTTAATTGATTTTTCATCAAGTAAAAGAATATCTATACTAATAATTATTTAAATTCGATTTGTATTGTGTGTTAATTTATTTTCTTTTATTATCCGCTATTACATTATCCCCCTGCATGTTTATTTCACGATCGTACACTCACTCTCAAATTAATATAAAATCAACAACGCCTCCGCTCTCTCATTTTGGTTACCCACACCAAATTCTCTAAGGGTCTCATGGTTGGGGATGGGCATGGCCATCCTCACGAGGTTAATTAAGGCCCTCGTTGCCTTGATTAATCATAACCCGAAAAATAATTGGTCCATATACCAATCACCATGCACCAGGGTCTCATGGTTAATCAAGTCCATATACTTGGTTAACCATAACCCGAAATATCATTTCTCTACGTCCAACGCCGCAATTTTTCAAAATAGTGTTATGGTACTTAATTAAATTGTTAGAGGTTCGCCCAACGATTTAATTAAAAATGTAAAGTATTTGGGCCATTAGAGGGAAACCCAATGACTCGAATACTTTATTCCATACACTTGAACATTTAAAACACTTTCAAATTAAATTAATTAATTGAATTTGTTTTCAAAAATCAATTTTTCTACAAAAACAAAAAAACACAGTGGTATGGTATCTAATTAAATTGTTAGAGGTTCGCCCAACGATTTAATTAAAAAAATGTAAAGTATTTGGGCCGTTAGAGGGTAACCCAATGACTTAAATACTTTATTCCATAACACTTAATAAAAAGTGAACTTTGTTTCACCTCACTCCTTTCATAATAAAGATTTTGGATGAGAGAAGATCGGTTGACCTCAATCACCAATCTCGAGTATCGAATCGTTAGAGGATATCCCAACGTTTTGATACTTGTCATCTACCATTAAAATCAATTCAACCCACTCAATTCCTTTTCCGCTCATACGCGGTCATCAAAATCAAAAACGTTTTCATCTAAAATCAATACAAACAATTCAAGACATTTTCAACAAGAACTACGGAGTTTTGACTTTCCCATTGCACGAGGGAATACGTAGGCACGCGGTTTCGAAACCGTGTCAAACTCAAAATAATAACAAACAAATCCCTTTTCTTATTTCTTATTCATGAATTTGAAATTAGCGATTACACACACAAACACATTTCGAACTAAATGGGTCCCATCGAGTACGATGGACGTAAGAGGTGCTAATACCTTCCTCTTGCGTAACCGACTCCCGAATCCATCCTTTTTGGTCTTGTAGACCGCCTTATCCGATTTCGTGGGTTTTATCTATATTTCCCCGTTCTTTCTAGAACAAATAAAATTAGGTGGCGATTTCATTGTTTTTGAAAATTCATTTTAAATGAGATTTTTGAAAATCGAGTTGCTTCACATACCCTAAAGAATTAGTTTATGTGATTATGCTATGTGGTGCTAAACTCTACATGCTCACTATGCTCCAAAGCTTCTTTTTTCTTTGATTGGTGTTTGTTGTAACAAGCACTAAGCTTGTATGGTAAATCAATGGTAAAATATGGTTAATTTGAGACGATGAAGTGAATTTGGAGATATCAAGAAAGTGATAGAGTAATTAAATAAAATTGAGGAGAAAAATATAAAATGACATTCACAAACAACCCATTACATGAGAGAGTATTTATAAGATATAAACAATACATTTTAGAACCAAACAAACATAGAATACAACTCAAAAAATAAAAACATGGGGGCGAAAACCGATTTCCCAAAAGGGGGTAATCAATTTCCCCAACTAAACACAGAATCGGAAAATTGAAAAAACTCGTGGAAATCGATTTCCTCTTCGAAACTTTATTTTTTTCAGATTCTCAGAAGTGGTTTTTTAATAAGTTGTTTTCAATGAAACGATCCCAGAAGCTTCCATAATGCATTTGAATTATCATAGACTTCCAATGCACCACCTTAATTCAAATTCTCCAAGTTCTTCTTGTCCAAACTCATCACAAGCTTCTTGAAAACCGCATTTGTTACACCTTTTTTTAACAAATCTACAACTTTTTCTTCGCTTCGACAATATCCTAATCTTAACTAGTCTACAAACACCATACCCCTTAAGTAATGAAACCTCATCTCGATATGACTTATCCTCCTATGTGCAATGGAATTCTTAGCAAGATTAATGGCTAAACATTATCAACCAAGAGTATGACAACTTCTTCAACCTTATTGCCCAACTCCTCCTGCAGATTCACAAACAACACAACCTGACACAGACACAACGAAACAACAATATACATGGCCTCACAAGAAGAGAGTGCCACCATAGGTTCCTTTTTAGAACACCAAGATATTAAGGCTCCTCCGAACATAAAGACGTAACCAACCATAGACTTTCGATCGTCCATATCTCCATACCAATTAGAATTTGTGTTACCGAGCAACTCACACTTTCTGCCCATATTATCTACGGGAAAGAGAATTCCACAACCAAGAGTTCCTTTGACGTATCTTAGGATCCTCTTAACTTCTTCCAAGTGAGACACATTTGGGCTCTCCATGAATCTACTTGTAATACCAACACTATGTGTCAAATCTGGCCGCGTATTGCACAAGTAACATAATGATCCAATCAATCTCCTATATTGCATTGGATCCACATATTGCTCATCATCATTTTGGACAGTTGCAACCTCGCTTAAGCAGATGTATTAGCATCATTACAATGCTCCATATTACACATTTTCAAAATCTCAAGAGCATATTTTCTTTGGTGCATGAGCAGTCCCAATTTTGACTTGTGGAACTCAATGCTAAGAAAGTAAGTCATGATTCCAATTTTGCCTTATGCTTGACAATTTCACCTTTTGGACTTGCCTTCACTTTATAGAACCATCTCACTCTGATTGGCTTATTTCATTCCAGTTGATCAACTAACTCCTAAGTACTATTTTCTCTATCGAATTCAACTCCTATTTCATCGCACACACCCTAATTTGGATCGCTTAATGCCTCCTCTTTGCTAATTGGTTTGGATTCGACCATAAGCTCAAAATGAATGAGATCAGCATTATCATTGATCTCATTATCATGGAATACTTTACAACCTTGGATCTTCTGAGGTAGTCCCCTCTTCCTAGTTGGTCACCTATTATTTTCTCCATTTTAGGCTAAATTCAGTTGTTCTCCAAAACCTACAGAATTCTGGCTTTTTGCATTTTCCTGTGGAAATCGATTTCCAGAAAGTGGGTAATCGATTTCCTCTTCTGCAGAAACAGTTTGGGTGCAAAAATTACGATGGAAATCGATTTCCCTCATCCAAGAAATCAATTTCTACACATGTTATGGTCATTTTTCTATTGTTAAACAACATCAACTCATACACTACGCATCTCGACTTATTACAATCTTCTTGCTTTTCAGATAAAAAAATTTGTAACCTCCGATAGAATGATAACCAACAAGCAACATCGTCTCTCCTTTGTTATCCAACTTCTTTCGAAGTTGGTCCGGAATGTGACTAAATGCCACCGAACTGAAAACTCTCAAATGAATTAAATTTGGTTTAATTCTAGACCATACCTCTTATGGAGTCACCTTGTCCAACTTCTTTGTAGGTCACCTATTAAATAAATAGGCGGCTGTAGAAACGTCTTCTCCCCGTAGTTTATTTGAAAAGCCTTTTCCCTTGAACATGCTAGAAACCATGTTCATTATCGAACGATTTTTCCTCTGGAAAAACCCATTTTACTGAGGCGTATATGGTGGCACAATCTGACACACTATACCCTCATCATCACAATAATTCCCAGACTCGTTAGAGGTATACGCACCTCCTCCATCCATTTTGAGAATTTGGATTTTGTGACCATTTTTCCGCTCAACAATGGACTTGAACTTCTTAAACACATCAAATACCTCGTCATTCTTATTGATTAGATATGTCTATAGTTTTCTACTAAAATCATCGATAAAATGTGAAAAAATACATGTTTCCACCATACAAGTCGACTTTCATTGGAACAAACACGTCAGAGTACACCATCTTAAGGTGATGTTTAGTCATATGACCTACATCCTTGCTGAAACTTCTCTTGCGTTGCTTCCTTAAAACACATTATTCACATATCTCAACTGGAACATTGATCTTCGGTAACCTAGTTACCATACCATTGAGATCTCTAACACGCTAGTGCCACAACCACTTAGCACGACTTGCCTTTGTAGCAGACACATGTGCTCAATCACTTTCAACTCTATCTTGAAAGTCCGATTAGAAGCTATGGGTGCTTTAAGGACTAAAACCCTATTTCGGTCCGAAAAACCCAAAATCTTGTTTTCCATGAGAGTCGTGTAATTCATCTCAATTAATTGGTTAATACTCAAGATATTACATTTAATTACAGGAATGTAAAACACATATTTTATCAAGGAATTACCTTCATTCTTTCTCATGATCAAAACATCACCGACTTCGTCGATCGCTAAAGTGGTGTCATCTGCGAATTTCCTCTTATTCTTCATAGGTTAATTAAATTTGATATGCCAATCCTTTTTACCCATCGCATGTGTATAACAACCTGAATCCAAGTACCAATCATCACTATCTTGGACTCCATCTCGAACCGTTACCATTATGTTTTGCTCTGAATGGGTTTCTGCAACATTTTTCGAGCTGCTTCCACTGTTGTCTAGCAACTTGCAGCTGCTGTCCAGTAGCTTTCTACTACCATAATTCTCCTTTGTGATCATGACTAGAAGCGTGTTATCATCATCCACCTCCTATCAAGTAACCTTTACTCCATCACTTTGATTTTCCCTTGATTTTGCATTACATTCTCTTGCGAAATGACAAAGTCTATGACAATTGTAACACTTCACATTACTCTTTTCAAATTTCTTGGTATAGATGCTTTGATCACTACCTTTGGAGCTGCTCTCACCTATTTTCCCCATCAAATTTCTTGATTGAATCCTTCTCTTCCATTTGTACCAATTTAAACTATTTCGCTTGTGAGTTTGTAACCTCACCACCTTTGCTTTATCATCCTCTTCGTAAGTTGGTGTATTGATGCTAAAGATCAAAAATCCATAATTGGTTATGTGTTTATGCTAGGTGTTGTACCACTTGCTTAGAGTTCGAGAAAAGAATCATTAGTGGTAGTATCGTCATGTGAAGTAAAGTACATAACTGCTTCTATTTGTGCATGTTAAGCAACATGGATGGTGAATCTGGTCAAGGAGATAACAAGGAAGAATCATGGAGCAATTACCATGAAGATTGACAACATCTTGGCAATCAATCTAGCGAAGAATACGATAGCACATGGTCGAAGGTAGCACATCGAGATGAAGTTCCATTATTTTGTAAGCAAGTAGCATATGAAAAGATGAACTTGGAACGCTGCAGACCTGCTAATTAGATTGCATACATCATGACAAAGGGAGTGCATGTCGAAGTATTCATAAGACTTAGAGCTATGAAGAATATAGATAACTTAGACACAATGAATCTGGTGTGTATTATAAGTGTAATTCCATGTGTTGAAGTAGGTTGCTCGATAAAAGAAAGGGTATGTCAGATTAGTCTAATTGTGTGTCAAGTTATTTAACAGTGTCAAAAGAGGTAGTCTAAACATAAGATTTAGACTTTGGTCTAAAATAGTTATTTTGAGCTTTTATAGATTTTGAGCTTTGCCTTAAGAAACAAGTAAGCTTGATATAAACAGAGGAAGTCTATTTTGTAACTAAGAATTTGTATTCACATAATTTGTAGTTGCAAGTGAATAAAATTTTCCAGAGTTTATGGACATAAAAAACTTTGCAGAAAACTACCATCTTCTTTCTTATTTTGTCAAACCCTATTTTCTTTACTTTAATTGTTATTATGTATCGATAAAAATCTTATTCATAGATATTTTTTATAAATTTAGGTAAATTTCCAATATACTGAAGCTCAAATGCGAGGTTGTGTAATCAAATACACTTAATGTTGTTGATATATTAATTTTTCTTTTGATGTATTAGAAGCCATAGTCTTAGATTATATTATATTGTTAAAATATTTTAAGGATGCTTCAATTATGTTTCCGAGTAGGACCTTGACTGAGATTCCTATAATATGATTGAGATTAAGTTTTAAGTTCGAGAACTTAGCTGGGTTGCATCCTATAAGTAGGAGTTATTTATCCTGTTTGGCTTTTGTTTGTTATTTTTAATGAACATAATTTCTATTAAAATAAATAAATTTAAGAAATAAAATATAAAGGATATAATTGAGTGAAAAAAGAAAAAACTTTTTAAAAAATGGATAAATAAATTCTCATTTGGAGTGTTAAGTTATTATTATTTTCAGTCAAATTTTCAAATAAATTTTTATGATATCTTTATTTATTGTCTATTAAAGATGAATAATTTATAATTAATTTTGACTTAAAATAATTTATCTTGATTTTGAATGTTTTTTTTTTTTTTTTTTTTGAAATGAGCGGTGCTTTTTCTAGAAAAAGTTTTTGATGATGATTATAAAAATATCTTTTTTTAATCTTGTTATGGTATTTATTTAGCATATGTTTGGTAAAAATGGTATTCGGTAGCAGGGCCGGCCCAACATGTTTGGAGACCTAAAGAATTTTTTTAAATGAGATCTTTAAAATAATAATAATTTTGTGGTTCCTAAGAGTTGATCTCAAGATCAAAAGAAAAAGAGGTTTAAGTTTTACCAACTCAACTATGAACATTTACGTGTTTAATGTGTCATTACATATTATTATAACTAAATAAAATAAATATGAGGCCTTTTTTAAGCCCAAACTTTTGAGGCCTAAATCCCCAGTCTTGGTGGCTTAGCCCTTGGACCGGCCCTGTTCGGTAGATTATGTTAAATGATTAATGGTTAATAATTTATATATTATATTTTATAATTAATTATTAATAAGTTAATTAAAAGTCTTTAACAAATTTATCAATTCAATTAATTGATAAATGTACAAAAAATGCTTTATGTATAATTTTTTATTTTAAATTAAAATAAATTATAAAAAATAAAAAATAATTTTTAATTAAAATAATAAAAATGAAATTGAAAGAAAACAATAAGATATAAATTAAAATACAAGTTAAAATAACGTATGAAATAAATAATAAATAAATAATATAAAAATATAAGTTCGTTATAAAAGAATAATTATCAAACGATTTTTATTCTCATACATAAATAAATAAAAATGAGTAAGATGTGTTGTTATTTTCTTTTTAAACGAAAAAATCAAATCAAATTAGCCTAAAACACAGTAGATACAATCAAGATTTTAAAAAAAGTTAACGGTCGCGTAAATATTTTTGCGATTTTGGTCTATACAAGTGTATTATGGTTGTCGCGGTATGAATTAACCACTTTTATTTTTTAATATAAAAATTATGATAATGTATCGGTATCGATATGTGTCGAAACCGTTTTATCGCGAACTGTTTTTTACAACCTTTGATACAATATTGATAAGAGATTGTTTTCGAACAGATATTCATTTAGTTCAAATTAAGAGATTATTTTCCTTTCAATCCAGTGGCGCTGTCAACTTTGAGGCTAGAGATATTCCAAACACTTTAATTTTGTTATATTGTTTTTGTTTTTACTCAATTTTTTTGTTATATTATTGATAGACAATAGACATTATATATGTATGCAATTTACAGTTTATTGAAGAGTAATTCAATATTCAGAAGTTGTTGATTAAAAGTTTTGATGCTCTGATGTTGTTATTTAGAAGATGTTGTTGTTCAGAAGCAGTAGAGCTTCTAAGGTTGATTAGCTAGAAGTTGTTGTTAGTCAGAAGCAGAAGCTTCTGAGGTTGCACCCAGAAGTATGCTTAACTTTTGGGTTCTTTAGTATAGCTGTTAAGTTTAGTTTTAAAGGGACTTTAGTATTTTCTAGTTTGTAATGTTTGCTTAGTTACTAAGTTTACCTTTATTAGGGCCTATGTGGCAATTTTATCCTTGTATAAATAGACTAGTAGAAGATGTCATTTATAACAAAAATCCTTATTTATTTCATACCTTTTGTAGCCATCATTCTCTTATTATTCTCCCATTATTCCTATCATTTTAATTCTTGTACACCAATAAATTGGTATCTAGAGCTCTGGTTCCATTCACAGGGAAACACAAGCGAAACATGAGGCATTGAGTGATTATTTTTGGTTCTTGAATTCGTGTTGAATCTTAAAGAAAAATCACATTTTTTCTGATTTTGTGCGTTGGGAAACACCGTGTAAGTGAAAATCTGAGTGTACTGTACAAGGTTGAAGATGAACGGAAACAACAACATGAGCACCAAACTTCTAGTTTTTGATGGCAAGAATTGGAACAGATGGATGATTCAGATGCGCGTGTTATTTGGGGCTCAAGATGTTCTGGAGCTTGTTACTGATGGGTATATTTCGATTACAGCAGATGCAATAGAAGAAGAGAGAGAGAGGCGCAAAGAAACAAGAGGAAGAAAGATCAGAATGCGTTGTTCTTCATCCATCAGTGTGTGGATGTGAACGTGTTTGAGAAGATTGCTGATTCGACAACGTCAAAGGAGGCGTGAGACACACTGGTCAGATGTTACAGTGGTGACGCATCAGTGAAGAAGGTGAAGCTTCAGTCCTTGAGAAAGCAATATGAGAATCTCAACATGAAGAACAATGAGAAGGTTTCAGAGTATATCTCTAGAGTGATTCTGATCACTAATGAGATGAAGGCTTGTGGAGAAACTCTTTCTGAACAAGTAATCATAGAGAAGGTATTGAGGTCACTTACTCCTCGATTGATTACATTGATGTAGCAATAGAACATTCTAAAGATCTGGAAACCATGATAATAGAAGAGCTGCAAAGCAGTCTAGAAGCGCAATAGTTGCGTCTGACTGAAAGAACTTCTGAGAAGGAAGTTGTGTAGGTTCTGAAGGCTTCTTTTGTCAAGAAGGTCCAGAAGCTGAAAAAACATGGTAGGTCGCAGAAGTCAGAAGTCTTCTATTCTGATGAGAAACATCAGAAGGGAAAGGAGAAGTATGATAAGAGAATGGTTCAATGTTACTGCTGTAAGCAGTTTGGCCACTTTGCTAGAGATTGTTGGTCAAACAAAGAAGAAGCAAAAATAGCCAAAAGAGATTCAGATGATGAACCTGTGCTATTGATAACTTATGAATCTGACGAGGAACCTGTCAAATTGTCATTTTTTGAAGAGGAAGAAGATGACTCTGAATATTCTGATTCAGAAGGAGTGTTTCTTTATGAGTCAGAGTCAGAAAATGACATTGAAGAGTCAGAAGTTGAAACTTTTAAAGAAGAGTAAGAAGTTGAAACTTCTGAAGATGAGTCAGAACTTGAAAGTTCTGAAGAAGAGTTAGAGTCAGATGGTGAATCTGATTCTGATCCAGATTTTGATGATGATAAAAAATCTGGTGGCGATCATATTTCTGGAAGGGAAAACTCTGAAGACGTAGGTTCTATAGGACAAGCTTCTGGAGATGATCATGCTTTTGGTGGTAATCATAACTCTAAAGGTGGACCTTCTGAAGGAGGAGCTTCTAAAGGTAGTCCAACCTCTGGTTGTAGTCATGATTCTGAAGCAGGAACTTTTGAAGGTGATGGTTCTGGACAAGGTCTAGAATCTAACAAAGGCGTTAGTAAAACTTCTGAAGAAAGTCCAAAAGGAGATACGGTTAAAAAATCTAAAGGAGATTTTGAACCGGTGGATATTGAAGAAGTCCTCAAGACGAGAGTGTAGCTGAAGGCCATGAAAGGAAACTTGAGGCTTTTGAAGGAAACAAGACTTGGAAGTTAACTGAGCTTCCAATGGAGAAGAAAACCATCAGCGCCAGATCGATTTTCAACGAGAAATCTGCATTTCTGAATGGAGTATTAGAAGTTGCAAGTAGCAACCAAAAGAAACTTGCAGAAGTTCTGATGAAGGATGTTGAGACTGAACACCTTATCCGTTTGAGGGATGGAATTAGTGTTGTAGATTTTGGCTAGCTGAATATGAATTAAGGGATGGTATTGAAGAGTAATTCAATATTCAGAAGTTGTTGTTAATTAGAAGTTGTTGTTAGTCAGAAGCAGAAGCTTCTGAGGTTGCGTCCAGAAGTATGCTTAACTTCTGTGTTCTTTAGCGTAGCTGTTAAGTTTAGTTTTAAGAGTAATTTAGTATTTTCTAGTTTGTATTGTTTGCTTAGTTACTAAGTTTATCTTTATTAGGGCCTATATGACAATTTTATCATTGTATAAATAGACTAGTAGAAGATGTCATTTATAACAACAATCCTTATTTCTTTCATACCTTTTGTAGTCGTCATTCTCTTATTATTCTCTCATTATTCCTGTCATCTTTAATTCTTGTACACCAACACAGTTGTGTTTATTTTTTGACTTAAATGCACTTTTGGTTCCCGTATATTAATTTTTTTAACATTTTAGTCCCTCTATAAAAAAAATCAACTATTAGGTTCCACAATATCATATTTCATTTTTTTTAGTGCCCCCATGATAAAATAGTCTAATTTGCATATGTGACATTGAAATTATGAAGTGACATTTTTTTAATTGATGTAACGTCATTAAAAATATTAAAAAATTATTATTTTATTTTATTTTTAATTTTTCTTTATAATAATTAAACGTTTTAAATTATTTTAGTTATTTTTGTCTATAAATATTTATTTAGAAATTATATATTATAAATTTTAATTCTAAAATATATATATTTTTGGGTCTATTTTTAATGACGTGACAACAATTAAAAAATGTCACCTCATAATTTCAATGCCACATATGCAAATTAGACTATTTTGTCATGGGAGACCTCAAAAAAAACATGAAATATTATATTGGGGACCTAATAGTTGATTTTTTTTATAGGAGACTAAAATATTTAAAAAATTAATATAAGGGGACTAAAAGTGCCTTTAAGCCTTTTTTTTAGTAGAAAGGAAAAAAAAAAGTAAAAGAGCCATTGATTAGATTTTTTTTATAAACTCAAAATATATAGAAAAGAAGATTGAAAAAAAATAAACCTAAAGAAAATAAAAATAAACCTAAGCTATTTTTTATATATATTTCTAATCCCCAAGGGTAAAGATTTTTTTAGAAAAACTTTCCATTTATATTAATGTGTAATAAAGAGACAAATCCAAAACTATTATATATATACACAAGTTATTATGACAAAAAATATATATCTCCAAATATTAACACACACAAATCAATATTTGAGAGAGTGAGAGATGGGTTTTGAAAGGAAGGTTTATGGTTGGATTGCAATAACCACTTGTATGGTGATTTGTCTTAATCCATGCATCTGTTTGGAAGAAACTAATGAAGGAAATTGCAATGTCTATGAAGGAAGTTGGGTTTATGATGAATCTTACCCTCTCTATGATTCATCAAAATGTCCTCATATTCGTTTGGAATACGATTGCTTGAAATATGGAAGAACTCATAAAGAATATCTCAAATACAGATGGCAACCAACCCATTGTAACTTACCAAGGTACGTACCAATTTATTAAACTTTTATGTAACATATCAATTTATTTTGTTTTTTAAAGTTATTATCTATATTCACATGTTAGTGTCGGTGTGCAATATTTCTTTGCTTTGTGATTTTATATTTTATTTATTTAACTGGTTGTGATTTTCTAAGAATTTTTCATCAATGAATAGTGTGTATGTGTTATGAATTGAAGTTAATAACATGTGATTATAGGGTTGTAACAAAACGTGTTGTCGTGTTTGATAAGACATTCGGATATATTAACCCATACAAATTACTTTACATTTAAGAGAAATAGAAACGTTTAATAAATATAGAAAATTTTAATTTATCTTTTCATAGAGTGATTGTGAATTGTAATATTGGAAATGAGAAATAATGTTGTCTTAACTTTTTAATTAATTAATTTTTTTATGATTGATTGTGTATAAAAGAGGAATAACTTTTATTTATTTATTTGTTCAAAGAATATTTATCAGATATTCTAATTTTACTTTGGTTCTTAATTTAGTAACAAAAAGTTGAATGTAAGTCTTATTTTACAATTTTTTAGTGGACTGGAATTTAAAACTATAAGATTTTTTTAATGAAAATAATCTTTAAATGTAATAGTCAATGACTCTTTTATATATTTATATATCTCTAAGAAATAAGAATACAATAGTGATTTTATTGTTATCAATTCAAGACAAATATAATATTTTTCTTGGTAAAGGAAATTAAAGTTTCAATCTGTGAGTTGTATTATTTGGTTACATAGGATTTGATTTTCGCTTTTAAATATTAATTAATCAAATTAGGCATTAGAAAAAAAAATATTAAATAAAATTTGTAAAATAATATTTTTGTGTCTGCAGATTTGATGGAAAAAGTTTCTTAACAAAATTCAAGGGAAAACAAATAATGTTTGTAGGAGATTCAGTGAGTTTGAACCAATGGCAATCATTAATATGTTTGCTTCATTCTACTGTACCTAATGCATCTGTAATAAAAAGAGGTTTATCACCCATCACAAATCACACATTTCAGGTTAGTGAACCTTTTAAATTTTTTGCAAAAATAAAATAAATTAAAAATTGTATTCTTTTATATTTTTTTAAATATAATTTTGAGTAATTTTTCAATATTTTTGCAGGAGTATGGAGTTTCAATTATCTTCTATCATACGACATATTTAGTTGACACTGAAGTGGAAAAAGTTGGCAGAGTATTAAAACTTGATTCTCTCAAAAGTGGAAACATATGGAAAGAAATGGATGTTTTGATTTTCAATACTTGGCTTTGGTGGTACCGCAATGGACCCAAACAACCGTAAGATTTTTTAAAAAATTACTTTTATTATTATTTTTGTCAAATAGTCTCGTGTTCCATATTTTAATATGAATAAATAAGATATCTTATCAATATTTTGTCTGGTGAATGCTAAAAACAATTTTATAAAAAAAATATAAATTTCTTCATTCTTATTTGTAAATTTCACTATTTTGTCATCTTATTTGTAAATTTTACTATTTTGTTTTCTTATTACTTTGTAATTTAGTGATGTGTTGTTGTTAGGTTGATTTTTTTTATAATTATTTTTATTTTAGTGTTGATGTGGTTGCTAACTAATGTTTTTAAATGATTTAACATCTAAATAAAATAAAATAAATAAAAAATCTTGTTGACACCCACATCAATAATAAAATAAATAAAAAATAAAAAAAACAACATAACAACGCCATGTGAATATGTGGTTGATTTTATTGCCTAATCTAATGAGAGAGTAAAATAGGAGAATCTACAAATGACAAAGATGAAATATGTATTTATTTTTGAAACTCTTCTTATATAAGAGGGATAAAATGATAATTTATCCTTAAATAATTAAAATAATGTAATTTATAATTTTTATTGCAGATGGGATTATATTCAAATAGGTAACAAAATAGTGAAAGATATGGATAGAATGGAAGCTTTTAGAACTAGTATAACAACTTGGGCTAAGTGGGTTGATAGAGAAGTTGATACAGCCAAAACCAAAGTTCTTTTTCAAGGAATTTCTCCTATACACTACCGGTGAGTTTCACAATTTTTCTCTCTTTTTTTAACATGATACTTTATTTATTTGTTGTAATGTCTTTATAATTATTTTTATATGTGATATAAAAAATAGTGGAGAAGAATGGAATGAGCCAGGAGTAACAAATTGTGCAAAAGAGACAACACCAATAAATGGATTATCATCAACACGTGGGTTACCAAAAGCATCATATGTATTGGAAAATGTTTTGAAGAAAATAAAGAAGCCTGTTCATCTTCTTAACATTACAGCTCTATCAGAATTGAGAAAAGATGGTCACCCTAGCTCTCATAATGGCTTCCATAGAATGGATTGTACTCATTGGTGTGTAGCTGGGGTTCCAGATACTTGGAACGAGCTTATGCTTAAATCAATTATAAATTAGAATTAAGTTAGTGCCAATGGCTTAAGTGGATGTTGCTACATTTTAGTCATTAAGAAACATTATACTACTAGGGATGTTGTTAGGGCATTAAATATGAAATATATGAAATTTGTAGCACAATAAAAGTCTACATTAGGGATGGACATTCATGATTCATAGTAAAATTTCATCTCATCTTTTTTTTCTTTCGTTTTGTCTTTAATATGTTTGTAGAGATTTAAATTGTAAGCAAATTTGCATCCTCATAGATTAACTACTTAGACTTTTAAACTAACTTTCCTTTTGACATTGATGAATGGAAACACACGAGAGTAGAACCAATTCATTCACATACTCTTAAAAATGCCTTAAATTCATACCAAATCTTAGCAATACGAAACAAACTGTGCATTTCAATTGTATATATTCTAATGTAAAATAATTATAATTTATTAAAGAATTTTATGTATCACATAAAGAAATATAATATATGAGAAACTTATCAAATGTAAGAGATATTTGTGCTTAAATGAAGAGGAGTAGGACTTGATGAGGACTTAGGTTCATGGAGGGATGTTTGTGCTTGCTATTTGAAAGAGATATTGGAACAATGTGAGAGATGAGAGTTTTGCTACACTACACTGTTTTTTTAGTTTTGCTACACTACACTGTTTTTTTTTTCCCTTCTTTTTCAAATGGAATGGAAAGGAAAGGTGCAAGTACCGAAACAAAATCATTTGAATTTTGAAGTCTGTAAGTTTAAATGCGGAATTTAAAATACGGGCATCTCTTTTACTTTGATTTATGTGTGATTTTGAGACTGAGTTTGTTGTGGTGTATTTTGATTCTAAAACTCATACATTTTCGAGGTCACTGTAACACCCTTCTAATTTTCCCGCGAATAATAAAACGATTCAGAGTTAACATGTATTAAAGGGCGTCACAATTAATTAAAACTAAAATTACATCCACATGTCATGCTTTATTGAGGAAACATAATTCAATTAATTATCAAATATACATGTTTAACACAACGGAATAACTTCAAGCTTGGATAATTTCAAATCCCAAATAAAATCATCAAAGGTCAATCAATGCCTTGAATCACCGAAACAATTATCCAACTAAAACATCAAATAAAAACTGAGTTTAATAATAACTCTAGACAAGCGTTCCCCAGTTTTACAATCAGAGCATGACACTGACACGCGATAAAATAAAAATGCATAGCTCTACAAGCCATCCTCACCAACTCCTAAGCCGCTAAAGCTTCAATCTAAAATCATCAAAGTAAGGGTGAAACTACATCATAATTAAAATGCATTATAAATTCATAAAACAACAAAATTTCATAAGCTATTATTCCACCCTATTCAGCATAATCAGATTTATTCATCCATTCAACAACACAAGTCATAAATATACATGACACACAACAACCAGATTATAACACTAGAAACCATCCTATCATGTTATAATCCATAAAAAATGCAATGCAAGACTCTATGCATGTGGTACCAAAAGTGAACTAAATTCACCATATTGTTCCATTCCAACTCGGACCAAGTATCAACATCTTCTCCATTCCAACTCGGACACAGATACGCCTCATCGCCCATTCTAACCCGGCAACGATTATTGGTCAGCTCAGTAATTTCACACAATGGTAATTAGCTACCACCAAATGTATATGCATGCACATCAACAAGCATGCCACATACAACACAGGTTATGATAACATCATACATCATAAACCATCATTAATCCAAAACATGATAATCATCATTTATCATGAACATCATTAAACAACATAAACATGCACAAACAATTACTACAACATCATCACCAGAACATGATATCAATCAACTATCATGAACATCACCAATAGCATAACAATGCAAGCAATTACCCATCAATCGGTAATGCCATCACCAACACAAGCGTACAACCATCAATATGCACATAGTACATCAACACCACAACATACCATTTCCTATCCACCAAGTACACAAGGTACGAATAACCACAAGGTCGGAAAACCAATAATTCCAAAATAAAATAAAATAAATATTATTTTCCTTATTTCATAAAATAGAACATTTAATTTAAGGAATAACGTCCAAAACGGCGATTAAAAAGGACTTACGGTTTAAAAGTTATGAATTTTCAAAGTTTAATATTTTTCAAAAAGTAACAGTGGTAACCGGTTCCTCCAGGGGAGTAACCAGTTCTCACTATCATAGTGAAAACACGTTGCTGAAAAATGTATGGGGAACCCGGGTTCTCCAGAGGAGTAACCGGTTCCCACGATTTATAGGAAAACATTTTTCTGAAAAATGTACTAGGAACTCGGTTCCTCCCAGGGAGTAACCGGTTCCCAAGACTCATCAAAATTATCTTGATGGAAATTATATGTGGAACCCGGTTCCTCCAAGAG
The DNA here is from genome assembly GCA_021764765.1 of Vicia sativa. NCBI lineage: Eukaryota > Viridiplantae > Streptophyta > Magnoliopsida > Fabales > Fabaceae > Vicia > Vicia sativa. Next base: position 254,772,940 of record CM038796.1, on the reverse strand, counting down.
GGTAACCGGTTTCTGCGACGTCTGCGGCCAAAAAAACCAATTTTGACAACATTCTTACTGTCCCAATTCATACCATGACGAATCCAACACCCAACAACATCAAAACAAGTTACAATACATGATTTCAATGCAATTATAACACACCATAACATCATATAATAACCCTATAACATCAATTTGCATCAAAACATCAAAGTTCATGAATTTGGGATTTAAACTCATAAACGTAGAAAATCCTAAATTGGGATTCCTAATCTACTCAATCAGTCCTATCATTCCCAAAATCTATAAGGTATAATAATGAAGTCACCTTGGTCAATCGTTTGAATCCTTGACTTGCTCTTTCTCTTCTCACTTTGGCTTTTCTAACTCTTTTCCTTCTTACTCCTTATTTTATTAATAATAATAATAATAATAAAATAAAATTAGTTACAAATTTTTACTACCTTACACGTCCTTCTTCTACTAATCACAACACAAGCCTGATCCTTTACTCCTTTTATTTTCCAATAATTCCAAAAATTCTAATTCTAATTAAATAAATAATTCAAATTCAAATTATTTAATAATTGAAAATATGGGGTGTTACAGTCACCTCCTTCGATATTTCGACAACTACAAAACTTCGACACACACTACACTATTACGACATAACCTTATTATTTCTATCGGGCAACATGATTTTGCAAAAGGGATTTTATTCTCAACACACTGAAATCATCCGGCTGAACTTCCGACTAATAGGGGTATATCAATGGAGTCTCCATTGAACATCTTTTATCTCACGACGGAGAAAGGAAAACATCGAGTAAACCTGAAGGGAGAAATCGCGGTCCTATGACCGAGAGATCAAGAGAATCTAGGTAAGGGAGTTCGTTACACGAGGGGGAGGGATTAGCACCCCACACGTCCGTAGTACTCTATGGTATCCACTTTCTATTTCTAGCTAAAGGGTGTGTTATATCTATCTATGCTTAATCGCTACAATGAATGCAAAAGAAAAGGAAAATAAAGAAACCACGGGGAAAATAAGGAAGTATTTACAAAGTTTGCTCGATCGAGCCCCGTGACAAGATTCCTATGTATTCCCGCGTGCAATGGGAAAGTCAGAGCGTCGTAGTTCGGCTCATTTATTTTGGTGAGTTTTGTGTTTTTTACTTGTGAAAAAGGTTTTAAGCACAAAAGAAAAGCGCACAAAGGAGAAAAGAGTTTGTGTTGGTTGGTTGCTTTTACCTTGAGAAAGGAGTTCAAACCATTATTAAGTGTTTTGTTTTCAAAGAGAAAAGAAAGCAAGTTTTAGTTTTATTACATGCATGGATGCAAAAGAAACTAGAAAAACAAAAGGGAGACTAGCTAAGTGCTAACCTTAATGTTGTCATGCGAAAATTGGACCTATGGTTGAGGATTTAAGGGAATCTCTTCCTATGTTAACATGCAAAGGATGTGAATCCTAATATCTAGGCTCGAGAACCTATCCTAACCGAGCAAAACCTGGGAAAAACAAACAAGCACAATCCACAAGTAGAATTGCCCTAAACGGGTCTTTAAATAAACCAGAGGGGTTCCTGAACATGCTCCAACTACGGAAGCCCCATCATGCATCTCTATTCCTACTTCTCATGGAAAAAGAAAACTGTAAAGCCCTACTTCTCATGATATCTAGGAAAACTGTAAGAGAGAACGATAAATGGTGTAGAAACTACCACACAGATATAGAATCCGAAGAGCACTGCGAGCTAATGAAATACTCCGGAAAACTTCAAGTACTGCAGCCATGCAATAAGAGTAAACCGGTGAGAATGGTTCAAAGCATCAAAAACAAGCGAAATACGCGTCAATACGTATCCGAAGTGATAACGCCTGCAAGAACGAGATTAGACCAAACAAAACAAGGTAGGAGGGATGCACACGTGGGTGTACATACACGAAACACCTGCAAAATGGTATTTAAGCCCAAAAAGCAAGCAAAGAATGTATTTGTGGGAATACAAACGCAAAACATTGGAGAATTATGTTGCATGTATATACAACACAAGCCCCTGCATCAAATAGTAGTTAGAAATGGCTAGAGCGCTTGCTATTTGCAGTTGGAATCAAGAAATAACAGAAAAATACACCAGTACAGGTCGCGCTAAGCCTGCTATACCGCGCTAAGCGCGACCCAAACAAAAGCCATCGCGCTTAGCCTGCTCTAGATTGCGCTAAGCGCGATCTGCAAAACAAAAGTCAGTAAGTTTGGCGCTTAGCGCGCTCCTGGTGGCGCTAAGCGCGGTCTGCAACCTGCAAAAATGCTGTTTTTTGGTCCGCATCACCTGTTTATGGTATTCTCATGTCGAAAAGTCGATCCATACAGTTAGGCCATAATCCCACAGCGGATAAAGGTCAAATGAACATGCGAGGAATGCAAATCGAAACGACAAATCCTATGTTCATAGATGAAGAAGACATGCATGAACATGCGAGGAGTGCAAATCGAAACGATAAATCCAATGTTCATATATGAAGATATGAATAATACATGCATGAACATGCGAGGAGTGCAAATCGAAACGATAAATCCAATTTTCATAGATGAAGAATACATGCATGAACATGCGAGGAGTGTAAATCGAAACGATAAATCCAATGTTCATAGATGAAGAATACATGCACGAACATGCGAGGAGTGCAAATCGAAACGATAAATCCAATGTTCATAGATGAAGAATACATGCATGAACATGTGAGGAGTGCAAATCGAAACGATAAATCCAATGTTCATAGATGAAGATTGATGCATGAACATGCCAAGGATGCGAGTTACGATAACAATCCTAATGCTCATGTGATGATAATTGATGCATGAATATGCCAAGGATGCAAGTTACGATAACAATCCTAATGCTCATGTGAAGATAATTGATGCATGAACATGCCAAGGATGCGAGTTACGATAACAATCCTAATGCTCATGTGCAAGGAACTAATGCAAGCAAATCATGCTACAAAAAGTGTTGGAAACTCAAGTCAAGTCTAGGTTATGCATTAGTACAAACACTTGGAGTGCATATGCAGTGGGTTTACGTACAATGCATTGTGTGCCTAATGACCAAAATGATTTGATGTCTTGTTATACCCCAAAATTTTCCCTCCTACTTCTCAAGACATTTCTCATATCCATACTCAAGGATTTCACAAGGCTTGACCAGACAAACCCTCTCCTAAACAATCAACCCAAACTAGGGTTTGGCTATCCTCAAATCCAGGTGAGCCTCCAACACTTCCAGTGGCCATCATGCCTCATCATATGCTTCAAAGAATCTCCATGTCAAGTTTCAAGCCTTACAAGTCAAGTTTCCTTAGACAATTGCTCAGACGATTGAAAATCAGTTGTATTGGACAAAAAGTCAACTGTGGTCAACATACAGTCAAACTTCATAATTTTTGGTCAACATCAATATTTTGAAGTAATATTCATCATTCGATCAAGGGTTGATCATGATTCATCAAGAAAACTCAAGATTTGATCAAAAGTCAAAGTTTCCAAATTAAGGTTTTTGAATAAAAAGTCAACAGAACTTTGACCAGGCATAACTTTCACATACTTTATCAGAAATTTTTCCCACCAAATATCATTTTGAAGAGAATTCAATTCTCTACAACTTCATGTCTCACAAGCATGGGCAGAAATGCTTCATTTGGAAGTTATGGATCAAAACATTACAGGTCCTTTTCAAAGTCAACAAAAAATCAACTTTTTGTAAAGAAGTGTTCATGAGCATGGAAACTTCAATTGAGATGAAACCAAAGAGGTTGTTTATAGGACATCTTGAGCTTTCTAAAAAGTCCAAGAACACCCAAAAATGTTAAAAATTGAGCAAGATACACCTTGCACAAGTTGAGCATTTTTGAAGAGGTGCACAAAGAGAAATACTTGACAAATGCAATTTTTTTCCAAATGGGCTTGTAATTTTATGATCCAAACTAGATCTTAACATTATCCATGGCCTCTCTACACCTTTCCACTCCTCCTTTCCATTTTTTTAATTTATTTTTGAATTTAAAGCATTTAATTCAATTTTAAATTAAATAAAATACAAAAGCAAGGTATAAAACAAGTTGGGCTTGATTTCTATCTATCTTGAGGACCAAGGAAGCCCAAAATACATGCCAAATTCGTGCAAGATGCTACAAGGAAGAGAAAATCCAATTTTAGAAGGATTTGATGAAAATGTACAAGGAAATATGTTTGCATTCAAAGCAATATATTTTTTCATTCTTTTTGATCAAATCTCATGCTCTATAAATACATGACACATTCACAAGAACAAAGGAGGAAACCCTAGCCTCATGTGTCAACCCTAATTTCTCAAAAATTCTCTCAAAGTTGCAAAATTCGAAATCCTACTTGCAGCCACTTTCAAGCCTTCTCATTGATCCATTCGTGTTCCTGAGCTTTCCAGCAATCAATCCAAGCCCTTACATGAAGCCAAGCCATTCCAGATTGTGCCATCCAAGCATCACCGGTTTGATAAAATTCTCAAATTCGATTTTCATAATTCATGCATTATTAACTGTTTTCGATTGCTTGTATGATCTCAGGACATCCATTGGAACATGTTTGATGCATTACATGTGAGCTTTGACGCAGAAATTGCAACCTTCCATTGTTAGGGCAATTTAGCTTGTCTTCTTCGAAACTCACTCCACAGGCGTTTTTAGGTCAAAACAATAGCACCATTGGATTCGCAATGGTCGAATTAGGGGGGTAGGGTATCTCTTTGCTTTTTATTTTGGCTGTTTTGCAGGTTAGAAGGTTGGATCGGCCGGAGAAGACGACCGGAGCTTTGCTCCGGCGTCTCTGTGTTTTCTTTGACCGACGAAGACCGGTGACCTAGGCGTGGCGCATTTTGATTATCTCATCCATACAATTGGGTCCCACGGCTTGACTTGGTATGAAATTCAAACTGGAACGTTGGATCACATATAATCCAATGATTGTGATTCTAAAACAACAAACGCGCGCAACTCAGATGGTGGACACATGCTTGGTATATCCAGGAGGTCAGGGGTTCGATCCCTGGCTTCCCACTTTCTTTTTTTTACAGCTTTTTTAATTTCTTTTCAAATAATTTTCTCATGCATTAAAAAATCACCAAAAAATATTTTCTTTTTGCATTTAGGTCAGAAAAATGTTTATTTAATTTTTGGCATAAAAATTAATATTTTTGCATTCATATTTTAATTAATTGTTAATTACCCATAAAATTGACTTTTAATTATTTTTCTTCATTAAAACCAATCCAGAAAATTCCCAAAAAATTATTCTATCATCTAATTAGGATTACTAACCTAAAAACTTTCTCTTAACTCAACAATCTTTTTCTTACTAACGTATTTTCTCTTATGTGAATTTCTTATCTTTTCCGATTATTATGTATCTGCTTACAGGTTGTAATAGTTAGCATTTATTCTCTCGCATTCTTTTCCAATATTATGTAACTGTTCATGGGATGTAATAGTTTAATTAGGATTACTTTCCGCACTCCTATATTATGTAACTGCCCCAAAGCCATGTAATAGCGTAGGACATTTACTTTCTGCAATTTACTTTCTGCACCCTATAAACTGCTAGTAACTAGGCGTGTATGGCAAGATAAAAATGAACGTAGATCACTTCTAATTTCAAGATAAAATATCTGAATTTAACACACTCTTTTCACACATGCACCCCCTAGAGTATTCTCTTTCTTTGCCTTTCGAATAAATGGTCAAGTCCCTCGAACGTAGAGGTATCCTAGCACCGTTGCCTACAAACATATCATCATAGTCCCTTCGATACAAAGATCATAGACCCACGATGTCGCCTATGAAAACATGATCTCGTACCTCGATTGTTGCCTACGAAAAGTGATGATCGTCCCTTCGAATGTGCTAGGATACTCCTACAAGTTGCCTTCTATGACCATCCGATGTCCTTTCGAATGTCCCTTTTACATTCAACGAATAGGGTTACCTACCAACTAATGGTATGGATAGCACTATTCTAAGGGAAACTAAAATAACACAAAAACGACCGTTCTGAGTAGGTAATACTTTTAATTGCTTGCTCTATCAAAATATTTTTCACACTTTTCAAAAACGGAATATTTCCAAACACTTCGTATACATTCTAGCGTGAATCATTATGAAGTCAAAGCGAAATGCCTTTTCAAAACATTTTGTCAAACACACACACAAAAAGCAATTTTAAAGATGAGCTAAAAGCAACTAAGAGCCTGTAGATAACTACAGATGGAAATGGGTGCTAATACATTCTCTTTTCATAACCTTCTCCCTTACTCAGAATCTAACGAAGGTCTTTTTCTGTTCTTTTCACCTTCCCTTAATTGGATAAAAGAAAAGTCGGTGGCGACTCTTGCTATCCGCAACATTTGCGATAAAAAGAAAAACAAATTCCAAAGTCGATTCCACCGTATTTAACTGGCGACTGTTGGGAGACACCCTAAAGAGAGAATACCTTAGGGATTTCTAGATCACTTTACTGCTTTCTGTTTGACTTGTATGCTTTACTTTTAAGGGTTGCTTGGGTATTATACTTGTGGGGGATCCTACACCCGGATCCAGGTTTCCTTAGGTAAGTAGCAATAAATCGTCGCGACCGTTAGGCGTATACCGAAACGGTCAACATGATGGCTACGTTAGTGCGACACTTTGGATGTCCTGATGCTCCTCATGCTCAAGTTGAGGAAAGTATTTGGCGTCTGCGTGGTGTCATCAACACTAACTCAACTTTTAGAACCCTAATTGACCCATCTTGGCCATTAGAAGGAAGTAAGATGGCCGGCTTTGATGCAGACTAAGGTTGGTTGATACTCGATGCTACGCTCATTAAGATCAGACTTTCGGGATGTTTCGGTCGACCACTTGGTAGTCGTATTGAAATAAAGCCTACGAGAAAGATCAATGATATGAGATTCCTAGAACCCAGTTACTATTATAGGACAGGATGAACCCACTCAAACTTTGGTAGGGTAGACACCTATACCTCATGCAAGCCTTAAACCTAGGGCTATTGCGTGATTTGCTTGTGTTTGTTAAACATGACATCGTGACATCATAACATTGCATATCATTTCTAACTATTTCAAGGACCTAAGGATTTATCTTTGCTCTATTTTGTAGGGATTATGGCTTCCAGAAAGACTATCCGAATCAACTTCATGGGTATACCTTCTCAGCTCAAATAATTGGTTTCAGAAATTCCCGATCATGCTCAGTTCATCAAAAGACACGGTTATCTGCTTGATTTGGTTACCTCCGGTTTTGAAGAAGATATGATGCACGTCTTATTCCAGTTCTTCAATTCGAAACACCATCGCTTTACATTCCCAGATTATCAGTTGGTTCCTACCTTAGAAGAGTTCTCTAAGCTACTTGGGATACCTATTCTTGATCAAATACCATTCACCGGTTTGAAATGGCTCTTGAACAGACTATCAAAGACCTTCAGGCTCAGAATGCTAAATTCCAGGAAATGTTCACCAGCTTGGTCCAAGGCCAGGAAGACCTGAAGAAGCTCATCGCTATTAAGAAGAAAGTCATCGGTGTCCTCAAAATGGGAAGACGTCACAAAGGTGGACCTAGAGTGGTCAACCGGTTAGAACTCTCAGACAAGAGTGTCGAAACTGATGAAAGTATCAAGAACAACGAAGAAGGTCAGCATGAGTCTAAAAACAGAGAAGAAGACTATGAAAACGAACAGTATTCTCTTGAGGATGACAAATACAAACAACTTGAAGACCGTTTGAATGTTGTGGAAAATCTGAAGATGTCTGGGCTGAATTTTGATGATCTGAGTCTTGTTCCTGGCGTGGTGATTCCCCGCAAGTTCAAGGTTTCTACTTTTGCCATGTATGATGGTATCTCTTGTCCGAAGCTGCATTTGAAGTCCTATGTTCAGAAGATCAATCCTCACACTGATGACAAAAAGTTGTGGATCCATTACTTCCAAGAGAGTTTATCCGAAACTCAGTTGGAGTGGTATTATCAGCTAGAGAGTACCCGTATCCATACCTGGAATGACTTAGCAGATGCTTTCTACAAGCAGTACCAGTACAATGCTGAACTAGCACCCACCCGCATGCAACTATAGAGCATGTCTATGGGTCATGACGCGAAGTTCAAAGAATATGCTCAGAAATGGAGAGATTTAGTAGGTAGAGTTCAACCACCCTTGTCCAATAGGGAGTTGGTTGATATGTTTATGGGAACACTGACAGGCCCATTCTTCAATCATCTGATTGGAAACTCTTCAGCCGGATTCACCGAGCTGATATTGACAGGAGAATGCATCGAAGCTGGAATCAAGAGCGGAAAGATTCAGGTAGAGTCATCTTCAAATGCTGCGAAGAGATCTTTTGGTAAAAAAAGAAGCCAATGTTGTGTATGGTCAGAAAAGCCGAGCCAAAGCCGACCGTGCTCAATCTGTGGGGGGCAGTTGTGATCTCCAATCCTACACCAGCGTAACCTCAACGAGACAACGCGCGTAACCAGAACGCGCCATGAAGACAGTTTACGAAGATCAACATGCCATTATCGCAAGAATTGCAACACATGTTGAAAGCAGAGCTGATTACCTTGAGGGATCCTCCTCAACACATCAACACTTCCTCTCCGAGATACAATCCTAATGCCAAGTGTGCTTATCACTCCAACATCCCAGGGCATAACACTGATGATTGTTGGGCTCTGAAGAACAAGATTCAAGACATGATTGAAGCTAAAGAAATTGAGTTTGATCCTCCTGTCGAGACTCCGAATGTGATCAACGCACCGATGCCTAACCACGACAAAAGTTCCAATGCTATTGATAAGAATTCTTATATTTTTTATGTGAATGACCTGACTATTCCTCTGATGACTGTTAAGAAGAATCTGTTGCAAGCCGGTGTCAATCCAGGATGCCCAGAGAGTTGTCGTTGGTGCCCATCTGCACCTGACGGATGTGCTTGGTTGAGAAGACGCATTCAATGCATGATGGATAGCCGAGAAGTGCTATTTCTGAAACCTTCATCTGTGGAGAATTTATGTGAAGACATGTCTAAGAATCTAAAGATCAAAGATGTGAGCGAAGCCGTACCAGAAGTCTGGGATACCTTTGGGCAGGCAAGTGGAAGGTTTGATTGCATGGTGAAGTATACCGTTCCTGAAAGCTACAAGATTCCTATCGAAGATGTTAAGGCAACCGGATGGGGATACGGTTTCCTAGAAGACTATGCTGATGTAAACACGATAAGGATTTCTTCTGCTGATCCTGTGCCTAGAGTGGCACCTCTCATCATTACTTCTTCCAGACCAGTTCCATACTCCTCCGACAAGGCTATACTGTGGAACTATGGAGCCGCAGTTTATTATCGTGGTGTCAAGCAAGACCCGCTAACCATCAAAGACATTACAGTTGAAGCTGTCATTCCTGACATCGACAACATCACCGGATCAAGCAAGGTGACCAGAACCGGAAGAGTATTCTCTCCAGAGGTTTCTCCACCAAAAGACACTGCGACTCCAGCTCGCATTCCAACTGTCGAACCAATTCCTGAAGCGCGAGGGAAAGAACCAGTAACTCATCCTGCTCAGACAGAAGTACCAAAGGAAGTTGCTAAAGATACCTCCAAGCAAGAAATGGAGGAAATTCTGAAGATCATCAAGAAGAGTGACTACAATGTTGTGGAACAGTTGGGACAAACTCCGTCCAAGATATCCATGCTTGCTCTGCTCTTGTGCTCTGAGGTTCATGCTAAAGCCTTAGTGAAATTTCTGAAGAATGCTCACATACCGTAAAACACTACTACTGATCAGTTCGAAGTTTTTATTGCTAGCCTGGCTGCCAGCAACGGTCTAGGTTTCTCTGATGTTGATTTGACTTCTGCCGGAAGGAAACACAACAAAGCCTTGCACATCTCTGTTGAATGCAAGGGTACTACGTTGTCTCATGTCTTGGTAGATACTGGTTCCGCTCTGAATATCCTACCGAAAAGTGCGTTTGACCGACTTTATGTTGAAGGATTGGTCTTGAAGCCTAGCGACATAGTTGTGAGAGCTTTTGATGGTTCTAAACGAACAGTACTTGGAGAGCTCGTTCTGCCAGTTAAATTCGGTTCCCAGACTTTTGACTCCATTTTCTTTGTCATGGACATCCGTCCAGCTTACTCTTGCCTACTTGGACGCCCTTGGATACATGGGCGGCATACCTCTCGCCTTGCATCGTGTCAAGTACCAGTGAAGGGGAAGGTTGTTACAGTATGTGGTGAAGAGGAATACATGGTAAGTCATCTACAGTCATTACGATACCTCGAGATGGAAGGTGAATTCTTCGAAACTCCCTGTCAAGCTTTCGAAACAGTTCCAGGACTCATGCCTGTTGACTCTCCTGACACTCTTGAAGTTACACAAGTTCCGCTTAGGATGGCCTCGCTGAAAGATGCTCAAGCTGTAGTTGAAGGAGGAGGTATTACTATTTGGGGTCAGCTCCCCGATCTTCCTTTCAAATCTGACAAGACTGGTTTAGGCTTCACCGCCAAAGGTCAGAAGATGATACACCGCGAACGTGCCGGCCAACTTCTTGTCCGCATCAGCAAGAATGGAGTTCATGCTATAGAAGATGGCGACAACGACTTCGACATCAACGATTGGATCTTCCCAGCTCCCGACAACGGACTCAACAATTGGAAGACCGAAGACATCATACCAATCTCCTTTAGACAGGAATTCACTCCGAATCTCGTTGATAACAGCTTTGCTATTGCTAAATATGACTTCGATAATCCGATCTACCAAGCCAAAGACGAAGGTGAGGAAGATTGTGATGTGCCAGGAGAACTTGTCGATCGCTAAGAAGAAGAACGAGTTATACAGCCACACGAAGAGCCAGTTGAGGTTGTGAATCTAGGTACAGACGAAGACAGAAAAGAAATCAAGATAGAAGCAGGTCTCGAGAACAATGTCAGAGAAAGATTGGTCCAGATGCTACGAGACTATATCAAGGTTTTTTCTTGGTCATACGAAGATATGCCAGGTCTAGACATTGACATTATGGTACACCGATTACCGACAAAAGAAGGTTTTCTCCCTGTGAAGTAGAGGGCTCGTCGCATGCGTCCTGAGATGTCAGAGAAAATCAAAGTCGAAGTTATGAAGCAGTTCAATGCCGGTTTCCTAGCCGTTACTTCTTATCCACAATGGGTTGCAAATGTGGTACTTGTACCTAAGAAGGATGGAAAAGTACGAATGTGTGTGGATTATAGATATTTGAACAGAGCAAGTCTGAAAGACGATTTTCCACTTCCTCATATTGATGTTCTAGTCGACAACACTGCTCAACATAAGGTTTTCTCCTTCATGGATGGTTTCTCCGGTTACAATCAGATCAAAATGGCTCCCGAAGACATGGAGAAGACTACTATTGTTACATAGTGGGGCACATTCTGCTACAAGGTCATGCCGTTCGGACTGAAGAACGCTGGCGCCACTTATCAACTTGCCATGTGTAATATGGTGGGAGAACTGACTTTGGAATTTGTTTTGCTTTTTATCGCAAATGTTGCGGATAGCAAGAGTCGCCACCGACTTTTCTTTTATCCAATTAAGGGAAGGTAAAAAGAACAGAAAAAGATCTTCGTTAGATTCTGAGTAAGGGAGAAGGTTATGAAAAGGGAAGGTATAAGCACCCCTTTCCATCAGTAGTTTTCTACGGGCTCTTAGTTGCTTTTAGCTCACTTTAAAATTTGCTTCCTGTGTGTGTGTTTGAAAAAATGTTTTGAAAAGGCATTTCGCTTTGACTTTGTAATGATTCACGTTGGAATGTATACAAAGTGTTCGGAAATGTTTTATTTTTTGAAAAGAGTTTTAACTTTGACAAAAGTGTGAGGTGTGAAAAGTATTTTGATTGAGCAAGCAACTACAAGTCTTATTACCTACTCAGAATGGTCGTTTTCGTGTTGTTTTACGTTCCTATAGAATAGTGTTATCCATACCATTAGTTGGTAGGTAACCCTATTCGTTGGATGTAAAGGGACATTCGAAGGGACATCGGATGGTCATAGAAGGCAACTTGTAGGAAGTATCCTAGCATATTCGAAGGGGCGATCATCACTTTTCGTAGGCAACAATCGAGGGACGAGATCATGTATTCGTAGGCGACATCGTGGGTCTATGATCTTTGTATCGAAGGGAATATGATGATATGCTTGTAGGCAACGGTGCTAGGATACCTCTACGTTCGAGGGACTTGACCATTTGTTCGAAAAGGCAACGAGAGAGAATACTCTAGGGGGTGCATGTGTGAAGAGAGTGTGTCAAATTAGTAGAAAAAAGGTTTTTAGGTTAGTAATGATAATTAGATGATAGAATAATTTTTTGGGAATTTTCTGGATCGGTTTTAATGAAGAAAAATAATTAAAAGTCAATTTTATGGTTAATTAACAATTAATTAAAATATGCATGCAATAATATTAATTTTTATGCTAAAAATTAAATAAACATTTTTCTGACCTAAATGTAAAAAGAAAATATTTTTTGGTGATTTTTTAATGCATGAGAAAATTGTTTGAAAAGAATTAAATTAAAAGGAAAATAGTATGAAAAGAAATAGAAAAATGTTAGTTTTGGAAAAGTGGTAAAAAAGAATTGACATTGCTAGGGATCGAACCCAAGCCTTTTCCTTCAACACGCGCGCTGCTTGCCACTAGACCATCTTGCATATTGTGTTAGTACTACGAAACAAAAATGTTTTAAACGAAATTGAATTCTGGGAATCCAAAAACCGCGCCAAGAACTTCATCTTCCTCGTTTGAATATTTAAACCTTTAGCGACGGCTTTGTTCGTCGCTAAAGCCCCTGCAAATTTCCAAAATCAAATACAAGCAATATAAATTCATTGTGAGTACATGGTTCGACTGGAAATTTCATTCTGAGCATGATGGTGGTCTTAGTTTTGTCCTATTTTACTTGGATCGATGGATCCAAATTCGAAGCTTCGAAACCCTAGTAATGGCATAACACAATCCTGGTGTCTAAACTCAAATCGATCTATTCAGAAACATTCCAAACATTAAAACGAACAAGAATATGCAATCAAAATGTATTTATAATGCATGAATCATAGAAATCGATTTTGAGAAAAAGATGTGCAAACCGTGAGTGCAATTTCGTGATTCTTGATGTTTTTGTGATTTGTAAGGGTCTGGAACGGATCAATGAACCTCCAGGAACGTGTTTGAGTGCTTAGAATTGTCTGAATCGATCTGGAACTAGGGCTGCAAGTTGCTTGCAACACACGAATATTTTGAGCTTTGTTAGGGTTCTTAGAGGCAGAACTTTCGTCCTTGTGTCATGTGAATGCATTGTGTACTTATAGTGGATGGATTTAGGTCAAGAATCATGAAGAAATAATGTACCAATCAATGAGAAAATATTTGATTTGGTATGAAACCAAATATTCCCTGTTTTGATCAAATTTCAATCAATTCCTTTTCCAATTAGTGCAAATTTCGTATTTGACAGCTTGTGTGGCTTGCTTGGACCTCAAGAATGAGAGAAAAATCCAATTTGCAATTAATTTTGATTTTCTACCTTTTATTTTAATTTGATTGGCTTTTAAATGATTAAAATCCAAAATAAATAGAAAATAAAAGATAAAATCCGTGGCCTTTGGCTTGGAGGCTCCAAATCATCTGAGGAACAAGTTTGAACCAAGAAAAGTTAGGCCCATTTGCAATTTTTTTGATTTTCTCAAGTATTTCTCTTTGTGCACCTCCTCAAAAATGCTCAACTTGTGCAAGGGGTATCTTGCTTAATTTTTAACATTTTTGGGTGTTCTTGGACTTTTTAGAAAGCTCAAGATATCCTCTAAACAACCTCTTTGGTTTCATCTCAATTGAAGTTTCCAAGATCAAGAACACTTCTTTATAAAAAGTTGACTTTTTGTTGACTTTGAAAAGGACCTGTAATATTTTGATCCATAACTTCCAAATGAAGCATTTTCTAACCAAGCTTGTGAGACATGGATTTGTAGAGAATGGAATTCTCTTCAAAATGAGCTGTGGTGGGAAAATTTCTAATAAAGTATGAGAAAGTTATGCCTGGTCAAAGTTCTGTTGACTTTTGTCCAAGAAAGCCCAATTTAGAAACTTTGACTTTTGATCAATTCTTGACTTTTCTTGATGAATCATGATCAACCCTTGATCAAATGATGAATATTACTTCAAAATATTGGTGTTGACCAAAAATTATGAAGTTTGACTGTATGTTGACCACAATTGACTTTTTGTCTAATACAACTAATTTTCAACCATCTGAGCAATTGTCTGAGGAAACTTGACTTGTAAGGATTGAAACTTAACATGGAGATTTTTTGAAGCATATGATGAGGCATGATGACCACTTGAAGTGTTGGAAACCACCTTGATCTGAGGATGGCCAAACCCTAGTTTGGATTGATTGCCTAGGAGAGGGTTTGTATAGTCAACCCTTGTGAAGTCCTTGAGTATGGATAAATGAAATGTCTTGAGAAGTAGGAGGGCAAATTTTGGGGTATGACAGCTGCCCCTGTTCAATCTTCTTCTTGTACTGGAAGGGTTAGATTGACATGCTTGCCTTTCGTGACCTGAAGGTAGAAGATGATTGAACACTCGAGTACACTTGGAAATTTGCACTCACTGTTGATTTATGATGTACGGGAATGGGCTTACAGATGCCATTTGGAGAAATTGTCGACTTTACTGGGGAATGAGTCGTACGTTAGACTCAAGTACGTCGCTTGAATAAGAGAATCGTTAGAGATGGGCTTAAGATGCCATCTGGAGGGACTGATGCTAGGGAATGAGCCATACGTCAGACTCTGCAGGTATTCTTGAAAATAAGAAGAAAGCATGGAGATGGGCTTAAGATGCCATCCTGATAGAATGATGTTGAGTCGTACGTTAGACTTCAACACTTGCCTTTGAATGAAGTTATTAGTTTGTGCTGGTTTTTAACCAAATATGCAACATTCTTGAAGGTGAGAGATGTCGACAAATAGTCGGAGATGGGCTTGATTTCTATCTATCTTGAGGACCAAGGAAGCCCAAAATACATGCCAAATTCGTGCAAGATGCTACAAGGAAGAGAAAATCCAATTTTGAAAAGATTTGATGAAAATTTACAAGGAAATATTTTTGCATTCAAAGCAATATATTTTTTCATTCTGGTCATCACTCATTTTCTTAGTCAGTCTAATTTTAATTCATTGCATTTATTTTCTAATAATTATATTTATTTCTATATCGTAAATAGACTTGGGAATAAACCTCTAATATATATATATATATATATATATATATATATATATATATATATATATATATATATATTTCATTGAAACTTAAAATTACAAACCAAAACTTCAAATGATATTTACATCCGCTAAAGGTTAATGTGGAACATGTTGCATGATAATTTCATAATATATAACAAATATAAATTTTACTCCAAATGTCATTCCCAACTAAACATATATTTTAGATCTTATAGAGAATGAAGTAATATGAGTAACGAATTAGACTATTATAAAGAATCAAATAATATATTTTAATTTTTGAGTAAATGTGATTTAATATAAAGAGATAAATATAATAAAAATCTAAATATAATTACATTAGTATATGTAAAATTATAAAAGTTCAACAAAAATTTAAAATATTCAATATTTTTTATATATGAATCTGTACATCCATTTGAAAAAAATATTTAATTTTAAGAATATGAAGAACTTATAAATATGATATAAATAATATTAAATAATATTCAATATATATATATATATATATATATATATATGTATGTATGTATGTATATATGTATATATATATAGGTTTTAAAGTCAACTTGAAAGTAAATTGAATTTTAAAAATAATATGGAGGATATTCTATGTTGCAAATATAATTTGTTAGTGTTTTAAGTTGGCATTAATTTTGGTAAAACTAGGCTTTAGCAATGTCATGATAAATGTCATGACATTCAGAGATTGAAGATAAATCCTACCGCTAAGGATGTTAAAAGACATTTTAACCGGAAGCTAAAGTTGAAAATAAAATCGATGTCATGTATGTTATGACATTCGGTGACATTCTGCTCGAGAACTGCTTTTTTCCGAGATTTTTCGGGAAGTTTGTTGAGTGCTAAATATTGTTTTTTTATTAGAAAGCATGCTCACGTGGTGCTAGGTTAATCTTAATTAAACCTAAATTGGTTGTTGAAAAGACCATGTTTTTAGGATTAAATTAAGTGAACCCTAGCTATCTTTATGGAAGCCCAAACCGTTTCGGATCGCTTCTATAAAAGGAATTCAACCCTTACAACTGTTGCGCCTTGGATTATATTGAAGAGATAGCAGCTTGTTATTTGTGTTGTTAGAATTTATATTGATATTTGTAATTCTAGTTTCTCTTGTGAGCCAAGCAACTATCAATTGATAAGTGCATTGGACTAGGATTTGTTTGTAAGGGTAGTTTATCACTCAAAGCTTTAAAGCATGAGTATTTGTCTCTTGATTGAAAGCTTTGAGCGAGATCAAGATAGTTTATTGAAGTGTGTCTTCACAATTCAATTATTCAATAGGTTGATATTATCGTGATTGAGGGGATGAGTAGGTACTGATCTAAGTAGGACTTAGGTTGAAGTTGCATTGGGTAGGTTTTAAGTGAAGGAGATAAACGGTTGGTTTATTCCGAATTAATTCTACTAATAGTGAATTTCCTCCCGGCTTGGTAGCCCCTGATGTAGGTGTAGTTAGACATCGAACCGGGTAAACAACTTATTGTGTTCTTTATCGTTATTTATATTTATTGTGTAAATTGTTAACAGAGATAGTGTGTCATAACATTCTCTCGTGACATCACGATCCGCCAGAATTTCAATTGGCATCGCGGGCACCCCGCCTTATTTCCGGTGAGATCTAGGATAATAGTTTACGAATGGATAAGGAAGGAGGATTTGGAGGTAGACCACCTATTTTGAATGGGTCTAATTATGATTACTGAAAGCCTCGTATGGTTGTCTTCTTAAGATCAGTAAATATTAAAGCTTGGAGAGCTGCTGACAAAGGATGGAAACATCCCACCAAGCTTGAGAAAGATGGAACTGCTGTCTTGAAACCTGAGGAAGAATGGAGCAAAGAGGAAGAGGAGTTGGCACTGGGGAACTCTAAAGCTTTGAATGCATTATTCAATAGTATTGACAGAAATATCTTCGACTTGTTCATCAATGTGAAAAAGGTGTTTGGGACACTCTCAAAACTACACATGAGGGACATCCAAGGTAAAGATGTCAAGACTTCAGATGCTCACTACCAAATTTGAGAATTTGAAGATGAAAGAAGATGAGACTATTCATGAGTTTCACATGAATATCTTGGAGATTGCCAACGCCTCGGAGCACTTGGTGAAAAGATGTCGGTGAGAAAGATTCTCGATCCTTGCCTAAGAGGTTTGCAATGAAAGTGACGCAATAGAGGAGGCTCGGACATCGCACCTTGAAGGTTGAAGAACTTATAGGATCTCTTATGACTTTTGA
Source organism: Vicia sativa (assembly GCA_021764765.1). NCBI lineage: Eukaryota > Viridiplantae > Streptophyta > Magnoliopsida > Fabales > Fabaceae > Vicia > Vicia sativa. The sequence continues at coordinate 254,755,350 of CM038796.1, read as the reverse complement.
GATGGGAATCGGAAAGCTGACAAAAGGAACAAGAGCATAACACTTGTATCTAATACTGAGGAAGGATGCAAGGTGGAAGATGAAGAGAAGATATTTGAAGCTATAGCTATGCTTGGAAGACAGTTCAACAAACTCATCAAGAGGATTGATCCAAAGTCAAGGTCAAATGTCAAAGACATTTCATCTGACATCAGCAGATCTTATGACTCCAACAAAATCCAAGTCGAGGAAAAAGGAAGTCAAGGCGTGGAATCCAATGTCATGGATGTGAAGGATTTGGACATATTAGAGCTGAATGTCCTACCTTTCTTAAGAAACAAAAGAGAGGAATGACTGTTACTTGGTCTGATGGTGAATCAAGGAGTGACTCTGAAGAGGAATCAGCCAAACTTGTCACCGCACCTTCGAAAGTGGCAATCGATAATGACTCTAGTGATGAGGAAATGACCTGAAGAACTTCCGATACTTACAAGAAGTCGTATCGTGGTGAAGTATGTCGCAAAATGAAAACAGAAAAACGATTGAGAAGTTGGAAAAATGTGAAGAAGTCGAAGAAGGAAAATACAATCACTATAAGTCTCAACAAAGGAGATTATAGTGTTGAGTTCAAGCTTGATCATATGACCAAGTCCATCAAGATGTTGACAAATGGGACCGATAAGTGGAAGAAATTCTCCACTTGGACAAAATGGAAATAAGCATGGTCTAGGATGTGTGGAAAAGGAACCTGTTAGTGACAAGAAAAGAAGAGGCATGGAAACCAAAGCCAGCAGATGTCACAACATAAAACAGAAATGTTCCGGCTTAGGGCATGTAGATGCAAAGAAATTTCACAGGAAGAAGACCAGACCTAATAAGCCAATGTCAAAGATGTCACAACATTGGGGTCAACATCGGATCGAGAAACATGAATAAGAAGTTTCAAAGATGGAGATGTCACCATTGTGGAAGGTTTGAACACATAAAACCCTTTTGCTATAGGTTACATGGGTACCCTGATCAGACTCCCTATGTTAAGCCTAAGAACATTAAAGTACCCTACACTCAAAAGTGGAAGAAAAGGAGAAGATTGATAGCACACACTCTCTTAGAGTGTCCGCCAAGGAAGATTGGTACTTTGACGGGTGTTCCAAGCATATGACCGGTATAAAAACCCATGAATAATGTCAAACCTCACTCTACCGCTTTGTTACTTTTGGGATGGAGCTAAAGGAGAAATCAAAGGTGTTGGAAACTTGACCGCCCGAGTTCCAAATCTAAATGGAGTGTCTTGGTAAAAGGCTTGATCGCTAACCTCATAAGCATAAGTCACTATGTGATATGGGATTTAAAGTCAACTTCACTAGGTCCGAATGTCTTGTAATCAATGATAAAAAGAAGTAGTTATGAGAGGAGTCGATCAAAGGACAACGCTACATGTGGAATCGAGAACACCAACCTCTCTTCATGTGCTCTGACAAGGATGAAAAGGAGGTAAAGCTATGACATCAAAAACTTGGACATCCGCATCTCGGAGGAATGAAAAGATCATCACTATGGAGGTCACGAGAGGATACCAAAACTCCATATTGATGAAGGAAGGGTCCGTGGTGAATGTCGTTGGAAAGCAAACCGAATGTCACACCCAATGTCTAGACATCCGACCACTTCTAATCGGAGCTGCGCACATGGACTTGATGGGGCCTATGCAGTTGAAAGCCTTGGTGGAAAAAGATATGCCTATGTTGTTGTGGATGACTTTTCCAGTTACACGGATAAACTTCATCAAGGAAAAATCATGTGTTTGATGTCTTTAAGGAGTTATGCAAAAGACTTTAAAGAGAGAAGGAAAGTCGTATTGTCGAAGTGATCATGGAAAGGAATTTGAGAACACAAATTTGATGAATTCGCTCCTCGAGGAATTAATCATGAGTTTTCTCCTATAACACCTCAACAAAATGGGTGGTGGAAAGAAAGAATAGGACTATACAGAATGCCGAGCAATGATTCATGCTAAGAAACTTCCTATTCATTTTGGGCTATGAATACAACTTGCTATGTTCACAACAGGGTCACCTTAAGAAAGGGATCTTCCTCCACCCTGTATGAACTATGGAAGGGAAGAAAACCAACTATGAAATATTTCCATGTGTTTGGCAACAAATGCTATATTCTGACAGATCGTGATCAAAGGAGAAAAATGGACTCTAAGAGTGATGAAGGCATTTTTCTGGTATACTCCACTAACAGTAGAGCATATAGGGTATTCAACTCCAGAACCTAGGTTATGATGGAGTCTATTAATGTCATTGTTGATGATCATCATCAGGAACATAATGTCCCATATGATGTTGAGACATGGTTTGAGACATCACCTCAAGTACCTGATAAGGAAGATGTACCTATTCCTACTTCACCAAAATCTGAACCAGAGGAAGCAAACAAAGATCCTTCCATCAGAATTCAGAAAGATCATCCAAAGGAGCTCATCATTGGAGATCCAACCAAAGATGTTGTTACAAGGTCCAGAGAAACTGTCTCAAACTCTTGCTTCGTGTCAAAGATAGAGCCAAAAAATGTTAAAGAAGCTCTATGTGATGAGTTCTGGATTGGAGCAATGCAAGATGAATTGAACCAGTTCAAGCAACATGAAGTATGGGAATTAGTTCCTAGACCAGAAGGAACAAATATCATTGGTACTAAGTGGATCTACAAGAACAAGTCTGATGCAGAAGGGACTGTCACCAAGAACAAAGCAAGACTTGTTGCTCAGGGTTACACTCAGGTTGAGGGGATTGACTTTGATGAGACCTTTGCACCAGTGGCTAGACTGGAATCAATCAGGCTTCTACTAGGGGTTGCTTGCATTCTGAAATTCAAATTATTTCAAATGGATGTAAAAAGTGCCTTCCTAAATAGGTATTTAAATGAGGAAGTATATGTAGAACAGCCTAAAGGATTTGTGGATCCAAGTTTCCCTGAACATGTCTACAAATTAAGGAAAGCCCTATATGGACTAAAGCAATCCCCTAGGGCCTGGTATAAAAGGCTAACCAAGTTCCTTACAGACAAAGGATACAGGAAAGGAGGCTTGGATAAAACACTCTTTGTTAAGAATGAGGAAGGTAAGATAATGGTGGCTCAAATTTATGTGGATGACATAGTATTTGGTGGAATGTCAGACTCAATGGTGAAACATTTTGCCAATCAAATGCAAGATGAGTTTGAAATGAGTCTCATGGGAGAGCTGACCTACTTTCTTGGACTGCAAGTCACACAGATGGAAGACTCAACATTCCTCTCTCAAAGCAAATATGCAAGGAATATTGTCAAAAAGTTTGGAATGGAGAATGTCATCCATAAAAGGACTCCTGCTCCCACACATGTGAAGTTGTCCAAGGACACAAGTGGTGAAAAGGTAGACCAAAGTTTGTATAGAAGCATGATAGGGAGTTTGTTGTACCTAACTGCCAGCAGACCTGACATTGCATTTGCTGTTGGGGTATGTGCAAGATACCAAGCTGAACCTAAAGTAAGTCACATTAACCAGGTGAAAAGAATTCTAAAGTATGTGAGTGGAACTTACAATTATGGTATCCTGTATTCCCATGGGTGTGAACCAATTTTGTCTGGTTATTGTGATGTTGATGGTGGTAGTCTTGATGACGAAAAAGTACTCGAGGATGCTTCTTCTTGGGAAACAATCTTGTTTCTTGGTTCGAAGAAGCAAAATGTCCTTGTCCTCTTGAAGTGAATATATACCGGCGCAGCTTGTTCACAAATGGTATGGATGAAGCATCTGTCGAGTACAATGTCACACAGATGTCATGACATTGTATCGTGACAACTGAAAGCTATTAATATTTCAAAGAATCCTATACAAAGAGTAGGACTAAGCACATTGACATAAGACATCACTTCATCAGAGACCTTGTGGAGGAGAAAGTGATTAAATTGGATCATGTAGTCACTGAACTTCAACTGGCTGACATTTTTACTAAAGCTCTTGATGCTAGTCAATTTGAGAATTTAAGGAGCAAACTGGGCATTTGTCAATATGAGGAATTGTAGCAATTAAAATTTCTTACAAGGAGGGGAAGAAACCTTTTATTTCAATTTATTATGAGTGGGTCACTTCATTATTTCCCTCTTATTTTTAAAGGTTTCAAGAATATCAAGAGACACCTCCATATAATAGCCTCTTCTATTGAAAGTATCACACCCTCTCCACCCAGAAGATACTTTCAAATTCTTTGTCATTCTTGGTGTCAGTTTCTCAACATATCTCAGAAGAATATGTCTTCTTCATCCTCTTCATCCCAAGACTCTGACTGTCCATCTGCCACCATGGCAGAGATAAGGGCAAGCGCTGCAGCTCTCAACGTTGAACCTGTGAAGTTCTCTCCTCAACGTTCCATGGCAACTGCCTCTCAGAAGACCGGGAATCAACATGCACAGAATACCCAAAGGTCATCCGTTTCTTCCACTGGTAAGATTTCTGGCTCATCCTCATCTGTTCCTCCTGAGATAGCCAGTAGAGAAGGAACTATGTATGTTCAAGAAACCATTGATAGGATAGTCACTAGGATCCTGCATGAAAATCTCCCTGTAACTGGCATTTCTGTTCCCCTTAACCAAGAACCTGCTAGCCCTAGCTTAGCAACTGATCTAGATGTCAAAGAGAATGTTATGACATCTGATGATCACGTCCAGACATCTCCCGTGGACTCTGATATTGCTACTCCTGCTGATTCCTTTGTCAAGGCAAAGGGTGGTATCTCTGATTCTCAAGTTGAGAAGATGACCAAAGCTGGACCTGCCTCAAAGAAGCATAGAGTTAAATCTGTTGGTAGCTCCAAACCCAAGAGGACACAAATTGCCAAGAAGAGGAAGGCCCCTGAACCTGCAGAGTCTGATCAGGCTTTTGCTTTCAAGACTAAGGCTGAAGTGACAATCAGTAATGTTGTTGATGACAATGACAATACTTCCAGTGCTTCATCATGAAAGGAGAGCAACTGATCTGTTGCTGTGATTTTTGTTTGTTATGTTTGTTCTTGTTATTTTTCTTATTCTTGTGTTGCTTTTTCCCAATTTTGCTTGGATAATTGTAACTTATTGTTAACAGTATTGTACTCTTGATAATTGTTGGTACCTCCTTTAATTATTTGCTTGATTGCTTGGGGCAATTGTATTGTTTCCTTTGGCCCTTTATGGCTAAAAAGGGGGAAAAGAATCATTGGAAAATGGGCAATGTGTGTGATGATGGGACTTTGGGAAATGGCATGTTTAAATTTTGTATGTGGGAAATTGTGGGAATTGTGGGATTTCTGTATGGGTAGAATTTATCTTATCTCTAGGTTCTAGTTTATTTAAGCTTAGAACTAGTTTGTCTTCTGCTGCATATGTACTCTGATAGGTTAAGTAGTTTTCGCCAAAAATGTGTCAAAGGGGGAGTTTGTTAGTGTTTTAAGTTGGCATTAATTTTGGTAAAACTAGGCTTTAGCAATGTCATGATAAATGTCATGACATTCATAGATTGAAGATAAATCATACCTGCTAAGGATGTTAAAACATTTCGAATCGAAGCTAAAGTCACGGAAATTCAGAATCGATGTCATAATGATGTTATGACATTCGTGACATTCTGCTCGCAGAACTGCTTTTTCCGAGATTTTCGTGAAGTTTGTTGAGTGCTAAATATTGTTTTTCTGTTATTAAAAAGCATGCTCACGTGGCTTCTAGGTTAATCTTAATTAAACTTAAATTGGTTGTTGAAAAGACCATGTTTTTAGGATTAAATTAAGTGAACCCTAGCTATCTTTATGGAAGCCCAAAACTGAAGTTTCAGGACTGCTTCTATAAAAGGAATTCAACCCTTACAACTGTGTTGCGCCCTTGGATTATATTGAAGAGATAGCAGCTTGTTATTTGTGTACTGTTAGGATTTATAACAGTTGGTATTTGTAATTCTAGTTTCTCTTGTGAGCCAAGCAACTATCAATTGATAAGTGCATTGGACTAGGATTTGTTTGTAAGGGTAGTTTATCACTCAAAGCTTTAAAGCACGAGTATTTGTCTCTTGATTGAAAGCTTTGAAGCGAGATCAAGATAGTTTATTGAAGTGTGTCTTCACAATTCAATTATTCAATAGGTTGATATCACTTTGTGATTGAGGGGAGTGAGTACTCGGATCTAAGTAGGACTTAGGTTGTAGTTGTATTGAGTAGGTTTTAAGTGAAGGAGATAAACGGTTGGTTTATTCGAATTAATTCTACTAATAGTGAATTTCCTCCCTGCTTGGTAGCCCCGGATGTAGGTGTAGTTAGACCGAATCGGGTAAACAACTTATTGTGTTCTTTACTGTTATTTATATTTACTATGTAAATTGTTAACAGAGTGTCAGATAGTGTGTCATAACATTCTCTGTGACATCACGTATCTGCTGCCAGGAATTTCATAATTAAATAATAGAATTTACTTAATAATAAAAATAATAATAATAATTTTTATATTTTAAAATTCATATATATCAAATTATGTTAATTCAACAAAAATATTAACATTGATTATATTTATAGAGTAATTAAAAAAATCTTTTAGAATTTGATTATGAAATACGTTTTAGTTATTTTTTAGTAATTAGTCTATATATGAGTTTGTAAACTCTTTAAAAAATAAATTGAATTTTAGGAATAATAGGAAGGGTTTACAAATGGACTTTAAATAATCGTTATATGCATAAAAACGAGTAAAAAAAAGATTTAGATATGTATTGTGACTTTTATAAAAGTTATTGAAAATACTATTTTTTATTTAATTATTATATTTAGGAGCATAGAGAATTTTGTAAATTATATTTAGATGCACAATTTTTTTAGGCAATATGGTATATATTTGATTTTAAAATATGGAAGATATTAATTGGTTAGAATAAAATTGAGATTGAGCCCATATTATAATCAATTTGGCATATCAGACTAAAGTTAGGGTTTGAGGTTATAGTTGCTCTTATGATAATAAGTAGCTATGTTGCAATCTAAAAAGATATGGTGTATAAAAAATATTGTCTTATTAATCATATAATTATCAAAAAATATTTCTCAAATTTTAATAAATAAATACTAATAAAAAATATAATGTCATGAACGACATGAGCGCACACACTAATAATATGTGTAGTCATTGATTGTATTAAATGATGATATTTGATTTAATTTTTGATAATATTTTTTTTTGTCATTTTTTTGATTACATCTTTTTTTTTATTGTGATTAGATAATATAATTATTAATAAAATTTGTTGTAAATAAGATATAAAATATAACTAATTAATTTTCATACACTAATAGTGTAAAACTATTATGTGTCTTGCATCCAATCAAATTACTTTATACTATCACTTATAGGTAAATTCCATGAAATACTCAATAAATATATATTTATCAAGATTTGATTTGATGCAAGTTATACAATACATTGAGAATATTGATTTTTAGATATAAATCAATATTATATGACAAATCAATTATTATCATGATTTGTATTATATTCACAATTCACGATGGGTTATTATTAGTAAAGTGATATGTTTTATTTCCTTAAAAAGAATTTTTTCACTATAAATTAATTGCTCTATTACAATGAGAATTATATGAAAATCTAAAGCGAGTGATATAATAGTCCAGCTCATCAAAAGTTTTCGTCTCTAATTATAATTTCTTTTGTAAGTTTGTTTTTCTCTTTCTTTTTATGGTTATGTATAACATGATGATTTGTAGTTTGTTTATTATAAGTTTGTATGCAAATATCCTTTAGGTTTTAAATGTCAAATACACATAAAACGTTTTTATTGAAGAAAATTTCGTATAATTTTTTTCATATACATCAACTTATCTTTTGTATTATATAATTTTTATTATAATTATTAATTATTTAAAATATTAAGTAATATATTTTATTTATTTACTTAATTATATGTATTGATGGATTATTAAATTTTGACATCAATTTTATAGAAGAATTTTGATGGAAGGAAGGAGAAAAAAGAAATCTTTATTTAAAAAACATTTATGTGAAGATGATTTTGTTTTCAAAATGTCAAATACTCATAGAAAAATTTATTCAAGAACATTTTGTATATTTTTTTCATATACATCAACTTATCTTTTGTATTTTATGTTTTTCTTTAGAATTAGTAACAATAAAGTTTTTTATGTAATACATATTATATACTTATCTTGTTTTAAGTTATCATATGTATTGATGGATATTTAAATTTTGACATCAAGCTTAAAGAAGAACTTTGATGGACGGAATGGAAAAAATGAAATTTTTCTTTTGGAAAATAAAGCGGAGATTTTTAATAAAGATTGGAAAAAAGAAAGAAACGACATGGGATGACATACTGAAGAGGTGGGACGAGATGGAGGAACAGATTGATGAGATGATTAGAGAGATAAATGAGATGCATAAATCTTCGGAGCAATCTTCAGATGAATCTTCGGAGAAATCTTCAGAGCATATTGAGGAGGAGGTAGATCCAATCCCTTCAAATAATTCTACACAACATTATTCTTATCCTCCACAAACTCAACAAGTGTTTCAAGGAAATACACAACCATGGTACCCTTCGTACTCTTCACACTATAATAGTAACCATTCACAATATAATGAAGGAAATACACAACCATGGTATCCTTCATACTCTTCACAATATAGTGAAAACCCTTCACAATATAGTTATGGAAATACACAACCATGGAACCCTTCATACTCTTCACATTATAGTGAAAACACTTCACAATACAGTGATGGAAATACAGAACCATGGAATACTTCATACTCTTCACAATATAATGATGGAAATACACAACCATGGAATACTTCATACTCTTCACAATATAATGATAGAAATACACAACCATGGAATACTTCATACTCTTCACAATATAATGATGGAAATACACAACCATGGAATACTTCATACTCTTCACAATATAATGATAGAAATACACAACCATGGAATACTTCATACTCTTCACAAGATAATGATGAAAATACACAGCATGGATATACTCATAATACCTCATCATATTCTTCACACTTCAGTAGTGGAGATACACAAGCAAGTAACTCTTCCTATTCTTCAGATTATCCTCAATAAAATTACTATTCAGATGAAAACACAGAAGGATGTTTTGTGATGTAGAACTATTTATTTGCTAATTAACTACTTAGTAACATTTTTTTATTTCTATATTTTGTTGATTTTATAGAATATTCTGGATTTTTATTTGCTAATTAACTACTTAGTAACATTTTTCTATTTCTATATTTTGTTGATTTTACAGAATATTTTGGATTTTTATTTAAGAAAATAATAAGTGAATTCAGATAATTGGTAATCTACCCACTCCTTTAGTCTTATATGTTTAACATGGTGTAAAAAAAAATACAAAAAAAATATTTTTCTTCAATATTCATCACAAAATGTAAGTCGTTGTTTGAGCATCATTCTTATGTCTCAATGATTAAGTGATTCGTTTGAATAATAATCAACAAGGATTGATGTATCACATAACACAAAATCACACACATATACTTGTATTATTAAGAATTACCTCAACAAATTATATTTCATTATCATATTTCTAAACTAAAATCTTAAATTACAATATTTAAGCTACTATAATTGATTATTCATAATTTCCCTGTGTCATAATTATTTACTAAAATCAAACTAATATTTAAATGAGAATTGCATCTCAATATATTATTTTTCTTTAAAATTATATCATTCTCTATATCATACTTAGTGTTCAAGCTTTTTTATTCCAAATTTATATACAATTGATTCATAATTTTTTAAGTTTGTATGTCTCAGGGTATCAATTTAAAATCATCATTTATTATTTATTATTCGTTATGGAACCTATTAAAATAATATTTAGTAATAAATATGTCATTCAAAATAAGAGAAATCAATATTAAAATAATCATATCGTATTCAATCATTAGATATTATTACTTGATGGTCATCACTCATTTTCTTAGTCAGTCTAATTTTAATTCATTGCATTTATTTTCTAATAATTATATTTATTTCTATATCGTTAATAGACTTGGGAATAAACCTCTCTATATATATATATATATATATATATATATATATATATATATATATATATATATATATATATATAGAACGATCAAGTGAGAATATTATTGTGAGAAATAAGAACTAATGATATCAACCTTCGATTTAATTAACGCTTAAGATTTAGGAATTCCATATAAAGACCACTTTACTTGATTAATTTCTTTTATGCTTTGATATTTAAAAATTCCATAAAAAGAAAATCTCACTATAAATATTTGTTAAAGTGGTCTTTATATGGAATTCCTAAATCTTAAGCGTTTATTAAATCTGAAGGTTGATATCATTAGTTCTTATTTCTCACAATATCTCACTGATATATATATATATATATATATATATATATATATATATATATATATATATATATATATATATATATATATAGGTTTTAAAGTCAAGTTGCAAGTAAATTGAATTTTAAAAATAATATGGATGATATTCTATGTTGCAAATATAATTAAATAATAGAATTTACTTAATAATAAAAATAATAATTTTTGAATTTTAAAATTCATATATATCAAATTATGTTAATTCAACAAAAATATAAACATTGATTATATTTATAGAGTAATTAAAAAAATTCTTTTAGAATTTGATTATGAAATACGTTTTAGTTATTTTTTAGTAATTAGTCTATATATGAGTTTGTAAACTCTTTAAAAAATAAATTGAATTTTAGGAATAATAGGAAGGGTTTACAAATGAATTTTAAATAGTCGTTATAGGCATAAACACTGAGTAAAAAGATTTAGATATGTATTGTGACTTTTATAAAAGTTATTGAAAATACTATTTTTTTATTTAATTATTATATTTAGGAGAATAGAGAATTTTGTAAATTATATTAAAATGCACAAAATTTTTAGGCAATATGGTATATAGTTGATTTTAAAATATGGAAGACATTAATTGGTTAGAATAAAATTGAGATTGATCCCATATTATAATCAATTTGGCATATCAGACTAAAGTTAGGGTTTGAGGTGATATGGTGTATAAAAAATATTGTCTTATTAATCATATAATTATCAAAAAATATTTCTCAAATTTTAATAAATAAATACTAATAAAAAATATAATGTCATGAATGACATGAGCACACACTAATAATATGTGTAGTCATTGATTGTATTAAATGATGATATTTGATTTAATATTCGATAATAGTTTTTTTGTTGTCATTTTTTTTATTAAATCTTTTTTATTGTGATTAGATAATATAATTATTAATAAAATTTGTTGTAAATAAGATATAAAATATAACTGATTAATTTTCATACACTAATAGTGTAAAACTATTATCTTTTTTGCATCCAATCAAATTACTTTATACTATCACTTATAGGTAAACTCCATGAAATACTCAATAAATATATATTTATCAAGATTTGATTTGATGCAAGTTATACAATACTTTGAGAATATTGATTTTTAGATATAAATCAATATCATATGACAAATCAATTATTATCATGATTTGTATTATATTCACAATTCACGATGAGTTATTATTAGTAAATTGATATGTTTTATTTCTTTTAAAAGGATTTTTTCACTATAAATTGCTCTACTACAATGAGAATTATATGAAAATCTAAAGCGAGTGAGAAAATAGTCCAGCTCATCAAAAGTTTTCATCTCTAATTATACTTTCTTTTGTAAGTTTGGTTTTTTCTTCGGTTATGTATAACATGATGATTTGTAGTTTGTTTATTATAATTTTGTATGCAAAGATCCTTTAGGTTTTAAATGTCAAATACACATAAACCGTTTTTATTCAAAAAAAATTCGTATAATTTTTTTCATATACATCAACTTATCTTTTATATTATATAATTTTTATGATAATTATTAATTATTTAAAATATTAAGTAATATATTTTATTTATTTAATTAATTATATGTATTGATGGATTATTAAATTTTGACATCAATTTTATAGAAGAATTTTGATGGAAGGAAGGAGAAAAAAGAAATCTTTATTTAAAAAACATTTATGTGAAGATGATTTTGTTTTTAAAATGTCAAATACTCATAGAAAAATTTATTCAAGAACATTTTGTATATTTATTTCATATAAATAAACTTATCTTTTGTATTTTATGTTTTTCTTTAGAATTAGTAACAATAAAAAATTTTATGTAATACATTTTATATAATTATCTTGTTTAAAGTTATCATATGTATTGATGGATATTTAAATTTTGACATCAAGCTTAAAGAAGAACTTTGATGGACGGAAAGGAAAAAATGAAATTTTTCTTTTGGAAAATAAAGCGAAGATTTTTAATAAAGATTGGAAAAAAGAAAGAAACGACATGGGATGACATACTGAAGAGGTGGGTTGAGATGGAGGAACAGATTGATGAGATGATTAGAGAGATAAATGAGATGCATAAATCTTCGGATAAATCTTCGGAGCAATCTTCAGATGAATCTTCGGAGCATATTGAGGAGGAGGTAGATCCAATCCCTTCAAATAATTCTACACAACATTATTCTTATCCTCCACAAACTCAACAAGTGTTTCAAGGAAATACGCAACCATGGTACCCTTCGTACTCTTCACACTATAATAGTAACCATTCACAATATTATGAAGGAAATACACAACCATGGTACCCTTCATACTCTTCACAATATAGTGAAAACCCTTCACAATATAGTGATGGAAATACACAACCATGGAACCCTTCATACTCTTCACATTATAGTGAAAACACTTCACAATATAGTGATGGAAATACACAACCATGGAACCCTTCATACTCTTCACATTATAGTGAAAACACTTCACAATACAGTGATGGAAATACACAACCATGGAATACTTCATACTCTTCACAACATAATGATGGAAATACACAACCATGGAATACTTCATACTCTTCACAACATAATGATGGAAATACACAACCATGGAATACTTCATACTCTTCACAACATAATGATGGAAATACACAACCATGGAACCCTTCATACTCTTCACATTATAGTGAAAACACTTCACAATACAGTGATGGAAATACACAACCATGGAATACTTCATACTCTTCACAACATAATGATGGAAATACATAACCATGGAATACTTCATACTCTTCACAACATAATGATGGAAATACACAACCATGGAATACTTCATACTCTTCACAACATAATGATGGAAATACACAACCATGGAATACTTCATACTCTTCACAACATAATGATGGAAATACACAACCATGGAATACTTCATACTCTTCACAATATAATGATGAAAATACACAAGATGGATATACTCATAACACCTCATCATATTCTTCACACTTCAGTAGTGGAGATACACAAGCTAGTAACTCTTCCTATTCTTCAGATTATCCTCAACAAAATTACTATTCAGATGAAAACACAGAAGGATGTTTTGTGATGTAGAACTATTTATTTGCTAATTAACTACGTACTTAGTAACATTTTTCTATTTCTATATTTTGTTGATTTTATAGAATATTTTGGATTTTTATTTGCTAATTAACTACTTAGTAACATTTTTCTATTTCTATATTTTGTTGATTTTACAGAATATTTTGGATTTTTATTTAAGGAAATAATAAGTGAATTCAGATAATCGGTAATCTACCCACTCCTTTAGTCTTATATGTTTCACATGGTGTAAAAAAAAACAAAAAAAATATTTTTCTTCAATATTCATCACAAAATGTAAGTCGTTGTTTGAGCATCATTCCTATCTCTCAATGGTTAAATGATTCGTTTGAATAATAATCACCAAGAACTCTTGTATCACATAACACAAAATCACACACATATACTTGTATTATTAAGAATTACCTCAACAAATTATATTTCATTATCATATTTCTAAACTAAAATCTTAAATTACAATATTTAAGCTACTATAATTGATTATTCATAATTTCCCTGTATCATAATTATTTACTAAAATCAAACTAATAAAACTAATATTTAAATGAGAAATTGCATCTCAATATATTATTTTTCCATAAAATTATATCATTCTCTATATCATACTTAGTGTTCAAGCTTATTTATTCCAAATTTATATAAAATTGATTCATAATTTTCTAAGTTTGTATGTCTCTGTTTATCAATTTAAAATCATCATTTATTATTAATTATTCTTTATGGAACCTATTAAAATAATATTTAGTAATAAATATATCAATCAAAATAAGAGAAATCAATATTAAAATAATCATATCGTATTCAATCATTAGATATTATTACTTATGGTCATCACTCATTTTCTTAGTCAGTCTAATTTTAATTCATTGCATTTATTTTCTAATATTAAACTTAAAATTACAAACCAAAACTTCAAATGATATTTACATCCTACATCCACTAAAGGTGAATGTGGAACATGTTGCGTGATAATTTCATAATATATAACAAATATAAATTTTACTCTAAATGTCATTCCCAACTAAACATATATTTTAGATCTTACAGAGAATGGAGTAATACGAGTAACGAATTAGACTATTATAAAGAATCAAATAATATATTTTAATTTTTGAATAAATGTGATTTATTATAAAGAGATAAATATAATAAAAATCAAAATATAATTACATTAATATATGTAAAATTATAAAAGTTCAACAAAAATTTAAAATATTCAATATTTTTTATATATGAATCTGTACATCCATTTGAAAAAAGATTTAATTTTAAGAAAAATATGAAGAACTTATAAATATGATATAAATAATATTAAATAATTATTATTAATATATATATATATATATATATATATATATATATATATATATATATATATATATATATATATATATATATATATATATATATATATATATATATATATATATATATATATATATAGGTTTTAAAGTCAAGTTGGAAGTAAATTGAATTTTAAAAATAATATGGAGGATATTCTATGTTGCAAATATAATTAAATAATAGAATTTACTTAATAATAAAAATAATAATTTTTGAATTTTAAAATTCATATATATCAAATTATGTTAATTCAACAAAAAATATAAACATTGATTATATTTATAGAGTAATTAAAAAAAATTGTTTTAGAATTTGATTATGAAATACGTTTTAGTTATTTTTTTAGTAATTAGTCTATATATGAGTTTGTAAACTCTTTAAAAAATAAATTGAATTTTAGGAATAATAGGAAGGGTTTACAAATGGATTTTAAATAGTCGTTATATGCATAAAAACGAGTAAAAAAAAGATTTAGATATGTATTGTGACTTTTATAAAAGTTATTGAAAATACTATTTTTTTTATTTAATTATTATATTTAGGAGCATAGAGAATTTTGTAAATTATATTTAAATGCACAAATTTTTTTAGGCAATATGGTATATAGTTGATTTTAAAATATGGAAGACATTAATTGGTTAGAATAAAATTGAGATTGATCCCATATTATAATCAATTTGGCATATCAGACTAAAGTTAGGGTTTGAGGTGATATGGTGTATAAAAAATATTGTCTTATTAATCATATAATTATCAAAAAATATTTCTCAAATTTTAATAAATAAATACTAATAAAAAATATAATGTCATGAATGACATGAGCACACACTAATAATATGTGTAGTCATTGATTGTATTAAATGATGATATTTGATTTAATATTCGATAATAGTTTTTTTGTTGTCATTTTTTTTATTAAATCTTTTTTTATTGTGATTAGATAATATAATTATTAATAAAATTTGTTGTAAATAAGATATAAAATATAACTGATTAATTTTCATACACTACTAGTGTAAAACTATTATCTTTCTTGCATCCAATCAAATTACTTTATACTATCACTTATAGGTAAACTCCATGAAATACTCAATAAATATATATTTATCAAGATTTGATTTGATGCAAGTCATACAATACTTTGAGAATATTGATTTTTAGATATAAATCAATATCATATGACAAATCAATTATTATCAGGATTTGTATTATATTCACAATTCACGATGAGTTATTATTAGTAAATTAATATGTTTTATTTCTTTTAAAAGGATTTTTTCACTATAAATTGCTCTACTACAATGAGAATTATATGAAAATCTAAAGCGAGTGAGAAAATAGTCCAGCTCATCAAAAATTTTCATCTCTAATTATACTTTCTTTTGTAAGTTTGTTTTTTTCTTTCTTTTTACGGTTATGTATAACATGATGATTTGTAGTTTGTTTATTATAATTTTGTATGCAAAGATCCTTTAGGTTTATGTCAAATACACAAACCGTTTTTATTCAAAAAAAATTCGTATAATTTTTTTCATATACATCAACTTATCTTTTATATTATATAATTTTTATGATAATTATTAATTATTTAAAATATTAAGTAATATATTTTATTTATTTAATTAATTATATGTATTGATGGATTATTAAATTTTGACATCAATTTTATAGAAGAATTTTGATGGAAGGAAGGAGAAAAAAGAAATCTTTATTTAAAAAACATTTATGTGAAGATGATTTTGTTTTTAAAATGTCAAATACTCATAGAAAAATTTATTCAAGAACATTTTGTATATTTATTTCATATAAATCAACTTATCTTTTGTATTTTATGTTTTTCTTTAGAATTAGTAACAATAAAAATTTTTATGTAATACATTTTATATAATTATCTTGTTTAAAGTTATCATATGTATTGATGGATATTTAAATTTTGACATCAAGCTTAAAGAAGAACTTTGATGGACGGAAAGGAAAAAATGAAATTTTTCTTTTGGAAAATAAAGCGAAGATTTTTAATAAAGATTGGAAAAAAGAAAGAAACGACATGGGATGACATACTGAAGAGGTGGGATGAGATGGAGGAACAGATTGATGAGATGATTAGAGAGATAAATGAGATGCATAAATCTTCGGAGCAATCTTCAGATGAATCTTCGGAGAAATCTTCAGAGCATATTGAGGAGGAGGTAGATCCAATCCCTTCAAATAATTCTACACAACATTATTCTTATCCTCCACAAACTCAACAAGTGTTTCAAGGAAATACGCAACCATGGTACCCTTCGTACTCTTCACACTATAATAGTAACCATTCACAATATTATGAAGGAAATACACAACCATGGTATCCTTCATACTCTTCACAATATAGTGAAAACCCTTCACAATATAGTGATGGAAATACACAACCATGGTATCCTTCATACTCTTCACATTATAGTGAAAACACTTCACAATACAGTGATGGAAATACACAACCATGGAATACTTCATACTCTTCACATTATAGTGAAAACACTTCACAATACTTCATACTCTTCACAACATAATGATGAAAATACACAACCATGGAATACTTCATACTCTTCACAACATAATGATGGAAATACACAACCATGGAATACTTCATACTCTTCACAATATAATGATGAAAGACACAAGATGGATATACTCATAACACCTCATCATATTCTTCACACTTCAGTAGCGGAGAAACACAAGCTAGTAACTCTTCCTATTCTTCAGATTATCCTCAACAAAATTACTATTCAGATGAAAACACAGAAGGATGTTTTGTGATGTAGAACTATTTATTTGCTAATTAACTAGGTACTTAGTAACATTTTTCTATTTCTATATTTTGTTGATTTTATAGAATATTTTGGATTTTTATTTGCTAATTAACTACTTAGTAACATTTTTCTATTTCTATATTTTGTTGATTTTACAGAATACTTTGGATTTTTATTTAAGGAAATAATAAGTGAATTCAGATAATCGGTAATCTGCCCACTTCTTTAGTCTTATATGTTTAACATGGTGTAAAAAAAAACAAAAAAAATGTTTTTCTTCAATATTCATCACAAAATGTAAGTCGTTGTTTGAGCATCATTCTTATCTCTCAATGGTTAAATGATTCGTTTGAATAATAATCAAGAACTCTTGTATCACATAACACAAAATCACACACATATACTTGTATTATTAAGAATTACCTCAACAAATTATATTTCATTATCATATTTCTAAACTAAAATCTTAAATTACAATATTTAAGCTACTATAATTGATTATTCATAATTTCCCTGTGTCATAATTATTTACTAAAATCAAACTAATAAAACTAATATTTAAATGAGAAATTGCATCTCAATATATTATTTTTCCTTAAAAAATATCATTCTCTATATCATACTTAGTGTTCAAGCTTTTTTATTCCAAATTTATATAAAATTGATTCATAATTTTCTAAGTTTGTATGTCTCTGTTTATCAATTTAAAATCATCATTTATTATTAATTATTCTTTATGGAACCTATTAAAATAATATTTAGTAATAAATATATGAATCAAAATAAGAGAAATTAATATTAAAATAATCATATCGTATTCAATCATTAGATATTATTCTTCATGATTTACTCATTTCATCTATATATATATATATATATATATATATATATATATATATATATATATATATATATATATATATATATATATATAATATATATATATATATATATATATATATATATATATATATATATATATATATATATATATAAAGTATATTATATATAGAAATAAATATAATTATTAGAATATAAATGCAATGAATTAAAATTAGACTGACTAAGAAAATGAGTGATGACCATCAAGTAATAATATCTAATGATTGAATACGATATGATTATTTTAATAATTTAATGGCTTTCCACACAAAAGAATACTGATTATTGGTGACACGTGACCAACAATTTACGTTAAAAAGGTTTTGGTAACTAGGGCTAGTGGTAACTCGTGACCAACAAGCAAATGCACAGAAGTAAAGTAAAAAGCAATAAAAGCAAAGTTAAATGTAAAAAGATTGCATTGAAATAAAAGTTTGGTGAATGTGGAACATGTTGCATGATAATTTCATAATATATAACAATAAATTTTACTCCAAATGTCATTCTCAACTAAACATATATTTTATATCTTACAGAGAATGAAGTAATACGAGTAACAAATTAGACTATTATAAAGAATCAAATAATATATTTTAATTTTTGAGTAAATGTGATTTATTATCAAGAGATAAATATAATAAAAATCTAAATATGATTACATTAATATATGTAAAATTATAAAAGTTCAACAAAAATATAAAATATTCAATATTTTTTATATATGAATCTGAACATCCATTTGAAAAAAGATTTAATTTTAAGGAAAAATATGAAGAACTTATAAATATGATATAAATAATATTAAATAATTATTATTAATGAAAATTATTTAAGTGATATATATATATATATATATATATATATATATATATATATATATATATATATATATATATATATATATATATATAACACCCCATACATATATGTCTATAATAATATGTAGTGATGCTAATTATGGTACAAGAAACATACAACTAGATGAAAAAGACAAGGAATTAAAACTGAATACAACACAATTCTCAACCACAACATATCCAATACATCTTGTCTTCGTCGTCGCACAACGGAAAGAAAAGATCTGATGAGGTCTTTCTGCCTTGCACATCTACAATCTTCGAAAATGATCATCTAACAGTCCTACCACTTATAACCTGTTCCTGAAAAATAATAAGAGGATATGGGTGAGATTACTTAATCTCAGTGAGCCTCCCTATCCTAAGGGTATGCTCGATTCTACAGGGTACATGCATAAATAGTGGATTCACCTAGAACCCGGGGTTATATCTCACGTTAGGGTGCAAGTATAAACAAGGGGAAACACCACCATTGGAAGTCCCATAACTAACCAATGGGGTGAGTACACAAAACAACCAAACACATTATGCAAACCCGTACCCGTGTACGAGGAATCCAGAAGTAAGTTCTACCATCTATCAGACTACACAAAACCACACCCTCGATGAATTACGCTGATGCATAATATCAAGAGACTCGTATAAGTCCATCGCATGATGAGTCGGATCACCCATAAATGGGACTTCATCCGCGACGAGTACCCAAAGCGAAATTGCCTATATGGCGTCACAACCACGTTGATCATCCTTATGCAGATGAATTACGCAAATATGAAACGCCCTCTTGACGCATCAGTCCACAGGGTGAAAGCCTAATGGTCTTGCCTATATGGCACCACTAGAGGTGAGTTAAAACTACGGAGTGGTATTGCCTACGTGGCACCACAACCCCACCATACCAAGCGCGCTGACACTTACGTCTGTTGGAATGCCCTCAAACGGCCCACTCGGAAACGCCGCAATGGTAGCTCAGGTATGTATGACAAACCGTACATTCAGATAATTACGCCCTGTGGAAACACCTAATTAATTGCCCACTCGAGTCACCGGAACGGTAATAATAAATTCAAACCGTATATCCAGATAATTACGCCCTTTGAAAACGCCCAATAAATGGCCCACTCGAGTCATCAGAACGGTGATAATAAATTGGACCTTGTCCATAGTCATATGTGAATTACCATTTGATAGCCTAGGTCTACTTCGATCAGCATAATTCAAACCCTTGTGACATCAAGCCAACAAGACAAATTCATCCGAACATTTAATCGGAATGAACGAGAACACTTAATGATCACATAATTGAATTTCCACATAATGCGCTACTCAACACTTTGCACATAATATTCATACGTATTCATGATTTTAGCATATGAGTGATCATAACATAATATCATACAAATCATAAAATTAGTCACACAACAAAGAGGCTTCTGATCCCTGACACGGACGAAACTACACTAGGGGGAATTAAACATACATTTTCTTAAATTCCATTAAAGCTTATTCAACATCATGCACCTAAAAATCTATTTTCCATAACCTTTGAATGAACTAAAAGCATTATGTATAAACATATTCATAAAGGTCATTAAAATACCTTTCTAACGCTTCTGACCGGGCTCCGTTTCGAGTTATAAAACTCAAGTAATGATCGAAACAATGAAAGTCATTTTTCAGTCAATGAGCAATCGATTTACCCTATATGCAAATCGGTTGCACGCTTCAGGTTTTGTCCAAAAATCAGTTTTTCAAGGGAGCAATCGATTGACATCATGTGCAAATCGATTTGCACCTGAAGCAGAGTCAAAATAACATATTTTCCTGCATAAGACCAGTCTCAAGCATTTCAATACATTCCTATTCGAAACCCATCACGTAAGAACAATCCGTGACATATATTAGCATTATGGAAACACATTTCTCATCATTTAATCAACATACAATGTATCGAGGTATCTCACTAAATCCTTGTTCCCAAATTCATACAATTCCATAAAACCCCAATTCTTACCTCAAGTCCTAACTATAGAGACTCACTTTAGGTTAATAGAGGATTGGATGTCATGCTTGCTGCCATACTACTTCCATCTTGGTCAAGATTTCACCTTCATCGTCAACAATCCCGAAATGCCCTTCTTCCAATTTCCAGCAAGATTCATCAAACTTTAAACAGGTTTTCCTTCTTCAATACATAAGCTAAAATTAAGAATCAATATATCAAAATAAAGGGAATTTCGTGTAGATTCCAGAACTTCAAGAATTTCTTAAATCGGAGTTACGGTAAAACTTACGACATGATTAGTGGAGCTGGTCAAGAAATCCCGTACCCAGATTTTTCACCAAAATCAGCATCAAACCCTTAACCTCAAACGTGTTTATCTCACTCATCCTGAAAATGCAGAACATAAACCATATATGCAAATCGAAGAGAATTTTGTAAGCTTTTCAAAAAGTCCAGATTTACCTGAATCGGAGCTACGAGCTGGAAGTTATGGCTGATTTAGTGGAAGTTGTCCAAGGTGGACGAAAATGGAAGGATGATGATGATCTTGAGTTTTCCTCTTCTTTCCTCACTCATTCCTTTCAATACAAATCTGACCCATGAATGGGAATTTACCAACATGCCATTACTATTCCATGCAACTTTGCTCTTTGCCCAATTTGCCCTCCAACCAAGTAATATTTACTAGTTTGCCATTAGGTCACATTCTAACTAGTTGGTTACTAGTAAGATTCTTATTTCTTTTACTTCTTAATAATTTCCCAAACATAATTATACAACTTCTCATACATAGATATAAATAGTGGGATATATATATATATATATATATATATATATATATATATATATATATATATATATATATATATATATATATATATATATATATATATAGGAGGATCAAATTACACCCGAAGAGTTAAACCATGAGTTACACCCGCTCAAAAACGTCACTTTAGATTAATATTTTTTAAAATCAACCGTTGGATTGAAACATACCATCATATAGATCATACCTATAAAGTTTGAGATTAATCTATAATGATTAACTATACGATCAACATATCCAAAGACTAACGTAAAAATGGACTTTCATATAACGTTAATTTTGATGTAGTTCAATGACATAGTAAATACTAATCTTTGATTCTATTTATAAAAAATGATTTATATTTTTAAATATATTAAATAATTAATATATATGAATTATATATAGGGATGACAATTTGGCCATCAGTTAGAGAAATTAACATGTCATCCCCAAAATTTTACATGTCACCGTTTTTTATTATAATTTTATCCTTGATGAGATACAAAGAATTTCTAGACAAAATATCCAGTAAGAGGGTTGAAATTTTCGTTACCAATTGAAACTTCCAGTACAACCTTATCGACTTTCCAATATGAGTAAATTTTGGTAGTGTATTTGAAATTTCTAGTACATCTGAAAATTCAAATTTTCGATCCATACAGGAAATTTCATAATAACTGGAATTTCTAGTATGTTTAAATTTCAAAGTTTTTCAACGGTTGAGATTTTTCCAACACGTTTGGAGGGTCCTGATTGCACCGACACATTTGTGTGGTCTAGAATGAATCACTATTTGTTTAAATAAAGGTCTTAGGGTTATTGGATAACATATCTCAACAAAATGACTTTTCCTCAATTTCTAATTATGGTAGGAATGTATTAAAACAGCGACAAACCTCTTGTTGAATTCAAGCTTCTAGATGGCTTTGAATTCTTTGCCACCTTGAAAGAAACGTTGAATGGTTTGGTGTCTGATTCCGATAATAGAAGGGTGAAAAAGATCGAGTATCAGGATCATTATATTGCTACAGATAGTTTGGTGAAATACAACCTAATCGAGTTGAAGAATGATGAAGATGTGAAAGCCATGTGGAAAAATTTTCGCCGTAGGACAACTAAACATTCGATCGAGTTGGATGCGCAGATCTGAAGATCCTTCGACGAAATTATGAATATGCTGAAGTGTCCAGAGTCATCCAGTAGTTCCTAGGTTTTCATGTATCAGAGTATTGTTTATGTTTGTTATTTGTCATCTGATGTTTGTTAACTATGTTTGTTTGTTATTCATGTTAATTTATTTTCTTTATCTAATCAAAACATGTACTAGCAAAAAAGATTATGCAATAAAATAGATGGAGTTTTGTCACAAAATATACATATAATACAATCATAAAAAAATAAATCTACATAGGCCCTCCACGCACAACATCGACAACCTAGCTAAACCAGTATAAACCTCACCTTCAGGGTTCACCAACCCTATGAGGTTATCTAAGTGAACGACGATGAACTGTGGACGGCTGTCCTGGTCATCACCTGCGGGAAAATAAGATGGCGGTGGTGGCTCGAAAGAATCCCTAGTACCTGAACATACTAAAACATCAGATGTTGCATGCAACATGTGGTATGACTCTAGGGTGTGACACACTATGGAACCACTCCAGTATCCATCCTCGCACTACCCAGGATGATGAACCTCAATGGTTGTATCAGTGATCTCACGGGGGAGATGATGATGTGACTCTGAAACCATCAATCAATGCCACCAACTGCCACCAACTGGAGCCTCTGGGATCGGACGTGGGATGCCCTGTATATAACCATACTAGCGTAGACACCTCTCATGCAGGCAAGTATCTAGCCACATGACTCTCCCATATGACATACCCTGAATATAAAGTAGATACCTCAAAAGGACGATGAGAGAGGTGAGTTATATATGGTGTCCAGATGACATCATCCAAGATCAGAGCATCCAACCTTCTCTTATACTCCATCAAACCTCCTAGAATGGCTTGTTTGGCCTTCCATCTCTTCGTATATGGGTCATTAGCCACAACACATTCGATCTTCCACTCACAGGTGTGAGGTAAGTGCTCTTATATCCAACACTGCATAAATAAAAACCATCAAATAAATACACGCACAGAATTAAAAAAATCATCTAATAAATTATAATATACATGTAAGAAGCCCAAGTAACCAACAAGTTGCCTAGTGTCAAGAGGAGATGAAACATCAAGTATCGTGTACATCATCGTTAAGGCTGCCACTCTCCAAGCCCAACATGGAGTGTCAAGGGTGCTAAATAGAGACAAATATCGAACATCAATATAAACTCTAGACTTGTCCGCAAAGAGAGTACATGCCACCAAATGTAGCATGTACGCCCTAACGGCAACCTGGTACTTCTCTGCCTCTACAAGCTCCTTATAAGTACTACTCAAACTCACGTAGCACCTCCACCTCAAACCTCCAAAGCATCCATAACCATGCGCACCACCGTCACCTGGTC
Organism: Vicia sativa; assembly: GCA_021764765.1. NCBI lineage: Eukaryota > Viridiplantae > Streptophyta > Magnoliopsida > Fabales > Fabaceae > Vicia > Vicia sativa. Next base: position 254,730,574 of record CM038796.1, on the reverse strand, counting down.
CCTATGTAATGGTGTGAAAAATGTACCAGTAATAGGAATGTGAAATAGGGGATCTACATCATCTATAGTCAACGTTATCACCCCAAATAGAATATGGAAGGATGATGTCTCATGGTGCCACCTCTCAACAAAAGCTGATAATAGGGAGGCGTCCAACATCACCAAGGAGCATCCAACAAAGTCCACCAGCTAGAAATCCTCAACTATTCTCCTCACATGCTTAAGAATGAGACTCTCAGGGAAATTCTTCAACTTCAAACCATGAGAAGTGACCATCAACACCAGACGCTCCTGTAACAAAATAATACAACTAAAACAAATTACTATACATCAAATCTCGAAATTAAAAAAATTAAGCATTTAAACGAAACCAATATTACATACCTTGCCCTGCCATATCCTATAAGCGACATGGTATGCGTATCCCATCAGTACGCACCTGTCAGAATGTCCTCTAGGGAAACCTCCATCAATGTGTACTAATGGCTCTGTAGATGCACGAGTTGTGGTGTCTGTATCAGCGGGGACACCCTATAACACCCCAATTTCTACCCAGTAATTATAAACTAATCAGAGTATAAAATTCCAAACAACAATTGGGATATCATATTCTTAACTTAAAAACACCACCTATAATTTCATTTAAAATAGATACATAACACTTTAATCATAGATATGAACTCAACAACTTGTTTAGTATTTAAACATAAATCAACATTAGATAATAACCATGCATATATGAATTACTCCTGCAAAATTCCAACTAATTCCGGTTAAATAATTATACCGGTTAAAACTACTAAATTTACTATTTCCATTGACCTCTATTACTATTAGTTCCACCGTTCCTTTTTATTTAATTCACTGTTATTAAATCTCAATGTTCCATTATTCTAGTTGCAACTTAATATACTCCTCCTGCTAAAATTATCACAATTGTCACTCACTGATACTGATACACTTTCTACTACAGTTAAACTAGATACGTTTGATTACACTCCTAACCAATTAATTAAGTAATCCTATCACCAGTTTAATTATTAGCATTGTAAGAGTTTTCCTAAGCCATAATTATCCTCTACTAACTGCATTACTATATTATTATTATTATTATTAACACGAGTTTAGATAAAACAAAACAAAATTTACGTCATGGTTAACACATGGGGCGCTCATCCCCTTGTATGGGGCGCCCACCCCCCAACTATATGGCCCGCGCCACTTTCCTTCATCAATTTGGGGCGCCCACCCCTTATATGGGTGGCCTCCGCCACCAATTTTTCAAACTTCGTTTTCTATACCTTTTTCTTCGTCTTCTTCATAATTTCTAGTTTCGATTCAACACCACTATTAAACATTCCACCGATTCACAACAACCAACACCACAATGATTTGCATCAACACAATTATCACAGAAATGACAATTTAAACTCTTCACTAACAATCGAAAGAAAGACAACAATCAACATAACCAACTATTTTTCTTATAATCAACACATCACATAATTAACAAACAATCATGGCACAAATTCATACAACCTAACACCACATACGGTCTATCATATACCCGATTATAGAGATTGAACTTCACTCTTACCTTGGATTGAAGGTCACTCTAATGGTTTCCTGTTCGATTTCACTTTGGCCTCCGATTGCTTTACGTATTCTTCTCTGCTATTACTCCTTCCTTGCAGTTCTCTCTGCAACTCTTTCCTTCTCTTACTTGTACAAAGCTTCCAACAAAACCTAGTAACTAACCCCTACTTCTTTTATATAATTTAACCTCAATATATTATTTGATTGGGTCTATTACAACCCCCCCCCCACTAATACTAACTACCCGTCGAGATTAACAACGTATTTAATTTATTCCTAGTAATAATAAACTAATATTATTATTTCTAATATTATTCTACAACTTAAACCAACCCATTTAATCGAATAATATCGCAAGGAAACTTACTTCAATATAATATAATTTCATCAATTTCACGAATACTTCTGAAATAATTTAATCAAATAATTAGTTAAATTTACGGGCGTTACACACCCCGTCAACTTGCTTAGCAACAACCTTAACTACTGGCTCTTGAACCATCGGTTCCACAACTATCTACTCCTCAACCACTAGCTCCTCAATTATCTGCTCCTCAACCACCCACACCTCAACTACCGACTCCACAGTAGAAACAGAAGTCTGAACCTCATAGCAAGAGTATGAACCTCCATAGTAGGAGTCCGCACCCCCTCAACAGTAGTGGTTGCTCTAGCAGTTCGACAACAAGGTGCGCATAATCCTATCATCGCGTCTGCTGCTCAGCCATCAGTTTTTGGTGAGAACCTATTGAAGGATGACGTCCAACACGTAGCTCTGAAGCCTAGTCCTCATCAGCAGCTCGAGCAACAACATCAGATCTATCGGTGACCCATCCTGCAATAAAATTGTCTATACATCTGGTACTCACTGAAAAATTTAAAAATATAAGGAAAATATAAAATACTAGAAATTTTGAAATTTTCGGTATTTTAAAAAAATTGAAATACCAGAAATTTTCAAAATTTCGGTATGATATTAGGCAATGGAAATTTCAAAATTTTCGGTATCGTCAGAAAATTTGAAAAATTCAGTTCTTGCCGTAAATTTGTAAAAATGTCGTAATGGAATTTGGTGGGACATTTTGGTCTTTTCATAGAGCTCGGGGGTGGCATGTATAATGTAGGGGTGACAATAATTTCTCTCCCAGTGGGTACCCATATAAATCCCATAACGGGCAGGTAAAACTCACACAAATGGATATGAGCACGAGCTCGGATAATTACTCACCCAGCCCCATAGCCATACCATAAATATATTTATATACTTTAATTTATGTTATTATATTAAAATAAATATCTATCAATTTTCAAAAATATATTGATGTTAAACCGTTACATTTGTCACATAAGTGTTCCTTTATTTAATAACTCAACAAAAAGTTTATTGAAAAAAATTTAATGTTCTTAACAATTTAAAATAATATGATATTTTATACTTTATAAATTTATTTTTTATTAGAAATGCAGGTAACGGTTACGGGTATGGATATTTACATACTCAGAGGGCACGAGTACATGTGTTAATATTGTTATCCAGACGAGTATGAGCTCAGATATGAGGATTTTTTACAACCACAAATATGGAGACGGGTATCATAGTATTCTACTCATACCCTGCCCATTGTCATCCCTAATTATATATCAATCAAATATATTAATGATTCAATATATCAAAAAGTAAACTATCTCTTATCCTTAATATATTAAAATAGATTACACAGTTAGACGCTAAATTTTGAGAAAAAACTCGCCTAAATAATTTTTAATCACATTATTTTTTTCTCTTTACAACAAATGTTATTTAATATATCAACTAATATTTAATATTAATTATTCTACTTGATTATTTCACCACTAATTTCTATGTACTTCAACTATTTAATCAATAAAATCTTAAATTGTTTTCTCACATACAATATTTATCCATAATTTACCTTGTGAATCGCATGGGGTGAAAATACTAATGTATATTAAATACATATTTAAATTTATTAATTTAAACAATAATTAAATATATAAAAAATATAAGGTTAATATTTTAGGGGCTGGCGGACCTATCCACAAACTTCAACTTATTCATAATTCCAATATGAGTAAACAAGAGAAGAAAATGTTTTTTTCAAGAAAAGAGAAAGAAAACACTGATTCACCGCCATATTATAGCATATGGCAAAATATAGAGATTGAATAAATTCTAATTTAATATAGAATAAAATTTAGGTATAATTTTTTAGATATGAATTTTATTATTTTTTAATAAAAATATGACAAATATACTTCAATATAAACCGTTTGCATATGTGTACACTATTAGAAATTCACAATATACCTACAGAATTATATGTGGAAAATAATTCACTGAATTACCTGTGATTTTAATAAATAAAATAAATTTTTCTGCGGAACACTTTTTCGAAGAAAAATCTGCTGGAATACTTGGGGATTTTACTGCTGGTATTAAATTTTGAATAAAAAAGCAAACTATAAAAAAATCTACAGGAGAATTCGCAGGAAGTAATTACAAACGATCATGAAAACTAGAAGAAAAATACTATCATCCCTCTAACATGAGAGCTATATATTTCCTAAGATTTGTGTTCTTCCAAGCCCTATACACAATTGTATCGATAATTATTTTACCTATACCTTTGTTCTCCACCTTGTTCCCGAAACATTTTTCATTTATGAAAATCCATAACTCATAAATAGTTTTCGCAATTGCAATTTTGATTACGGCTGCCTTATTACTCTTTCTTTCCTTTCACCTGCTGGGTTAAACATTGCAGTTCATGTTTCCAGGCTTTAGGATAATGTTTTACCTAGATCCAATCAAGCACCTTCATCCAAACATGCCTCATAGTTGGACATAGGAAGAAAAGATTATCTATTGATAAACTTAGCTTCATTATGCTTTGGTATTAAGGTTACAATCAAGCAGTTTGCAGCTTTGTATAAATTTTCATTTACAAAAAAATCTTGGATAGCATCAATCACATCCCTGTTAATTATGTGTCATGCCTTTTGAAGAAATATGCACCGTATCCATTAACACCAGGAGATTTTCTATCTTCAATGCTCTTAAGAGATGCCAAGATCTCAGTCTCCATAACAGGCGAATTGAGCGGTCCCCCCTGATCAACACTTAATTGGTTACCATCTCTTATGGTATCTGTGTTAATTTCATTACGTTCATCATCTGCTTTCTCCATCAGATTCTTATAGAAGTCCAACACTTCCTTTTAATATTTTTTAAATTAAAAATATATATAAATCTTATTATTTTAAAATAAAATGTTTTTTAAAAAGGTTTAACGGATTTAAATGTTTTATAAAATTAATAGCAGTATTTTTTCTAATTTATTTTTTTTATATATTTTAGTTTATAATTCATACTAATTTTTTTAAAGATAATTTTATATATATTTCACAATTGTCGATATTTATAAAATTAGACTGAATTTTTAATCATTATTTTTTCTATTTTGTAAATTATTTTTACGATGTTTTTTAGTTAGTTTTCAATTTTAGTTTCAATCTTAATTTTTTAATAAAATAAAAGGTATGAAAATTTTGAAAAGTATAAGAGTTAAGACATATTTACCCCTGTCATATGGGACCTTTTCGAAAATCTCCCGGAAAAAAAAGTCACATGAATTCCCTAATATTTAAAGATTCTCTTATTTTAAATATTCATCACATTCAGTCATTAAATAAAATGACGTGGCAATTTTGCTTAAATTTTTCATTTTTTGTATTGATGTGGATGGTTCATGTGACTTTTTATTTTATTTATTTATTATTTTTAATGCAATATTATTTTTATTATTTTCGTTATTTTTAACCCATGCCCTCATCTTCATAGTATTAGCACTCGATCCAGCCTATTTTCATTTGAATTGAAAATGCTTGAAATATTTCTTATAGTATGCACTTGCAATAAAAAAATGAACTTTAACATTTTTAATTCAATTATTAACAATGTTATAATATGTATTTATTGTATATTTATTTAAATAATTGACAATGTCAAATAATTAATATGTTTTAAATTAGATTTATGTGTAAGTATTAAATCAATAATTAAAAGATTAAATCTAAACATTTTGTGAAAATCAACTTTAAAAAAAATGAATTATTCCCAAGCATAATTAAATATGTTAAAATCAATTGTATATTCTTAAAATTAATTTTAATTAATAATTGTTAATAATACTAATTTTTCAGTATTTAATCAAATTAGTTAATAGTATATATATAGTTAATAATTGTTAATAATACTATATATTTTGATTAAATACTAAAATATTATTATTATTATTAACTATATATTACAATTATTAACTAACTTTTTTATTTACTATATACTATAATTATTATTTAAATATTAATATTATTAACTATATACTATATACTACATTAACTATATACTATATTAGTATTAATAATATTATATTAACTATATACTATTAATTATATATTATATTAGTATTAATAACACTATATACTATATACTATAATTATTAACTAAATATTAGTTTTATTAAGTATATACTATATTAGTATGAACAATATTGTATTAACTATATACTATTAACTATATAATATATTAGTATTAATGATATTGTATACTTTATATTATAATTATTAACTAAATATTAATATTATTAACTATATATTATATATTTGACTAAATTACAGTTTTGGTCCCCCTATTTTAGTGTTTTTACGATTTTGGGTCCTCTATTTTGTTTTTAAACACTTTTGGTCCCTCATCCCTACTTTGACTACAAAAAAACGCTTGTATATCACTTTTTAAAATACGTGACACATAATAAAATATCAGTTGCGTGTTATACAATTACAAGGAAAGAAAAACATGTATTTTAAAAAGTGAAACATAGTCGTTTTTTGTAGCCAAAATGGGAATGGAGACCAAAAGTGTTTAAAAATAAAATAGGGGGACTAAAATCGTGAAAATACTAAAATAAGGGGACCAAAAATGTAATTTAACCTATATATTTTTTATTAAATACTGAAATATTAGTATCATTAACTATATAATACAGTTATTAACTATATTAATATATATTTTTTATTTAATACAATTGCATACTATAAGAAATATTTCAACCATTTACAATATAAGTAAATGGAAACAGCTAGCCAAGTGGATAGAGTGAACCTACATAGATGTGTGTTCAACTCCTACTCCAAACATATTTATTAATCTGAAGTATAATCATTAAACTGGAGTGGTATCCTCTTGGAAAGGTTCTTTGTTATCAATGGTAGGAAGAGTGGAATTAGTGAAATCTTCTCTGCAAGGAATGCTTCTGCACACTATGTCAGTTTATGATTGGCCAATTGCGTTGATTAGAAACGTTGAGAGAGCGATGAGAAACTTTATCTGGAGTGGAAGTAGCTCTAAAGGAAAAATGGTATCGGTGGCTTGGAAATTTTTATGCAGACTGTTGAAGGAAGGGGGTTAGGTATTCGCTCGTTGATCGCTATAAATGAAACCACGAATCTTAAACTGTGCTGGGATATTGTCGCACCCCAAAATTTACCCTCCTTATCATTTTTTGTCTTGGAACATATTCATGCTTGGTTCCTTGTTTCAATCGGAATTAACTCAAACTTTGGTTCGAAATACATTCGAATATTGCACGGCGGAAAAATCAAGTTCATTCGAAACTTTGTGATGTTGAAAGAATTTAGTTTGTGTTAATCTGAATTTACCAAATGCAAAAAGTGGTTTGAGGCGAATAATTTCCTCGGAATGTAACGTTTGGTGGACTCAAGAAAGAATAACACAAGATAGATTTGTCGGATTTTTAACATCTTAATAGCAACTCAAATGTTCAAGATTAAATTCGGATTCTAAGTCTTAAATTATTGTATCAACAATGAAGAATTGAATTTTAAACACCATCCAAATGCAAGTTTCACATCATTTCAAATATTCAAGAATAACTTCATTCTAGTTCGTTTAGAATTTCGAAGTGGGGATGGAATAATGCCATTTGTTCTATGGAAGTTTATTGTAAAAGAAATTTGTTCTTACAAATACCATGGCGAGAGATTTAAGGTGCAAGGGAAATATTGTTCATTCAACGTTCAAATCTCATTCAAATTCAAGAAGTATTCAAAATTCACCCTTTTTAAGTCCAACTTAGATTCCAAGAAAGTTATTTAGAATTTGCAAATTCTACATCATTCAAACCAATTTCAAACGATTGTGATGTTATTGCAAGCATAGAACAGTTACGTTACAAGATTCAAGGGTACAAAAGGGAAGTTTGAGCATATTTGTTTCGAACCAATTCAATGTGGCGAACTGTGTAAAGTAGGACATTTTCACGTGTCAATTCAAATTCTATTCAAATTTCAAAAGAACAATTCAAGATTTGTTACAAGCAATAATAGAATTACTCAATATCTATTCAAACTCAAATGGTTTACATTGGTATCAATTCCAAACTACAAGATTTGTTACAAATTCATAGTGTTTCATCTCAAATTTATAAGTCCTAAAACTATTATCGACATTGGCAATTTGAATTTCGAATTTCATTCATTCAAGTCTTATGTTGAAGATTACAAAAAAGAGAATTTCTACAAGTTTACTTTCAAATTGCGATTTGTTACAAAAAAGCAATTCTAAAACCTACAATTCTAAGTCCTACAAGTTTCTAAAGGTTCCCTAATGCTACGATCCCCGAAGTTGTTTCAAACTTTTGTCGTCCTCCGAAGTTTTCTTCGCGTATGATCATTCCTCTTCCTCTCCATGCCGTGCCGTCCAAGCATACCAGTTTGCAACATGAAACAAGAAACAAAATCAAGTTAGAAATAACAAAACATAATTGACACAAAATGCGAAAATTATCAAAGGATTGTTCTTTTGTCAAAACATCATCATTAGGCATTTGGCGGGAATCAGGTTTTATTGCTAAAGCCTCAGAATCTCATTTAGAAGATTAATCATCGGCGGAAATTGACTTGTTCGCAAATCACGGGCTAGCCCGGTTCACAAACAGCGACAGTTTAATACAACGGGCAGCAAGCATACAAGAAGCGACAATTCCTACAGTTCGAAGCAACAGATTCAATTTCGGGCAGCAAGCAATCGAAGCAGACAGATTCAATTCCGGGCAGCAAACATATATAATCAGTTCATGATAAGGCCAGCATGTATAAGAAGTAACAGGGGCAGTTGAGAAGAAGGAAAAGAAGTAAAATAAATCCCAACAGCAAGCATGTATCAAAGCAACCATACCAATCCCACAGTGTTAACATAATCATCAAAAACAGGGACAGTTGAGAAAGAAGAAAACAAGCCAAAAATTCAGAGCAGAAGCATGGTAGAAACTCAGAAATTCAGGACAGTACAGCATGGTCTTTGGCCACAAAAACAAGCAACAGGGACAAGAGCAGACAGCATGGTGTTAGACCACATTTCAAGCAACATAGACATGCCAAGATCAGGAGCATCTGTTCATATATAAGAAAAAAGCCAGAAGAAAGAGAGGAGGTTGATATTCACAGAACACGAAAAGCTCCAGCCATCCAAAACCAAAAAAACCCTACCCTGTTTTCAACGAGAAACCAAACGAAAATCAAAGAGTAGTATCCATTTCTTACCCTCAAAAAACCGACCAGGCAACACAGAGAAAGAGAAAGAAGATGAATTAAACAGATCCCAAACACAGTTTCCAAACCTAGCCCAGAAAACAAAAGTTCAAACAACATAAACTAACAGCCAGCAAAACATAAACTAACAGCCAGAAAACGTAAGCATTAAACATAGCAAGCTCATCATTTTCCAACCAAACAACCTTCAGATTCAATATTGTTTCAGAAATTATAATCTGAAATTGAGAAAGAAGAAGAGAATAGAACGATTTCACCCGGATAAGGTCAGGAAGCCAGATTTTGCCATTGACGCTCTCAAGGTCGCTAACGGAATCGCGTGAAGGGTAGGGTTTCGAATCCTTTCCGCCCGTTTCTTCCCAAATTCACAATCATCAAACAAACCAAAACCGAATCGAAATCAAATCAAAACAAGAATCGAAACATGCAAACTGTGAGAGAGAGAGGATGATTTCGATCGCGGTTAGAGAGAGAAGATCGCGAGTCAGAGAGAAACGGAGCAATCGCGGCCGACGAGAGGGACAGAGAGGCGACGGTAAGAGAGAGGACCGGCGAGAGAGAGGGCGGTGAGGGTTTGGATGAGAGTGAGAGAGAGAAACCCAGAAGGGGCACGCGAGAGAGACGAATGGAACTGATGTTTTGCTCATTCGGAATATTGTTTTGTTTTAATTTCTTTCTTTTTCTAAAAATCAAAAATATACAAAACAAATTATTTTAATTCTTTTTCTTTCAATTTTATATTAAATCTGGTGGTGACAAGTGTCACCACCTTGTTTTATAAGAAAAAAATCTGTTTGTTTTGTTTTATTTACATTTTTTAAATAAATTCTTTTTTTAAAAAAAAAATAAAAGTGTAGTATTGAACAAAAAATGTATATGTGGTGTAATATTGCCGTTTTTGACCGTCGGAGCATTTTGGGACAAGATCTGTCGCACCCAGTATACTAGCACATATGGAGTTATTTCGGACCGGTCAAAAGTTCAGATGGATTTTTTTCACCGCTCGTAATCACGCAATATGTGCTATTTCAACTTATTCTATTTCAATTAATTTATTTTGTCGTAAATAATTTGTTGCGATGTACTAAATAATTGTTGGATCTGATAGTTTTTATTTGATGATTTATCGATTAAACTATTAGCCGATTTTTCATCAAACAGAAAAGATCGTCTCTAATAATTATTTAAATTTCCGATTGTATTGCATGGTATTTTGCCTGTTTATTTACTTGTTCAGTATCTATTCACCAATGTACACTGTGCACACAACTAAATCTAAAATCAATTCGATTTCATCCTGATTGGCTCATATGCCGATTTCTTAAAGGGTCTCATGGTTGGGGATGGGCATGGCCATCCTCACGAGGTTGGTTAAAGCCCTTGTTGCTTTAATCGATCATAACCCGAAAACAACATTGGTCTATATACCAATCACCATGCACCAGGGTCTCATGGTTGGGGATAGAAGCACCTATCCTCACGAGGTTAATTAAGTCCATATACTTGATTAACCATAACCCGCTTCCATTTCATCTCAGCACGCGTATCAGAATACTTTTGCAATTAAAGTTTCAAACCTCGATCCAATGTCGAGCACATTTTCGAAACCTTTTTCATGATAAAGCACAAGTTTTTTAGTCGTTAGACGATAGCCTAGTTGCTAAAAAACTTGTAACCAAATAAACTTTCAGTCTTTAAGTCATTGAACGCTAGACCAGTTGCTTAAAGACATCTAAACAACGTGAAACTCGTTTCACCTCACTCTTTCATAAGAAAATCTTTTTTGGGTGATAGACGATTCGGGCGAGCATTCGTTCCTCGGGTTTCTAGTATTTGAATCGTGAGACGCTAGCCTCGTTGTTCGGTACTTTTTCATCCACCTAAAAACAATTCAACTCACTCAAAACCCTTTTATCGCTCATACGCGGTCATCAAACTCTTTTCCGACAAAGAGTGTGCAATGGTCGTTTCAAATGCGAGCAAGGACTTAAGCTTTTCAAACAAACAAAACAAGTCCTAGTTCAAAGCATTTGAAACGTCTAAACGCATGATTTTTCTTATAAAATCCAGACAACAAACTTAAAACCTTTTTAAGAGGAACTACAGAGTTTTGACTTTCCCATTGCACAAGGGAATATGTAGGCACACGGTTCTGAAACCGTGCCAAACTCAAAATAATAATAAACCAATTCTTTTTTCTTTTAGCATCCATAACTTAGTAAACACACACACAAATGCGTAGAATTAAATGGGTCCCATCGAGTACGATGGATGTAAGGGGTGCTAATACCTTCCCCTTACATAACCGACTCCGATCCCATTTTTGGTCTCAGACCGCCTTATCCGCTTGTTTGGGGTTTTATCTATATTTCCCGTTCTTTTTAGAACGAATAAAATTAGGTGGCGATTTCACAGTTTTCGAGAATTAAAAGATTTTTGAAAATCGAGTTGCTTCAGTTGGCGACTTCACTGGGGACACTTTTCAAAAGTTATTTTTTGACTAAGCGAGTCAACCCTAATTTAATTCTTCGCTTGTGTGTTTACTATTCATTGCCTATTATTTCTTTTTATCCTGTTGATGTATTTTGATATTGGGGCATTTGTTGGTTATGGTTATAGATAAGCCCAATACCCAGGCTTCTAGGAAACATAAGTTTAGAGTGGTTGAGTAGCTTAGGTCCATTGGACATCCGTGTTCCTTGGATCGACGTGAAGACCACGACTTAGAGTTGGTCTTTTTAAGGGAGTTATTGCACCGTACGATAGTGCGGGATGATAATTCTTGGACAAAAGGCCTATAACTCTAAGTTTTAGGATGTCCAAAACAAGCCGACCGCTCAAAGGATTTTTGAGTATCCCTTTAAGAGCCGTTTCTTGGAGTATACTTTTGAAAATACTATCGTCGTGACGGTAATATTTTTAAAAAGGGGATCTGAGTCTCCGAGAAATATTTAGCAAAAAAACGCTAGAACCAACCTTGTTTGGGGAATTGTTGAGTGGGCGTCGAAACCATGTTTGACCATCCAGTGACTTTTTATGTGATCTATAGCTACATTTCATTGGATATCATCTTAACTCATCTGCATTGCATTTTGCATTAATCATTCATTTTTCATCATACGTGTTGCCATTTTCAGGTATCTTTAAAGGACTCAATCTCGGAAACAATTGGATCACACATGGATTTAATCAAAAGGCATAACCCTCATCTCAAATTCAAGATCCCAGATACTCAAACTCTGTTGAAGCTCAGGAGGAAGGTGAAATCAGTTCAGTTGAATAACTTTCATGCCAGATATGGGTGGATCTTAGAATTGTTGGATACTACGGTTGATCATGATGCTCTGAAAGCCTTGGCGAAGTTTTATGATGCTCCTCTACGGTGTTTCACATTCCAGGGATTTTCAGTTAGTCCCAACAATTGAAGAGTTGGAAAGGTTGTTGAATTGGCCTTTGAAAAATGATGTTCCTTTTACCAGGTTAGGAGAATGTTTGGATGCGAAGGATATAGCAGCTGCTCTACACCTCCCTGTCAGAGAAATAGGGCCAAAGTTGGTGGAAAAAGGTATCTCAAGGAGATTTTTGGAACAAAGAGCTGAAGAATTGGCAGTGTCAGAAGAAAATTGGATGTCGTTCAGCGCTATTTTAGCCTTGCTAATTTATGGGGTGGTTTTGTTTCCTAGCAATGAGGATGATTACATAAGTCAGCCTGCCATTGGTGTTTTCCTCTCAGACAACCCTGTGCCTGCATTACTCGCAGACATGCTCCTCAACATCCATATCCGGTACGAGAAGAAAAAGGGAGTTGTAATGTGTTGCTCCGTTTTGCTCTATTCATGGTTGAAGTATCATATCCCTCAGCGAGGACCGTGGGTCAGAATCTTAGAGAATTTGAGTTGGTCTCAGAAGTTGGCTTCTCTTACTGCTAATGGTGTTTTTTGGTACTCTCCAGATTGGTACACGTGGGAGGTCATCACACACTGTGGGGCATTTCCTAACGTTCCATTGATCGGATCCCAAGGCTGCATCAACTACAATCCCAGGTTGGTTCTCAAGCAACTTGGTTGTCATATGGAAACCGCACCAAGGGAAGAATTTCTGAGGGAATTTATCTTATTAGACTTCGGAAGGGACGATCTGGGTTTGTTGAAGCAGATACAGAAGGCTTGGACTCAAGTTCACAAGAAAGGTGCAGAGCTCAGAAAGAGAGGGAATGATGATGGAGAACCTTATGAATCCTGGATACTTAGGAGGGTTATGGAAGTAAAATTGCCGTTTGCTGTGGAGGTTCCATTTGATGTGCCGGAACCTGAGGTCACTCACATCCCAATTGATGAGTTCAATAAACTTAAACTTACCATCACAGAAATGCAAGTGGAAGAGGGTCTACAACAGGCCGCCTTTGCTCGTGTTACTCGGGAAAGAGATGAGGCGATACAAAGCCTCAAAGAAAGGGATGATGAGTTGCTAATAAGTCAAGAGCAAGTGGAAACGGAAAAGAAAGCAAAGTTCCGTGTAAAAGACAATTTGGATGTTGCAAACTTTGAGCTAAGGGAGTTCAATCGGAAGTTAGCCAGGGCTGAAAAACAAAGGGGAAAAGCTTACGCAGACGAAGAAAGGGCTATCCAAGCAAAGCTAGATCTGAGAACAACCCTTAGCACTCAAATTCAAGAGTTGAAGGCTGCTTTGAGAAATGTGGAATCTAGTTTAGCACATGAAACTCGCCTCAAGGAAAAGGCTCGTCTAGCGCGCGACTTGGACTCTGAGGAGCTATCCCGAAAGATTCAGGAGTTGGACACCGCAAGGGATCTGGTGGCCCGATGGGAGGCATCGTATGGAGAGTTGGAGGCCCAATGAAAAGGATGGAAAGAAGAAGCCAGTCATCAAAACGAGCTTTGGGTGGACATAGGAGAAACTATTTTTATCTTGGAAGAACAGAACCAGAATTTATATGACAACTATTCCGGTTTGGTGGAGTTTTGTAGGCAGTTAATGGTGGAGGTCCCGTGGCGGCTTGAGTCAGCTGTGGAAGACCTAGAAGAAAACCGAGTGCCTTCGGCGGTGGAATACTTCATTTGTCTGTGCAGAGATATGGTGGAGCGGTTCCAACAAGAGATAAGAAACTTCAAGCCCCGGAGAGGAAAACACTTCTGATCTTCTTTTGCTTTTTATGTTTTCTTCAACTCTAGTGTACCTGTTGAACTACAGCGGACCTACGAGTCCTGCTCTTTATTTTGCCTACAAGGACTAATGTTTGTACTTTGATTATGTTTGAATGAAGGAGTTGATTATCTATTTGTGTGTGATAATTGTTTACAAAGTGATTGGGTCCGATAAAGATTCTTAAGAATACGAACCAATCATAAATCATTTTTGCATTAATCATACATAATCATGCATATTATTAAAAGCAAACACCAAGCTCATTGCATTTTTCTCTCCTCAGATTCAAGCTGACAACTAGAAGTCCGTACGAAACCAGAACCAACGTGAAAAAAGCAATGGATCAATATGCGACAAAGCAAACAGCTATGCAAGATGATATTGATACACTAAAGATAAAGATGGATCAATTGATGGAAATGCTTACAGCTCAGCATGTAAGAGAGGAAGAAAGGGCCGCCACTGCCGCCGCCGCCGCTGCCGCCGTTGTCGCCGCTGTAGCTACAGCTAACAACGCATCTAACAACGCAGCTGTTGTCGTTCCTCCCGTTGTCACCGAGAACATGAGGACTCTCCGAGGCGATACTCCATTTCCAAGGGTGCAAGCACCTAATCCTCCGTTATATGGGATGCCATTTGATTTCTTCAACGGAGCAGAGAATCAAGGAAACGCTTCTGCCTCCCATGTCGCTAACCAAGCTATGGGAAATGACGAGCGAAGGCAAGAAGAAGATGAGCAAGGGCATCTGTGGTCCACAACTCCTCAAGGCGAGGAAGATCAACAAGATTACTATATGAAGCAGTTCTACCAGAATGTGGAGCGCGGGTAATCCAAATCCTTTCCAGGATGTGGCCGCTCAAAAGATGTGTAAGGAGTTGGCCGAACAAATGAAGGAGCTGAGAGGGAAGAATGTTGTTGGTCTGAGCGCTGCAGACATGTGTCTAGTGCCCGATGTTGTCATTCCTCCAAAGTTCAAAGTGCCGGATTTTGAGAAGTATAAGGGGGTGAGCTGTCCAAATACTCATCTAAGAATGTATTGCCGCAAAATGGCGGCACATGTCAAAAACAGCAAGCTGATGATCCACTGTTTTCAAGACAGTCTCAGTGGAGCTTTTTTAGACTGGTACATGCAACTCGAAAAGACAAACATTCTCTCTTGGGATGATCTATCTAGTGCTTTCTTCAAGCAATACCATTTCAATACTACGTTGGCCCCCAACCGTGTACAGCTTCAGAGCATGTCACAGAAAGAAAGGGAATTATTTAAGGAATACGCTCAGAGGTGGAGAGAAGTGGCTTCGAGGGTGCAACCGGCTTTGGCCGAAAGGGAGTTGAATGATTTGTTTATGGGAACATTGCCCGTACAGTATTATGAAAGGTTGATCGGAAAGACTTTCTCTGACTTCTCTAACCTGGTAATGGTGGGTGAGAGAATTGAAGAAGGATTGAAAACCGGAAAGATCTCCGGAGGGAATGTAGGACCGTCCACAGTAAAGAAGATGTTCAATGGTTTCAAGAGAAAAGAGGTCGAAACCAATGCTATATATGGAGCCAGAGGAAGAGGAAGGGGAAGGTCGCCAGCTAGATCTGCTCCTGTCCAGGTCCCCTATATGTCATATCCATATGTGGCTACCATGCAGTTTCCGAGCATGCCGTATCAGCAACCAATGCAAGTGCCAATGCAGTATTCAACTCAGGTTCCGCCAAAGCAAGTTCCACAACAACGACAACAACAACAAATCCAGAATCAGAACAAGGGTCCAGTTCAACAAAGGAGTCCGCACTATCACAAATATACCAAAGAAGAAATTCAGCCTATTCCTATGACATACTCAAGTCTTCTGCCGTATTTAATCCAAGATGGAAGGGTGGTGCCAAGAGAATTGAAGCCTGTTCCAGGGCCTCCCAAGCCATGGTTTAACGAGAATGCCAGATGTGCTTTCCATGCTAACTCTCCAGGACATACTACAGAAGATTGTTTCGCTTTCAAATGAAAAGTCCAGGAATTAATTGACCGGAAGTTGTTAACTTTCGCTGATGTTCCCAACATATCTAACAATCCATTGCCGAGGCATGGGACATCATCAGTGAATGCTTTAATTGAAGAAGGAGGTCTAGTTATGGAAGTAGGGCAATTGAAAATGTCCTTAAAAAAGGTGTTTGAAGAATTGAAGAACGCTGGTTTGTTGGAAGAGGGGCATGATGGCTGCTTGGTTTGTCAAGACAATCCCGAACATTGTGTAAAGTTCAAAAATTACCTGCAAAGGTTGATGTATCAACATTTGGTCCAGTTTAGCCGAGCTCCCGCTGAAATGGAGGTGGATGTAGTGGTCCCACTCATCAATAATAGGATACTTCATGTATCTCTTATCCCAGAAGAAGAGCCGATTACGGCAGTGGAACCAATGACGGTTTATCCGCCTATCCAAATCCCTATGAAAATACAAGAGCCTTGGAGTTATGAACCAAGTCGTCGAGGTGGAAAACCAATGGTGTTGGAAGAAACTACTGTTGAGAACATCACAGGTCCCAGTGGTATGACCCGTAGCGGTCGAGTTTATCATCAAGATCCAATGAAGAATAGAGGTGCAGAAAAAGTGTCAGATATTCCTCCAAAGAAGGTCGGAGCTACCGATTTGAGTACAGAAGAACTGAAGGATATCTTTAAGCCGAGTGATGAGACCTTAAAAATCATCAAATGGAGTGACTACAAGGTAGTCGATCAACTCAGTCAGACTCCAGCGAAAATTTCAATCTTGTCTTTGTTAAGAAGTTCTGAAGCCCACAAAGTGGCCCTGTTGAAATTTCTTGATAACTCGTACGTAGCTGAAGATATCACCATCAATTAGTTAGATGTTGCAATTTCGAGCTTAAACGATGGTAGCTGCTTGTCATTCACTGACGCTGATCTCCCTCAGAATGAAGACAGTCATAACATGGCGCTCCATATTTTTGTTACATGTGGTGGGACAACTCTTGCCAGAGTCCTAGTTGATACAGGCTCCGCCCTGAACGTAATTCCAAAGACAACATTGGCTCAGCTGCAAGTAGAGGGGGCAATTATGAAACCCAGCTCTCTAATTGTGAAGGCTTTTGACGGATCGCGTAGGATGGCGGTAGGGGAGATCGATCTTCCAGTACTAATTGGACCCCAACTCTTCAATATTACCTTTCAAGTAATGGATATCTTCCCAGCTTATAGTTGTTTGTTGGGAAGACCCTGGATCCATGGTGCGAAGGCGGTCACCTCAACTTTACATCAGAAATTGAAGTTCTTACTAAACAACCAAGTGGTGGAAGTTAGTGGAGAAGAAGATTATTTGGTTAGCCACTTGTCCGAATTCAAGTATGTGGATATTGGGGATGAGGTTCATGAAACCCTCTTCCAGGCTCTAGAGATTGTCGGAAATGTGCAAAAGGAAGTAAAGACTGCTGAAAAGCCCAGAGGCAATATAACCCGTTGGCAAGATGTCAAAGCTCTTATTGATGCCGGAAACCCTGAAGGTTGGGGAACGGTTATAAATGTGGAGGAGAAGAAGGACAAGTGCGGGCTTGGCTATCAACTATCCTCCAGGATCAGTGGAAGTTCAGAACTAGGAAAAGGAAAGATCCCTCATCTAGAGGATACTTTTGTTGCAAAGGGTTTTCGCTCCGAGAAGGCTATCAATGCCCTTGAAGATGATGAGCGCACAGTGGATATTGCTCAAATGGTGTTCCGTACTCCTCCCGGAGTGGCCCTCAAGAATTGGATTGTCAAGGACGTTACCCCTTTCATTTCATTTTCAAAGTAATTTCTTGCTTTAAAAACTAAAAATCCTGTGCTCGGCCTAAAGCACGAAGGATTATTTTGTAGGGCTTTGTATATGAATGATTTTTTTGTCTGCAATGAAGAGCTCATTTTGTTATTCGCTTTGAGATCCTTTTTATTGTTTTTTCTTTTGCTTTCTAATGCATCTTAATAAAAACAACAACACTTTCACATGCATATCTAAAAAGGTAAAATCAATCATTTAAGCAGATTACCTGAAACTGAGCTTATTGAGCACAACCATGCTATAACTCCTCTTGACTTCGATTTCCCGATCAACCAAGCCGAAGAGGATGGTGAAGAAGACTATGAACTCCCTGAAGAGTTAGCACGTCTGGTTGAGCACGAAGACAAGATGATCCAACCTCATCAGGAACCAGTGGATGTGATCAATCTGGGTACTGAAGAGGATCAAAAAGAAATCAAGGTGGGAACGGCCTTGGGGCAAGAGGTAAAGGATGAGTTGGTCAGCCTATTGCGAGAGTTTGTAGATGTGTTTGCCTGGTCATATCAGGACATGCCTGGACTTGATACAGATATCGTTGTGCACAAGTTGCCACTAAAGCCCGAATGCTTGCCCATAAAGCAGAGACCGAGGAGGACGCATCCTGAGATGGCTAAGAAGATCAGAGATGAAGTCAAGAAGCAGTTCGACGCCGGTTTCCTTGCTGTGTCGGTATATCCAGATTGGATTGCCAACATTGTACCTGTCCCCAAGAAGGATGGAAAGGTTCGGATGTGTATAGACTACAGAGACTTGAATCGAGCCAGCCCGAAGGACGATTTTCCTTTGCCTCACATTGATGTCTTGGTCGATAGCACAGCGCAGTCTTCAGTTTTCTCTTTCATGGATGGTTTCTCCGGATACAATCAGATTAAGATGGACCCGGCAGATATGATGAAAACGACGTTCACCACCCCGTGGGGCACTTTTTGTTACAAAGTCATGCCTTTTGGACTGAAGAATGCGGGGGCAACTTATCAAAGAGCCATGGTAGCCCTTTTCCATGACATGATGCATAAGGAAATTGAAGTCTATGTGGATGATATGATCGCCAAGTCTCAGACCGAGGAGGAGCACATTGTACATCTCAGAAAGCTGTTTGAAAGATTGAGGAAGTACAAACTTCGATTGAATCCTAACAAGTGTACTTTCAGAGTCTGGTCCAGGAAGCTGCTTGGATTCATAGTAAGTCAACGAGGTATCGAGGTAGACCCCGAAAAAGTGAAAGCCATTCAAGAAATGCCAGCACCTAGAACAGAGAAGGAAATTCGTGGTTTCTTGGGACGCTTAAATTACATTTCCCGATTCATTTCGCATTTGACAGCTACTTGTGAACCGTTGTTCAAGTTGTTGAAAAAGGATCAAGCCATCATATGGAATAATAATTGTCAGCGAGCATTTGATAAGATCAAGGAGTACCTGCAAGAGCCACCTATCTTGATACCGCCTGTGCCCGGAAGGCCTCTCATAATGTATCTCACTGTACTCGAAGGATCTATGGGTTGTGTTCTGGGGCAACACGATGAAACGGGAAGAAAAGAGCACGCAAGTTTGGTCCCCCTATTTTAGTGTTTTTACGATTTTGGGTCCTCTATTTTGTTTTTAAACACTTTTGGTCCCTCATCCCTACTTTGACTACAAAAAAACGCTTGTATATCACTTTTTAAAATACGTGACACATAATAAAATATCAGTTGCGTGTTATACAATTACAAGGAAAGAAAAACATGTATTTTAAAAAGTGAAACATAGTCGTTTTTTGTAGCCAAAATGGGAATGGAGACCAAAAGTGTTTAAAAATAAAATAGGGGGACTAAAATCGTGAAAATACTAAAATAAGGGGACCAAAAATGTAATTTAACCTATATATTTTTTATTAAATACTGAAATATTAGTATCATTAACTATATAATACAGTTATTAACTATATTAATATATATTTTTTATTTAATACAATTGCATACTATAAGAAATATTTCAACCATTTACAATATAAGTAAATGGAAACAGCTAGCCAAGTGGATAGAGTGAACCTACATAGATGTGTGTTCAACTCCTACTCCAAACATATTTATTAATCTGAAGTATAATCATTAAACTGGAGTGGTATCCTCTTGGAAAGGTTCTTTGTTATCAATGGTAGGAAGAGTGGAATTAGTGAAATCTTCTCTGCAAGGAATGCTTCTGCACACTATGTCAGTTTATGATTGGCCAATTGCGTTGATTAGAAACGTTGAGAGAGCGATGAGAAACTTTATCTGGAGTGGAAGTAGCTCTAAAGGAAAAATGGTATCGGTGGCTTGGAAATTTTTATGCAGACTGTTGAAGGAAGGGGGTTAGGTATTCGCTCGTTGATCGCTATAAATGAAACCACGAATCTTAAACTGTGCTGGGATATTGTCGCACCCCAAAATTTACCC
Organism: Vicia sativa; assembly: GCA_021764765.1. Lineage (NCBI taxonomy): Eukaryota > Viridiplantae > Streptophyta > Magnoliopsida > Fabales > Fabaceae > Vicia > Vicia sativa. Next base: position 254,709,932 of record CM038796.1, on the reverse strand, counting down.
TCCTTATCATTTTTTGTCTTGGAACATATTCATGCTTGGTTCCTTGTTTCAATCGGAATTAACTCAAACTTTGGTTCGAAATACATTCGAATATTGCACGGCGGAAAAATCAAGTTCATTCGAAACTTTGTGATGTTGAAAGAATTTAGTTTGTGTTAATCTGAATTTACCAAATGCAAAAAGTGGTTTGAGGCGAATAATTTCCTCGGAATGTAACGTTTGGTGGACTCAAGAAAGAATAACACAAGATAGATTTGTCGGATTTTTAACATCTTAATAGCAACTCAAATGTTCAAGATTAAATTCGGATTCTAAGTCTTAAATTATTGTATCAACAATGAAGAATTGAATTTTAAACACCATCCAAATGCAAGTTTCACATCATTTCAAATATTCAAGAATAACTTCATTCTAGTTCGTTTAGAATTTCGAAGTGGGGATGGAATAATGCCATTTGTTCTATGGAAGTTTATTGTAAAAGAAATTTGTTCTTACAAATACCATGGCGAGAGATTTAAGGTGCAAGGGAAATATTGTTCATTCAACGTTCAAATCTCATTCAAATTCAAGAAGTATTCAAAATTCACCCTTTTTAAGTCCAACTTAGATTCCAAGAAAGTTATTTAGAATTTGCAAATTCTACATCATTCAAACCAATTTCAAACGATTGTGATGTTATTGCAAGCATAGAACAGTTACGTTACAAGATTCAAGGGTACAAAAGGGAAGTTTGAGCATATTTGTTTCGAACCAATTCAATGTGGCGAGCTGTGTAAAGTAGGACATTTTCACGTGTCAATTCAAATTCTATTCAAATTTCAAAAGAACAATTCAAGATTTGTTACAAGCAATAATAGAATTACTCAATATCTATTCAAACTCAAATGGTTTACATTGGTATCAATTCCAAACTACAAGATTTGTTACAAATTCATAGTGTTTCATCTCAAATTTATAAGTCCTAAAACTATTATCGACATTGGCAATTTGAATTTCGAATTTCATTCATTCAAGTCTTATGTTGAAGATTACAAAAAAGAGAATTTCTACAAGTTTACTTTCAAATTGCGATTTGTTACAAAAAAGCAATTCTAAAACCTACAATTCTAAGTCCTACAAGTTTCTAAAGGTTCCCTAATGCTACGATCCCCGAAGTTGTTTCAAACTTTTGTCGTCCTCCGAAGTTTTCTTCGCGTATGATCATTCCTCTTCCTCTCCATGCCGTGCCGTCCAAGCATACCAGTTTGCAACATGAAACAAGAAACAAAATCAAGTTAGAAATAACAAAACATAATTGACACAAAATGCGAAAATTATCAAAGGATTGTTCTTTTGTCAAAACATCATCATTAGGCATTTGGCGGGAATCAGGTTTTATTGCTAAAGCCTCAGAATCTCATTTAGAAGATTAATCATCGGCGGAAATTGACTTGTTCGCAAATCACGGGCTAGCCCGGTTCACAAACAGCGACAGTTTAATACAACGGGCAGCAAGCATACAAGAAGCGACAATTCCTACAGTTCGAAGCAACAGATTCACTTTCGGGCAGCAAGCAATCGAAGCAGACAGATTCAATTCCGGGCAGCAAACATATATAATCAGTTCATGATAAGGCCAGCATGTATAAGAAGTAACAGGGGCAGTTGAGAAAAAGGAAAAGAAGTAAAATAAATCCCAACAGCAAGCATGTATCAAAGCAACCATACCAATCCCACAGTGTTAACATAATCATCAAAAACAGGGACAGTTGAGAAAGAAGAAAACAAGCCAAAAATTCAGAGCAGAAGCATGGTAGAAACTCAGAAATTCAGGACAGTACAGCATGGTCTTTGGCCACAAAAACAAGCAACAGGGACAAGAGCAGACAGCATGGTGTTAGACCACATTTCTAGCAACATAGACATGCCAAGATCAGGAGCATCTGTTCATATATAAGCAAAAAGCCAGAAGAAAGAGAGGAGGTTGATATTCACAGAACACAAAAAGCTCCAGCCATCCAAAACCAAAAAAACCCTACCCTGTTTTCAACGAGAAACCAAACGAAAATCAAAGAGTAGTATCCATTTCTTACCCTCAAAAAACCGACCAGGCAACACAGAGAAAGAGAAAGAAGATGAATTAAACAGATCCCAAACACAGTTTCCAAACCTAGCCCAGAAAACAAAAGTTCAAACAACATAAACTAACAGCCAGCAAAACATAAACTAACAGCCAGAAAACGTAAGCATTAAACATAGCAAGCTCATCATTTTCCAACCAAACAACCTTCAGATTCAATATTGTTTCAGAAATTATAATCTGAAATTGAGAAAGAAGAAGAGAATAGAACGATTTCACCCGGATAAGGTCAGGAAGCCAGATTTTGCCATTGACGCGTCTCCAAGGTCGCTAACCGGAATCGCGTGAAGGGTAGGGTTTCAGAATCCCTTTCCGTTTCCGTTTCTTCCCAAATTCACAATCTGTCAAACAAACCAAAACCGAATCAGAAATCAAATCAAAACAAGAATCGAAACATGCAAACGCCGTGAGAGAGAGAGGACAGATTTCGATCGCGGTTAGAGAGAAGACAGATCGCGAGCGGTTGCGAGAGAGAAATGGAGCAATCGCGGCCGGCGAGAGGGACAGAGAGGCGACGGTAAGAGAGAGGACCGGCGAGAGAGAGGGCGGTGAGGGTTTGGATGAGAGTGAGAGAGAGAAACCCAGAAGGGGCACGCGAGAGAGACGAATGGAACTGATGTTTTGCTCATTCGGAATATTGTTTTGTTTTAATTTCTTTCTTTTTCTAAAAATCAAAAATATACAAACAAATTATTTTAATTCTTTTTCTTTCAATTTTATATTAAATCTGGTGGTGACAAGTGTCACCACCTTGTTTTATAAGAAAAAAATCTGTTTGTTTTGTTTTATTTACATTTTTTAAATAAATTCTTTTTTTTAAAAAAATAAAAGTGTAGTATTGAACAAAAAATGTATATGTGGTGTAATATTGCCGTTTTTGACCGTCGGAGCATTTTGGGACAAGATCTGTCGCACCCAGTATACTAGCACATATGGAGTTATTTCGGACCGGTCAAAAGTTCAGATGGATTTCTTTTCACGCCGTTCAGAATCACGGCAATACAGGCTATTTCTGAACTTATTCTATTTCAATTAATTTATTTTGTCGTAAATAATTTGTTGCGATGTACTAAATAATTGTTGGATCTGATAGTTTTTATTTGATGATTTATCGATTAAACTATTAGCCGATTTTTCATCAAACAGAAAAGATCGTCTCTAATAATTATTTAAATTTCCGATTGTATTGCATGGTATTTTGCCTGTTTATTTACTTGTTCAGTATCTATTCACCAATGTACACTGTGCACACAACTAAATCTAAAATCAATTCGATTTCATCCTGATTGGCTCATATGCCGATTTCTTAAAGGGTCTCATGGTTGGGGATGGGCATGGCCATCCTCACGAGGTTGGTTAAAGCCCTTGTTGCTTTAATCGATCATAACCCGAAAACAACATTGGTCTATATACCAATCACCATGCACCAGGGTCTCATGGTTGGGGATAGGAGCACCTATCCTCACGAGGTTAATTAAGTCCATATACTTGATTAACCATAACCCGCTTCCATTTCATCTCAGCACGCGTATCAGAATACTTTTGCAATTAAAGTTTCAAACCTCGATCCAATGTCGAGCACATTTTCGAAACCTTTTTCATGATAAAGCACAAGTTTTTTAGTCGTTAGACGATAGCCTAGTTGCTAAAAAACTTGTAACCAAATAAACTTTCAGTCTTTAAGTCATTGAACGCTAGACCAGTTGCTTAAAGACATCTAAACAACGTGAAACTCGTTTCACCTCACTCTTTCATAAGAAAATCTTTTTTGGGTGATAGACGATTCGGGCGAGCATTCGTTCCTCGGGTTTCTAGTATTTGAATCGTGAGACGCTAGCCTCGTTGTTCGGTACTTTTTCATCCACCTAAAAACAATTCAACTCACTCAAAACCCTTTTATCGCTCATACGCGGTCATCAAACTCTTTTCCGACAAAGAGTGTGCAATGGTCGTTTCAAATGCGAGCAAGGACTTAAGCTTTTCAAACAAACAAAACAAGTCCTAGTTCAAATCATTTGAAACGTCTAAACGCACGATTTTTCTTATAAAATCCAGACAACAAACTTAAAACCTTTTTAAGAGGAACTACAGAGTTTTGACTTTCCCATTGCACAAGGGAATATGTAGGCACACGGTTCTGAAACCGTGCCAAACTCAAAATAATAATAAACCAATTCTTTTTTCTTTTAGCATCCATAACTTAGTAAACACACACACAAATGCGTAGAATTAAATGGGTCCCATCGAGTACGATGGATGTAAGGGGTGCTAATACCTTCCCCTTACATAACCGACTCCCGATCCCATTTTTTGGTCTCGTAGACCGCCTTATCCGCTTGTTTGGGGTTTTATCTATATTTCCCCGTTCTTTTTAGAACGAATAAAATTAGGTGGCGATTTCACAGTTTTCGAGAATTAAAAGATTTTTGAAAATCGAGTTGCTTCAGTTGGCGACTTCACTGGGGACACTTTTCAAAAGTTATTTTTTGACTCAGCGAGTCAACCCTAATTTAATTCTTCGCTTGTGTGTTTACTATTCATTGCCTATTATTTCTTTTTATCCTGTTGATGTATTTTGATATTGGGGCATTTGTTGGTTATGGTTATAGATAAGCCCAATACCCAGGCTTCTAGGAAACATAAGTTTAGAGTGGTTGAGTAGCTTAGGTCCATTGGACATCCGTGTTCCTTGGATCGACGTGAAGACCACGACTTAGAGTTGGTCTTTTTAAGGGAGTTATTGCACCGTACGATAGTGCGGGATGATAATTCTTGGACAAAAGGCCTATAACTCTAAGTTTTAGGATGTCCAAAACAAGCCGACCGCTCAAAGGATTTTTGAGTATCCCTTTAAGAGCCGTTTCTTGGAGTATACTTTTGAAAATACTATCGTCGTGACGGTAATATTTTTAAAAAGGGGATCTGAGTCTCCGAGAAATATTTAGCAAAAAAACGCTAGAACCAACCTTGTTTGGGGAATTGTTGAGTGGGCGTCGAAACCATGTTTGACCATCCAGTGACTTTTTATGTGATCTACAGCTACATTTCATTGGATATCATCTTAACTCATCTGCATTGCATTTTGCATTAATCATTCATTTTTCATCATACGTGTTGCCATTTTCAGGTATCTTTAAAGGACTCAATCTCGGAAACAATTGGATCACACATGGATTTAATCAAAAGGCATAACCCTCATCTCAAATTCAAGATCCCAGATACTCAAACTCTGTTGAAGCTCAGGAGGAAGGTGAAATCAGTTCAGTTGAATAACTTTCATGCCAGATATGGGTGGATCTTAGAATTGTTGGATACTACGGTTGATCATGATGCTCTGAAAGCCTTGGCGAAGTTTTATGATGCTCCTCTACGGTGTTTCACATTCCAGGATTTTCAGTTAGTCCCAACAATTGAAGAGTTGGAAAGGTTGTTGAATTGGCCTTTGAAAAATGATGTTCCTTTTACCAGGTTAGGAGAATGTTTGGATGCGAAGGATATAGCAGCTGCTCTACACCTCCCTGTCAGAGAAATAGGGCCAAAGTTGGTGGAAAAAGGTATCTCAAGGAGATTTTTGGAACAAAGAGCTGAAGAATTGGCAGTGTCAGAAGAAAATTGGATGTCGTTCAGCGCTATTTTAGCCTTGCTAATTTATGGGGTGGTTTTGTTTCCTAGCAATGAGGATGATTACATAAGTCAGCCTGCCATTGGTGTTTTCCTCTCAGACAACCCTGTGCCTGCATTACTCGCAGACATGCTCCTCAACATCCATATCCGGTACGAGAAGAAAAAGGGAGTTGTAATGTGTTGCTCCGTTTTGCTCTATTCATGGTTGAAGTATCATATCCCTCAGCGAGGACCGTGGGTCAGAATCTTAGAGAATTTGAGTTGGTCTCAGAAGTTGGCTTCTCTTACTGCTAATGGTGTTTTTTGGTACTCTCCAGATTGGTACACGTGGGAGGTCATCACACACTGTGGGGCATTTCCTAACGTTCCATTGATCGGATCCCAAGGCTGCATCAACTACAATCCCAGGTTGGTTCTCAAGCAACTTGGTTGTCATATGGAAACCGCACCAAGGGAAGAATTTCTGAGGGAATTTATCTTATTAGACTTCGGAAGGGACGATCCGGGTTTGTTGAAGCAGATACAGAAGGCTTGGACTCAAGTTCACAAGAAAGGTGCAGAGCTCAGAAAGAGAGGGAATGATGATGGAGAACTTTATGAATCCTGGATACTTAGGAGGGTTATGGAAGTAAAATTGCCGTTTGCTGTGGAGGTTCCATTTGATGTGCCGGAACCTGAGGTCACTCACATCCCAATTGATGAGTTCAATAAACTTAAACTTACCATCACAGAAATGCAAGTGGAAGAGGGTCTACAACAGGCCGCCTTTGCTCGTGTTACTCGAGAAAGAGATGAGGCGATACAAAGCCTCAAAGAAAGGGATGATGAGTTGCTAAGAAGTCAAGAGCAAGTGGAAACGGAAAAGAAAGCAAAGTTCCGTGTAAAAGACAATTTGGATGTTGCAAACTTTGAGCTAAGGGAGTTCAATCGGAAGTTAGCCAGGGCTGAAAAACAAAGGGGAAAAGCTTACGCAGACGAAGAAAGGGCTATCCAAGCAAAGCTAGATCTGAGAACAACCCTTAGCACTCAAATTCAAGAGTTGAAGGCTGCTTTGAGAAATGTGGAATCTAGTTTAGCACATGAAACTCGCCTCAAGGAAAAGGCTCGTCTAGCGCGTGACTTGGACTCTGAGGAGCTATCCCGAAAGATTCAGGAGTTGGACACCGCAAGGGATCTGGTGGCCCGATGGGAGGCATCGTATGGAGAGTTGGAGGCCCAATGCAAAGGATGGAAAGAAGAAGCCAGTCATCAAAACGAGCTTTGGGTGGACATAGGAGAAACTATTTTTATCTTGGAAGAACAGAACCAGAATTTATATGACAACTATTCCGGTTTGGTGGAGTTTTGTAGGCAGTTAATGGTGGAGGTCCCGTGGCGGCTTGAGTCAGCTGTGGAAGACCTAGAAGAAAACCGAGTGCCTTCGGCGGTGGAATACTTCATTTGTCTGTGCAGAGATATGGTGGAGCGGTTCCAACAAGAGATAAGAAACTTCAAGCCCCGGAGAGGACAACACTTCTGATCTTCTTTTGCTTTTTATGTTTTCTTCAACTCCAGTGTACCTGTTGAACTACAGCGGACCTACGAGTCCTGCTCTTTATTTTGCCTACAAGGACTAATGTTTGTACTTTGATTATGTTTGAATGAAGGAGTTGATTATCTATTTGTGTGTGATAATTGTTTACAAAGTGATTGGGTCCGATAAAGATTCTTAAGAATAGGAACCAATCATAAATCATTTTTGCATTAATCATACATAATCATGCATATTATTAAAAGCAAACACCAAGCTCATTGCATTTTTCTCTCCTCAGATTCAAGCTGACAACTAGAAGTCCGTACGAAACCAGAACCAACGTGAAAAAAGCAATGGATCAATATGCGACAAAGCAAACAGCTATGCAAGATGATATTGATACACTGAAGATAAAGATGGATCAATTGATGGAAATGCTTACAGCTCAGCATGTAAGAGAGGAAGAAAGGGCCGCCACTGCCGCCGCCGCCGCTGCCGCCGTTGTCGCCGCTGTAGCTACAGCTAACAACGCATCTAACAACGCAGCTGTTGTCGTTCCTCCCGTTGTCACCGAGAACATGAGGACTCTCCGAGGCGATACTCCATTTCCAAGGGTGCAAGCACCTAATCCTCCGTTATATGGGATGCCATTTGATTTCTTCAACGGAGCAGAGAATCAAGGAAACGCTTCTGCCTCCCATGTCGCTAACCAAGCTATGGGAAATGACGAGCGAAGGCAAGAAGAAGATGAGCAAGGGCATCTGTGGTCCACAACTCCTCAAGGCGAGGAAGATCAACAAGATTACTATATGAAGCAGTTCTACCAGAATGTGGAGCCCGCGGGTAATCCAAATCCTTTCCAGGATGTGGCCGCTCAAAAGATGTGTAAGGAGTTGGCCGAACAAATGAAGGAGCTGAGAGGGAAGAATGTTGTTGGTCTGAGCGCTGCAGACATGTGTCTAGTGCCCGATGTTGTCATTCCTCCAAAGTTCAAAGTGCCGGATTTTGAGAAGTATAAGGGGGTGAGCTGTCCAAATACTCATCTAAGAATGTATTGCCGCAAAATGGCGGCACATGTCAAAAACAGCAAGCTGATGATCCACTGTTTTCAAGACAGTCTCAGTGGAGCTTTTTTAGACTGGTACATGCAACTCGAAAAGACAAACATTCTCTCTTGGGATGATCTATCTAGTGCTTTCTTCAAGCAATACCATTTCAATACTACGTTGGCCCCCAACCGTGTACAGCTTCAGAGCATGTCACAGAAATAAAGGGAATTGTTTAAGGAATACGCTCAGAGGTGGAGAGAAGTGGCTTCGAGGGTGCAACCGGCTTTGGCCGAAAGGGAGTTGAATGATTTGTTTATGGGAACATTGCCCGTACAGTATTATGAAAGGTTGATCGGAAGCACTTTCTCTGACTTCTCTAACCTGGTAATGGTGGGTGAGAGAATTGAAGAAGGATTGAAAACCGGAAAGATCTCCGGAGGGAATGTAGGACCGTCCACAGTAAAGAAGATGTTCAATGGTTTCAAGAGAAAAGAGGTCGAAACCAATGCTATATATGGAGCCAGAGGAAGAGGAAGGGGAAGGTCGCCACTAGATCCGCCTCGTCTGTGTCCCCTATATGTCATATCCATATGTGGCTACCATGCAGTTTCCGAGCATGCCGAATCAGCAAGCAATGCAAGTGCCAATGCAGTATTCAACTCAGGTTCCGCCAAAGCAAGTTCCACAACAACGACAACAACAACAAATCCAGAATCAGAACAAGGGTCCAGTTCAACAAAGGAGTCCGCACTATCACAAATATACCAAAGAAGAAATTCAGCCTATTCCTATGACATACTCAAGTCTTCTGCCGTATTTAATCCAAGATGGAAGGGTGGTGCCAAGAGAATTGAAGCCTGTTCCAGGGCCTCCCAAGCCATGGTTTAACGAGAATGCCAGATGTGCTTTCCATGCTAACTCTCCAGGACATACTACAGAAGATTGTTTCGCTTTCAAATGCAAAGTCCAGGAATTAATTGACCGGAAGTTGTTAACTTTCGCTGATGTTCCCAACATAGCTAACAATCCATTGCCGAGGCATGGGACATCATCAGTGAATGCTTTAATTGAAGAAGGAGGTCTAGTTATGGAAGTAGGGCAATTGAAAATGTCCTTAAAGAAGGTGTTTGAAGAATTGAAGAACGCTGGTTTTGTTGGAAGAGGGGCATGATGGCTGCTTGGTTTGTCAAGACAATCTCGAACATTGTGTAAAGTTCAAAAATTACCTGCAAAGGTTGATGTATCAACATTTGGTCCAGTTTAGCCGAGCTCCCGCTGAAATGGAGGTGGATGTAGTGGTCCCACTCATCAATAATAGGATACTTCATGTATCTCTTATCCCAGAAGAAGAGCCGATTACGGCAGTGGAACCAATGACGGTTTATCCGCCTATCCAAATCCCCTATGAAAATACAAGAGCTGTGCCTTGGAGTTATGAACCTGAAGTCGTCGTAGGTGGCAAACCAATGGTGTTGGAAGAAACTACTGTTGAGAACATCACAGGTCCCAGTGGTATGACCCGTAGCGGTCGAGTTTATCATCAAGATCCAATGAAGAATAGAGGTGCAGAAAAAGTGTCAGATATTCCTCCAAAGAAGGTCGGAGCTACCGATTTGAGTACAGAAGAACTGAAGGATATCTTTAAGCCGAGTGATGAGACCTTAAAAATCATCAAATGGAGTGACTACAAGGTAGTCGATCAACTCAGTCAGACTCCAGCGAAAATTTCAATCTTGTCTTTGTTAAGAAGTTCTGAAGCCCACAAAGTGGCCCTGTTGAAATTTCTTGATAACTCGTACGTAGCTGAAGATATCACCATCAATTAGTTAGATGTTGCAATTTCGAGCTTAAACGATGGTAGCTGCTTGTCATTCACTGACGCTGATCTCCCTCAGAATGAAGACAGTCATAACATGGCGCTCCATATTTTTGTTACATGTGGTGGGACAACTCTTGCCAGAGTCCTAGTTGATACAGGCTCCGCCCTGAACGTAATTCCAAAGACAACATTGGCTCAGCTGCAAGTAGAGGGGGCAATTATGAAACCCAGCTCTCTAATTGTGAAGGCTTTTGACGGATCGCGTAGGATGGCGGTAGGGGAGATCGATCTTCCAGTACTAATTGGACCCCAACTCTTCAATATTACCTTTCAAGTAATGGATATCTTCCCAGCTTATAGTTGTTTGTTGGGAAGACCCTGGATCCATGGTGCGAAGGCGGTCACCTCAACTTTACATCAGAAATTGAAGTTCTTACTAAACAACCAAGTGGTGGAAGTTAGTGGAGAAGAAGATTATTTGGTTAGCCACTTGTCCGAATTCAAGTATGTGGATATTGGGATGAGGTTCATGAAACCCTCTTCCAGGCTCTAGAGATTGTCGGAAATGTGCAAAAGGAAGTAAAGACTGCTGAAAAGCCCAGAGGCAATATAACCCGTTGGCAAGATGTCAAAGCTCTTATTGATGCCGGAAACCCTGAAGGTTGGGGAACGGTTATAAATGTGGAGGAGAAGAAGGACAAGTGCGGGCTTGGCTATCAACTATCCTCCAGGATCAGTGGAAGTTCAGAACTAGGAAAAGGAAAGATCCCTCATCTAGAGGATACTTTTGTTGCAAAGGGTTTTCGCTCCGAGAAGGCTATCAATGCCCTTGAAGATGATGAGCGCACAGTGGATATTGCTCAAATGGTGTTCCGTACTCCTCCCGGAGTGGCCCTCAAGAATTGGATTGTCAAGGACGTTACCCCTTTCATTTCATTTTCAAAGTAATTTCTTGCTTTAAAAACTAAAAATCCTGTGCTCGGCCTAAAGCACGAAGGATTATTTTGTAGGGCTTTGTATATGAATGATTTTTTTGTCTGCAATGAAGAGCTCATTTTGTTATTCGCTTTGAGATCCTTTTTATTGTTTTTGCTTTTGCTTTCTAATGCATCTTAATAAAAACAACAACACTTTCACATGCATATCTAAAAAGGTAAAATCAATCATTTACGCAGATTACCTGAAACTGAGCTTATTGAGCACAACCATGCTATAACTCCTCTTGACTTCGATTTCCCGATCAACCAAGCCGAAGAGGATGGTGAAGAAGACTAGGAACTCCCTGAAGAGTTAGCACGTCTGGTTGAGCACGAAGACAAGATGATCCAACCTCATCAGGAACCAGTGGATGTGATCAATCTGGGTACTGAAGAGGATCAAAAAGAAATCAAGGTGGGAACGGCCTTGGGGCAAGAGGTAAAGGATGAGTTGGTCAGCCTATTGCGAGAGTTTGTAGATGTGTTTGCCTGGTCATATCAGGACATGCCTGGACTTGATACAGATATCGTTGTGCACAAGTTGCCACTAAAGCCCGAATGCTCGCCCATAAAGCAGAGACCGAGGAGGACGCATCCTGAGATGGCTAAGAAGATCAGAGATGAAGTCAAGAAGCAGTTCGACGCCGGTTTCCTTGCTGTGTCGGTATATCCAGATTGGATTGCCAACATTGTACCTGTCCCCAAGAAGGATGGAAAGGTTCGGATGTGTATAGACTACAGAGACTTGAATCGAGCCAGCCCGAAGGACGATTTTCCTTTGCCTCACATTGATGTCTTGGTCGATAGCACAGCGCAGTCTTCAGTTTTCTCTTTCATGGATGGTTTCTCCGGATACAATCAGATTAAGATGGACCCGGCAGATATGATGAAAACGACGTTCACCACCCCGTGGGGCACTTTTTGTTACAAAGTCATGCCTTTTGGACTGAAGAATGCGGGTGCAACTTATCAAAGAGCCATGGTAGCCCTTTTCCATGACATGATGCATAAGGAAATTGAAGTCTATGTGGATGATATGATCGCCAAGTCTCAGACCGAGGAGGAGCACATTGTACATCTCAGAAAGCTGTTTGAAAGATTGAGGAAGTACAAACTTCGATTGAATCCTAACAAGTGTACTTTCAGAGTCTGGTCCAGGAAGCTGCTTGGATTCATAGTAAGTCAACGAGGTATCGAGGTAGACCCCGAAAAAGTGAAAGCCATTCAAGAAATGCCAGCACCTAGAACAGAGAAGGAAATTCGTGGTTTCTTGGGACGCTTAAATTACATTTCCCGATTCATTTCGCATTTGACAGCTACTTGTGAACCGTTGTTCAAGTTGTTGAAAAAGGATCAAGCCATCATATGGAATAATAATTGTCAGCGAGCATTTGATAAGATCAAGGAGTACCTGCAAGAGCCACCTATCTTGATACCGCCTGTGCCCGGAAGGCCTCTCATAATGTATCTCACTGTACTCGAAGGATCTATGGGTTGTGTTCTGGGGCAACACGATGAAACGGGAAGAAAAGAGCACGCAATTTATTATCTGAGTAAGAAGTTCAAAGAATGTGAAAGTCGGTACTCTCTGCTAGAGAAAACTTGTTGCGCTTTAGCATGGGCTTCCCGTCGTTTGAGGCAATACATGGTGTGTCACACTACAATGCTGATATCGAAAATGGACCCTATCAAATATATCTTCGAAAAGCCAGCTTTGATTGGAAGGATTGCACGTTGGCAAATGTTACTATCTGAATACGATATTCAGTATGTAACTCAGAAAGCTATCAAAGGAAGTGTGGTATCGGAATATCTCGCCCACCAGCCTATGGAGGACTATCAACCGATGAGGTTTGACTTCCCAGACGAAGATGTCATGTTCATTAGAGAATGCAACATTCCCGGACCAGAGGAGGGACCCGAGCTAGGATCCCGGTGGACACTTGTGTTTGATGGAGCATCCAACGCAGTAGGGCATGGAATAGGGGCAATTATAACCTCTCCAACAGGTTTTCATATTCTATTCACTGCCAGAATCTGTTTCGATTGTACCAACAATATGGCGGAATACGAAGCTTATATCTTCGGGATTGAAGCAGCTATTGATTTAAGGATCAAAATCCTTGAAGTTTATGGAGATTCAGCACTCGTTGTTTGTCAGGTCAAAGGAGAGTGGGAAACTCGTAACGAAAAGTTGATTCCGTACAGAGATCATGTTTTAAAGCTGATACCGTATTTTGACGAGATTACTTTCCACCACATTCCTAGAGAGGAAAATCAGTTAGCTGACGCTTTAGCCACTTTGTCTTCAATGTTTAAGGTCAAGTGGGCTAATGAAGCACCTTCCATCATTATTGAGCGTCTAGACGAACCCGGCTACTGTATGTTGATTGAGGGAGAAACTGACGGCAAACCCTGGTTCTATGACATCAAGCAATACATAGAAAAGGGCGAGTACCCAGAGGGGGCATCTATTACTGATAAGAAGACTTTGAGAAAGCTGTCTGCCAACTTTTTCTTAAGTAGCGGGGTGTTGTATAAGCGAAATTTTGATTTGGTCTTACTCAGATGTGTGGACAGACACGAAGCAGATCAACTCATTAATGAAATTCATGAAGGTTCTTTTGGTGTCCACGCAAATGGGCATGCAATGGCAAAGAAGATTCTCAGGGCTGGTTATTACTGGATGACCATGGAAACAGACTGTGTTGTTTATGCAATGAGATGTCACAAGTGTCAGATTCACGCTGATAAGATGCATGTGTCACCCTCACCTCTAAATGTTTTGACTTCTCCATGGCCATTCTCTATGTGGGGAATTGATATGATCGGAATGATTGAACCGAAAGCTTCTAATGGACATCGCTTCATACTAGTCGCCATAGACTACTTCACCAAGTGGGTTGAGGCTGCCTCATATGCGAAGGTGATGCAACAAGTAGTTACCCGGTTTATCAAGAATAATATAATTTATCGCTACGGTACTCCAAGCAAGATTATCACCGATAATGGGACAAATCTGAACAACAAGATGATGAAGGAGCTGTGTGACACATTCAAGATTGATCATCACAACTCATCTCCCTACAGACCGAAGATGAATGGTGCAGTAGAAGCCGCTAACAAGAATATCAAGAAAATATTGCAAAAGATGGTGAAGACGTATAAGGATTGGCACGAGATGTTTCCTTTCGCCTTACACGAGTACAGAACGTCTATTCGCACTTCGACAGGAGCAACACCTTATTCTCTTGTTTATGGCATGGAAGCAGTACTTCCTATAGAGGTTGAGATTCCTTCTCTCAGGATCCTGATGGAAATAGAGTTGGAAGAAGCGGAATGGGTTCAGAATAGGTATGACCAGCTCAATCTGATTGAAGAAAAGAGGCTGACGGCCATCTGTCATGGCCAACTCTACCAGAAAAGAATCAAGAGGGCTTTCGACAAGAAAGTACGACCCCGCATATTCAAAGTAGGCGAATTGGTACTGAAAAGGATAATCTCTCAGCATAGAGACCCTCGTGGGAAGTGGGCACCAAATTACGAGGGACCATACGTGGTAAAGAAAGTTTTATCGGGAGGAGCTCTTGTTCTCACCAACATGGATGGAGAAGACTTGGCACACGCCATCAACTCAGACGCGGTCAAGAAGTATTATGTCTAAAGATATCAAAAAAGAAAAAAAGAAAAAAATTAAGCCCGGTAAGCTGAAAACCCGAAAGGGCGGCTTAAGCAAAAAAGGGTAAAGGTCCCGGTGAACCAAGATCTTCTGAAGATGGTTCACGCAAAAGTTAGGGAATGTATAAAGACATAATGCTGCAGTAGATGTCTCCGTAAAGTTCAGAAGTGAAGTGATGAAGAATAGCAGTCAGGAAGGGGGATAGCATGTCTTGGTTCAATAAAGTTCAATTTCATTTTCGTTGTTGTTTTAAGAAATGTGTATAGATTCACTTTTCCTGTGCATTCCTCCTAAAGGAATGTGCATCTTTATGTACACGATCCCTATTTATGAGTTGTTTTTCTCATATTCTAAATAAAAATTGTTCAGTTGAACTTCATTTCTTGTCCTACTTTTTTTATCTTTTCTGCGTGATTAACTTAATGTTGCTGCTGTTTTAGATAAAAGTAAAATCATTCAAATGATAAAAACAAGAAGTTTTGAAGCTTAAAATTGTTTTGATTTACGAAATGTTGGGGAGTGACTGACTTTCTAAGCATTACGCCTTTCCTCCGATTTGGAAATATCTCCGTAGCCATCATGATGTTTGCAGGCGGTCGGATGTTGTCTCCCCTGTGAGAAGCTCATTGCAATGACGGGTGACTTGGATTATTGGCCATTTCTTTTCATTGATCCCCAGTGGCGTCAGGCATTCAGTTTGATAACCAATACATCAACCAGTATATTCATGCATAATTCATTCATTCATTCATCCATTCATGTCATATCACGGCATATTCATGCCCGAGCCTTTGCCAGAATCCGGAATCTGTTCAGAAAAATGTTGGATGTGGAAGCCAGAGATGTCACGACAATCTAGCTTTTCTCCCCAGTACCAGGAGAATGCTTGTTTGAAAGACAATTGATAGTAGTATCAACTCCCCAGTGAAGTCTCTTCCCCAGAGAATCGATCGATCATCCCCAGTAAACTCTTATGACAACCAGATCGCTCAATTGGATTCCCCAGTGATGTCTTCCTTCTCTCAACAGTATTAGGAAATCATGCATCATTTGCATTAGAAAAATCATCATGCATATCATGCATATCATACTCATTAGCTTCGGCTATTTGTTTTGCAGGTTTCTCAACTGAAACTGTAAATGACCTCGTAAGGATCAAAGATTGAAGGATTAGTTCTCAGACGACATAATTATCCTCTTCTCTCCAGTACAAGGGATATACTTGTATGGATTTCAACAACTGATGGTTTCTCCAATCGAGATGTCTTCCCCAGCGAAACAGTTGTCTCTTACAGATGGACTCTAATGTCAGCAAAATTATTCAACCGGGAATCCCCAGTGAATTTTCCACATGGTTTTCTTACAAGGTTTCCCCAGCAAAGCTTATTTCTCTCCCCAAGTGAATCTCCTTCAGAAAGGATTACTATAATATCATTCTTGGTATTTTCAAAGATTTCTTTCAGACAAGAATCTTCCCAGCCAATTCCACTGGCAGCGAATTCCAATTTACTCCTCTGAGCTGTTCTCAGAAAATTACAGCAAACTTCTGGTGCGTTTATTTCCCCAGTAAGTTATCAACTACTCAACAAATAAATATCCACCCGGCGGGATATTTATTCAAATCTCAATATATTTCTCCAACTCAGACGTTGATCTACATATCCACTTGCTGCAACGCATTGTCCATACAATGTCAGCAAATTGAAGCTCATTACCCTAGAAGTTTTTCAGTCGCATGCGCTGAATCTGATTCTTCAGTCAACGGTAAAGCTATCTGCATACAATTGAAGATCTTGTCAACTCAGAAGTTGTTCAACATGTCCGTACATGTTCAGTAAGATCTCTCATCAGTAGAAACGTCGGAAAAAAAGATTTACCGACTTCGTAAACATCTATATCATGCCGGTGTGCTGGATATTGTTTTGTTTATCCCCAGAGAATTGTATTCTTGGGTGCGCTACTGATTTTGTTCTGCGGGTAACTCAGAGGTTACACGGTCAAAGACATTCAGCATGCCATGGCTCCTTGCACTTTCGTGCACCAACAATTCCGATATTGTTCTAGCCAATTATCAGAGAACTCTTTGTTAAGTTCTCAATCGTGTCATTTTTCAATTTTGTTTAAAGTCTCCAGGTAGTCCTTAGTTCAGGGAACTCTTTGTTAAGTTCCCAGTCATGTCAAGTTCTTAATATATTGTTTTTTCTTTTCGCTTGAGAAGTTCGTTTCTCTTCTCTTAGCATTTTCATTAAAATTATTGTCAAAGTCATTTCGGTGACACGGTTATCCCCAATGTTGTTAAAATCTCCTGGTAATTGTACAAGCATTCCGTTGATGCTTAGCAAGTTTTCTCTTCAAGTGTTGTTCCTTGACTCCGTAGTCAAGATATGTTATCTGTTTTCTATCGTGGCATTGGTTTCCTGCGTCGGGCAAATTTTCGGGGTTCTCTAGTATTCAATCCTCTTCCACCTTAAACGTTCGAAAGCTGTCGCTTTTTCTCGCTTATCAGGTTTAAGATGATTGAATAGGGGCAATTGTCGCACCCCAAAATTTACCCTCCTTATCATTTTTTGTCTTGGAACATATTCATGCTTGGTTCCTTGTTTCAATCGGAATTAACTCAAACTTTGGTTCGAAATACATTCGAATATTGCACGGCGGAAAAATCAAGTTCATTCGAAACTTTGTGATGTTGAAAGAATTTAGTTTGTGTTAATCTGAATTTACCAAATGCAAAAAGTGGTTTGAGGCGAATAATTTCCTCGGAATGTAACGTTTGGTGGACTCAAGAAAGAATAACACAAGATAGATTTGTCGGATTTTTAACATCTTAATAGAAACTCAAATGTTCAAGATTAAATTCGGATTCTAAGTCTTAAATTATTGTATCAACAATGAAGAATTGAATTTTAAACACCATCCAAATGCAAGTTTCACATCATTTCAAATATTCAAGAATAACTTCATTCTAGTTCGTTTAGAATTTCGAAGTGGGGATGGAATAATGCCATTTGTTCTATGGAAGTTTATTGTAAAAGAAATTTGTTCTTACAAATACCATGGCGAGAGATTTAAGGTGCAAGGGAAATATTGTTCATTCAACGTTCAAATCTCATTCAAATTCAAGAAGTATTCAAAATTCACCCTTTTTAAGTCCAACTTAGATTCCAAGAAAGTTATTTAGAATTTGCAAATTCTACATCATTCAAACCAATTTCAAACGATTGTGATGTTATTGCAAGCATAGAACAGTTACGTTACAAGATTCAAGGGTACAAAAGGGAAGTTTGAGCATATTTGTTTCGAACCAATTCAATGTGGCGAGCTGTGTAAAGTAGGACATTTTCACGTGTCAATTCAAATTCTATTCAAATTTCAAAAGAACAATTCAAGATTTGTTACAAGCAATAATAGAATTACTCAATATCTATTCAAACTCAAATGGTTTACATTGGTATCAATTCCAAACTACAAGATTTGTTACAAATTCATAGTGTTTCATCTCAAATTTATAAGTCCTAAAACTATTATCGACATTGGCAATTTGAATTTCGAATTTCATTCATTCAAGTCTTATGTTGAAGATTACAAAAAAGAGAATTTCTACAAGTTTACTTTCAAATTGCGATTTGTTACAAAAAAGCAATTCTAAAACCTACAATTCTAAGTCCTACAAGTTTCTAAAGGTTCCCTAATGCTACGATCCCCGAAGTTGTTTCAAACTTTTGTCGTCCTCCGAAGTTTTCTTCGCGTATGATCATTCCTCTTCCTCTCCATGCCGTGCCGTCCAAGCATACCAGTTTGCAACATGAAACAAGAAACAAAATCAAGTTAGAAATAACAAAACATAATTGACACAAAATGCGAAAATTATCAAAGGATTGTTCTTTTGTCAAAACATCATCATTAGGCATTTGGCGGGAATCAGGTTTTATTGCTAAAGCCTCAGAATCTCATTTAGAAGATTAATCATCGGCGGAAATTGACTTGTTCGCAAATCACGGGCTAGCCCGGTTCACAAACAGCGACAGTTTAATACAACGGGCAGCAAGCATACAAGAAGCGACAATTCCTACAGTTCGAAGCAACAGATTCAATTTCGGGCAGCAAGCAATCGAAGCAGACAGATTCAATTCCGGGCAGCAAACATATATAATCAGTTCATGATAAGGCCAGCATGTATAAGAAGTAACAGGGGCAGTTGAGAAAAAGGAAAAGAAGTAAAATAAATCCCAACAGCAAGCATGTATCAAAGCAACCATACCAATCCCACAGTGTTAACATAATCATCAAAAACAGGGACAGTTGAGAAAGAAGAAAACAAGCCAAAAATTCAGAGCAGAAGCATGGTAGAAACTCAGAAATTCAGGACAGTACAGCATGGTCTTTGGCCACAAAAACAAGCAACAGGGACAAGAGCAGACAGCATGGTGTTAGACCACATTTCAAGCAACATAGACATGCCAAGATCAGGAGCATCTGTTCATATATAAGAAAAAAGCCAGAAGAAAGAGAGGAGGTTGATATTCACAGAACACGAAAAGCTCCAGCCATCCAAAACCAAAAAAACCCTACCCTGTTTTCAACGAGAAACCAAACGAAAATCAAAGAGTAGTATCCATTTCTTACCCTCAAAAAACCGACCAGGCAACACAGAGAAAGAGAAAGAAGATGAATTAAACAGATCCCAAACACAGTTTCCAAACCTAGCCCAGAAAACAAAAGTTCAAACAACATAAACTAACAGCCAAAAAACGTAAGCATTAAACATAGCAAGCTCATCATTTTCCAACCAAACAACCTTCAGATTCAATATTGTTTCAGAAATTATAATCTGAAATTGAGAAAGAAGAAGAGAATAGAACGATTTCACCCGGATAAGGTCAGGAAGCCAGATTTTGCCATTGACGCGTCTCCAAGGTCGCTAACCGGAATCGCGTGAAGGGTAGGGTTTCAGAATCCCTTTCCGTTTCTGTTTCATCCCAAATTCACAATCTGTCAAACAAACCAAAACCGAATCAGAAATCAAATCAAAACAAGAATCGAAACATGCAAACGCCGTGAGAGAGAGAGAGGACAGATTTCGATCGCGGTTAGAGAGAAGACAGATCGCGAGCGGTTGCGAGAGAGAAACGGAGCAATCGCGGTCGACGAGAGGGACAGAGAGGCGACGGTAAGAGAGAGGACCGGCGAGAGAGAGAGCGGTGAGGGTTTGGATGAGAGTGAGAGAGAGAAACCCAGAAGGGGCACGCGAGAGAGACGAATGGAACTGATGTTTTGCTCATTCGGAATATTGTTTTGTTTTAATTTCTTTCTTTTTCTAAAAATCAAAAATATACAAAACAAATTATTTTAATTCTTTTTCTTTCAATTTTATATTAAATCTGGTGGTGACAAGTGTCACCACCTTGTTTTATAAGAAAAAAATCTGTTTGTTTTGTTTTATTTATATTTTTTAAATAAATTCTTTTTTTTAAAAAAAACAAAAGTGTAGTATTGAACAAAAAATGTATATGTGGTGTAATATTGCCGTTTTTGACCGTCGGAGCATTTTGGGACAAGATCTGTCGCACCCAGTTTACTAGCACATATGGAGTTATTTCGGACCGGTCAAAAGTTCAGATGGATTTCTTTTCACGCCGTTCAGAATCACGGCAATACATGCTATTTCTGAACTTATTCTATTTCAATTAATTTATTTTGTCGTAAATAATTTGTTGCGATGTACTAAAAAATTTTTGGATCTGATAGTTTTTATTTGATGATTTATCGATTAAACTATTAGCCGATTTTTCATCAAACAGAAAAGATCGTCTCTAATAATTATTTAAATTTCCGATTGTATTGCATGGTATTTTGCCTGTTTATTTACTTGTTCAGTATCTATTCACCAATGTACACTGTGCACACAACTAAATCTAAAATCAATTCGATTTCATCCTGATTGGCTCATATGCCGATTTCTTAAAGGGTCTCATGGTTGGGGATGGGCATGGCCATCCTCACGAGGTTGGTTAAAGCCCTTGTTGCTTTAATCGATCATAACCCGAAAACAACATTGGTCTATATACCAATCACCATGCACCAGGGTCTCATGGTTGGGGATAGGAGCACCTATCCTCACGAGGTTAATTAAGTCCATATACTTGATTAACCATAACCCGCTTCCATTTCATCTCAGCACGCGTATCAGAATACTTTTGCAATTAAAGTTTCAAACCTCGATCCAATGTCGAGCACATTTTCGAAACCTTTTTCATGATAAAGCACAAGTTTTTTAGTCGTTAGACGATAGCCTAGTTGCTAAAAAACTTGTAACCAAATAAACTTTCAGTCTTTAAGTCATTGAACGCTAGACCAGTTGCTTAAAGACATCTAAACAACGTGAAACTCGTTTCACCTCACTCTTTCATAAGAAAATCTTTTTTGGGTGATAGACGATTCGGGCGAGCATTCGTTCCTCGGGTTTCTAGTATTTGAATCGTGAGACGCTAGCCTCGTTGTTCGGTACTTTTTCATCCACCTAAAAACAATTCAACTCACTCAAAACCCTTTTATCGCTCATACGCGGTCATCAAACTCTTTTCCGACAAAGAGTGTGCAATGGTCGTTTCAAATGCGAGCAAGGACTTAAGCTTTTCAAACAAACAAAACAAGTCCTAGTTCAAATCATTTGAAACGTCTAAACGCACGATTTTTCTTATAAAATCCAGACAACAAACTTAAAACCTTTTTAAGAGGAACTACAGAGTTTTGACTTTCCCATTGCACAAGGGAATATGTAGGCACACGGTTCTGAAACCGTGCCAAACTCAAAATAATAATAAACCAATTCTTTTTTCTTTTAGCATCCATAACTTAGTAAACACACACACAAATGCGTAGAATTAAATGGGTCACATCGAGTACGATGGATGTAAGGGGTGCTAATACCTTCCCCTTACATAACCGACTCCCGATCCCATTTTTGGTCTCGTAGACCGCCTTTATCCGCTTGTTTGGGGTTTTATCTATATTTCCCCGTTCTTTTAGAACGAATAAAATTAGGTGGCGATTTCACAGTTTTCGAGAATTAAAAGATTTTTGAAAATCGAGTTGCTTCAGATATTTTGACATTGGAGTAGCCTTTGGCAGTTCTGATATGTTGCAGAGTGCTGAAGAATAATAGGGTGCGTAAAAACCATTTGTTTTCCTCTGTTTGGACCAGCGCAAAGAACTATTGGCAGGTGATTCAAGACAACTCATCCTGGGTCCTCGGCAATGGTAAATCTATTCGCTTTTGGTTCGATAAATGGTGCGATAGCACGTTGGCGCAGGATATGGCAGATGCGGACTTGGATGAGAAGTTGCAGGTCTGCAATTTTATACACAATTACTGTTGGAACTCTGCGGTTTCGGCCCTTCCAATTCTGATACGGAAAAAATCAATAAGGTACACATTCTGATTGACAGGAGTCCGAATATTTGGGTTTGGGAGTGTGCTACAGATGGAGCGCTCACTCTCAAGATTATGTATAAGTTTAAAAGAAGTCCGGGATCGGAGAAGTTTTGGAGCAGAATTGTTTGGTCCAAATGGATTCCCCCTTCCAAGTCTATCACTTTCTGGCGTAGTTTTCTCCACAAGCTGCCCATAGACGAGCAACTCAGACAACGAAACTTCCTATTCCCTTTAAGATGCAGTTTGTGCAAACGGGAAGCTGAGTCCGATATTTATCTCTTTTTTGAATGTGGTTTCGCCTCCTTTCTTTGGGCTTGGTTGACATCGGTGTTTTAGATTCACTATTGTATCAACGGGTGGGATGACATTTGGAAGATTTTCCACATTGCTTGGGCGGAGCAAACTCTGTTGGTGATTAAAGTTGTTGTCATTTACATCATCAATTCTATCTGGTATGCTCGCAATAGTGAGAGATTTAGTAACAAAATTGTTTCAATGTCTTCTTCAATTACTTCTATTGCAGTGACATGTTCTTTAGTCGGACATAATGCTACATTGACCTCCTGGTTAAATATGCATGATTTCATCCTTCTAAAGTGCCTCAAAGTGATATTCAAGCCCCCTAAAGCACCTCGTATTATTGAAGTTATTTGGAAGCCCCCGTGAGAAATTGGATTAAGGTTAATTGTGATGGAGCATCCCTCAACAATCCTGGAATTTCATCTTGCGGAGGTATTTTTAGAAACCATGAAGGAAACTTCATGGGTGCTTTTGCTAAGTTTCTTGGTGTTTCGAACTCGCTCATTACCGAACTCACAGGTGCTATGTTAGCGATTGAGTTTGCTAATGAGCAAGGTTGGAATAATATTTGGCTTGAATCGGATTCCATGGCGGTGGTTCAGGCTTTCAAGTCCCCTTGTTTGGTCCCTTAGCGGATTCGTAGCAGATGGTATAATTGTGTGATTATTACGTCGAAGATGTCGTTCATAATTTCTCATATTTATAGAGAAGGGAATAGTTGTGCAAATTCTCTTGCTAACTTAGGTCTGACTATTACTGATTCGATTAGTTTCATTACCATTCCCCTTTTTTTGAGGGCAGATTTTGTGAAGAATATGTTAAGTTTACCGTTCTTCAGGTTCATGGGTTGAGAGGGTTTCAGTAAAGTTCCCCCTCTCTTTTTGTACCTTCTTTTCTTTCTAATTTATCAGACTTTTATTTAAAAAAATGGTATACAATTTTGAAAAAGCAAATTGACTAAAATTTAGATAGTGGGTATCAAACCCACGTTGGGCCTCATAAGGAATTTTGAGTATTATATATGAATATGTCTTCTTCAATGTTATGGATTTCATCTATCTTACCTTTTAATTTTTTTTAATTTCAAAATCCATTAGTTGTGGAGTTACCTAGTAATAATATTTTTACGGATTTATCTACGGATTTTCGTACATGCAGATTTATAATTACACACGAAAATTTTAGCTGGGAACAAGGGCAGGAAAAATATTTCTTATTTCCTGTGGATTTTTAACTTAAATCCGCAAATAAATTTGCAGGAAATTAGAATATTTTTAATAGTAGTAAGATGAAATTATACATTTATCATATTTTCATTGAAAAATAATAAAAATTAGTCTAAAGAATTGTACTTAAATTTGATTATTTAATATAAGTATTTTGTATTTTTTTATCGCGTTGATGTATGAGATTGAATAAGAGTAACGGTCAAAGATTACTCAACACTTATTCAAAAGAATAATCATTGTTTTTTTGTTGTAAAACATATCAATGAAAATAAACTAAATTAATAACATATCAATGAAAATAAACTAAATTAATTCAATTTAAAAAAGGAAAATCTAATGAATTGAGATTTCAAAAAATTTAAAAGATATTTTTTTCCGAGCATTATAAAAGTTTTGATTGAACCTAAGAAGGTTGTGTTGGCTGAAGATTTTGATAATATAGTTCGAAATGAAACAGATTGACGTTTGATGGAATAAAGCAAGTGTTATGTTTCAGAATGGAAGATGATATTCTTCGAATGGAAACGTCAAAGCTCAGAGCTTTAAATGACAGTTGTGAAGATACATTTAAAGAAGCTTCGAAGCGGTAACGAGGCTATGTCTGTGAAGGTTGTGAAACAAATTCGAAGCAGAGGCTACCAAGGTATTTGAAATTCAAACGTGAGCGGGACATTGGGAATTCAAATACATCAGCGCTGGAGTATTCGAAGACGCGTGGAGGCTAGAGAGAAGCAAAGCTCTGCATGCTTCGAACGTGGCAGAATTTTATGACAAGACCGTTATGGTCGAAGTAATATAAATAGAAGTCTTAGTGTTAGGATTTCGTGTGTCATATCTATTGTACAAAATTCATTAAACATTTAAAATACCACATGGATAGGGAAACGAATGCTCGAACAATGTACGTATGATAACACCAAACATTTACAATTCAGTAAAAAACTCTTTATGTATTTCCAGTTTATCTTCCATTTTCATTCTACTGTCATTTCAAATACTTTTGCATTCAAAGTCATTTACTTATTGCTGTTCTTATATTCGAGTTCTTTATACTTTCCAGAAACTTTTACATTCATGCTTTTACATTCATGCTTTTACATTCATGTTTTTACATTAAAGTTTTTACTCTTTTCTGCATTTAAATACCTCTTATCATATTCGAATCTTTAATCATTCAGTCCAGTTTTACATTTATTTGCTTAATTAAGTCATTGGAATCATTCAGTGTAGTAATTGATGTAGATTGAATGCCTCTAAAACACTTTAATTAAAAATCCTAACTATGAATACCAGTTTTAATAGTAGATTTATCCAAACGACCAAATCCCATAGGATCAATCTAGTCGATCCTACAAGTTACCAGAGAAATTGGATAACAGTAATTAAGATTATTCGATAGTTTGGAAGACTAGCGGTTGTTTACCAGAAATCACTGTAAACAAATTGGCACACCTGGTGGGACCCATTGGTCGTTAAGAAAATTGAAAGTGAAGATTGTTAGGATATAATCACTGTAAAGTTCTTTTCTGAGTGTTGAGTTCGCTGTTATATGAACCTTAGAAGTGGTAAAATAACCAATAGTAACCAACCCATACCCAGAAGAAAACGTAATAACAGGATGTCTAATCCAAGCAATCCACAAGGGGAACAAAATGCCCCACATGGAACAGGCACTAATACGTATGCTTCGACGGGAACGTCTAACGCGATCTCTTCGAACGCACAGTCTGTTGCATCCTTTACCAGTAGGGTGGCCACGAATGGAGCAAGTGGCGTGACAACTAACAGTTCGATCCTAGGAAATACAGGAACCACTGGTTATCCTGGGGGATTCGTCCCACCATCAGGGACACAAACCCATTTCGCCACCCCACCACCAACTAGACCACCCGGTTTCGATGGCAATAAACCCAGAAATCCCTCTTATGGGATGCCAACATCTTTTATGGCGGGTTTGCACACTTCGACATCGAATTCGTCACCACAATTTGGGTCTGGATCTGGGGCCAATCAATTTATGACAAATAACCAAGGGTCAGTAGGTTATAGTACATTGCCTATCCTAACCACAGAAAATCAGATAGCTTTTAGACAATTAATGGATTATAGTAACCATAATATGATAGGAGTGTTAGCGCAGACTATGCAAGAGATCTTCGCCCCTATAGTGCAAAACATAACTGTGACCAACAGAGAAAACGCGGATAACATGAGTCGAATAGCAGATTTTTTCGTCGCTCCGCCAGAAAGGCGTAGACAGAATCAGGCATTGGTTCGAGCGAATATACCTAGCATAGAACAAATTGCTGATGACCCACCATATAGACCAGTCAGAGAGGGGGTTAATTTGGGGGCAAGGGCACAAAGGTTAGATGCCCCAGTGATTCGAGAGGAACCACAAAGGGGAATTGTAGAACCAGGGGCAAGGATCGAAAGGTTAGAAGCTCCAATGATTCGAGAGGAACCACAAAGGGGAATTATAGAACCAGGGGCAAGGGTCGAAAGGCTAGAAGTCCCAGTGTTTCGAGAAGAACAACCTAGAGAAGTTGTCATGGTGGGTCGACATCAAGATGCTGATGCAGTCGTTCATAGAATTCGAAACGACAATATCCTGGCAGAAAATAATTTAACCACCATGATAGAAAGGATTATGGCCCAAAACGGTCTCAATACAGGAATTAGAAGGCCAAATTATGCCTCTCCTATAGCAGATTATGTAATGCACACTGATTTACCAAGGGCATATAAGGTCCCTAAGTTTATGAAGTTTGCTGGAGACACCAATGAATCAACAGTCGAACACATAGCCAGGTATCTGACCGAAGCAGGAGACATAGCAAATAATGAGAACCTTAGGATTAAATATTTCCCAAGTTCCCTGACTAAGAATGCTTTTACATGGTTCACCACGTTGCCTCCTGGATCCATAGATACTTGGACCCTCTTAGAGAGATTATTCCATGAATAATTCTACATGGGACAATCTAAAATAAGTCTGAAAGAGCTAGCCAGTGTTAAGAGGAAATTTACTGAACCCATAGATGATTATCTGAATAGGTTCAGACTCTTGAAATCTAGATGCTTCACAGTAGTTCCTGAACATGAGTTAGTCGAAATGGCTGCTGGTGGCCTGGACTACTCTATTCGAAAGAAATTAGACACACAATACTTGAGGGACATGGCTCAATTAGCAGATAGGGTTCGACAAGTCGAAAGACTGAAGGCCGAGAAGGCCAGGGTTTTTAAAAGTAACAAGAAAGAACGAATTTCCTATGTCGAAACTGAGGAGGTTGAAGATTATCCTGAATTCGAAAAGGTCGAAATTGATCTCACTGAATTAAAGCAGGCTCCACCTTACTCTTGTAAACTATTAGTTCCCACAAAAGGGAAAGAAATTGTTGAAAATGAGAAAAGTGACAAATTCCCAAAGAAGGTGTATACCTTCGACGTAACAAAATGTGACGAAATTTTTGATTTGCTTGTCAAAGATGGCCAACTAATTGTGCCATCGAATGTCAGAATACCTCCTTTAGATCAAAGAAAGAAAAGAGGATTTTGCAAGTACCATAGTTTCCTAGGCCACAAAACCTCACAGTGTTTTCTTTTCAGGGATCTGATTCAAAATGCAATCAAAGATGGTAGGTTGAAATTCGCTGACAAGCCAAAGATGAAAGTAGATGAAGACCCTTTGGATGTTGCAGACACCAATTACTCTGAGCCTGCATACATTGGAGAAATAAATATGGTGGAAGCAAATCAAGGTGACACTCCATCAGGAGAGAAAAACACTGAGAATAAAAACTATGTGCTAGTCGAAGTCAAAAAGGAGGTTACTGAGGACGTCCATAAGGAACAGGAGGCTTCGATTGAAGTAGTACCTTTGGATGCTTCGAAAGAGATCCAGGCTACTGAAGGCCAGGAGAATCGAAAGCAAGAATTGACACAGGCTACTGAAGGCCTGAGGCTAAAGTTGGAGAAAGTCCAGATTACAACGCCAGTTCTACCTCAGAAAGAAATATGGGATACCTTGGGGGAGCCCAGCGGAAAGTTCGACTACCTGGTGAAATATTCTGCTCCAGAAAGTTCAAAAACCCCAATCGAAGATATCAAACCTACAGGATGGGGAGATGATGACATAAAGGGGGAAGACGTGGATGTTAACATGGTGGATATGGAGAGACCTCGTTCCGAAATGGAGGAAATGGAAAGATATTTAGAGAAAGAGAAATATAAGATGGAAGAGAGTTATGCTAGAGATACTAGTCTCAAGGATTACCTTATGCTATGCCACAAAGGAAATGCTGACATGATACTGTGTCCCAGATGCAGCATCATTTTCAATCAGAGAATTGCTGCAGACTTCGAGAAGGAACAAAGGGCACGAACTGGCATCAACTGGCGTCAGGATAACCAATTATTCAGATGCTACCCTAAGGCTGGAGAAAGTTTATTGGATTTTTTAGTCCGTTGTCACAAAGGAGCCACCAAATGCCTAGTGTGTCCAAGGTGTTCTACAGTGTATGATCAAAGTGTGGCCGGAGCCTTCGAAACAATTCCTTTCGCCCCATGCTGGAACCACAAAGAAGCTGGTCAGATGAGCCAGCGTCTCGAGAGAAACTACACCCAACGGAGGCCTGATAGTCCTTATCCTAGAGGCGCTCGAAGAGTAACGTTCAAAATCCCTGCTGAAGTACCAACAGACAAGTGGCTGCAAGTCAGGACTGACAAGGGGAAAGACAGATGGAGGAACAATAAACGAAATGCACGCCATGCCATGACATATAGAAGGCAGTTCAATACGGAAAAGAGGGAAGAAGTGAGGTTAGAAAACTACAAAGGAAAAAACCCTATGTCAAGATCACAATGGCGCAGGCAACAAAGAATTCGAAAGGATGAAAGAGAAGCTATGTTAGATAAAGGAGTAACTTCGATCAAGAACAAAGAAGAATCAAGTACCAACAAACCTACACCAAATAATCAACCTGAGGGTAAACCCCCAGTTAGCAGGAGACTGTTCTCTGAAACGAAACAAAACGAATCGAAGGAGTACACACCAGGTCCAGAGGAAGATGAGGATATGCTAACTGACAATTTCGAATCAGAGGGGGAATCTTCACTCAACATCAACTGCAACGTGGTATCTGTGTTGCCATGTGAATTTGGTATCTGTTATCAAAGGGCAATGAATTCAATTTTCCATGATTTCATTGAGACTTTTATGCAGGTGTATATTGATGATATAGTCATCAAGTCAGTATCTGCATAAACCCATTTGCATCATTTGAGCCAATCATTCGAACGAATGAGAAAACATGGCTTAAAAATGAACCCCCTCAAGTGTGCATTTTTTGTGCAGGCTGGAGATTTCCTTGGCTTCGTGGTTCATAAGAAAGGTATCGAGATCAACCAAAACAAGACCAAAGCCATTATGGAGACGAAAGCACCTACATCGAAAAGGGAGCTGCAATCTTTGTTAGGGAAGATTAACTTTTTAAGAAGGTTCATTTCGAATCTAAGTGGAAGAACCCAGGCTTTCTCTCCGTTACTTCGTTTGAAGCAAGGCCAAACCTTCGAATGGAACGAAGCACATTAGGAGGCATTTGAAAATATCAAAGGATATCTTACTCAGCCTCCTATCTTGTCTCCACCTTCATGGGGAAAGCCCATGAGATTGTACATATCCGCCTCTGAAGTTACTATAGGTAGTATGTTAGCACAAGAAGATAGCAATGGCATCGAAAGAGCCATATACTATTTGAGTAGGGTGTTGAACGATGCAGAAACTAGATATAGCAATATAGAAAAGTTATGTCTCTGTTTGTACTTTTCTTGTATGAAACTTAAGTATTATATAAAACCTGTTGATGTTTATGTGTCATCTCATTTCGATGTTATCAAACACATGCTTTCGAAACCAATAATGCATAGCAGAGTTGGTAAATGGGCTTTGGCCTTAACAGAATATTCTTTGACTTTCATGCCTTTAAGAGCTGTGAAAGGTTAAGTAATTTCTGATTTCATTGTGGACCATTCACTGGTCGAAAAGACTGTCATGGGTTATGTGGAAATGCAACCTTGGAAACTATACTTTGACGGTTCGACCCATAAGGATGGTAGTGGTGTTGGAGTCCTTATAATTTCTCCTGAAGGAATTCCAACAAAATTCAAGTATAAGTTAGATGGTCCTCGTTGCTCAAACAACGAAGCTGAGTACGAAGCGCTTATTGTGGGACTTGAAGCTTTGTTGGAATTGGGGGCAACTAGAGCCGAAATTAAAGGCGATTCGGAGTTAGTGGTCAAGCAAATAACAAAGGAATACAAATGCATAAAGGACAATCTGATGACATACTTCGTCATAGTTAACAGGCTACTCAAAAAATTCGAATACATGGATATTAAACATATACCAAGAATAGAAAACCAAGAAGCAAACGACCTAGCTCAGTTGGCTTCAGGGTATAAAGTTTCTACCAAAAACTTTGAGGATTTGGTTGAATTAAGAGGAAGGGTTATGGCTACTAGACTCATACCATCAGATTTAGAAAATATAAAATTAGGTTATGCAGATAAACAGGGATTCGAAGTATTAGCCATAGACACCTTATCAGATGCAGATTGGCGAAGTTCAATTGTGAGTTATTTAACAAATCCAACATTGAATGTTGATAGGAAGATAAAATATAGAGCATTATCATATGTCCTCATGGGAAATGAATTGTTCAAGAAGACCCAGGAGGGTGTGCTACTGAAGTGCCTAGGGGAAAGTGAGGCATACTTAACATTGTCAGAGGTCCATAATGGGGCATGTGGGGCACATCAAGCAGGCCATAAAATGAAATGGTTGTTATTACGATATGGCATGTATTGGCCCAGCATGCTCAAAGATTGTATAGATTTTGCTAAAGGGTGTGAAGAATGCCAGAAACATGCAGGAATTCAACATGCTCCTGCAAGTGAGTTACATTCGATCATTAAACCATGGCCCTTTAGAGGATGGGCATTAGATTTAATAGGAGAAATTAATCTCGCTTGCCTAAAGGATGTAAATATATCTTGGTAGGAATTGATTATTTTACTAAGTGGATCGAAGCAATACCACTAATAGTTGCTGATCAAGAAGCTATTATTGAGTTCATACAGAAAGATAATCTATAGGTTCGGATTGCCAGAGCATAACCACGTACCAAGGTTCTGTGTTTACCGTAGAAAGATGCGTGAATTTGCTCAAGAGATGGGGTTTAGATTACTAACATCAACACCATATTATGCTCAAGCAAATGGTCGTCGAAGCAAAAATAAAGTAATAATAGGATTAATTAAGAAACATGTTGGTAAAAGCCAAGAAACCGGCACAAGACTTGGACCGATACTATGGGCTCAGAGAACATCTCTTAAAGAAGCTACTAACACCACGCCTTTCCAACTAACATTTGGTCATGATGCAGTTCTACCAGTGGAAATTCATCTAAAATCAGTTCGAATTCAAAGGCAGAACGAGATCCCATCTGCATTGTATTGGGAGATGATGATGAATGAGTTAGTTGAGTTAGACGGAGTTAGATTGCATGCATTGGAAATCCTAATAAGGCAAAAGGAAAGAGTAGCTGGGGCATATAACAAAAGGGTGAAAGGTAAAATATTCACTGTTAATGACTTAGTCTGGAAAGTCATATTGCCCATGGACAAGAAGAATAAAACATTAGGTAAATGGTCACCTCATTGGGAAGGACCTTTTCGAATACTAAAGAACTTTTCAAACAATGCATATGAAATCGAAGAGTTAGCTGATGACAAGCGAATCCTAAAGGTAAATGGAAAATATTTCAAAAAATATAGGCCTTGCCTACAGGAGATTCAAATAACAACATAATCGAAATATTATAAAGGAATGCCAAAATGGTACCATACGGTGCCAAAATGGCGTTGTTTAGATATTACAAACTAAGATTCAGAATTAATTAAATAAAACAAAGATTTAGAAATATGCATTGTTTCTCAATCTTTCAAAAGTGCTTCGAAAAGACTCAAGCCTTTGTTGGGTGAAACGTCTTGCTCCTTCTAGGGTAGCTACTTCTCCTTTAAGTTGCTCTGCTGCTTCCATTTCGGAAATGCCTTTGTTGAGAAGTTCTTCGAATTGATTCCCAACAGTATCAGTTTCATACGCCAATTATTGTTGTTGGGCCTCCTTAACCTTTTGTTGGAGCTCTTGAATTTGCTTTTCCCAGAGGAGAATAGACTGAGCTCGAGCTTCGTAGTCAGTCTTGGCATGTTTTAAGTGCATGGCTTGGTCTTCAGCCTCTTTAGAAAGTTTTGAAGCGTGCTCATAAGCAGCATCCATAGCATTTCGCTTCTCTTGGACTTTAGCAGCAGCAAATTCGTCTTGAAGAAGACACCCAGTCACATTATCCAACAGTGCTTGGAGATCAAACAATATAGTGCTGACTGGCAAGGAGCAAGTTGCGAGGTTAACTTGATTGAGAAGCTCCTTCATAGCATAGCAGGCAGTACTGTCCTTTTTGAGAATTTCGAACAAATCTACATCAAGGATTGTTTTTCTGACTTTGTGAAGGAGTATAGCTCTATCATCTGAGGGCAATGGGTTGTTAGACGAACTAGTATCAGCCCTAGCAAGAGGAATATCCCTTTGGGCTAATTTAGTTTTCATGTACCCAATTGGGTCATTGCGTCTTAGGAGAGCTAACTCCTCTTCAGTCATTTGGGATTGGGAAGATTGAGGAAGTTCCATACGCAAAGGAGTCACGTCCATGTCGACCTCCATAGGCTCATTAGTCTTGTCATCATCGCCTTCGTCTTTGTCTTGCTCATTGTCTTCTCCATCGTCAACCAGATCCACCACTTCGATAGAATTGGTCTCACTGATATTAGCATCAGACTTCGTTCCATCAGTCGAACCGCTCCGGGCTTCGTCTTCCTCAGATCCTTCTTCTGCAGATTCTTCACTCTCTTGAGGAGAATTAGCCTTATCTTTTTCAGCATGAGTGACCTTTGGGCTCTCTTGAAGGGTTTCGAGAGGAGACTCCTGAAGAGGATTTTCTGGTAGATTCTCTGCAGACTTATGAGGTGATGCTTCGTTTGTTTCTTTTAAAGGAGGGGAAGTGCCTTGGTCATCCTGTGCCTCTGAAGCTCCAGTCGGAATCACCATGTTGGAAGATCCTTTGTTTTGCGCAAGATTACTGGAGTCCCCATGGGGAGAAGAATTGATTGGAGCAGCAGTCTTCGTTGGAGGAGTCGAAGTAGTGGGATTTGGGTTCGAAGTATCCTACATAACAAAAGAAAATTAAGAGTATGCACCAAGGTATGAGTAACTACTTTGTTAAGAATTCGAATTTAAATTACCTTTGGATTATCGGAAGAAATGTTACTATCAATATGTTCCAACATTCCGTTGGAGGTCGAAGGTGGAATTTTGGATATTATGGAGGGAGCAACATCTCTGGAATCAAGTCCAGAAATGCTAGTAGGTTCAGCGCCTTTAGAAACTTCTTTCTTTTGTTTTTTCTTTGAAGCAGTTTGGGAATTTCCACCAGTCTTGGGATTCTTTTCAGTGGTGTTTTGTTTCCTTTTCTTGGAAGCAGTTGGTGGAAGTTTGCTAGTCTGAAAAAGGGTTAGACATGAGTTAGATCTAAATCATAAACTCTAGTTTATTTGAAACATCAGGGTTAGTTTGATTACCTTTGGAGTTGGAACGTTGGCTGTTGGTGGTGTTGTTGTTGTAGTAGTAGTTGTTGTTGGTATTGCTAGAGGCACATCATCACTAGTTTCGACAGTTTGTTGAGAAGTGCTTCCTTCTTTAGGCTTCGAAGTAACGGTCTTTATCCTGATGGCTGAAAAATGAAACAATTGAAGTAAAGTGTTAAAAATAAAGAAAGTAAGAAACATTTGGGATTTTCCCAAGCATTCGCACCTGTGCCTTGATTAGATGTAATCGAAATGGCAGGAAGGTCATAGCGAAGATGTCCTGGGAAATTATGAAGCCAATAACGAGCCTGTCATACCCCAAAATTTGCCCTCCAAGTTCTCAAAATATTCCATACATCCATGCTCAAGGATTCCTCAAGAGTTTATCAGACAAACTTTCTCCTAGACAATCAACCCAAACTAGGGTTTGGTATTTCTCAGATCAAGATGGACTTCCAACATCTCCAATGGTCTTCATGCCTCCTCATATGTTTCAAAGACTCTCCATATCAAGTTTCAAGCCTCACAAGTCAAGTTTCCTCAGACAATTGCTCAGATGGTTGAAAATCAGTTGTATTGGTCAAAAAGTCAATTGTGGTCAACATACAATCAAACTTCCTGATTTTTGGTCAACATCCTCATTTTGAAGTTACATTTATCATTTGATCAAGGGTTGATCATGATTCATCAAGAAAACTCAAGATTTGCTCAAAAGTCAAACTTTCTAAATTAGGGTTTCTCAGTGAAAAGTCAACCAAACTTTGACTGAGCATAACTTCTTCATACTTTCTCAGAAATTTTTCCACCACCTCTTGTTTTGAAGGAAATTCAATTCTCTACAACTTCATGTCTCACAAGAATGTTCAAAAAATTCTTCATTTGGAAGGTATGGATCAAAACATTACAGGTCCTTTTCAAAGTCAACAAAACGTCAACATTTTGTTTTGAAGATATATTGAGCATGGTAACTCCAATTGAGATGAAACCAAAGAGGTTGGTTAGAGGACTCTTATAGCTTTCTAAAAAGTCCAACAACACTCAAACATGTGGAAAAATGAGCAAGATACACCTTGTGCAAGTTGGGCAATTTTGAGGAAGTGCACAAAGAGAGATGCTTCTAAAAATCAAAAATTTTGCAAATGGGCTTACTTTTTCTTCATCCAAACTTGTTCCCTATGCAATTAGGAATATCCAAGCCCAATGCCACGAATTTGTATTTTATTTTTCTATTTAATTTGGAATTTATTCATTTAAATACAAATTAAATTCAAAAATAAAGTATAAAATCAAAATTAAATGCAAATTTGATTTTTCTCTCTTCCTTGAGATCCAAGAAAACCAATAAATCCAGCAAATTTCGAAATTTGATTGGATATGGCAAGAAATTGATTGAAATTGATCAAAAAGATGAAAATTTGATTTGGTACAAGATCAAAAATATTTTGCATTGATTGATGATTGATTCTTTCTCAAATCAGCTCTAATTTCATCTACTATATATATACAACACATGCCACACGAATGAAAAAGGAGAAACTGGCTGGAGAAACCCTATTGAAGTTCAAAAAATCCATGGCTTACAAGCAACTAGCAATCATCGATCCAGCCTGTTTCAATTGTTTTTGAGGATTCAAACACATTCCTTGACATCCCTGGAAGCATTCCAGACCCTTACATTGCCCAAAACCATCAAGAAACTCGAAAACCAGAATTCGGTTTGTTCTTCTTTTTCAAAATTCGATTTTCAATTCTCATGCATTATTAACATGTTTTGTTGTTTTTTTTGTGATTAGAAGGAAGTTTGCAAACGTTCTGCGCAGTTTGATTGTATTTTTATGGCCGGAAACACGAACCACCATGATTAGGGTTTCTTGAACCGAATTAGGGTTTCTCTAAAACGGAAAAATTGGACCTCAAGACCACTACCGTTGCATTCGGAATGATGTTTCCAATCGATTCATACCCTTGAATGTTATTTATATTGCCTGTACATGATTTTGATATTAGCAGGGGTCATAGCGTCGAACCAAGGCCGACGCAGGATTTTCAAAAACTTGAAACGAGGAAGATGAAGTTTGGCGCGGAGACGAGGCAATGAGGACGCGACACTTGTTTACAATCCGCTCGCTCCGATTTCCAAACAGTTGGACACGCTGGCTCAGTTGGTCAAGGCAAGGGATTTCAAAGTTTGAAGGCAAGGTCTCCAGTTCGAATCCTGGCAAGACCATTATTTTTCTTTTTACAAAACTTCTCATATTTTTCTATTTTTCTTTTTATTTAATATTTTACATGCATTTTAGTTTATTTCAATAATTTTTATCATGCATTTAAAAACACCAAAAAATATTTTTCTTTTTGCATTATTTTCAGAAAATGTTTATTTAATTTATAAAATTAAAAATATTATTTTTGCAAGCATATTTAATTTTATTACTAATTTATCATTTAATTCACTTTTAATTGCATTTAAATTATTAAATTATCTCCAAAAAATCCCAAAAAATTATTTTAGCATATTAATGTTATTTCCAGCATGAAATATTTTTCTCATTTAAAAATTATTATTTTTACTAACATTTTCCTCTTATTCGATTTTCTCGTATTTTCTGATTTCTTGTCTTTTCACAGGTTATCCCGTTTCGGACGATTTCTTTTTACCGTTTTCTTTTTTGATTATGTAATTGCTTATGGGATGTAATAGTCTAATTACGGCTTTTTATTTTCCGCACTTTCAATTATGTATCTGCCCCAAAGCCATGTAAAAGCGTAGGATTTATCTTTCCGCATTTTACATTCCCGCATTTTAATTTCCGCACCCTATAAATTGCTAGTAACTAGGCGTGTATGGCAAGATAAAATCAACATAGCTCACTCTAATTTTCAAGATAAAATATCTGAAATCAACACACTCTTTTCACACATGCACCCCTTAGGGTAATTCTCTCTCGTTGCCTTACGAATTCAAATGGTCAAGTCCTCGAACGAGGTATTCTAGCACCGCTGCCTTCAAAACAAATCATCATAGTCCTTCGATACAAAGATCATAGACCCACGATTGTCGCCACGAATACATGATCTTGACCTCGATTGTCGCCACGAAAATGATGATAGTCCCTTCGAATGTGCTAGGATACTTCCTACAAGTTGCCTTCTATGACCATACGATGTCCCTTCGAATGTCCCGCTTACATCCAACGAATAGGGTTACCTACCAACTAATGGTATGGATAGCACTATTCTAAAGGAACGTAAAACAACACGAAAACGACTAATTCTGAGTAGGTAATAAGACTTTTAGTTGCTTGCTCAAATCAAAATACTTTTCACACCACACACTTTTGTCAAAGTTCAAACTCTTTTCAAAACGAAACATTTCCGAACACTTTGTATACATTCCTACATGAATCATTACAAAGTCAAAGCGAAATGCCTTTTCAAAACATTTTGTCAAACACACAAAGCACAATTTTAAAGTGATCTAAGAGCAACTAAGAGCCCAGATAACTACGGATGGAAAGGGTGATGATACCTTCCCTTTTCATAACCTTCTCCCTTACTCGTAATCTAACGGTCTTTTCTGTTCTTTTCACCTTCCTTAATTGATAAAAGAAAAGTCGGTGGCGACTCTTGCTATCCGCACATTTGCGATACAAAACCTACAAAGTCGGGTTCACCAGACATGTAATCTGGCGACTACGGGAGACACCCTTAAAGAGAGAATGCCTTAGGGATTTCTAGATCATCTTTACTGTTTTTTGTTTGACTTGCTTGCTTTACTTTTAAGGGTTGCTTGGGTATCATATATTTGTGGGGGATCCTACACCCGGATCCGGGTTTCCTTTTAGGTAAGTAGCAATAAATCGTCGCGATCGTTAGATGTATATCAAAACGGTCAACATGATGGCTACGTTAGTGTGATGCTTTGGATGTCCTGATACTCTTCATTTCCAAGTTGAGGATAGTATTTGGCTTCTGCGTGGTGTCATCAAGCACTAACTAAACTTTTAGAACCTTAATTGACCCATCTTGGCCATTAGAAGGTAGTTAGATGGCCGACTTTGGTGCGCATTTGTTGTCTGATACTCGATGCTACGCCATTAAGATCGACTTTTGGGATATTTTCGGTCGACCACTTGGTAGTCGTATTGAAATAAACGCCTACGAGAAAGATCAATGATATGAGATTCCTAGAACCGGTTACATTATTATAGAGGATGAACCAACTCAAACTTTTGGTGGGTAATCACCTATACCTCTTGCAAGCCTTAAACCTAGGCTCATTGTGTGAATTGTTTGTGTGTGCCAAACATGACATCATTTGCATTGCATATCATTTCTAACTATTTCAAGGACCTATGGATTTATCTTTGCTCTGTTTTGTAGGGAATTATGGCTTCTAGAAAGACTATCCGAATCAACTTCATGGGTATACCTTCTCAACTCAAAGAATTGGTTTCAGAAATTCCCGATCATGCTCAGTTTGTCAAAAGGCATGGTTATCTGCTTGACTTGGTTATCTCCGGTTTTGAAGAAGATATGATGCATGTCCTATTCCAGTTCTTTGATCCAAACACCATTGCTTTACATTCCTAGATTATCAGTTGGTTCCTACCTTGCAAGAGTTCTCTAAGCTACTTGGGGTACCAATTCTTGACCAAATGCCATTCACCGGTTTAGAAAAGGTTCCTAAGTACGAAGACATTGCATCAGCCTTACACCTAAAGCACTCAGACATTGAAGCTAATTGGGAAACCAGAAGTGGAGTTAAGGGTTTACTTGCTAAGTTCCTGATTAAGAAAGCCCGAGAATTCCTCAAAGTCATGAGTTTCCATGCATTTGAAGACGTTGTGGCCTTGCTAATTTATGGTTTGGTTTTATTCCCTAACTCGGACCAATTCATAGATGTCAACGCCATCAAGCTGTTCCTTACCCGCAATCCAGTGCCTACTTTACTTGGAGATATTCTACACTCTCTCCACACTCGTACTACGAAAAGACAAGGAACTCTCATGTGTTGCATACCGTTACTTTCCAGGTGGTTTATTTCGCACCTTCCTCCATCAGTTTTGAAGAACGAACAAAGGTTGAAGTGGTCTCAAAGACTAATGTCACTCTCTCATTCAGATATTCGTTGGAATCTTTTCTCTCAAAAGGACTTCACATTCATTGAGCATTATGGAGAATTCCCTAATGTGCCACTCCTTGGCATAAGGGGAGGTATTACTTACAACCCTTCTCTAGCTCTACGTCAGTTTTGTTTTGCTCGAAGAGATGGTCCTCATGATATGCTTCTCCAAGACATTGTGTTCGACTACAACCACGATCTCCAGAATTACCGACGAAGGTTCATACACGCTTGGGGCATGGTAAAGAAGACTGATACCAAGACTTTGGGGCACCAAAACTCCATTCCTTGGGAACCTTACCTCAAATGGGTGCGAGCTTAAGCTCAAAACCTCATGATGCCATTCACGCCTGTTCTACCAGTAATTATGGAACCGGTCGCTATAGGTGACGAATCCTATACCGTTCTCCATCCTGACATGCCTACTGATTTTGAAGACTTGAAGAGATCCTGGATTCAGCTTAAAGAAGAAAGGGACACATTTGAAGCTCAGTGTTATGCAAGCGAGAAGAAGGTACTAGAGTTGACCAAGCTACTTCACGAGGAGCGCAACATCAACGCCTACCTCGGCACCAAGAGGAAGCGCCCATGGGAGACTTGAAGCTTTAGGATTATTATGCTTTCCTTTATTGTTTGAACTATCTTTTGTACTTAAAAAGAAAAAGAATAAAAAGGGAACTAATAAATGTTTGTTCATTGCTTGTTTAACAAATTTAAATCCTAAAGGTCCTTGAAAACATTGCATTGCATTCGCATAAACATCGCATATCATAACATAACATTGCATAACAGGTACACTGAAGATTGGTTTTCTCATTTTCTCGCTATTTATTTTAGCCGAAATGGCTCTCTAACAGACTGTCAAAGACCTCCAAGCTCAGAATGCTCAGTTCCAGCAGATGTTCACTAGTTTGGTCCAAGGCCAAGAAGATCTGAAGAAGCTCATCAACAAGAAGAAGAAGGTCGTGGGTCTTCTCAACATGGGTAGACGCTACAAAGGTGGTCCTAAAGTGATGAGTCGGATAGAGTTCTCTGAAGGAAGTGTCAAGAATGAGGGGAGTGTCAAGGGACATGAAGAAGATCAGCATGAGCCTGAGAAAGAGAGAGAGAAGCGTTCTGACTATAGCCAGTACTCTGATGAAGATGACAAGTACAAGCAACTTGAAGACCGTCTGAATGCTGTGGAAAATCTGAAAATGGCAGGGTTGAATTTTGATGACCTGAGTCTTGTCCCTGGTGTTGTGATTCCTCCCAAGTTCAAAGTACCTACTTTTGCCAAGTATGATGGCATTTCTTGTCCGAAGCTGCATTTGAAGTCCTATGTTCAGAAGATCAACCCCACACCGATGATGAAGTTATGGATGCACTATTTTCAAGAGAGTTTGTCCGGACTCTTGAGTGGTATTATTAGCTAGAGAATGACCGTATCCATTGGAGTGACTTAGCGATGCTTTCTGCATATGAGTACAATGATGAATTAACACCCACCGCATGCAACTACAGAGCATGCTATGGGTCGTGATGAGAACTTCAAGGAATACGCCGTAAATGGAGAGATCTAGCAGCGTAGTTCAACCACCCTTGTCCAATAGGGAATTAGTTGATATGTTCATGGGGACATTGTCGTGCCCATTCTTCAATCATCTCGATTGGAAACTCTTCGCCGGATTCACCGAAATGATATTGACAAAGAGCGCATTGAAGCGGTATCAAGAGTGGAAAGATTCGTGTAGAGTCATCATCAAATGTCGCAAGAGATCTTTTGGTGGTAAGAAAGAAGCCAATGATTTGTATGGTCGGAAAAGCCGAGCCAAGAACGATCACTAATCTGGGGGCAGTTGTGATCTCCAATCCTACATCAAGACAACCTCACGAGACAGCTGTACGCGCCACGAAGACAGGCATTTAAGATCAACATGCCGTTGTCGCAAGCCTTGCAACACATGTTGAAAGCGAACTGATTACCTGGGGATCCTCCTCGAATGTCAACACTTTTCTCCGAGATATAATCCTAATGCTAAGTGTGCTTATCACCCAACACCCCACAGATCGATGATTGTTGGGCTCAAGAACAAGATTCGTGGATATGATTGAAGCTAAGATTGAATTTGATCCTCCCGTCGAGACTCCGAACGTGATCAACGCGCCTATGCCTAACCATGACAAGAGTTACAATGCTGTTGGGGAAGATACTTATGTTTTCAATATAGATGACTTGACCATTCCTCTGATGACTGTTAAGAAGAATTTGTGCAAGCGGTGTTAATCCGGATACCCAGAATTGTCGCAGCCCATCCGCACTGATGGTTGTGCTTGGTTGAGAAGACGTGTTCAGTGCATGATGGATAACCGTGAAATACTATTT
This sequence comes from Vicia sativa, assembly GCA_021764765.1. Classification (NCBI taxonomy): domain Eukaryota; kingdom Viridiplantae; phylum Streptophyta; class Magnoliopsida; order Fabales; family Fabaceae; genus Vicia; species Vicia sativa. The sequence continues at coordinate 254,668,999 of CM038796.1, read as the reverse complement.
CTAAAACCGCCTGTGCAGAAGCTGTGTGAAGAAATGTCTAAGTTGAAGATTGACAATGAGAATGAAACAGTACCGTCTGTATGGGATACCTTGGGGCAGCCAAGTGGAAAGTATGATTACATGGTGAAGTACTCCGTTCCTGAAAGCTACAAGATTTCTATTGAAGATGTCAAAGTAGCCGGATGGGGTGACGACTTCCCAGAAGACTGTGCTGATGTTAACACGATAAGGATTTCCTCTACTGATCCCGTGCCTAGAGTGGCACCTCTCATCATTACTTCTCCCCGACCAGTTCCATATTCCTCTGACAAGGCTATCCCTTGGAATTATGGAGCTGATGTTTACTATCATGGCGTCAAACAAGACCCTCTGACCATTGAAGATCTTACCATTGAAGCTACCATTCTTGACATGGACAACATCACCGGATCAAGCAAGGTGACCAGAACTGGAAGGGTGTTCTCTCCAGATATCTCCCCTCCAAAAGACATTGCGACTCCAGTTCGCATTCCAGCTATTGAACCAGTGTCCCCAGCTAGAGGGAAAGAACCAAAGGACTCATCCCCGCTCAACCAAGTACCAAAGGAAGTTCAAGACACCTCCAAACAAGAAATGGAGGAAATTCAAGATTATCAAGAAGAGTGATTACAATGTTGTGGAACAGTTGGGACAGACTTCCAAGATCTCCATGCTCTACTCTTGTGCTCGAGGCTCATGCTAACGCCTTAGTGAAGTTTTCAAGAATGCTCACGCATCAGCAAGACACTACTATCGATCAATTTGAAGTTTGTATTTCTAGCCCGGCCGCCAACAACGGCCTAGGCTCGATGTCGATTTGACTCGGAAGGAAACATAACAATGCCTTGCACATCTCTCGAATGCAAGGGCATTACATTGTCCATGTGTTTGGTGGATACCGCTGCCCGAACATCCTACCAAAGACCGCTTTTGATCGGCTTGACGTTGAAGGATTGGTTTTGAAGCCCAGTGACATCATTGTGAGAGCTTTTGATGGTTCTAAGCGAACAAAGGCTTGAGAGCTCATTCTCGCCTAAAGTTGGTTCCCGACTTTTGACTCCACTTTCTTTGTCATGGACATCCGTCCACCTTACTTGCCTACTTGGACGCTTGGATACATGGGGCGTGTCATATTTCTACCGTGCATCGTAAACTCAAGTACCCGTGAAAGGGAAAGTTGTTACAGTATGTGGTGAAGAAGAATATATGGTCAGTCATCTACAGTCATTCCGTTATCTTGAGATGGAAGGTGAATTCTTTGGGACTCCCTGTCAAGCTTTTGAAACAATCCCCAGAGTCATGCCTGTTGACTCTCTTGTTACTCCTGAAGTTACACAAGCTCCTCCAAGGATGGCCTCGTTGAAAGACGCTCAAGCTGCAGTTGAAGAAGGTGGTAGTGCTATTTGGGGTCAGCTCCCTGATATTCCTTTCAAATTTGACAAGACTGGTTTAGGCTTCACCATCAAGGGACAGAAGATGATACGCCGCGAACGCGCTGGCCAACTTCCTTTCCGCATCAGCCAGAGTGGAATCTATGCTATAGGGGACGACGACAACGGCCTCGACATCAGCAAATGGATCTTTCCAACTCCCGACAACGGACTCAGCAATTGGAAGACAGAAGATGTCATACCAATCTCCTTTAGACAGGAGTAATTGCTCTTGTTTTGTTTTGCAGATTTTCTATGTTTTGAACAATAAACTCTAAAGCCCGTGCCTTGCCCGGCATCATGGCTCGTTTGTGCGGGTTATTATCTGTCATTTGCATATTTTCATTCAATAAATTCGTTGGACTTTTGCATTCAATTGTGTTTTTATTTCTTTTACTTTATCACCCCTTCAAAAAGCTATGTGTTTCTTACACACACCCACGTGATACACTGCAGAATCACTCCGAATCTCGTTGATAACAATTATGCTATTGCTAAATATGACTTGATAATCCGATCTACCAAGCCGAGACGAAAGTAAGGAAGATTGTGAGGTGCAGGAGAACTTGTCGACGCCAAGCAAGAAGATCGAGTTATACACCCACACGAAGAGCAAGTCGAGGTTGTGAATTTGGGTACCGAAGATGTAAAAGAGATCAAGATAGGAGCGGATCTCGAGAATGTTGTTAAAGAAAGGTTGGTTCAGATGCTACGAGACTACATTGAGGTTTTTTCTTGGTCATACGAAGACATGCCAGGTTTAGACATTGATATTGTAGTACATCGGTTGCCAACGAAAGAAGGTTTTCTCCTCGAAGCGTAAGGTCCGTCATGCGCCCGAGATGTCGAGAAAATCAAAGCCAAGTTATGAAGCGCTCAATGCAGTTTCTTAGCCACTTTTATCCGCAGGGTTGCAAACGTGGTACCCGTACCTAAGAAGGATGGTAAAGTACGGATGTGTGTGGATTACAGAGATTTGAACAAAGCAAGTCCGAAAGATGATTTTCCACTTCCTCATATTGATGTTCTGGTTGACAACACCGCTCAACATAAAGTTTTCTCCTTCATGGATGGTTTCTCCGGTTACAATATGATCAAAATGGCTCCCAAGACATGGAGAAGACTACTTTGTTACATGGGGCACTTTCTCACAAGGTTATGCTGCTCGGACTAAAGAACGCAGCGCCACTTATCGCGTATGGTGACATTATTTCACAACATGATTCATCACGAGATAGAGGTCTATGTCGATTTACATGATAGCTCGATCACGCATGTAAGAAGAGCATCTTGATCATTTGCAGAAACTATTTGATAGATTGAAGAAGTACAAACTGAGACTTAATCCTAACAAGTGCACCTTTGGAGTCAGATTCGGTAAACTCCTAGAGTTTGTTGTCAGTGGTAAAGGTATCGAAGTTGATCCATCCAAGGTTAAAGCCATTCAAGAAATGCCAGCTCCCCGCACCGAGAAGGAAGTCAGTGGTTTCTTGGGCCGATTGAATTACATTGCCAGATTCATTGCACACCTAACTGCTACTTGTGAGTCGATCTTCAAGTTACTAAAGAAAGATCATGTGGTGGAATGGAACAACGATTGCCAGATCGCCTTTGACAAAATCAAGGAGTACCTACAGAATCCTCCTATCCTGATGCCAAGGAAGACCTCTTATCATGTACTTGATGTTGGAGAACTCAATGGGGTGTGTGGGGCAACATGACGAGTCTGGTCGAAAAGAGCATGCAATATACTACCTTAGAAAGTTTACCGATCGTGAAACAAGATACCACAAAGAAAACTTGCAACGCTTTGGCTCGGGCTCTCACGACTAAGACAAGATATGTTGACTCATACTACCTTGTTGATTTCAAGATGGATCCGATAAAATACATATTTGAGAAACCACTCTCTCCGTAAGAATAGCAAGATGGCAAATGATCTTGACCAAATACGACATCCAAGACACTTCGTAAAGCGATCAAAGGAAGTGTAGCCGATCATTTGGCTCATCGTCGTAGATGACTATCGCCTATGCAGCTTTGATTTTCCAGACGAAGATGTTTTACTAGTTATCGACAGGAAGAACTGTGCCCGCATTTAAGGACCCGAACAAGGATCCCGATGGACCATGGTCTTCGATGGAGCCTCAAACGCACTTGGCAATGGCATTGGCGCCATCATCACATCCCTTGCCGGCGGACATACGCCTTTCACCGCCAGATTATGTTTCAGTTGCACCAACAACATGGCCGAATACGAAGCGTGCATCATGGGTATTAAAGCTGTTATTGACTTAAGAATCAAGTTCTTGCAAGTATATGGAGACTCAGCTTTAGTGATCAGTCAGATTAAGGGCGAGTGGGATACGAAGCACCCGAACCTCATTCCATACCGAGAGCATGTTTTGAGTTTGATCCCCTATTTTGAGGAGATTACTTTTGATCACATCCCACGAGAAGAGAATCAGTTGGCAGACGCATTGGCTACTATGTCATCTATGTTCAAGGTCAGATGGGACAACGACGCTCCCCTGATCATCATTGAGACGTTTGACGAACCAGCGTACTATTGTGAACTTGATACAGAAGAGAAACCTTGGTACTACGACGTGAAAAGGTATCTTGAGACTCAGGAATATCCCGCAGGGGCATCTGTCAACGATAAGAAGTTCTTGAGAAGATTTGCATCCAAATTCTTCCTCAGCAATGGCATCTTGTACAAGCGCAATCACGATTTGTGCTTATCACTGCTGTAGACCGCAAACAAAGGAACATATCATGGAAGAGTTACACGGCAAGATTTGGTACCCACTCCAAGGCATACGATGGCTAAGAAGATTCTGAGAACAGGTTACTATTGGTCCACCATGGAAGCTGATTGTCACCGTTATGCTCGATCTTGTCACAAGTGCCAGATATATGCAGACAAAATACACGTACATCCAGTACCATTGAACGTTCTAACAGCTCCTTGGCCTTTTGCGATGTGGGGCATTGACATGATTGGAGAAATCAAGCCCACAGCTTCCAATGGACATCGTTTCATCCTTGTGGCAATTGACTATTTCACCAAGTGGGTATGTCGCATTCACACTAAGAATGTCGTGGCTCGATTCATCAAACATAATCTTATCTGTCGGTATGGCACTCCCGAAAGGATTATCATAGATAACGGTTCTAATCTCAACAACAAGATGATCGTTGAACTCTGCACGCAGTTCAAGATCAAACATCACAACTCTTCTCCTTATCGGCCTAAGATGAATGGCGCAGTGGAAGCCGCCAACAAGAACATTAAGAAGATCATACAGAAGATGACAGTGACTTACAAAGATTGGCATGAGATGTTACCATTTGCTCTTCATGGTTATCGCACTACAGCACGAACATCAACGGGGGCAACCCCCTTCTCTCTTGTATATGGTATGGAGGCAGTCCTGCCCATCGAGGTTCAGATACCCTCAACCAGAGTCCTCCAGGATGCAGAGTTAGGCGAAGACGATTGGGTCCAGACTCGCCTTGACCAGATCAACTTGATCGATGAGAAACGACTCGCGTCCATCTGCCATGGAAAGATTTATCAGAAGCGAATGATCAGAGCATTTAACAAGAAGGTCAAGCACCGAGAGTCTACCAAGTCGGTGATCTAGTAGTCAAGCGCATCATTCTTCCACAAGGTGATCCCAGGGGCAAATGGACTCCAACCTATGAAGGACCATTTGTAGTCAAGACAGTATTTTCAGGCGGAGCTATGATACTTAGCACCATGGATGGTGAAGACTTCCCACACCCTGTGAACGCAGACATAGTCAAAAAATACTACGCATAAAAGAGACCCGCTAGGTCGACTGACCTAGGCAAAAATAAGGGCATCCTGGCGAACCAAAAGGGTTCGGGCAAAAGTTAAGGATATATACAAAATATGTACACCCGGCAAGTCGAAAACCTGAAAAGGCGGCTTGGGCAAAAAAGGGTATCCCGGTAGACTGAAAACCCGAAAGGGCGGTCTAGGCAAAAGTTAGGGATTTAAGCGTACGACTATGTCTCGTCCAGATCACCTGCTTTTCAGACTACTACTATCAGCATTCAAGATTCAAATGGCGAAGATCAATTCAATCACTTTCTACTGACAGCAAGGAGATGAGATAGTTGAAATATATGAGTACTAGCATAGTTGGAACTTAACGAGATTGTTTCCGCATAGCTTCTTTACTTTTCTCTTGTATAAACTACTTGGCCATACGCCACCTTTCGAATAAATACAAGTTTCCTTCTCTTTACAATTCTTGTTTTGTTGTTGTTGTTTGCATAAAGTCCAATGATTGCTTTGAATGATTATATGCATTTGACCATAAAAATTCGCTCACAAACACGCGAGAAGTAAGCATAAACAGAGTAGTTACTACAGGCTCCAGGAATTGAGATGACGGCAAAAGTCACCAAAATATCTCCTCCACTAGTCCTGATATCCCAAGCTTCATCACGTTGGTCCCCGAGTAGCGACTTCAACCAACTTGACATTGCCTCGTCGTTAGCGGTTTTATCTCCAGCAGAGATATTTATCCTCAGCAAAATGTGTCTCAACAATTCCCTTTTCCCCGGCAGCGGCAGTGTCTAAACTTAAAACTTGGTCAGATAGTGCATCGGAGGAAACTTACATCTTTTATTCCCCAGCCAGAGATTCTGATGGGCTCCAGATCCTTCTAACCCGGTCTCCGAGCAATTATCAAATACTCTTCAGCAGGATCTATACACAAGATTCCCCAGTAGAGCACCTCCTAACCTCTCCCCAGCAGGGTCTATGTATGAGATCCTCAACAACATGTTTCTCGATCTCTACCATCCCCAACAGTATCTAGGCTCAAGACTTGGTCAGATAGTGCATCGGAGGAATCAAAGTTATCATCCTTCTCCTTCCCCAGCAGGGTCTCCACCCACTTCATCCCCATGAAGAACATCCGCATCTTCTTCAAGATGGATATGTTTTGAAATACCACAACATCCATCATGCATACATTACTCATAAAAGTCATAATCTGTGCATATGTCATTCATACACATTGTCATGCATCATACTTTGCATAAGACTAACAATATTCTATCAAAATTTCTCTTGTTTTCTCCAAAACAAGTGAAAGTTGCTTTTGACGCAAACAGGTCCAGGATTAAGACCCGAATCTAGACGGGAAAACTATCTGAACGACCAACCTCGTTGTCCTCCGACAATGGATCCAGGATTAATACCCGAAGCCAGACGGGAAACCCTATCCGAACGATCACAAGTTATCCTTCGATAACAGGCAGTGGATCAATGCCCGAAGCTCAACAGGGAAGATATCTGCATTTCGCCAACTATTATCCCTCAGAGTAGTCCGCACGAAGAACTATTCTGATCCTTCTTATTATCAACAGCAACTACAGAGTCTAGCGTACAACTCAGTTGCCTTGGATGGTATCTTAAGCCCATCTCCGACAACTTGTCAACATTTCTCCACCTTCAGAATGCTGCATATTTGGTTTAAAAAAACAACAAAAAAAAACAATACAAACCAATAACTTCATTCCAAGATGAGCATGAAGTCTAACATACGACTCCTTCCTGATGGCATCTTAAGCCCATCTCTTTGCTCTTTCCAGAAACATCTACAGAGCCTAGCGTACGGCTCACTTCCCGGCATCGATCTTTTGAGATGGCATCTTAAGCCCATCTTCGAAGATTCTCCTATTCAGACTACAATCTCGAGTCTAGCATACGACTCATTCCCCAGCGAAGTCTCCAACTTCTCCAAATGGCATCTGTAAGCCCATTCCCGCATCATCATCAACAGCGAGTGCAAATTTTCAGGTGTACTCGAGTGTTCAATCATCTTCTACCTCCAGGTCACGAAAGGCAAAGCATGCCAATCTAACCCTTCCAGTACAAGAAGATTAAACAAGGGCAGCTGTCATACCCCAAAATTTTCCCTCCTATTTCTCAAGACATTCCATACATCCATGCTCAAGGATTCCTCAAGAGTTGATCAGATAAACTCTCTCCTAGACAATCAACCCAAACTAGGGTTTGGCATTTCTCAGATCCAGATGGACTTCCAACATCTCCAATGGTCATCATGCTTCCTCATATGTTTCAAAGACTCTCCATGTCAAGTTTCAAGCCTCACAAGTCAAGTTTTCTCAGACAATTGCTCAGATGGTTGAAAATCAGTTGTATTGGTCAAAAAGTCAACTGTGGTCAACATACAGTCAAACTTCCTGATTTTTGGTCAACATCCTCATTTTGAAGTTACATTCATCATTTGATCAAGGGTTGATCATGATTCATCAAGAAAACTCAAGATTTGCTCAAAAGTCAAACTTTCTAAATTAGGGTTTCTCAGTGAAAAGTCAACCAAACTTTGACTGAGCATAACTTCTTCATACTTTCTCAGAAATTTTTCCACCACCTCTTGTTTTGAAGGAAATTCAATTCTCTACAACTTCATGTCTCACAAGAATGTTCAAAAAATGCTTCATTTGGAAGGTATGGATCAAAACATTACAGGTCCTTTTCAAAGTCAACAAAACGTCAACATTTTGTTTTGAAGATATATTGAGCATGGTAACTCCAATTGAGATGAAACCAAAGAGGTTGGTTAGAGGACTCTTATAGCTTTCTAAAAAGTCCAACAACACTCAAACATGTGGAAAAATGAGCAAGATACACCTTGTGCAAGTTGGGCAATTTTGAGGAAGTGCACAAAGAGAGATGCTTCTAAAAATCAAAAATTTTGCAAATGGGCTTACTTTTTCTTCATCCAAACTTGTTCCCTATGCAATTAGGAATATCCAAGCCCAATGCCACGAATTTTTATTTTATTTTTCTATTTAATTTGGAATTTATTCATTTAAATACAAATTAAATTCAAAAATAAAGTATAAAATCAAAATTAAATGCAAATTTGATTTTTCTCTCTTCCTTGAGATCCAAGAAAACCAATAAAGCCAGCAAATTTCTAAATTTGATTGGATATGGCAAGAAATTGATTGAAATTGATCAAAAAGATGAAAATTTGATTTGGTACAAAATCAAATATATTTTGCATTGATTGATGATTGATTCTTTCTCAAATCAGCTCCAATTCCATCTACTATATATATACAACACATACCACATGAATTAGGGTAGAAAAACTGGCTGGAGAAACCCTACTCAAGCTCAAGAAATATGTGCCATACAAGTAACTTGCAGCCACAGTTCTAGCTCGATTCCATTGATTCCAAGCACTCAAACACATTCCTTGATACCTCCTGAATCGATCCAGGCCTTTACATTGCTCAAAAACATCAAGAATTGAGAAATCACGATTTGGTTTGTTCATACTTGTTAGTGTTTTAAGTTGGCATCAATTTTGGTAAAACTAGGCTTTAGAAATGTCTTGATAGATGTCATGACATTCAGAGATTGAAGATAAATCCTACTGGACAAGGATGGTAAAAGTACAGCTCAGAACTGGGAAGCTAAAGCTGTGCTGGAAATTCTGCAGAAAACAGTCGGATGTCATAACAGATGTTATGACATTCAGTGTGACATTCTGGTCTGCAGAATCAGTTGTTCCTGAGATTTTTCAGGAAGTTTGTTGAGCTATTTATTTATGTTTTTCTGTTTTTAGAAAGCATGCTCACGTGGCTTCTAGGTTAATCTTAATTAAATCTAAATTGGTTGTTGAAAAGACCATGTTTTTAGGATTAAATTAAGTGAACCCTAGCTATCTTTATGGAAGCCCAAAACTGAAGATTTGGGACTGCTTCTATAAAAGGAAATCAACCCTTACAACTGTGCCACGCCTCCAGAATTTATTGAAGATATTGCAGGTTGTAATTTGTGTACTGTTAGGTTTAGTAACAGTTGATTTTGTGTAATTCTAGTTTCTCTTGTGAGCCAAGCAACTATCAATTGATAAGTGCATTGGACTAGGATTTGTTTGTAAGGGTAGTTTATCACTCAAAGCTTTGAAGCACGAGTGTTTGTCTCTTGATTGAAAGCTTTGAAGCGAGATCAAGATATTTTATTGAAGTGTGTCTTCACAATTCAATTATTCAATAGGTTGATATCACTGCGGTGATTGAGGGGGAGTGAGTAGGAACTCATATCTAAGTAGGACTTAGGTTGAAGTGTCATTGGGTAGGTCTTAAGTGAAGGAGATAAACTGGTTGGTTTATTCCTGAATTAATTCTACTAATAGTGAATTTCCTCCCTGGCTTGGTAGCCTCCAGACGTAGGTTTGTTAGAACCGAACTGGGTGAACAACTTATTGTGTTATTTATCGTCAGATGCATCGGTGAATTGTCAACATAGTGTCGACATCGTGTCATAACATTCTCTTTGACATCAAGTATCCGCTGCCAGAATTTCAATTGGCATCGAGTGCACCCCGCTTGTTATTTCCGGTGAGATCTAGGATAATAGTTTCCGCATAATGGATAAGGAAGGAGGATTGGAGGTAGACCACCTATTCGGATGGGTCTAATTATGAGTACCGGAAACCTCGTATGGTTGCCTCTTAAGATCAATGGATATCAAGGCTTGGAGAGCCGATAAAGGATGGAAACATCCAACCAAGGTTGAAAAAGATGGGACTACCGCCTTGAAACCCGAGGAGGAATGGAGCAAAGAGGAAGAGGAGCTGGCTCGGGAAACTCTAAAGTTGAATGCTCTATTTAATGGTATTGACAGAATATTCAGATCGGGTTCACCAATGTGAGTGGCCAAGGATGTTTGGGACACTCTCAAAACTACTCATGAGGGACATCCAAGGTGAAGATGTCAAGACTTCGATGCTCACTACCAAATTTGAGAATCAAGATGAAAGAAGATGAGACTATTCATGAGTTTCACATGAATGTTTTGAGATTGCCAATGCCTCGTGAGCACTTGGTGAAAAGATGTCGAGGAAAAGTCAGTGAGAAAGATTCTCAGGTCCTTGCCCAAAAGGTTTGCAATGAAAGTTACTGCAATAGAAGAGGCTCAGGACATCAGCATCTTGAAAGTTGAAGAGCTTATTGGGTCTCTTATGACTTTTGAGATGGGAATCAGTGAAACATCTGACAGGAAGAACAAAAGCATAGCACTTGTATCCAATTCTGAAGAAGGATGCAAGGTGGAAGATGAGGAGAAGATATCTGAAGCTATAGTTATGCTTGGAAGACAGTTCAACAAGCTCATCAAGAGGATTGATCCAAAGTCAAGGTCAAATGTCAAGGACATTGCATCTGACATCAGCAGAACTTATGATTCCAGCAGAAGATCCAAGTCAGAAGAAAAAGGAAGTCAAAGCAGAGGAGTCCAGTGTCATGAATGTGAAGGATTTGGACACATTAGAGCTGAATGTCCTACCTTTCTAAAGAAACAAAAGAAAGGATTGAATGTTACTTGGTCTGATGGTGATACAGGAAGTGAATCTGAGGAAGAAGGTGCCAAACTTGTCACTGCACTCACTGGAGTGTACAATTCTGATATGGATTCCAGTGATGAGGAAGTAACATTTGAAGAGCTTGTTGAGACCTACGTGAAGTCGTGTGAAAAGTGGTGAAGTGTGTCACAGTAATGAGGAATGTAAAAAGTCGATTGAGAAGTTGGATCGAGAATGTGAAGCTAGAGGTCGAGAAAAAGGAAAACACAACCACTATAAATCTCCTCAATTGATATTGTCATGTTGAATTCCAAACTTGATCGATGTCTAAATCACAAAATGTTGACATCCTGCATCGATAAGTTGGAGGAAATTCTTCACTGGGCAAAATGCGGAATAAGCATGGTCTAGGATATGTGGTCGAAAAGAAACTCTGGTGACATTAAGAAGAAGAGACATGGGAGAAAATGTCAAAACTTGTCACAAAGACAAAACAGAAATGTGTCCTCGACCTGGATATGTGGCTGCAAAGAGATTTGCTAATAACCAGGAGAGGAACAAACCTGGGAAGTCAAAGGCAAAGAGGATGTCATACCACAAAATAGGAAATAGGTCTGGCTCAGGATATGTGGAGGCTAAGAAATTTGTTGATCACAAAAAGAAAAACAGACCTAATGAACCAATGTTAAAACAGATGTCACAACATTGGGTTCAACATCAAAATCATAGAAACCTGATCCAAAAGTTTCAAAGATGGAGATGTTATTATTGTGGAAGGTTTGGTCACATAAAGTCCACCTACTATAGGCTACATGGGTATCCTAATAAAGTTCCATATGTGAAGCCTAAGTCCAACAAGGCATCATACACTCACCAGTGGAAGAAGAAGAAGACTACAGCTCTGATGGCACAGACCACTCTTAGAGTATCTCCCAAGGAAGATTGGTATTTTGACAGTGGGTGCTCCAAGCATATGACTGGAGACAGAAATCTTCTCAATGATGTTAAGCCTCATTCTACCAACTTTGTTACTTTTGGAGATGGAGCTAAAGGAGAAATTAAAGGTGTTGGAAACTCAAACTGGTCTGGAGTTCCAAACCTGAAAGAAGTGCTGCTGGTAAAAGGCTTGACTGCAAATCTCATTAGCATAAGTCAGCTATGTGATATGGGATTCACAGTCAACTTCACTAAGACTGAATGTCTTGTGATCAATGATGAACAAGTAGTGATTATGAGAGGAGTCAGATCAAAGGACAACTGCTACTTGTGGGAATCTGAGAACCCCACTCTGCCATCTGTGTGCTCTACAGACAAAGATGAAGAGAAAGTGAAGTTGGGGCAACAAGAATCTGATCAGCCACACCTCAGAGGAATGAAAAGGATCAGTCCCATAGAGCGAGTCAGAAGATTACCAAGAATTCTCATGGGAAAAGGGAAAATCTGTGGAAATTGTAAGGCTGGACAGGAAATCAGAATGTCACACTCAATGTCCAGACATTTGATCACTCCTGAAGTACTGAAGCAAAGTACTAAGTTCTGGCATGAAAGGCTGACCAAGTGTCTTATTGTCAAAGGTTACAGGAGAGAAGTCTTGGATAAAATCCTCTTTGTCAGAGGAGGGAATATCATGGTGGCTTCCATCCATGGTAATCACTTGGTATCTGAAGAAGTCTCAGACACAATGATGGATGGCTCAACACTCCCTCCACAGAACAAGTGTGCAAAGAATTGTGCCAAGAAGCTTGGGATGAAGAATGGCAAGCACACTAGGACTATTGCCCCTCCACATTTGAAGTTGTCCAAGAGAACAAGTAGAAAAAGTGTTGATCAAAGCTTGTGTAAAAGCCATTGTGATAGATGTTTCCTCTTGAGTAACAATCTTAGCTCTTGGAACAGCAAGAAGCAAAACTGTTTGGCTTTAGACAATGCTGAAGTTGTATCCATAGCAGATGGGAGAAACTGGTTTAAGATGGTCTGGATGAAGCAGATGCTGACTAAGTACAATGTCACAAAGGATGTCATGACATTGTCCTGTGACAACTTCACTAAAGTGCCTGAGGCTAGTCAGCTTAAGATTTTAAGGGACTAATTGGGTATTTGTCAACATGAGAAGTTGTAGCAATTAACTGAGCCTACAACAAGGGATGAATTGGACTTGTTATTTCAATTACTCATAAGTGGGGTATTTAGGTATTTTCATCCTCATTTTAAAAAGCCCAAGAATAGGAAGAGACACCCACATATAAGAGTTTCTCCTTTTGAAAGTAGTATCACTCTTTCTTCATCTAAAAGCAACTCTGAAATCCCTTGCAATCTTCGCTTTCTCTCAAAACCATCAAAAATGTCTTCATCTTCCTCATCATCCCAACAATCGGATCTTCATCTCCTCCTTTCGGGTTAGGTCAAAACCCAAGCCATGCAAGTCAAGCATCGATAAGCACTCCATCACAGACAATGGCCACCGACCGTAAAGAGTCAAGAAGCTACGCACAAGAAATGCAAGAAGGGCAGTGCATCCCTTCTCGTAAGAATTCTATTCCATCATCCTCCTCTCCGTGGTCTAGGTCGCTGTGGCCATAGCTAGGATAGTGTCCGATATCCTAAACGGAATAAACTGCACTGGATATCGCCCCCGAATCATAAGTCCGCTAGCCCTAGCTTAGCGCTGATCCAGTATGTCAATGAGAATGTCAAGACATCTGGTGATGATGGTGACTCTCCTGTCAAAGTTGATGTTAATCCTTCTGCTTCAGTTCCTGAAGGATGTCAAGATGATAATGTAATGGAATCCCCTGCTGATAATGTGAATGAGATCCCTGATGAGATTCTTGAGAAGTCTCCATCATCGTATTCTCTGATAGATCACCTCCGCCGAGAACATATCTGATAGCATTCTTGAAGATACTCCTGAGAAGAACACCAATCAGAATGCTGTTTCTCATATCATCAATCTAGATGAGGAGTTCTCAGATAATGACCTCATAGCCAAGGTTAATCCCAGCATTACTAGGAGGATAATGAATAGGAAAGGTAAGCAAAGTGCTACTCCAAGCTCTGCTCATAAGAAGAATGCTGAAGTTGGTTGCAAGATTCCTAGGGATGAAGGGAAAGCTATAGAAAAATCTGGCAAGGGCAACAAAGTTGGACCTTCTAAAGGGAAGGGTAAAGTAAAGAATGTTGGTGATACCCCTAAAGTAAAGAGCACCTCCATTGTAAAGAAAAGGAAAGCACCTGAGCCCTCAGATCAGGATAATTCTGACTTTGATGTTACAGAGAATGTCTCTGACATTCATTCAAAAAGAAGGCTGTCTCTTGGGAAAATACCCATAGTTCCCAAGTGCCAATTGACAACATTTTCACCACCTCGAAAATGCTAACAGTGGAAATATGTAAGTTTGAAAAGAATTGCACTTGAAAGGGAACTGCACAAAGATGCTCTTGAATGCAAAGAGGTGATTGACCTGATCAAGGAAGTCGGGTTGATGAGAACCGTGGTGAAGTTCTCAAACCGCATGAAGGTCCGTGAAGGAGTTTATTGTGAACTCTAAATGGTCAGGCTGATGGAAGATCACCGATTTTAAGATCAGATTTGTCGAGGAAGAAAAGTGAAGTTTTCCTCAAGTGTAATCAACAAGTACTTAGGGAGATCAGATGAGGCTCAACCTGAGCTTGAAGAAACTGACAATCAAGTATGTCACTCAATCACTGCCAAGCAGGTAAAACATTGGCCATTGAAGGAAAGTCGCTAGCAAATTAAGTGTCAAATTTGCTATTCTTCACAAGATTGGTGCAGCCAACTGGTTCCCACGAATCATAAGTCAACCATCTCCATTGGTCTGGGGAGGTTCATTTTTGTTGTTGGAACAAAAGCAAAGTTTGACTATGGAAGCTACATTTTTTATCAGATCCTTAAACATGCCGACAGCTATGCTATAAAAGGACCAATAGCATTTCCTCCCTGTGTGGTATTATAACCGATCAATACCCGATATACCGTTGATAGAGATTCAAGATGTAAAAGAGCTCCGCCTTGGCTTCCACTACAAGCTATTTCAAGGGAAGCATGTTCTCGACATTGTCATGACATCACCGAGACATCAAATGTCAAAGCCACCTCTAAGGCGTATGTCATAGCCGTGCTAAAGGAGACCAGAGGGAACTTGAAGCAAGGAAGGCACTGAAGCAATCGATCTCTACTCTTGAAAAGAAAAGACACAGAGGTTGAGGAAGAAAGGCTAAATGGTGATACCTGCTCATATGGAGGAAGATGATGTAGTCGACTGCCAGCTTGTCGACAAAGAAGGCTTTGAAGATGTGTCCTTTCACAGTGCTTCTTCTGGAGAAGAAAGCACTTGAAAGTTGTTGCCCTTGTTGTCTCTGATGCTATTCTGTCAATTGTTTTCTGTTTTCTGTTCTGCATTTTGTTTTATTTTGGATGATTGTAACCATTGTGTTGACAGATGTGTAACCCTTGAGTACTTATGCTGGTATTGTTTTTTTTCTGGTACTGATTGATTAAAAGTTTGGGGCATTTGTATTGTTTCCTTTGGCCCCTTATGGCTAAAAAGGGGGAGAAGAAATACGGTGGGAAGTATTAATGTTTGGGAAACTGTATGGGGGAACTGTATGGCCAGTTTAAAATTTTGTGGGCAATTGTATGTGGGCAATTGTGGGAATTATGGGATTTCTGTATGGGTAGAATTTATCTTATCTCTAGGTTCTAGTTTATTTAAGCTTAGAACTAGTTTGTCTTCTGCTGCATGTGTACTGATAGGTTAGTAGTTTTAGCCAAAATGTGCCAAAGGGGAGTTTGTTAGTGTTTTAAGTTGGCATCAATTTTGGTAAAACTAGGCTTTAGAAATGTCTTGATAGATGTCATGACATCGTGAGATTGAAGATAAATCCCATCGGACAAGGATGGTAAAAGTACACTGAATCGAAGCTAAAGTCAGCCGAAATTGCAGAGAATATCGATGTCATAACAAATGTTATGACATTCAGCAGACATTCTGCTCAGAATCGCTTGTTCCCTAGATTTTTCGTGAAGTTTGTTGAGCTATTTATTTATGTTTTTCTCGTTATTAGAAAGCATGTCACGTGGTTGTTAGGTTAATCTTAATTAAATCTAAATTGTTGTTGAAAAGACCATGTTTTTAGGATTAAATTAAGTGAACCCTAGCTATCTTTATGGAAGCCCAAAATCAAGATTTGGGATCGCTTCTATAAAAGGAAATCAACCTTACAACCGTGCCACGCCTTAATTTATTGAAGATATTGCAGTTGTAATTTGTGTATCGTTAGGTTTAGTAATGCTTGATTTTGTGTAATTTAGTTTCTTCGTGAGCCAAGCAACTATCAATTGATAAGTGCATTGACTAGGATTTGTTTGTAAGGGTAGTTTATCACTCAAAGCTTTGAAGCACGAGTGTTTGTCTCTTGATTGAAAGCTTTGAAGCGAGATCAAGATATTTTATTGAAGTGTGTCTTCACAATTCAATTATTCAATAGGTTGATATCATCGGTGATTGAGGGGAGTGAGTAGAACTCGATCTAAGTAGGACTTAGGTGAAGTGTCATTGGGTAGGTCTTAAGTGAAGGAGATAAACCGTTGGTTTATTCTAATTAATTCTACTAATAGTGAATTTCCTCCCGGCTTGGTAGCTCCATACGTAGGTTTGTTAGAACCGAACGGGTGAACAACTTATTGTGTTATTTATCGATCAGATTATCGTGGTGAATTGTCAACATAGTGTCGACATCGTGTCATAACATTCTCTTTGACATCAAGTATCTGCTGCCAGGAATTTCAATACTTTTTTGAAATTCGAATTCTGTTTATCATGCATTATTAATGCATTTTGATGTTTGTTTCGTGCTTAGAACAAGGTTTGCAAGCTTTCTGGGTCATCCAATTGAGTTTTCGTGGCCAAAAACATGATATGCCATGTTAGGGTTCCTGACCACGATTTAGGGCTTCTCTAATTAGGATAAATTGGACCAAACCGATGCCATCACGATGTTCAGTGGACCAAGACGAATCGAACCATGACTTTAGATTTTATTTATATTACCTGTATGTGATTTTTGATTTAGCAGGGGTCGTAGCGTCGCTTTGAGGCCGACGCAAAATTCCCAGAATTTGAATTGAGGAAGATGAAGTTTGGCGAGCTCTGACAACCAGAAGTGACACTTGTTTTTATTCCACTCGCCCGATTTCCAAACAATAATGCACGCTGCTCGCTTGGTCAAGGCAAGGGTTTCAAAGTTTGAAAGCAAGGTTCCGAATCTTGGTAAGACCATTGTTTTTTTCTCTTTACAAACTAAATATATTTTCATATTTTCCTTTTATTTAATATTTTCATGCATTTTAATTAATTTCCAGAATTTTTATCATGCATTTAAAAATACCAAAAAAATATTTTTCTTTTTGCATTATTTTCAGAAAATATTTATTTAATTTATAAAATTAAAAAATATCATTTTGCATGCATATTTAATTTTATTGCTAATTTATCATTTAAATCACTTTTAATTGCATTTTAATTATTAAATTATCTCCAAAAAATCCCAAAAAATTATTTTAGCATATTAATGTTATTTCCAGCATAAAATATTTTTCTCATTAAAAAATAATTATTTTTACTAACATTTTCCTCTTATTCGATTTCCTCGTATTTTCCGATTTCTCATCTTTCCACAGGTTATCTCGTTTCGGACGATTTCTTTTTACCGTTTCCTTTTTTCAATAATGTAATTGTTCATGGGATGTAATAGTTTAATTAGGGCTTTTATTTTCCGCATTTTCCAATTATGTATCTGCCCCAAAGCCATGTAATAGCGTAGGATTTATCTTTCCGCACTCTACGTTTCCGCATTTTAATTTCCGCACCCTATAAACTGCTAGTAATTAGGCGTGTATGGCAAGATAAAATTGAACAATAGCTCACTCTAATTTCCAAGATAAAATATCTGAAATTAACACACTCTTTCACACACGCACCCCTTAGGGTAATTCTCTCACGTTGCCTTACGAATTCAAAAATGGTCAAGTCCCTCGAACGTAGAGGTGTCCTAGCACCGTTGCCTTCAAAACAAATCATCATAGTCCCTTCGATACAAAGATCATAGACCCACGATGTCGCCTACGAATACATGATCTTGACCCTCGATTGTCGCCTACGAAAAATAATGATAGTCCATTCGAATGTGCTAGGATACTCCTACAAGTTGCTTTCTATCACCATCCGATGTCCCTTTCGAATGTCCCTTCTACATCCAACGAATAGGGTTACCTACCAACTAATGGTATGGATAGCACTATTCTAAAGGAACGTAAAACAACACGAAAACGGCCATTCTGAGTAGGTAATAAGACTTTTAGTTGCTTGCTCTATCAAAATACTTTTCACACCACACACTTTTTGTCAAAGTTCAAACTCTTTTCAAAAAAAAACCATTTCCGAACACTTTGTATACATTCCTACATGAATCATTACAAAGTCAAAGCGAAATGCCTTTTCAAAACATTTTTGTCAAACACACAGAAAACACAATTTTAAACTGAGCTAGAAAGCAACTAAGAGCTCGTCGTAGATAACTACGGATGAAAAGGGGTGCTAATACCTTCCCTTTTCATAACCTTCTCCCTTACTCAGAATCTAACGAAGGTCTTTTCCTGTTCTTTTCACCTTCCCTTAATTGGATAAAAGAAAAATCGGTGGCGACTCTTGCTATCCGCACATTTGCGATACAAAAATCTCAAAGTCAGTTCACCGTATTACAGTTACGTCAGTCTCCAAGCAGTAACGGTTCATCTCCAGCAGAGGTATTCACCCCAGCAGAATGTCTCTCAACAATTCCCCTTTCCCCAGCAGCAACAGTATCAAGACTTGAAACTTGGTCAGATAGTGCATCGGAGGAAACCTACCCCTTTTATCCCCCAGCCAAAGATTTCGACGGGCTCCAGATCCTTCTAACCCAGTCTCCCAGCGACTATCAAATACTCTCCAGCAGGATTTACGAGCAACATCCCCAGTAGAGTACCTCTTAGATTCTCCCCAACAAGGTCTATACACAAGATCCTCAGCAACGCGATTCTCGATTTCCACCATCCTCAACAGTATCCAGGCCCAGGACTTGGTCGGATAGTGCATCGGAGGAATCAAAGTTATCTTTCTTCTCTTTCAAAAGAAGGGTCTCCACCCACTTCATCCCCAAGCAGAAGTCAGAAATCCTCAAGCAGAACATCCGGATCTTCTTCAAGATGGATATGTTTTGAAATACCACAACATCTATCATTCATACATTCTTCATAAAAGTCATAATTTGTGCATATGTCATTCATACGCATTGTCATGCATCACACTTTGCATAAGACTAATCATATTCTATCAAAGTTTCTCTTGTTTTCTCCAAAACAGGTGAAAGTCACTTCTGACGCAAACAGGTCCAAGATTAAGACCCGAATCTAGACGGGAAAACTATCTGAACGACCAACCTCGTTGTCCTCCGACAACGGATCCAGGATTAATACCCAAAAGCCAGACGGGAAACCCTATCCGAACGATCACAAGTTATCCTCCGATAACAGGCAGTGGATCAATGCCCGAAGCTCAACAGGGAAGATATCCACATGTGGCCAACTATTATCCCCTCAGAGTAGTCAGCACGAAGAACTATTCTGATTCCTTCTTATTATCAACAGCGACTACAGAATCTGGCGTACGACTCAGTTGCCTTGGATGGCATCTTAAGCCCATCTCCGACTATTTGTCAACATCTCTCCACTTTCGGAATGCTGCATATTTGGTTAAAAACCAATACAAACCAATAACTTCATTCAAGGTTAAGCACAAAGTCTAACGTACGACTCCCTCCGGATGGCATCTTAAGCCCATCTCTATGCTCCTTCCACTTTCAGAAACGTCTACAGAGCCTAGCATACGGCTCGCTTCCCAGCATCGATCTTTCCAGATGGCATCTTAAGCCCATCCCCGTCAGCTCTCCTATCAATAATCTCGAGTCTAGCGTACGACTCATTCCCCAACTCCTCCAAATGGCATCTGTAAGCTCATTCCCGCATCATCAATCAAACGGCGAGTGCAAATTTTCAGGTGTACTCGAGTGTTCAATCATCTTCTACCTCCAGGTCACGAAAGGCAAAGCATGCCAATCTAACCCTTCCAGTACAAGAAGATTAAACAAGGGCAGCTGTCATACCCCAAAATTTTCCCTCCTATTTCTCAAGACATTCCATACATCCATGCTCAAGGATTCCTCAAGAGTTGATCAGATAAACTCTCTCCTAGACAATCAACCCAAACTAGGGTTTGGCATTTCTCAGATCCAGATGGACTTCCAACATCTCCAATGGTCATCATGCTTCCTCATATGTTTCAAAGACTCTCCATGTCAAGTTTCAAGCCTCACAAGTCAAGTTTTCTCAGACAATTGCTCAGATGGTTGAAAATCAGTTGTATTGGTCAAAAAGTCAATTGTGGTCAACATACAATCAAACTTCCTGATTTTTGGTCAACATCCTCATTTTGAAGTTACATTTATCATTTGATCAAGGGTTGATCATGATTCATCAAGAAAACTCAAGATTTGCTCAAAAGTCAAACTTTCTAAATTAGGGTTTCTCAGTGAAAAGTCAACCAAACTTTGACTGAGCATAACTTCTTCATACTTTCTCAGAAATTTTTCCACCACCTCTTGTTTTGAAGGAAATTCAATTCTCTACAACTTCATGTCTCACAAGAATGTTCAAAAAATGCTTCATTTGGAAGGTATGGATCAAAACATTACAGGTCCTTTTCAAAGTCAACAAAACGTCAACATTTTGTTTTGAAGATATATTGAGCATGGTAACTCCAATTGAGATGAAACCAAAGAGGTTGGTTAGAGGACTCTTATAGCTTTCTAAAAAGTCCAACAACACTCAAACATGTGGAAAAATGAGCAAGATACACCTTGTGCAAGTTGGGCAATTTTGAGGAAGTGCACAAAGAGAGATGCTTCTAAAAATCAAAAATTTTGCAAATGGGCTTACTTTTTCTTCATCCAAACTTGTTCCCTATGCAATTAGGAATATCCAAGCCCAATGCCACGAATTTTTATTTTATTTTTCTATTTAATTTGGAATTTATTCATTTAAATACAAATTAAATTCAAAAATAAAGTATAAAATCAAAATTAAATGCAAATTTGATTTTTCTCTCTTCCTTGAGATCCAAGAAAACCAATAAATCCAGCAAATTTCGAAATTTGATTGGATATGGCAAGAAATTGATTGAAATTGATCAAAAAGATGAAAATTTGATTTGGTACAAGATCAAAAATATTTTGCATTGATTGATGATTGATTCTTTCTCAAATCAGCTCTAATTCCATCTACTATATATATACAACACATGCCACACGAATGAAAAAGGAGAAACTGGCTGGAGAAACCCTATTGAAGTTCAAAAAAATTGTGGCTTACAAGCAACTAGCAATCATCGATCCAGCCTGTTTCAATTGTTTTTGAGGATTCAAACACATTCCTTGACATCCCTGGAAGCATTCCAGACCCTTACATTGCCCAAAACCATCAAGAAACTCGAAAACCAGAATTCGGTTTGATCTTCTTTTTCAAAATTCGATTTTCAGTTCTCATGCATTATTAACATGTTTTGTTGTTGTTTTTGTGATTAGAAGGAAGTTTGCAAACGTTCGGCAGTTTGATTGTATTTTATGGCGGAAACACGAACCACCATGATTAGGTTTCTTGAACCAAATTAGGTTTTCTAAAACGGAAAATTGGACCTCAAGACCACTACCGTTGTATTCGAATGATGTTTCCAATCGATTCATACCCTTGAATGTTATTTATATTGCCGTATATGATTTTGATATTAGTGGGTCATAGCCGAACCAAGGCCGACGCAGGATTTTCAAAAATTTGAAACGAGGAAGATGAAGTTTGGGGCGGAGACGAGGCAATGAGGATGCGACACTTGTTTACAATCCGCTCGCTCCGATTTCCAAACAAATGGACACGTTGGCTTAGTTGGTCAAGGCAAGGATTTCAAAGTTTGTTCAACTCGGCAAGACCATTGTTTTTCTCATATTTTTCTCTTTTATTTAATATTTTACATCATTTTAGTTTATTTCAATAATTTTTATCATGCATTTAAAAACACCAAAAAATATTTTTCTTTTTTCATTATTTTCAAAAAATGTTTATTTAATTTATAAAATTAAAAATATTATTTTTGCATGCATATTTAATTTTATTACTAATTTATCATTTAATTCACTTTTAATTGCATTTAAATTATTAAATTATCTCCAAAAAATCCCAAAAAATTATTTTAGCATATTAATGTTATTTCCAGCATGAAATATTTTTCTCATTTAAAAATTATTATTTTTACTAACATTTTCCTCTTATTCGATTTTCTCGATTTTCCGATTTTCATCTTTTCACGTGTTATCCCGACGATTTCTTTTTACCGCTTTTTTGATTATGTAATTACTTATGGGATGTAATAGTCTAATTAGGGCTTTTTATTTTCCGCACTTTCAATTATGTATTTGCCCCAAAGCCATGTAATAGCGTAGGATTTATCTTTCCGCATTTTACATTCCCGCATTTTAATTTCCGCACCCTATAAATTGCTAGTAACTAGGCGTATGGCAAGATAAAATCAACATAGCTCACTCTAATTTTCAAGATAAAATATCCAAATCAACACACTTTTCACACATTCACCCTTAGGGTAATTCTCTCGTTGCCTTACTTAATTCAAATGGTCAAGTCCTCGAACGTAGAGGTATTCTAGCACCGCTGCCTTCAAAACAAATCATCATAGTCCCTTCGATACAAAGATCATAGACCCACGATTGTCGCCACGAATACATGATCTTGACCTCGATTGTCGCCCACGAAAAATGATGATAGTCCTTCGAATGTGCTAGGATACTTCCTACAAGTTGCCTTCTATGACCATACGATGTCCCTTCGAATGTCCCGCTTACATCCAACGAATAGGGTTACCTACCAACTAATGGTATGGATAGCACTATTCTAAAGGAACGAAACAACACGAAAACGAACAATTCGAGTAGGTAATAAGACTTTTAGTTGCTTGCTCAAATCAAAATACTTTTTCACCACACACTTTTGTCAAAGTTCAAACTCTTTTCAAAACGAAACATTTCCGAACACTTTGTATACATTCCTACATGAATCATTACAAAGTCAAAGCGAAATGCCTTTTCAAAACATTTTGTCAAACACACGAAAGCACAATTTTAAAGTGATCTAAGAGCAACTAAGAGCCCGTAGATAACTACGGATGGAAAGGGTGCCGATACCTTCCCTTTTCATAACCTTCTCCCTTACTCGAATCTAACGAAGGTCTTTTCCTGTTCTTTTCACCTTCCCTTAATTGGATAAAAGAAAAGTCGGTGGCGACTTGCTATCCGATATTTGCGATACAAAACCTACAAAGTCGCTTCATCAGACATGAGCCCATGTCACAGCCTCGTGTGGCTTTAGTTTTTGAGATTTGTATTTGAACATCTCTTTGCAAGTCAACCACCAAGGGTATGGAGGAAACCAAGCCAGAGCCAGCTCTGAGGTAGGCAATCTAGGAAATTTAGGTGGATGCATTTTGAGTGCCAACCTATACCTATCCTCATGTGACAACCCTGAAGGAAGTTTGAACTTAGACATTTTTTCTTTAAATTTTTCCTTCAAGGTCTGGGACGCTCGATACACAGTGGTTTCCAAGCGTGTGGGATCATAAGTGGTTTCGAAATAATTCTGAAAAGCTCTAATTTCTTTAGCGTGAGTGAACATACCTTTCTTGGAGTGTACCTGCACATTGAACGCATCAGTTAGCTTCTGTTGAATGGTGAGGGTGTCAAACATATATGATTGGTAGAACTAAGTCCACCATTCCAGAAATCCCTTCGCTGTGAAGTATGTTGGTTCAAAAGGTAGTAGTTCGAATTGAGCGAAATCTTGATACTGTTCTTGTTGTAACTTTGCCTCTCTTGCTTTAAACGTTCGACCTGAGGTTATGGCACTCTGTGTTTGGAACAGAGGTTCAGGGATTAATTGGCATAGTCCAAATTGTCTAGAGACGAAGTTGGGTTGATAAGCAAAGAGGAAAATTTGATTCTTGGCAGGAGTAATTCGTGAGGAAATCAACCTAGGGAGCAGAAATGCTTTCCAAATGTCTTGTATCTCTTTACTCTTAACGGCTTCTGAAGGAGACATTGTGAACCATGATGGTCCATGAGTCCTTGGAGCAAAGGGTGCCATGGTCTCTTCGAATTTGTGTCTCTTGGAGAAGATCATGATGTAGTTCGAGAAAAGGACTTTGAAGTCATCTTTGTCATCATTCAGGGTGAGTTTTCGCAGCCTTGTGCCTTCAATAATTCTATCAGCTATCTCCGGATCTTGTTCGACAATGGTGTCAGCAGTTGATAAGGAGGATTCGAACATGGCATTGAGCCATAATTGGAGCAACCAAAAAGGGCCAGCTAGAAGGATGTTTTTGGGAGTATGGGATTTCAAACTAGAAACGGATGATCTTAAGCTTTCATAGAGGTCAACAAGCAGCAGTTCGCTCAGACATACTCTCCTATTCTCATGCAAATCCCTAGCTAAAGGAATGAACCTACTTGCTACTTGCAAGGATCTGCTACAGAATACATATCTTAACAACCATAAAGTGAGGAAGGCAATGTGTTCTATGTCTGAGACGCTATCTCCTTCAGCGTGGTAGTGGCTGATGAATTTGGAAAAACTAGCTAGTTTGACATCGAAGTCAATAATACTAGAGTGCTCTTCGTCGTGATATAGGTTTCTCCCATCGGTGAAACACCGTTGATGGCAATATGTCAAAAAGGTAGGCGTTATCATTCCGCCAGAAGGTGAAAGGTATTATAGGTGCTATCCCGTAAGTATAATGAGGCGAATAGCGGGGTGATCAGGTGAAACCCGGTTTCGATGACTTAATCGTAGATTCCTAATTCCTCCCATTGCTGGATTTTTGGCTTCTACTTTGGTGAGCCGCTTTGGTAAGCTATGTCCGAGGTAGGGTGATCGAAATGGTTTGAAGTTACTTTTACATAATCTAAGATAAAGGGATCTTTGGGGTACGATTGAGTTTCTATGGCTTTCGAATCGATGATTCGCTTATATTTTCGGCCCTACCTTAGGGATGTCCATTTTATTGAATAAAGGTTTGAAGTTATAGCAAAGTGGAAGATTTTTCTAGTGTCTTTCAAGATTTCAAACACAGCTAGAAGACCCATTAAAGCAAATCTTTTTCCAAAGAGTTAGTAGGATTAATACCCGAGAGGCATACAAGATTTCCTTTCCTTAGAGATCATTTGAGGAATGAGCATGATTGACCTCGTAAGTGCCTACCTTACTCTCCATGATTGTTCCTGTTCTTGCTCTTCTTCTTTGAAGTTTTCTTCAGTTGAGATGATGTTGATGAAGACATTGTTGAGATTGTTGGAAGTTTTAGGGTTTTAGTGAGAGTAGAGGAAGAAAAAGTTTCAGAATTTGGAAAAAGGGAAAAAGACTAAACTGATAGGCTTTTATAGTGAGGAAGTTTAAACACCCACTAAGTGAGACTAGGGATACGTGGGAGTCGTGGGTTGGATTCAGAAGGAGGTGGCGTAAAAAACTTATGTTATGTTGGTAATGAGCATGATTAAATATAATCATTACTTTTGAAACCGCACCATGCTGTGATGACTGGTTCAAAACGGTTAAGAAATCCAAGAGGCATCTAGACTGACGTGTGTGAAATCATGTACAGTAAATGTTGTGATTACTCAAAGGTCATATCAAAATCTTGTGAATTTATTTAAAATAAGTATTTCTCAGAGGATTTCGAAATACATATTTTAAAGGGGCATTTTGTTGGCTGAAGATTTTGATAATATAGTTCGAAATGAAACAGATTGACGTTTGATGGAATAAAGCAAGTGTTATGTTTCAGAATGGAAGATGATGTTCTTCAAATGGAAACGTCAAAGCTCAGAGCTTCGAATGACAGTTGTGAAGATACATTTAAAGAAGCTTCGAAGCGGTAACGAGGCTATGTCTGTGAAGGTTGTGAAACGAATTCGAAGCGGAGGCTACCAAGGTATTTGAAATTCAAACGTGAGCGGGACATTGGGAATTCAAATACATCAGCGCTGGAGTATTCAAAGACATGGAGGCTAGAGAGAAGCAAAGCTCTGCATGCTTCGAACGTGGCAGAATTTTATGACAAGACCGTTATGGTCGAAGTAATATAAATAGAAGTCTTAGTGTTAGGATTTCGTGTGTCATATCTATTGTACAAAATTCAGTAAACATTCAAAATACCACATGGATAGGGAAACGAATGCTCGAACAATGTACGTATGATAACACCAAACATTTACAATTCAGTAAAAAACTCTTTATGTATTTCCAGTTTATCTTCCATTTTCATTCTACTGTCATTTCAAATACTTTTGCATTCAAAGTCATTTACTTATTGTTGTTCTTATATTCGAGTTCTTTATACTTTCCAGAAACTTTTATATTCATGCTTTTACATTCATGTTTTTACATTCATGCTTTTACATTCATGCTTTTACATTCATGTTTTTACATTAAAGTCTTTACATTAAAGTTTTTACTCTTTTCTGCATTTAAATACCTCTTATCATATTCGAATCTTTAATCATTCAGTCCAGTTTTACATTTATTTGCTTAATTAAGTCATTGAAATCATTCAGTGTAGTAATTGAAGTAGATTGAATGCCTCTAAAACACTTTAATTAAAAATCCTAACTATGAATACCAGTTTTAATAGTAGATTTATCCAAACGACCAAATCCCATAGGATCAATCTAGTCGATCCTGCAAGTTACCAGAGAAATTGAATAACAGTAATTAAGATTATTCGATTGTTTGGAAGACTAGCGGTTGTTTACCAGAAATCACTATAAACAGGTTGGTACAGGGGAAGGAAGCTCGGGTCCTAAGGGTTTGCTCCTTTTGGGTCACGATTTCGAATATGGGACACCACAAAACAACCTTCAAGGACTATGCGAAAAGAAAACTCTCCATGTGAATTAGTCGGTCTGACTGGTTGAATAACACTTGTAGAAAAAAAAGTTTTGGTTGAATACAATATGGATGATAATAGAAAGTGTTTGAAGGATACTATAGTATTTGTCTTTATATTCACGGTTTGAAAAATATTTTTATATGTGCTCATACGCTATTCATACCTAAGTACTATTATTCATATTCGTTTGTCCGATTTCAAATAAAAATTATCAATCATAATTTTCATTTTAAATTTTTAATAATATTATTGTTGAATTAAGAAATAAACAAAGACTTTTATTAAAATGCATATAAGTTTAATAAATATGTATTTAATAAAATTGATATATATATATATATATATATATATATAGTGTGTGTGTGTGTAGGTGTATAATAATAAAAATTAAAAATATATAAATATTTCTTATGTGAATATGGGTGGGTGATAATTAAGATATCAGATTTTGATAAGTGCCAAAATGTAGTTATTATATATATATATATATATATATATATATTTTGTGGCACTTATCCGTTCTTTTGTTGATATTTAGTTGAATAATACCGACTTTTTGTTGTAAATACGTTTTATTGTGTTTTGTGTATATATTGTACCGTTTGATTAGTTTTGTATATATTTTGTAGGTATTTGTTGCATTATTGGAGCATTGAGAATAAAGTCTAAATGGAGATCCAAGATGTATTTTTGATCGAATAAAGGAATCAGGCTTGAAGGTGGAAGCCATTGAAAGCCACAAGAAAAGCAACAAAAGTTGCTTATGCACTCGCCAGTAGGGCCTCATGCCGGGCGACGCCTTTAGAGGAAGATGAGTTTCGTTCTGACTTGTTTCACTTCTGGCTGTCGGGCGAGGAAATAAAGATTTTGTCGGGCGAAGCTAAATTTTGTCAGGCAAAGGTAGATATTTGTACAGGCTGAGGACGTGGCTTAATTTGAGCCAAGTTAATAAGAAGATTCGCCCTGCGAAGCTTTTAGTTCGCCGGGCGACTATGCGAAACCAGATTTTCTTTATACTTTCATTTAATTTTTTGAGTATGGTTTTGGAGTGTGAAGTTCTTGCTCCCAATTCCATCACTCATATAGTTTTTGATAGATTAGCTTAGAAAACAACACTAGGTTCTTGCTCATGGTTGATTGGAGGTGGATTGCTCTTCGATAGGCTCTGACAAACCGATGTAAATGAGTAGTGTATCTCCTCTCTTCTCTTTGTATTTCTCTATTTTTTTTGGTTATGTATGTATATTTACTCTGAACACATGTATATTTGTCGCCCTTGGCGTTGTATAAAGTTTGCTTTATGAATATGTGTTGGTAGTTATCTTAGGTTTTTACTCTATGTTGGGGGATTTGAGCTTGCTAGAGATAGACCGCTTAAGTTCTTACCTAGGATGATTATCTGTTAGTTTCTGAATGCTAGAAATAGGTTTAGAGTTGACATTCACCATAGAGTATTTGATCCCAATGCCTATGTCTGAAGTATGCCGGATGGGTATGGAGGTGATGCAATGACTTCGTTGTCGAGGTATGCCAAAAATGGATATCGAGGTGATTCGGGAGGAATCTCAATTTGGGTTAGAAATAGCTTAGATTGTGAGAGGTATGTGATGACACGAAGGAGTATCGTAGGCCGAGTATGATATGGGTGGTAGATTTAAGTCTGTGACGGGTAGTGTGCATTCGTTTCAAACAAGCTATCTATCCTTTATAGTTTTTGTTCATTTACTTTTGTATGTTATTTTCAACTCATTTAATCTCAAACTCATTAACGGTAGAATTGTCGAACGACGAATCAATAACCAATCTCTGTGGACACGATACGATATAACCTAACCGGTATATATCACCCGATAAAAATAATACCAACTCTTTGCTTGCCTGCTAATACCGCGGGCAACAAAATGGCGTCGTTGTCGGGGATTGGTTTATTGTTTCTATATTACGATAATTTCGTTGTTTTTGAGTTTTGTAATTTTTGTATATGTTGTATAGACTTTGTATATGAACTTGTATGTGTTACTTATACAGGTTGTTGTTACTTTCCATACTTGTACATATTTGTGATTTTCTTAGCTTTCATGTGATGTTGTGAATTGTCTTGTACTCGTAACGTTTGTTGTGTGGTTGTTAGGACACTCTCTTTAGGTTTGCGCGGTGTGGCAATACCATGGCATGGCGAGAGGATGTTACTAGTGCTCACACAAGAAAGGCGTCGAGCTTACAACGTAAAACAAGCATGTTTTTGTTTGTTTTTGTTTATGTTTGTTTATGTTGTTTGGTGGCTTGTGTTTTAACAAGTTGAAATAGGACTTTTCTTAATTTTAAATCTTCACTTTTCAACTTGCTAATTCATTTTCACCACGTTTTCGTATCGTAATTTGCTTTTGTTTTGTTACGTAAATGTTGTATTTCCGCAAGCTTGTCGTGTTTAGCTTGAGGAGTTTTGTTGGTTGTAAATATTGTACATTTTATTTTTCTAATTCTTTTGTTGTTGTTTGGACTTGAATTTTGGTCCGTAACTTCAAGACTTTTGAGGTGATTTTTCGAGTTTGATTGTTTCAACTCATGGATGTATGGTAATGATAGTTTCAAAGTTGGTCCACGCCAAGTACTGTTTATCGCTTTCTATAGCATAACATGTTTAGAAAATTTATCATTTGGAAAATTATCATGTCATTCATTCTTTTTGCATTACTTGCTCATAAATTGAATCACTTTAGTCCCCTTTTTAACCATAAATGTGAGGAAGCTTTCCATTGTTTACATATGCTGACAGTCCACATTATTGTTTTAACTAGATTTTATTATGCTTAATCTTTTGTTTTGTATTGATTGTATGATTGCAAGAAAATGATCAAGGCATTTGTTGATTTTGAGCATAACTACCTTGGCCAAATATTCAATTCACCTTGTGAGTGTGTGAACCTTTGTTTGCCCCTTTGAGCTTTTATTAATATCCATGTTTATTTGAACTTGATGCTTGTCTATGAGTGTCAATTCACCTTTTTTTGTATAGATGTTGATTTCTTTGTTTCTTGAATTCTTAACTATATGTTGTTGTATGGATTTTTACCTTGCCTTAGAAAGAAGGGAGTATTCACACATTAATGTTGGTTGGATTCAAATTGGGGAGAGAAATGATTATATACTTATATTGTAGTTGGTATGAGATTAAGAGAAAAGAAAAAGAAAAGAAAAATGTGAAAAGAAAGATTAGAAAGAAAGAGAAAAGCTTTGAAAAGAAAAACAAAAAGTAGGAATAATGTTATGTTAATAAGTGAGGTGTGGTTGGTGTGAAATATGTGATGAAGAATAAATTTGATTGAAATTATATTGTTTGAAACTTTTCGAGTTGATCACTCCCTTAGGTTTCAACAAGTTTTTGTCTCGATTAGCTTTAGGACTTATCACTTGTTTGTTAACCAAGCCACATTACAACCTTGAAAAGCCCTTGTGATTCTTGCCTTTGTATTTTCAATACGTTTTTGGATGAATGCATAATTTAGTCTATTGTTTGCAAGATTGTGGAGAAGTGTTTTTTATCCCTCACCTTTGTGTGTTCTTCATCTACCGATGAATTTTTGCTAGGTGTGATTCATGATTGATCTTGTTTTGTTTTAGAATGTTTTGCATGATTTTTGTACTTAGGATTTATTTCGTTTATATGATATTGTTGTAGTATAGTGGTAAGTTTGTATTTGTCGTGTACATTTTCGTTTGAACCATACATTTGTTTTCCGTTTAAAAAACTTGTTGATTCGTGATTCTTTGATTATCGTCTTTTGTTTCTTTATGTTTACTTGACTTTGTTTGAGGACAAACAATGTGTCAAGTTGGGGAGAGTTGATAAGTGTCAAAATGTAGTTATTTTGTATATACATTTTGTGGCACTTATCCGTTCTTTTGTTGATATTTAGTTAAATAATCCCGACTTTTAATTGTAAATACGTTTTATTGTGTATTGTGTACATATTGTACCGTTTGATTAGTTTTGTATATATTTTGTAGGTATTTGTTGCATTATTGGAGCATTGAGAATAAAGTCCAAATAGAGCTCTAAGATGCATTTTGATCGAATAAAGGAATAAGGCTGAAGGTGGAAGCCACAAGAAAAGCAATAAAAGTTATTGCCTGGGCAATTTTTTCAGGCGAGGGTCTTGCGTCACCGGGCGATCGGTTGCTAGAGGAAGATGAGTTTTGTTCGACTTGCTTTGCTCGGTCATTAAGAAATTAAGATTTGCTTACGAAGCTAAATTTCGCTTAAGCGAAGGTAGATATTTGTACAAGATGAGGACGTCGGGCTTAATTTGAGCCAAGTTAATAAGAGTAAGATCTGTGAAGAGCTCCCAACCACTCATAGAGATGATGATTGAAAACAACACTAGTCTTGCATGGTCTTGATGGTTGATTGGATAGGCTCGACAAACCGGTGTAAATGAGTAGTGTATTTGTATTTCTATTTTGTTGGTTATGTATGTATATTTACTCCGAACACATGTATATTTGTCGCCCTTGGCATTGTATAAAGTCTACTTTATGAATCTGTGTTGGTAGTTATCTTAGGTTTTTACTCTATGTTGGGGATTTGAGCTTGCTAGAGATAGACTGCTTAAATTCCTACCTAGGATGATTATCTGTTAGTTTCTAAATGCTAGAAATGGGTTTAGAGCTGACATTCACCATAGAGTCTCTGATCTTAATGTCTCTGTGCCGGTGAAGTATGCCAGAGATGGGTATGGAGGTGACGCAGTTGACTTCTGGTTGTCGAGGTATGCCAGAAATGGATATCAAGGTGATTCGGGAGGAATCTCAATTTGGGTTAGAAATAGCTTAGATTGTGAGAAGTATGTGATACACAGAGGAGTATCGTAGGCCAAGTATGATATGGGTGGTAGATTTAAGTTTGGACGGGTAGTGTGTATCTGCCCGCATGTCGTCTATCCTTTATAGTTTTTGTTCATTTACTTTTTGTCTTTTATTTTTAACTCATTTAATCTCAAACTCATTAATCGGTAGAATTGTCGAACGACGAATCAATAACCAATCTCTGTGGATACGATACGATTTAACCTAACCGGTATATATCACCCGGTAAAAATAATATCAACTCTTTGCTTGCCTGCTAATACCGCATGCAACATATTCGCGTTTACATTCGTTTATTTTCATGAGTAATAATTATTTTTGTCTATAAGATACTTTTTTGCCTGATTTTTTTGGTAACTTATCTTCTATTTTAAAGGAGAAGTAGGGCCAAACAATATTAACAAAAAACTGCTTATAAAATAAGTGTCTTTTATTTTAAAAATAAAAATACAATTTAAAGAACTTCTATTAAAGTCAGTTGGTAGCAAAACGGCCGCCTCGCCGCCTGCCTTAAACCCGCTAAAATGAGTGCGTTCGCCATGTAATGGGCATAAAAATCAAGCTCGTCCCGCCAAGTTGGTGGGTAGGCAGACGGCGGGCTTGCCCGCCCCACTCATTTTTTATTTATTTATTTTCAATTTTTAATAGATTTATAGGTTTAATTTTTACATTTCAATTAAATTTTTCACCTATTTTTAGAATATTTTCTAAACATTTCTTAAGAAATTTTACTTATAAAATATTGCATATATTCACAAATAAAAATATAAAATAAAATCATTAAAAATTAGAATGACTAGAATTAACTAAAAATTGAGGGGCTTAAGGTGAGACATGTTGAATGGATAGGTGCGGCGCATGCGTACGTAATTCCGTGGACCATCGCCCATTTTGTCAGTCGCAAATATTTTACAACAGACATTTGTATTAAATTTGGATGAAAAATTATATTTTTTTTTTTCTCTTTATAAAATTATTTCATCTATATATTAAATAAAATATTTTTATAGATATATCAAACGATTTAGTTTAAAAAAAATTAAAGTTAAAATATTATTAATATTATCAAATCATTTTATTTTATTTATAAAGTTCTGTTTTTCAACTTTAGCTCAAAAGTAACTTTTACAATAAAAAAAAATTTGGTCAAACAATTTTTTAATATCCATTTTACAATCTTTGTAGATGACTTTTAAATACCCGTTAAGAATGGATACAATAGTCATTTCTAAATACATTAAAAAAAATATCATAAATGACATTAAAAAAATATCATAAAAAATATTTTAAATTTCTTTAAAATCTCAATTCAACAATCTCCCTTGACCCACCATAATTTTTTTATATATTTTCTATTTGGTAAGAAGAGAAAGTTAAGGGGGGAATTAATCCTTAAAACAAACTAAAAAATAAAAGAATTCGTTTTTAAAATAAAAAAAAAAAAAAAAAAAAAGAGCAATGAAGCTTTTTATGCAAATGACTGAACATAAATGGTAAATACATTAAAAAAAAGAAAAAGACTGAACATAAATGGTAAATGCATTAAAAAAATGACAGAACATAAATGGTAAATACATTAAATAATTGGATTGCTTACCTATTATTATACCTAAATTGACACAATAACCTTTTCTGACCAGCTACAACAAAAAATATATATATCTCCTAACACAAATGAAATACTCACACAGTTACCAAAATATAAAAATGAAGGTTTATGGTTGGATTGCAATGACCATTTTGGTCATTTGTTTTTGTTTAGAAGAAACTAATGGAGGGGGTTGCAATTTATATGAAGGAAGTTGGGTTTATGATCAATCTTACCCTCTTTATGATTCTTCAAAATGTCCTAAAGTTCGTTTGGAACTTGATTGCTTGAAATATGGTAGAACTGATAAAGAGTATCTCAAATATAGATGGCAACCAAGCAATAATTGTAACATACCAAGGTATAATTAATTAAATATTTTTATTTTATTTATATAAGTAGACGAACTTATAATAACGACTAAAAATTCTCGCAAATATATAACTAGGAATTCTAGAGTTTTGGTGATGGTATTAAATCTAGTAATACTGGTTTCTGTCAATCGACCTAGAATCGGCTAATCAAATTTATTAAATTTTATATGTTCTTTTTATTAATTTTTATTTTCATTGATTTTGGTGATTTTGATGATGTTTGCAGATTTGATGGAAAAAGTTTCTTGACAAAATTCAAGGGAAAACATATCATGTTTATAGGAGATTCAATAAGTCGTAACCAATGGCAATCATTGTTATGTATGATTCATTCTTCTGTACCAAACCTTAATGTAACACAAAAGGGTGGTAAACCAATCAATAGCCAAACATTTGTGGTTAGTAATATTTTTCATCATAAATCATCTTTCAAAATATGTATTATTTTTATTAATATAATTTTAATTTTTTTGCAGGACTATGGTGTTACAGTTAGTATTTACCGTAATACATATTTGGTTGACATTGTAGTGGAAAAAAACGGTAGAATATTGAAACTTAATTCCATCAAAGTTGGTGGAGATATATGGAAACAAATTGATGTTTTGGTTTTCAACACTTGGCTTTGGTGGGGTCGCACTGATGCCGATAAAGGGTAAGAATTCTAACAAATATAACCTATTTAATTAGTAAATGTTTTTGAAAAATCATATACACAATTATGAGTATTAGGATTTAAAATTTAGTAATACCATCTAGCTTAATAATATCGGTTTTTGATTGTTGTGAACAATAAATGTTTTTTTTTAATTAGTCTCTTATATACTCAAATATATCAAATAATGTGATTTCTTTTTCTTTTTGTTTTGCAGATGGGATTATATTCAAATAGGTGATAAAGTAGTAAAAGATATGGATAGAATGGAAGCTTTTAAAACTGCATTGACAACTTGGGCTCAATGGGTTAATTCAGATATTGATACAACCAAAACCAAAGTTCTTTATCAAGGAGTTCCTCCTACGCACTACGAGTAAGTTTAACAAATCATCTCACTTATTGGTCGTTTCTAAGAATATGATATACGGTTGTTTTCGTGTAAGAATTTATCAAATTTTAATATCTCTAATTATTTCTATTTGTGTGTGTACAAACAATAGTGGGGCAATATGGAAACAGCCAGGAGCAAATTGTGGAAATCAGACAACACCAATAAAAGAATCATCATCTTCAGTTAGGAAGCCACCAGCATCAAATATAGTTCAAAGTGTGTTGCAAACAATTAAAAAGCCGGTTCATCTTCTCGACATTACAGCTCTATCGGAATTGAGAAAAGATGGACACCCTGGTATTCATAATGTCGTTAATAGGTTGGATTGTGTTCATTGGTGTCTAGCAGGAGTACCAGATACTTGGAATCAACTTTTGTATGCATATGTTATGAATTAGAATTTAGTGATCAATAAGATGTTACATTTTTCTTACTTAATAAAATTGAATCATTGATCAAGTATGTATTCATATTAGTTTTACCAAAAGTTATGAATACACAAAAGAAGAAATGATAGTACATGTTTTTGGTAATGGTTTAAAATCTCATTATTCATGAAAGTAATAGCAAAACAAAATTCTAGTTTGATATATAAGTTGAATTATGTGTGTTTTTGGTAATGGTTTAAAATCTCATTATTCATGAAATTAATAGTAAACATTTCCTTTTAAATGTTGGCTTAGTGCCTTAATTTGGGAAATGATTTAGGTTAAGGAGGGAAACACTTTGTTGATTTAGTAATCAAATAAATTTTTTAAAAATAAAAAATTTACCAAAATAATTATTTTGATTGAATTGCGTGTAAGATATTTTTTAAGACGTTTTGTGAAGGTCTAAAATTGTGTAAGCAAACCATCAAATATGATATCCTCAATAGCGGTGCTCTATTGCATTTCGGAAACTATTCTAAAATTAAAATTACTCTTGCAAATGGTATCTATCTTACTATGTATAATAACAACAAAATAATTGTATATTTTGCCTAATATACTCTTTCTGTTAAAAAAAAATTACACTATCATTTAGACTTATCAAATGAATAACAAATGTGTCAATTAAAAACTTTCTCCATGTCAAAGAAGCCGACACATATCACTTCTTCATTTCCCACATTTCTCATTTTAAAATTAATTTTCTCTCTCTTCTTCTTTATTGCTGATTTGTTTCATCCACCCTATCTTCTTCTTCCTCATTTTTTTTTATTAATTTGTTTCATCCACCCTATCTAGTTTTTTCTCTCCCCTCTCTTTCCCCTAAAATACTACCCTTGTCGCCGGTCATTTCTCCACTCATTCTACAATCACTACCGCTTTCAGTGAAAATTACTTTGACACTTATAATCCCGTTTAATATATTTATTTTTAAAATTATTATCTGTCGTGTGTCGTTGTTGGGGACATATTTGAGGTGTTGTGCTTCATAGTTTTGGAATTGTTTAAGAAATTTATGACATGTGGTTGATTTTGTTGGAATTACAACAAATTTATGGAGAATTTTAAAGTTATCTTGATGAACAAGATTCAATCAACCACTCGAATTTCCTCTTGTTCTTCACTCTTCACTTAAGTGAATCAACTAATGTTGGTTGCGAGATGATTCTATTGCATAACTGTTAATGGAAGAAGAAAGAAAATATAAAATTGGAGAAGAAAGAGAATTAGGGTTTAACGAAAATAGGAGAAGAATAATTTTCTGCAGAG
Organism: Vicia sativa; assembly: GCA_021764765.1. Classification (NCBI taxonomy): domain Eukaryota; kingdom Viridiplantae; phylum Streptophyta; class Magnoliopsida; order Fabales; family Fabaceae; genus Vicia; species Vicia sativa. The sequence goes on along the minus strand of CM038796.1, from coordinate 254,632,470 downwards.
TTTCTCTTTGCTTCTCAAGTAAAACTTAATTTTGCAACTGCAAATGTGTGAGATGAGTACAACAATATGGGTTACTCCCTATTTCTAAATTTTTGGTTTGCTTTCTCCCTAAGTCAAAGCCCAAAACACCTAATTTTGTTAACTACAAAAAGTCTCTATCGAGGCACACCTTTGACATTTCGACACACGCGCAAATTCGACACATACATATTAGGTTAATCGCCACGAACTTGGTGGAACGACATCATTTTCATTCGAGTCTTTGAATAGTTGTGCCTTGGTTCAATAGGTGTCAAAGTCGAGTTGCATTCTTCCATCTCAAATTTCTCGAGTGTCTCACTTGTATATTTTTTATGTATCACCAAGCCTTTAATACTCTTGTAAAATTTGATGCCAAGGAAGTATGAAATTATTGATCATACATTTTGAATTCCTTGTTAAGATTGCCTTCAAGTCTTTGATCTCTTTCGCAGCCCACTGTTATCAACAAGTGATCGCCATAGAGACATAGTATAAGCAATTCAATTTTTCTTCTTCTTAGATATACCCAAGCCCAATCTGCACTTCACATGTTCCTTCTCCCTTAGAAAACTATCCATCTTCTTATTACAATCTCTTGGAGCTTGTTTGAGTACATATAGGGCTTTATGAAGCCTCAGATACCTTTATTTCTTCGCTTGGTTTCACAAATCCAATTGGTTGGCAACATAAACTTATTCATCTAAGGGATCATTCAAGAATGCATATTTCACATCCATCTAACATATGTGCCAATTGTTCATGTTTTCTATACCAACAACCAACCTCGGTTTTTCTCATCCTATCAATAGGTCCACAACCTTCATCGCCGATTCCTTCTATTCAAGAAAACCTTTCGCCACAAGTCTAGCCTCAGTGTTGAGTTACTTCCGCTTGGGATTCAACTTCACCTTGTATACCCACTTCACATTGATTACCTTATTTCCTTGAGGCAATTTGACAAATGGCCAAGCGTTGTTGACTTCGACGAACTTTAGTTGCATTGAATGGTTCGACATTTGCATATAAAGTATAATGTACCAGCTCATCTTCATTATCACCACGCTATATGATATAATCATGCATTCCTTTAACCTTGTGGGCATGCGTCTTGTTCTTTGAGGTCTGCTTGGGCATGTTTCACCTCTGACTTCTTCGTGTCAAAATTCTTCTCTTTCGACTTCAGTGGATGGTTATTTATAAAAGATTATTACAGAATTTTCATTACATTTTCATTCCAATCTCATTCCTTAAGCTCATGTATGATCATGTCCATGTTGATCACTACTTGCTTATTCATTGGTTCGAACAACTTATAACCTTCAGTCTCATGATATCTTATTAGGATCATTTGACTCGACTTGTCATTTGTCATCAAGTTTTCTTCTCAACTGATCTGGCACATGTCTATGTGTTATAGATCCAAATACTTTCAGATGACTCAAGCTAGGTTTGACGTCAGGCCAACATTATTCTGACGTAATTCCTTGTAGCTTCTTAGTCGGACATTTGTTCAGGATGTATGTTGTAGTTTAATCGCGACTTTATCGTCTATAAATCGGGAGACTGCAAGTGCACAGTCCTATCGCGTAGTTTTAAAAGATATCGAATCCACAGGGACTATAAAACGATCTATTGTTATCCTAAGTTACTATATATAACTAAGGCCAATTTTTTGGATGATGATTAAAGAAAATATTAATAAACGGATATCGGTATGTAATCGCCTAACTTAGGGGATCCGAATTTCCACTGGCTTGGTTCTTAAGTGATAAAAACTCTTTTCAGCAAACAATATTTATTTAAAAATCCTATCTCAAACTCTCGCCTATTGAATCAGATTATGCGCTAAGTCCTAACGTATGCTCGCTATCCCGCAGAACTTAAAAACACATTTTGAAAATAATAAGATTTAATTCATTTTAAAATGCTTCTGTCTTTAAAATAAATGCCTAATATCCACTATTCGGTTTTAAACCTCAAACTCTCGCCGTTGGTTTCTAACCTTAGCCTAGTTTATTTAATCTCAAACTTTCGCCTGTTGATTTCCTAACCTTCTAATAAACTCAATTGGATACTAAAACCAAAAAGTGTTTTTAACAAAATAATATTAGGCCAGCTTTATTTGATTCCTTTGGTTTGATTAGTTTACATACCGATATCTAAACGATTTAGCTGTATATAGAATTTAGCATAAACAAACTAAACATGAAGATTAAAATTAAGAGCAACATGATAATTAAATTAACAGCAATAAATGATAATAATAATAATAATAATAATAATAATAATAATAATAATAATAATAATAATAATAGCAATACAATAAAGAACCAGAAATGCTAGAAATGAAGAACTTGAAATAAACTTCTATTATGATGGCAAGATTGTGATCCAAGAGTACATAGATTGTAGGTCAAAACTAATGGGTGGTAGTTCTATATGAGAAACTACCACTTTTACAAATATGATTTCCCTTAAACTATGAATACGCCTTCCGACAAACTTGGATGTCTCTAAAATGAATGCCAACTAGTTTATATAGTGAGAAATTGTGGAAGTTATCATGAGAAAATAGTGATGATAATGGAGAAAGTGGAGAAAGAAGTGGAAAAGTGAAGTTGAAAAGATCATGGGATGATAATAGAAAGTTTGGTTGATGGGCCTAGCTTTGCTTCTTTACTTGGCCTTTTATCTTTTCTTTTATATTTTGAGCCTTTTTCTTCATGTCTCCTCCATTTTACTTTTTCGAAAATTCTTCATTTAATTAAATATCCGCAAATAAACAAATACTAGCGTAATAGCAATTCAATGCAATTAAATTAAGATAAAATGGAAAATAACTTAAGTAAATCCAACTAAATATACGATACATTTATGTGTTATCAAACTCCCCATACTTGAACTTTGCTTGTCCTCGCAAGTGCTCAAGACGATGTTTTCTAAACATTGGTCGATGCACATAATGACTTAAATCAACTTGTACACGGTCGCCTCGTGTTTTGTCGATATTCAAAAGCTTGATTTATACTCCAAAGACTACGGTGATGACACTATATAATCCTATCCTACATAAACCAGTTGTGATGCTATCATAACTCGCCCAAGTAATCGCCTTGTTTTACCCATTTCATTCAAGCGCAATCACATTAAGCCCTTTATCCTTACACTATATACGTAACAACCGGTTAGTGGTTTTGATCTTTTAACACAATGGTTTCGCACAATAATGTGGCAACCTTTTCTATCCAATTGCAAGATGGGATCGCACTTAGTCCGCCCTATCAAGTTTAGTACCGATGCTTCTAAACCACCTAACAATGGACTCTTATGTTACTTAGTAAGGTTTGCATCCGTTGGATTAAACGATCGAAGTGAGGATCAATTTAATTGGTGCATTACCTATTTCCTTAAAGCATGTAACATTTTTCTAAATAATTAACCGAGATCATCCACTTATATTCATCGACTTTCCGTAGTTCGTGTTTAAGACTAAGGTCGATCGCTAAATAAACTACCAGTGGTTACTTCAATACTAAAACTCGTGGTTTCGTATAATAGGTATTTTAACTAGCCTATTATACTCTAGGGTTGTAGAGTGTCGAGACGGTAGTGATTTCGCCTAATCTTGCTAAAGTTTCTAACTAGTTTAAAAATTGGCAACCCACGACTTGTCGAGTGAGTCAAGTTATGCATAAACCGTAAAAGTTTTGTTGGGCTCAATAAAATAGGGAATCGGAAAACAACACAAATGTTGCATAAATAACTTGATGAAGACAAAATTTTATTGAAGGGAAATAACTAAATGGGAAATTACAAAGAAAATAATAAAATTACTAGAAAAACTAAATACTTCCTCCCTATACTTAAATCGTACATTGTCCTCAATGTATTGATAAAAGATGAAGTGGAAACTAAATGCTCACTCGGTTGAACTTTTAGTGATATTCGCTTCCATGGCCACTTATCGCCATCTCACATATCCTCACCTTTTATTTTCTTCGTGGGTGGTTCATTCTTTGAACTCGTGGTGGTGGTTCGGATCTATCATAGGTAATTTTCTAATTTGGGCTTAGTGACTTCATCCACCTCCTCAAAGGTTAACCTTACCTCTTAAAAGAATTATATCCTTAATTTCATGGTCCTTTAATTTTCGCTTTTTAGGTAAGACTTCAAACAAGGATGCATTGTGTGGATATTTTTAATACCTCAACATACATTTTAGATCGAGTCTACCCGAGCATCCATAGAAATTTTCGGAAGGAACTGTAGTGATTTGGGATAACAATATGCTTCCTTCTCTACCTCTTTTACAACCTCCTCTGGAGCGGTTGGTGAATTTTTCTCAATCTCCACTATTTTCGCCAACCTCTTGGCCACAATATCACTCTCCTCAACCTCATCATCACTCTCTAGAATTTCAAATTGTTTTCGTTAATACTGCTTCAACATCCACATCCTCTTTAGGAAGGGTCCAAGAAGGTTTGTTCAAGTTGGGAAATTTGAGTCTCTAGGTCCATGCCGTGAGTCGAGGATTCAACCACAATGATTAGTTGGCTAAGGGTTTCATTATTTTGAAGACTTTGTTTTCTTACTCTTCATTTTGGACAATTCAGGTCTCTACAAAGTGCTCTCATAGACTCTAACCTAGAGTTAGTTATCATCTCATTGAAATCCTCTATTGATGTTTCGTTGAAATCTTATTCTTCGTAGTCTTGAAAGTGAGTTGTAGTCTCCTTTGTGTTTCCCAAATGTTCTATCATCCTAGATGTTTCATTGTAATCTTCCATTAATATTTCGAGGTCGATATATTCCGTGACTTCTCAAAATACGCGTGATAGTTGTAGGAGGATCTCGTCGAGGTAAGTTTGGTTGAAATTATAAGTTTCTTGTGGTTCCTCAAAATGTGGGATTGGTAGTTTTAGAGGTAATTTGGGTAAGAGTAGGTTGTGAAGCATTGAAATCTTCCATCAAGATTTCAAGGTCGGATTTATGGGATTCTTGTGATTCTCAAAAAATCGATAATGGGCGGCATTGTGAAAAAATTTGGGTGATACATATTAAACAGTAAAAGTGCCTTAGTTTATACTGTAACACCGAGTTACAATATCGACTTAAATAGTCCTTAAAGCGCCTAAAACTTGATCGCGACTTTATCGCCTATAAATCGTGAGATCGCAAGTGCACAATCTATCGCGTAGTTTTAAAAGATATCGAATCCCTATAAATGATCTATTGTTATCCTAAGTTACTATATATAATAAGGCCATTATTCTTTGGATGATGATTAAAGAAAATATTAATAAAATGGATATCGGTATGTAATTCGCCTAACTTAGGGATCCAATTTCCACTCTTGGTTCTTAATGATAAAACTTTTTTCAAAGAAACAATATTTATTTAAAATCCTATCTCAAACTCTCGCCTATTGAATCAGATTATGCGCTTAAGTCCTAACGTATGCTCGCTATCCTGAACTTAAAAAACACTTTTGAAAATAAATAAGATTTAATTCATTTTAAAATGCTTCACTGTCTTTAAAATAAATTCCTATCCACTATCCGGTTTTAAACCTCAAACCTCGCCTGGTTTCTAACCTTAGCCTAGTTTATTTAATCTCAAACCGCCTCCGTTGATTTCCTAACCTTCTAATAAATTCAATTGATACTAAAACCCAAAAAGTGTTTTAACAAAATAATATTAGCCGCTTATTTCGATTCCTTTGGTTTGATTAGTTTACATACCGATATCTAAACGATTTAGCCGTATATAGAATTTAGCATAAACAAACTAAACATGAAGATTGAAATTAAGAGCAACATGATAATTAAATTAATAAAGAATAAATGATAATAATAATAATAGTAATAATAATAATAATAATAATAATAATAATAATAATAATAATAATAATAATAATAGCAATACAATAAAGAACTCAGAATGCGAGAAAGAACTTGAAATAAACTTCTATTATGATGGCAAGATTGTGATCCAAGAGTACATAGATTGTAGGCCAAACTAATGTGTGGTAGTTCCCATATGAGAAACTATCACTTTTACAAATATGATTTCTACTAAACTATGAATAGCGCCTCGCATAAAACTTGTCTCTAAAATGAATGCTAACTAGTTTATATAGTGAGAAATGTGGAAGTTATCATGAGAGAAGTAGGATGATAATGGAGAAAGTGGAGAAAGAAGTGGAAAAGGAAGTTGAAAAGATCATGGGATGATAATGGAAAGTTTGGTTGATGGGCCTAGCTTTGCTTCTTTATCCTTTTATCTTTTCTTTTATATTTTGAGCCTTTTTCTTCATGTCTCCTCCATTTTTACTTTTCTCGAAAATTCTTCATTTAATTAAATATCTCGCAAAATAAACATATACTAGCGTAATAGCAATTCAATGCAATTAAATTAAGATAAAAATGGAAAATAACTTAAGTAAATCCAGCTAAATATACGATACATTTATGTGTTATCATAGTTGATATAGTTTCACCCCAAAACTCTTTAGGTAAATGCTTGCCTTTCAAAAATCTCACCATATTCATGATGGTACGATTCTTCCTTTCAAGATTTCCTTTGTTGTGGAGTGTATGGTGGCACCACCTCATGTATAAGTTCTTCTTTCACATAATATGTCAAATTCTTTCCACACATACTGTCCACCACCATCAATCATTAAGATAACTTTGTCTTTTACCATAGATTTAAACTTGGCAAATACCTTGATCACTTCACCTTTCTTCTTGATTAGGTAAATCCATAATTTTCGATGAAATCACCTACAATGTGACAAATTATTTGTTACTCCAATCGAATCCACATGGATAGGACCACATATCGTAGTACATGACTTCAAGGATTGCCTTCGACTTACTTCTTGCATCCTTAGTGAAGCTATTTTTATGATGTTTCACTTAAACACATTTCTCACACACTTTGTTTGGAATTTCAATTTATGGTAATAATGAAACCATATTTCTTCTTTTCAAAACTTTGATGTCTTTGAATTTGAGATGTATAATTCGATAATTCCATATCCACTATCTCTCGCTAGTCGCAATCGCAAGGAACTTATGCTTTTCACTAAGTTCAATCTTGAAAGTGTTATTCGAGACATAGGAGCCTTCAAGATTAACCTTCCTCTCGAGTCGATAACTCTATTAACTAGTCTTTAATCAACACCCTATTTATTTTCGACTAACCACCGCCCACTTAGAAAAATTCAATCAACTTGTCTACAATAAAATTAGTCCTAGAATCTCTACATCTCTTATTATGACCATCAAGATCATTTCTTCTTCTTCGTGTTTTGTAAACTTTATGCCACTTTCTTGATTCTTATATTTTTGGGACAATTACTAGAGTAGTTACATACTTCTGACAATTGAGACAGTGAATGTGACTTTTGTCGAGCTTTTGACCACCACCTCCTCCTCTACCTACAACACCTTTTCTTTGGTTGCTTTGGTACGAGGTTCTTCTCTAGCTCGACGAATTTCCATCATGTTGGTTTCCTCTACCAGTAAAAAATTTGTAGCCTCTTATACCTTTATTGTCGAACCATTTTCATTTTCCTTTTTTTTCTCTTGCTGATGACACTTGAAGAGCCACATCACTCTTCGACTCGCCTACATCTCTTTCAGCCATTATTTGTTCATAAGACTCAAGTGTCCCTTGAAACTATTCCTTTATCAATGTAAATGTATTTTGATTCTTCTATGGCTACCACCACGTGGTTGAACTTTGGATTCAATGACCACAAGATCATTGCAACAACTGATATTGATGTGAACACTTCTCCACATAACTTGACTGATTCACCAGTTTTTTAACCCTAGTGAATAAATGCGTTATGCTTTTACTTTCTTATATTTGAAGAAATTTATACGTTATTTTTTATTTAATAACCTCATCTATTTCACCTTTCCAGAGCCTCCAAACGATTATTCCAAAATTTCTCATGCTTCTTTCGCTGATTTGACATCACTCAGCTTTTTGAAATTATCTAAATCAACACATTAATGAATTATAAAGAGAGATTTATAATCTTTCTTCTTCAATTATTTGTGTGAATCCTTTTCTTCATTCTTCGCGCCTTCTTAAAGCACTAACACCCTTTCCTTCACAAGATCCCAAAGATCTTGATAATAAAACCGCATTCATCCGTTGCTCCAATTTTATAATTTCGACTCTCTAGAATCGGAAGAATTTCCAAACAAAATTATGTTTGGATGATTCACTATCATCATGTTTTACTTCCCACAAATCGCTAAGTCAGTGCCCTTTTATTGCAAAATACTTCCACTCAAATTTACCATCTTTCATAATGTACTTAATAGTATAATTTAATAGAATATATACTAAAATGACATGGAAAATTAAGTAATGATAAATAAATAAATAATGGTAAATAGTATTCAAAATATTCTTATTGATAAATTATATGATCATTAGTAGAATCTCTATGCATCTCTCTTCATTTCCTTCATAAGACATATGCAAATTTTTAAAATTTGAATTCTCTCCTACAAAACTTCTCATCGGTGATTTTGTGCTCATGGATTAACTACTTTGACTTTTCTTCAACAAACCTTCTTTTAGAAAATTTAACTTGCCACCCTCCAAATTAAATCGGATACTCCCACATATTTTTTTAATCTCCCAATTGTCCTAGGAAAAATTTTAGTGTAAAAGTGCGACGAATTTCGATAGTTAATCAAGGTGTTGAAACATCCGAGTCATCCGGTAATCGCTGGATTTGTTGTTGTTTATTAGTGTTAATTTATGTTATGAGAAATGTGTTGTTATGTTCATCTTTAAAACTTGTAATCGAAAAAATATTATGAAATAAATATGGTGCTACATATTCGAGTCACAAAATATACAAATTACAAATAAAATATCTAAATAGGTCTCCCACAAGCTACGTGTAGCCCGTGATAATCCGAGAAACCTTATCGCCTGGTTTTAACAAATCCATGAGGTTATCCATAATAACAATGGTCATCTACAAGTGTTCTTGGTCATCAACACTTTGATGAAGGCGGCGACATCGTTATCAGCAGTGTCCCCAACATATAATGGAACAACATCATTTGTATGTTCAACTAGTAAGAGGATGCAGGATGTGATACAATAAGGTATCACTCAGGTAACCATCCTCACATTGGCAGGTGTTGAACCCAAAACGGTATCTAAATGACACGCAGTTAATGATGCTACTCTAAAACCACATGTCAATGCCTGTGAGTGGAACATCTGAATTAATTGTGGATGCCCTATACATACCCATTTAGTTAAAACCTCTCACATAAGTGTCTAGCCACTAAGGTATCCCATCACATATGACCAAAAATAGAGAAGTCTCATCAAACTCACAATGGACTATGTGACATGTGTATGGTGTCTAGATGACATATTCTAATTTCAACACATCAAGCCTCCTCTTATATTCTACAACACCACATGGATGACTTTCCGACCTTCCATCTCATCAGTGAGAGCCCTTAGGGTTATGCAACACCCTCATGTCACAAATGGTGGGGAAATGATCGATATCCAATAAAGGATAAAATAGCAAAGACAAATCATGTCATATGTAACAATTAAAATAGAACTAAACTATAAGTAATAATTTTAGAATACATGGAATAGACTCAAATAGTCATTGTTGTATGGTCTCAAATTCAACAGAACTCCAAGTGTTGCATATAGGATAGTCAATGCAAGACACCCCTAATCCCAACTCGGTATGCTCAAGGATACTAAACATCAATATGTATCGAGCATGAATATAAACAGACTTATCTCGCAAGAGAGTACATGGTACTAGATGTACACCCTTGCGATTTCCTTATACACACGTGCCTCCATAAACTCTATACATGTTGTAAATCCAAGACATACAAAATGAGATCCTCTAAAGTCATCAAACTCTTTAAGCACAACCTCCTCAAAACTCCCAAACTCGTATACAGCAGGATACATGCAAGCTCTAATATGAGCAAAGTGAAGAGTCTAATGGAAATAGGTAGATGAAACAAGGAGGAGACATCATCCAAAGTAATAGCCATCTCCCAATTGGAAGATGAAAGAAATATGTCTCCTTGCTCCATCGCCAACAAAGAGTGTCAAAGTGAAGCCAAGCATGGTGAATAAGCATTCGACCACAAGAGATTGAAATAAGAAGCAATATGCCCGATATGCCTCAGCATTGCAAATTTACAAAAGTTCTTCATCTTTAACCCATGGGATGTCACCTTCAACGATTAATAAATATGTAACAAATTTTTTTAAAAGTATCAATTAGTTTTTACAATAATATTTAGTTTCAAT